>CM054943.1:12705643-12945643 GCA_029168755.2 Tillandsia fasciculata | reverse complement strand
CTGAAATCAATTTTAAACTGCCAGAAGAATGAAAATTTAAACTTCTTTGAAATCAACTTTTATTTGTGAAATTGGAATTGCAGCCTTGGATCCTAATTTATGTGGAAAAATTGAATAGTTCCCAAGTTGTTAGAGGTAAAATTTTATTCTGCTCAATTAAATTTTTTTCATGGTTCCCTTTAGTATATGGTAATAAAACTTTCTTGATGTTCTATTGCATATAAAGTGGACTGCTTCAACAAGTACCCCGAAACAAAAAACAGAACTGGTCCTCTTTGTGCATCACCTACTAAACAACAAACTAAACAATTTTTAATACCCTGCTAAACTTCATATTCTTTTGAGTGCATCACTTCATGAAAAAAGAACTGTTATCTCCAAATATATGGAAATTTGATCCTTATATTTACAAAATTACTTTAGATGAAATCACTGAAATTATTTTTAACTTAGTTTGCAGGGTGCTTCTCTACCTGCTGCTGGTAACAGAATACAAGGACGAGGAAAACAAAAAGAAGATGATGATAAAGTTGAAGAATTGATCAAAAACCAGCTGCTGCAACTACTGGTGCTTCCAACTACTGATGCTGCTTCTTCTCCTGGCTACTATTGATTCTGATTCTGCTGAACTGTTCCTGGTTGGCAAATACAAAACAAATAAGTTACCCAACCTACATTTGATCCTAAAAAATTTTATTTAATCCTAAAATATATTGCCCAACCTCCATTTAGTGCAGTTTTCGAATGTGAATGTTACCGCACTTTGCTAATCATTTGTAAATGTTGTTGTGGTTCCCCAAATGCAAAGTGGATTCTATTGTCAATTTGTAAGTTTATTTCCTTTTGTAAGTTTGTAAGTCCGTGAATGTTACCGCACTTTGCTAATCATTTGTAAATGTTGTTGTGGTTCCCCAAATGCAAAATGGATTCTATTGTCAATTTGTAAGTTTTTTCCTGTTCTTCTCTTCTCTGCAAGCTGCGTTCCTCTCATGAAATGTGTCCATTCTCTCTGTTGTTTATGTATCTAAAATTTACTCTTCTTTTCTTTCTAAGCTACATTTGTCTCTTCTTCTCTTCTCAGCTTTTGTTTTTTGCTTAACATCTCCTTGGCTATATTTGATGTTTTGGTACTGGGCAATGATGCAACATAAATACTCTGCTGCTAGGTTTCTTTGCGAAGGAGTGTATCTATTGAGTTTGGTAAACATTTATTATTTTTCCTGTATCTTTTGAGTTTCGTAAACATTTATTATTTTCCCTGCCTGTTAACTCTGGATGAACTCGGTAGACTATTGCGTTGCCTTTTGACAATGTGTGAAGTTGGCACTGGTTGAAGTTGGCTGAGTTTGTTAGTAGATTATTGTGTTGGATATTGAAACTGGAATTGCTTGACTACTGCAAGGTTATTTCTGCTTAGTTTACTTATATTCCTTTGTGTTTACCTGGCTTTTCTTCTATACCTGTGTTGATGGACTGCAAGGTTATTTTGTAGGTTAGGTAATAGTTAACGAAAAAAATGAAATAAAAAATAATATTTATTGAAGAAATTATACCCGCGGCGCAGCGCGGGCCTTCACTAGTATCTCATGATTTTACAGAGTTTTAAGGCCATCTTTGGGATCCTTCATTTCAGTCTGGAATCCTGAACAGTTCTCAGTGTTTTGGCCTTTCTGGGCAGTAGGATGGGAATTGTTGGATGATTTTTGCGGGAAAATTTCCAGGACTCGAAGATCTACAATATTGATGTATCATTTTCCCCAGATCTGAGTTTTTATTAGGGTTTATGCATGATCTTTGGAGCACCTTGCTGCATTCGTGTACAGATGGAACTTGGTGGATAGTTCAAAGTGTTTATGAATTTTCTCCTTCATCCGAGCATGAAAATTTGAGTTCTTTAGCTCAATTTGTATCTACTCTCGACAAGGAATACAATGATACCTCTCTTGCAGGATTTGGAGCACGTTTGGTTAGGTAACTTTAATGATCTTTTCAAGTGTTGTTATATGGATTACTGCAGTCCCTGTTTTAGTTTTGATTTGAGCAATGCACCTTGGAATGCAGATAACTTTGTGGATATAAGGTCTTTTTCAGAAATTCAAGTTGGGACTTCTTCTTAACTTCAAGGTGAGCAATTTCCCTTTTGTGATCTGTGGATGAATCCCTTTGGAAAAGCCTCTAATTAAGCTTGGAAATGCTAGCAAGTTATGTTAGCAGTTTTGGACAGCATTGTGACTTTTGTTGTGTTTGAATGTTAAGGGAAATTAATGGTGGATTTTTGAGGGCTTGAAGATATTTGTATGAAAGAGGAGATCTTTGTTTTACTGTTGGAGACTTCATTTTGAGGTATTGGAGGTTGCACATGCTTCTTACTTAACGTTGTTGCACTTGCCGAAATTCTGGAATTTGAGTGCGCAGTGTGCATTGTTTCAGTGATTGCGCCCAATCCGTGGGGCGGATTTGGATGATTTTTGCGGCATCGGACTCCTGGGAGGATAAGGATTACTCATGCAAAAATTCAGCCAGATCGGGCATCGGATCGTCAAGTTTCAGGTGGGTGGTTGTGCTTTGCCGAAAACGACGATTTACCCACTCGAGCTATTGGTTTCCCTCATGACATAGTTGATTGTTGTTCTCTTTTCCCTTGGTGAATCATGCTTGAATCTCCATATTTATGTTAGGTTAATTGATCCTTAGCTTATACGTGAGTAAATGATTAGTTGGTTGATATTACATTATCTCATATGAAGTTGATTATAAGTAATCATCCTTAAACCTATTCTATGTGAGGGTAATTGGGGAACTAATCTTCAACCTACACCTTGTGATGAATGGTTAATATAATTATGTGTGAATGATGGTGATAGTTATATGTGAATGGTTGATTGATTTATGTGAGGACTTGATGGGCTTATGTGAGAAGTGCTTGGTTGCTTATGTGAGAAGGACTTGATTGATTTATTTGAGAATGGCTATATGAGAGTAGTTGGTTTGGTGATCCTTAGCCTCCACTTTGTGATATGAATTATAGTTGTCGATCCTTAACCTACAATGTGTGATGTTGAGCATAGATGTTGATTCATAACCTATCTATGTGAGAATAATTAGTTGATTGATCTTTGATCTAGCATATGTGAAAATGGGTGTTGATGTTGGTTATTGATCTAGTCGCTGTGAGAATGACCTATGATTTTGATTCCTAGTTCATTCATGAAAAGATGGTTATAATTGTGAGTTGAGGACTATTCCTTATTAGACCAAGCTTTGTTCATGACTCCTAATTCCTCCAAATGAGATTGGATGTTGTTGGTAGATCCTATGTTCATCCTATGTGAGATCAATGAAAGTTGTTGAACCTTAGTCTATTCATTAGTGATACTTGATTGAATGTCCATGTTCAAGTGATGTTAAATGATCCTAAGCATATTCATGTGTGAGGGTAAGGTTTGACAAACGTTGTACCACCTTATGTGTTGTTGATTAGGTGTGGCACTTCCTTATTTTATACTTTGTGAGCATCGTGTGTGTGGTATTGGCAGGCATAGGCTATGTTGCACTTAATGTTCTTATGCAATCATCAATATTTTGGAATAGCATGCTCTAATAAATGTAAGAACATCGATACCTGTTTTCTTTATATCATCTTGGGACATTTTCATGCTTGTATGGTCATCTAGATAGGCCACCTTTTTCTGCTACACTATCATGTTGGAATTTGACGTAGGAGAAACCATGCTTTATACTTTTCTCATTTTCATTTTAGACTCTGGGTATTTGTAGCTCTGGTGCGAGCAGGGGGTTTGGGATAGTGTAGTCAGGTTTCTGGGGATTTGGGACAGGCAGGGCCTGATGGTAGGGATTGCGGCAACCGCGAATTTTGGGTGGTTGACCGGGCTGTTACTGTTGCATCAGATTGGGGGAGAGGGATCGGGCTTTCTTTAGTGGATGGTTTTTCCCACTTGATTAGAGTCATGATCCAGTCCTGCTATATCAGGTTACTTATGGCTACTTATTTCACTCGTGTGGGTCGCTCCCCTCGAGTGCCACTCCGGAGTGTGTGTGACCGTACCGGTCAGGAGCCGGTCTGTTGCTTTTCGGGATGCGACCGTGCCGGTCAGGAGCCGGTCTGCATCCCGCAGCTGAGTTTTGAGTTTGGTAGGTACGGTAGGCAGTACCAGTGTTTACTGGTGTTTAGATCGGGTTTTTCGGGCAGGCATTTATACCCTGATGCATACATTTAGCTATTCTTTTAGTTTGGTATTTTAGAGGCATAGCAGTGGTAGTTTCCTTTTCCAGCAGTCTCTATTGCTTACCACTCTTCCTTTCCTTTTGCCTCTGGTAGACCTTGTGGGTACGTCGGGGTTTGAGGCTTTACCCACAGGGGGAGGCTACTGGTTTTACTAGTGGTTCTCACCCCCATTGTTGTTTTTCCTCTTTCCTCCCTTTGTTTTGCAGTGTCTGCTGCGGGAGTTGCTGATCTTTCGGTTGACGGTTCGAGGCGAGGGAGTCGCGAGATAGATCCCTACCAGTGTTGATTTCTACAGTGGGATAGATGTACCAACCCGGATTGTGGGTTTCACTGTACACAGTTGTATATTATTATTTCAGTTTATCTCCCTTTTTGGATTTATAGATGTTGTATAGGTGGCTTTTACTTGTATTCAGTTTGTCGGTGGATCGGATTATTGTATCATTATTTACGGGAGATGGATATTGTACTTTTATCTTTCAGTTGTACAGTGACTTCGGATTTTTATTACAGCAGTTTTTCTTCAGCTCTGATATCTGTTTAGTTATTAGATGGTACCTTGCAGGTTGGACGCTTCGCCTATGCGGGGTTTCGCATAGGTGGCGGATCTGTTGGCGAGCCCGGGTAGCAGTTTCGACCCCCGGGGCGTGACAGAATAAACCTCAATACAAAGTCTCTCACCCTCACTATCCAAATACATACAAGCTCTCAGACTGTCCAGTACAAAAGTGGAATCATAAAATACAGGGTACATCTACCACTGCGACTCTCAGTGCTGGTAAGGAACTACTCGGCCGCGTCCTCACCTCGATCAGCTGTCTCCGCGCGAACCAAGCCGAAACAGCTACCTCAGGAACCTGTCACCGTAGCGGGTATGAGATCTACTGCAGAAGGTAGATCTCAGTGGGTACCGTCACCAATATCCACGGTATGCCCACTAAGTCTACTGGAGGCACAACAGATAGGTATGCAGATAGATATATAAAGGAAAGCAGAAAATGAGCTACAGCTAAAATGTCATAACATCATGCTCAAGAAACCTCTACTATGAACCTGCTATGCATACACTCTCACCGCTAGATGCCTCAAGTATCATGCTCAAAGGAAAACTCATCTAAGAGCAATCTATGCACCACTCGCACACGAGGTGCTCTCAAAATCCAAATCTCAATGACTGCCCAAAACTGGCTCAGTCAGGCCCGTGCCTGTCGTCTAGGAACGCCCTGCCCACTCCACGTGGGGCGTCCTACTGACTATTATGAATGCACCTGCCCACTCCACGTGGGGCATCCTAAACTGACTACTATGAACGCACCTGCCCACCCCCGTGGGACGTCCTAGTCTGTCTATCTCAATCATCATCACGCATCCGGAGCGTACTCGAGGGGAGCGACCCCACCGAGCTCTAGTATCTCGTCAGTCTCAGCTGTCTCATAAATGGCACATGCAGGCTATGATCCACGATCAAACATATCGGATACCCAATACCCAGATAACACATCACAGTCGGGAACCCTCCACGACTGGATCAAGGAATGCCAAACTCTCTCACCGCTATGTCGGGGAACCCTCCACGACTCAATCTGATAATGCACATCCCATGGCTAAGTCGGGAAACCCCCACGACTCAATCTGCCAGAGCCCAACTCTCTAAGCCAAGTCGGAGAACCATCTCCACTACCAAAACAGAGATGCAAACCCATGATCTAGAATAATCCCACAAGGGATTTCAACTCACCTGACACTAGAAACTCATCCCACAGAGCTCTAAAAATCCACTCGGCCCCCCGGCACGAGAACATATGCATCCTGAACCTACACAACCCTCTGGAAGCTCACAATAATTCCAAACTATTTTTAAATCTCAGTTTTCCTTAAAACCGGTCCGCCGATTTTTAAAACGGTTCAGATGCCAATCTAATGCCAACTAATCATGCAGTCTAGTGTCAACTCATCCCTAAATCATGCTAAAAATACCTGGGGCTTATAAATGTCTTTCTATAGTTTTCTAGGCAATTATCAGATGTACCAGCTATATAAATATTAAGCTAAACATGATCAACATGCATACAATAGCTTTAGAAGACATTCCATACATCTTGAAGAAATTCCAACCCATCTGGAATGCTTTCCGTAGGCAAATGCTGAAGTCGGTGAAGCGCCACACCGCTCTCTGACAAAATCTGCCGGAAACTGTAGTAATCCGAAATATTTTATTTTTAATAAATTAATTAAAAGGAAATTCTAGCCTAAGTTTGTGTTCAAGAAGTTTAATTCGATCTACTTGGTCAATTGCCGGAGTGCAAGTTGCACGAATTAGGAGACAAAAAGGCTAACTTTTAATCCGGACATGATTTTGGTAATCCGAGTTGACCGTTGCGATCGTCTCGTCAAACTGAGCAAGTTTCATATTCAGCACTTTTCGATCCGACGGTCGGATCTTCCGAAATTCAATAAAGAAGTGGATAATTAATTGCGACCAATGTAGCAGTGCCATGCGCACAGTGTACTTAAGTTGGATTACTGTAGATGAACAGTAGCCCTGATTTTAATTTCCTCTCAACCAACGTTGGCCGATTTGCCATCTGGACCCCTAATTTAGTGGCATGAGTAGTCAAACCTAACTATTTTCGACGTTCTGAACGCAATGGCACCGTCGAATTTCGCGTTTGGCGACCCGGGTGCATCGAAGTGCGTGCAATGCATCACACTTTGTCGAACTTTATGGACCAAGAATTTATCCGAGCGTCAAACAAACCAAACAAATACGCTACTTGACAGGTCTCGACGAGCCGGACGTCGTGGCAAAGTCCGTTTCGCAAATTGACGAGCGGATTTTCTCGAAATGCGTAAAAAGTATCAAAAAAGGGGGTATTTTTGAAGAAATCTATATATTTTATGTGTCAAAAATTAAGAGACTTAAACACCAAGGTTCTGGGTACAATTGTGACCTACACATAGCCTGCTAGGGTTAGAGATCACGTGTGAACCGGGTTCTTGGAGTTAATTGCAAGAATTTGCATTTAAACCAAAAAATGGCTCTTGGTCTCCTTGTGGGTGTACACGAGGAGTCAAGTTGGATTCAATGCATCCCACTTCTCCTCTGCATTATCAAGGAAGGGCCCGAAGTGCTGGTGGCCGAAGGGACACAACCCATTGAGAGGAACTCGAGAGAGAGAGAGGAGAGTGAAGGATTGGAGCAAGGAATCCTCCACTTGCTTCTGGACTTTCTGGAGTATCTTCTTGCAACCTGGGGAGCCTCTGCTACTTTCTGATCAAGCCCAAGTGCTGGGGTGGCCGAGGACCCAACTCCTTTGAGGGATAATCCGAGAAAGTGTGAGGTTGAAGAAGGTTGGAAGTAATGTTAATTAAAATTCAAAATTTAAATCTTTTTTTTATTTTCTTATTTTCTTTATTTTATTATTTATTTTTTTTAGTGCGTAACGTTCGCGCGTAGGTATGCGCGGGCGTTACGCACGGCTTCTCGGGCGGTTCGCACCGGCCCATTCGTTCCGCTCCCCCGTTAATTAGAACGTTGGGAAACGTTCTAATTATCGTGGCCTATATATACTCATATGTGTATAGGACAGTGGGGTGAAGTGAGGGATAGGGACTTTTTGAAGAGAAAGAAAAATAGTAAAAGGGATTTAGTTTGAAATTTGATTTTAAGAAATTCTATTGTTGATTTTATTTTGGGTGTTGAAGAAGCTCCGTCAACCTCTTCCGCGTTCGTGTCCGTAGGAGGAGGAATTCCGGTCGTATCTTGGGGCGGTGTTTTCGATTAATTCCGCACGAAGGAGGAAAATACGCCTTAGGACAGTGCCTCGCGCGCTTCCGGATCTCTCATATTTGGATTTAGCGATTATCTGTAAGTCTATTTTATTTTGTTATCACAAATTTTTAGTTAGATTTTAATAACAATCAAAATTCTGTTGTGGGTAAATCCCAACAATCTAAGGCGTAACTTCCGTTTGATTGTGATTAAAATCTGACGGTGCTAATCCGTTAAGAAATATATTTTGCATATAATCTGTTTGTCAACTTGATTGTATGTTTGTCATCAAAATTTAAATAAATTGGGATTAGCATTTTTAAATTATATTCGCATATAATTTTATTTGCAATTTACTATTTTTTCTTCCCCGAATACGTTATTAAGAAAAAAAAAAAAAAAAAAAAAAAAAAAAAAAAAAAAAACCAAGTCGCATATCTATCTTGTACGTAAAATCTTGTTTTTTTTTAAATTTTCTTTTAATTAATTGAAAATTTATTTACTGTTTCGTGAAAGGAAAAAAAAAATATATAGCTACAGTAAATATATAAAAATTTATTTACGGAAAAAAAAATATTGTTATTAGCTTGAAAGAAAAGAAAAAAAAGGGGCATATTTATATATAATTACAATAATTTTTTTTAAATTATCTTAAGTGCCAATTGAACCTGCAACCTTAGTCTTGTGGCAAAGACATTTAACCTGTAAGCTCAAAACCTATTTTATATTTTTTAGTTTAATTTTATTTTATTTACTGCAGTTTACATATTTTGTTTGATTGCATTTAAATCCGAAGATAATTTAAATCAAATTTAAATTTAAATTGTTTGGGCCATCTGTTTGCTGCTGAACGAACTTTCATAATAAACTAATTGTGAATACTTAAACCCTAAATTTTTTTGGATAACTAGGATAGAAACCTTAAACAACATGTTTGTTTGTCTAAAAAGGTTTTTTGAACCTTTTTTGCAGCTCATTTTTATCATTTGGAATTTTCTTATTCCCTCAATTAGATTGTCCAAAATGGCTTATGATGATTCTTCTAGCCTTAAGCCAGAAAAATTTAGAGGGGTAGGATTTTTAAGGTGGCAAGAACAGTTAGAGGCTTGGTTAATTACCTTAGGCCTAATAACTGCAATTGGCAAAACACCTCCCTTTCCTACTTCTAAAATTTCTGCTACTCCTTCTGTTGATTCTTCTAAATCTACTACCTCAGTTACTGAACCTGCATCTGACAGATCCCCCGAGGAAATTGAATTTCACTGTAGATTTAGAATACTTAGTTGCCTTTCAGATGAACTTTATGAAACATATAGGAAATATTTAACTGCCAAAGATTTATGGTGTGCTCTAGAAGATACTTACATTAGAGATA
This sequence comes from Tillandsia fasciculata, assembly GCA_029168755.2. NCBI lineage: Eukaryota > Viridiplantae > Streptophyta > Magnoliopsida > Poales > Bromeliaceae > Tillandsia > Tillandsia fasciculata. The sequence goes on along the minus strand of CM054943.1, from coordinate 12,936,250 downwards.
ATGAAGGCGCTGCTAGATTCACCATTACTGATTTCAATAATTTTAGAATGGTAGAGAACATTCCAATAAACGATCAAATTCACCAATTTCAAAATTTTGTCCAAGAGATTAATAGAAATGGATCAACTTTAGATGACACCTATCAAGCTACCTGCCTATTGGACAAATTACCCCCTTCCTGGTCAAGATTTGCCCATGAACTTAGAAGAACTCAGGGAACTCTTCAACTTAGATCTGTAATTCAAGCCATTAGAATAGAAGACCAATATCGACTTAGAGAGGTTAAACCAACCGACAACAGATCAAACTTAAACTTGACCGAGATTTCGAATCAAAGCCATGAGTCTAAACCCAAAGGTAAAAATTTTAAGCCTAAGGGTAAAGGCTTTAAGGGTAAGAACCCAAACCGAAACCCAAACCGTACCCATAAACCCTACACCTACCAATCTAATGGGAATAAGAAGAAAGATGGATTTTGTTACGTTTGTGGCCGGGACAATCATTTTGCTTCAAAATGTTTCTATCGGAAAAAAGAGAAGGTTGTCTACAAGAAGGGTCAAACTAATCAGAACAATTATCCTAAACCTCAAGTCAACATGGTTGAGGGTGAACCTTCAAACTCCACTTTTAGGTCAGTCTCCTTTATACCTAATGTTAACCTCACCTATCATGATTTAGATTGGTGGTTAGATTCAGGAGCCAACGTCCATGTTTGTACTAATAGGTCCCTATTCTCCTCCTATCAGGACTCAGGTGGAGGATGTGTGACTGTTGGAGACGGAAAAGCTGTCAATGTGCTGGGGATCGGAACAGTCAAACTGAAGTTAACTTCTGGAAAGACTCTAATCCTTCACAATGTGCAGCATGTTCCCGAGATCCAACGGAACCTGATTAGTGGATCTTTATTAGTGCAATTAGGTTATAAGATTGTACTTGAATCTAATAAAGTTGTAATTTCTAAGGGGGAAATGTTCATTGGAAAAGGTTTTGTATCTGACGGTTTATTCAAACTGAATGTAATTTCTTTTGTTGATAATAAAATTTTTTCACATTCAGTGTCTACTTCTTCTTCTACTGTGTTAAATACTGAATCTTGTGATGTATGGCATGGCAGATTAGGGCATGTGAACCTTAAATCTATTCTGAAATTGACCAATCTTAATCTCTTACCAAAATTCAAGATTGATTCCAAATCTAAATGTGAGATTTGTACCCAAGCTAAGCAGCCTAGAAAACCTTTTAAATCTGTTCCTTATAGGGATACCCAGATTCTTGAACTTATTCATAGTGATGTCTGTGATTCTAATAGAGTACCTACCCGTGGAGGCAGTCGCTACTTTGTGACTTTTATAGACGACTACTCCAAGTTTTGTTACACCTATCTCTTGAAGACCAAAGATGAAGTCCTCTATAAGTTTAAAGTCTTTAAAGCTGAGGCTGAAAACCAATTGGATAAGAGGATTAAAATTCTAAGGTCTGATAGAGGAGGCGAGTATACTTCAAATGAATTAAACCTATTCTGCGGGGAACATGGAATAATTCATGAAGTAACTGCTCCTTACTCACCTCAATCTAATGGTGTAGCTGAAAGAAAGAACCGAACCCTATTGGACATGGTTAATGCCATGATTTTAAGCTCTGGTGTACCTCAGAACTTGTGGGGGGAGGCTCTTTTATCAGCTTGTTTCATCCTCAATAGGATTCCCTCTAAGGATAGAACCCAGACACCTTATGAATTTTGGAAAGGAAGAGCACCTAGGTTGAGTTACTTCCGAGTGTGGGGGTGCTTGGCTAAGGTATCTATTCCTGAACCCAAAAGAAAGAAGATTGGACCTAAAACTGTAGATGCTATCTTTATTGGATATTCCTTAGATAGTAATACCTATAGATTTCTTGTGATCAATTCTGAGATTTCTGATATTTCCAATGATACTTTGATTGAATCTAGAGATGCAACTTTCTTTGAAAATATTTTTCCTTTCAAAACCCGCATCTCTAGATCTTTCCCAGATTATCAGTCTACTTTTGATCATGCATCTACTACTGATCATATACCAGCATCTGATTTGCATTATAGTTTAGATCCTGTAGAACCTGATCCTATTCCTGAATTAAGGAGAAGTAAGAGAACTCGCTTTGAGAAGAACTTTGGAGAAGACTTCTTTACCTTTTTAATTGAAAGTACTCCTTCGTCTTATGAAGAAGCAATGAGTTCTCCTGAAACTTCCTTTTGGAAGGAGGCTATAAAAAGTGAGATTGAATCAATTATCTGTAATAACACTTGGATTCTCACTGATTTACCTCCTGGTTGTAAACCCCTAGGATGTAAGTGGATCTTTAGAAAGAAACTTAGGACTGACGGATCAGTAGAGAAGTATAAGACGCGACTTGTTGCTCAAGGTTTTCGACAAAAAGCTGATGTCGACTACTTTGACACTTATGCGCCCGTTGCTCGCATTGCTACTATGTGTAAATTAGTTCGCTCTCTATACGGACTAAAACAAGCACCTAAACAGTGGCATGAGAAATTTGACAGTGTTATAGCTTCATATGGATTTCTGACCAACGATTATGATAACTGTCTCTATTTCAGGAGATTTGATGATCGTTGTGTCCTTCTTTGCCTTTATGTTGATGACATCCTGATTCTTGCTCCTGATCTTGATCTGATTAACCAAGTTAAATCCTTTTTATCGACTCATTTTGAGATGAAGGATCTTGGTGAAGCAGATGTAATTTTAGGGATGAAGATTATTAGATCATCTGATTCCATTTGTCTAACCCAATCTCATTATACCCAAATGGTTCTTGATAAGTTTGGTTATTCTGATTGCTCTCCTGTATCTACTTCTTTTGATCCTAGTGTTCAACTTGTGAAGAACACTAGTAATCCTATGAATCAGGAAAGATTTGCCCAGATTATTGGTTCTCTGATGTACCTAACCAATAGAACTAGACCCGACATTGCCTATGCCATATCAAGATTGAGTAGATATACTAGTAGTCCTAGTATGATTCATTGGATTGCTCTGGAAAGAGTATTTCGTTATCTTAAAGGCACTCTTTCTTTTGCTCTTAAATTTGTTGGCTATCCTGCTGTAATTGAGGGATACAGCGATGCCAATTGGATTTCTGATTCTTTGGATATTAAATCTACTTCAGGCTATGTTTTCATTCTTGGTGGTAGTGCAGTTTCTTGGCAATCCACCAAACAGACTATAATAGCCAGAAGTACTATGGAGGCTGAGTTGGTTGCCCTTGACACTACTTGTCTTGAAGCCGAGTGGCTCAAGAACCTTTTATCATCAATTCCATTGATTTCTACTCCTATTCCACCTATTTCTATTAGGTGTGATTCTCGAGCTGCAATTGACTTTTGTAAAAAGAAATTGGTAAATTCTAAAGCTAGTAGACATATTAAATTGAGACAAAAGTCTATTAGATGGCTAACTTCTCATGATGTTGTTTCTTTAAGTTTTATCAGATCTGATCAGAATCTCGCAGATTGCTTGACGAAAGGCCTGAATAGGACTAAAGTCCTGGAGTCATCGAGGGGGATGGGACTTTGCCCGTAAAGGGCCTTCCTGCAGTGGGAACCCAACCTTTGTGATAGGAGATCCCTTGAAGAAGGTTCAATGTGGTAAAAACAAGCTGTCAGGTTGGCCATAGAGCACTTTCTGCAGTTTATTCAGAGGAACCTTAGTTCCAATTCCATCCCTATGGTGAGTAGTGCTCTGTGTAGTGGTTGAGGTTGAGTTTATAACTCTTAATGGGATCAAAGGCGGTAATTTCCGCGAGATGTGACTCTACACACATCTCTGGAGGAAACCACCTATATAAGAATATTCGTATAAGGCCGCGACTATGAGATGTGGGCTGTCCATAGAAATTCTTACGAAAAATCAAGATACTGTGCATGGCCTTTAATGCACAGACCCGCGACGGAGATTTCTGTACTGTGTGTGTGGTAGTTGAAATCAGGGTCAAAGGAACGTAGTTCAAGACCTGGTTCACTCCGATTCCTTCTGATGGAAACTATCTACACTAAGTGAGGTCAAGTCTCTTAAAGACACCTTACCTATTACATAGTATAAACACCCAATAATTTTTTAATTATTTTATTTATTTTATTTCGTAATTTTGAATTTTGTGGGGGATTGTTAATTAAAATTCAAAATTTAAATCTTTTTTTTATTTTCTTATTTTCTTTATTTTATTATTTATTTTTTTTAGTGCGTAACGTTCGCGCGTAGGTATGCGCGGGCGTTACGCACGGCTTCTCGGGCGGTTCGCACCGGCCCATTCGTTCCGCTCCCCCGTTAATTAGAACGTTGGGAAACGTTCTAATTATCGTGGCCTATATATACTCATATGTGTATAGGACAGTGGGGTGAAGTGAGGGATAGGGACTTTTTGAAGAGAAAGAAAAATAGTAAAAGGGATTTAGTTTGAAATTTGATTTTAAGAAATTCTATTGTTGATTTTATTTTGGGTGTTGAAGAAGCTCCGTCAACCTCTTCCGCGTTCGTGTCCGTAGGAGGAGGAATTCCGGTCGTATCTTGGGGCGGTGTTTTCGATTAATTCCGCACGAAGGAGGAAAATACGCCTTAGGACAGTGCCTCGCGCGCTTCCGGATCTCTCATATTTGGATTTAGCGATTATCTGTAAGTCTATTTTATTTTGTTATCACAAATTTTTAGTTAGATTTTAATAACAATCAAAATTCTGTTGTGGGTAAATCCCAACAAGTAACTTCTTCCAACTTGAACAAAAGAGCTCTGGAGGTGTTCCTCTGTGACTAGAAGGGTACCTGGTTGCTTGCCGAGGCCACGCAAGGGAGGAGGAGTGAACCGGCTACTTCCCTTCTTCTCCAACTCTCGGCCAAGGTAAGGATCCCCAAACCATTAATTGTATGCACACCGGACCATTAGCAGTAGCTTAGTTAGGACCTAGGAATGATTTTTGCCAAGCCCGAGCTCCCCATGCACAGCGGTTGGCCGGCGGGAGCGAAGTCTCGCCGGAAACCGAATAGTGCTCCGCCTCGGTTATACTTTGGAATCATTGGACCAAAACGGGCCAAATTTGGAGAGTTTGGACTGTAGGACTTTTAGACCATTTCTGAAAAATTTGAAGAAATATGGTTGAGTATTTTGGGAGAAAATTGATGCCCTAGTTTTTCGGGTTTTTGCAAGTTGGCCGAGCCTTGTGCTCCGGCGCCGGCAAGCTTCTCCGACGCCGGCCATGCGCCCAGAAGTCTTCCTGGGAGTGAGATAAGTGCACCCATGCACTTGCATGGCATCCATGCAGCACCAAAGTGGTGCGGCCATGGATGACCCGAGAGTGGATCAAAACGCGGCCGCCGGCGCTCCGGCCATCTCCAGCCGGGGTGGAATGGTTGGAAAGCTTCGTGTGGGCCCATAGAAGCTTTCCATCCAAGTTGGAAGACTCCAAGTTGCCTCTGTGAAATTTCACCATTAGAGGTGGAGGAGCTCCAAACCGAGCTCACTCCAGCCGCGCCGCCGCCGTGTTTTGTTGCCGGCCACAGGTACAGGAAGGTTTCCCGAGGGATTTAGCACCTGTTGGTGCTTTTGGTTGGGTCCCAGAACCTCGGGTTGAGTGATCACGATTTTCAATGCATTGAGCTTCATCTTCTTCCCGAGCTCCGGCCAACCCAAGGGTGTTGGGTCGAAACCAAAATGATGGAATTGTTCCTGCAACTCCAAGGAATGTTTCCATCCAAGTTATTTGCCCTATGGTCCAGTAATTGCAGAGAACTAGCTTGAGATTGGTTGTATGTGGTTGTTAACAAATTGTGCCCACTAGATGTTTGATTAAATGCCTCAATGAAATTTTAGTTGGAATTAGACCTTGATGTAAATATGAAAGTTGTTTTAAAATGTCCCCTGAGCTTGGTGCTCACTTCAGATCAAACTTATTCTGTGTGGATTAACATTTGGAGCATTGTGAACCTTTAAGTGAACTTGGCTTTGGTTCTGGTTGAACCAGCACATCTGGACTTCAAATAGAGTGAGCACTGGTATCCTGGCACTGTCCAGAGCCACTTTGATATACAAAGTTTTATTATTTGATGATTAGATTAAAAGTTGTAGTTAAACCAACCTCCAAATATAATTATGACCCAAACACTGTTCTAGGATATTTGCGAAGCCGCGACAGTGAGTTCTTGACTAATTTGGGGTCACTGGACGCGATGCTTGCGTTATATTTAGGTTTTGAAAATCCGAAGAAACAAAAATGTGTTTTGGCTAGGTTAGCAAAGTATTTTATGGCCCGAAGTTTGCCTCGGGTTCCGTGCTGCCACAAATGGGTGAGCACGGTGTTCAGCAAGATAAATGTCACCTGCTGGAAGTGACGGTTCGTTAAAATTCATTTTCAGTTGAAAGAACGAGCGAAAACAGTGCTCAAATGACACTTAAAATGCGATGTTCGGAAACCCTAAGGGTCTAAATGCAAAAGTAGCAGTATATACTGTTTGTGACAGCGTCTAAATGGTTCCTAAGCTTTTCGTTAGGAATCCATCGGCTCTCGTTGAGCGGAAATCGGATATCGATCCGTAAATCGGCAAAATCGACGATTTTACGGCATCCGGGTGGCAATCGCGTAATTTGAGAAATTACGGCGGTTTCACCAAGCCGACTGTTGAGTCCCAGTAGAATCTGGTTGAGCCAGCAGCTAAGTTTTAAAGCCTGAGTCTCCCGGAAATCCAAAATGGAATTCCCGAGAAGGGCATTTTGGTAATTTTACCAAAGATTAATCAATAATTATGTTGGACTAGATGCTGATGTCAAATACTGATATTTAAAATAATTAAGAGGGTTTTAAGTTGATCTAGGTTAAGTTAGAAGTTAGGGGGACTGAGTCGATCCCTGATTGATATTTTTGATCCAGGTTGGTCCAGTTTGCACCTGGATTTGAGCACATGTTGGATTACAGTTTTATTGCCTGCGCATAGACAGGTGGGTTATCTTCGGTCCGGGCTTTATCATTTCGGCCCTCTGTGTACGGTATTGGTTGGACCCCTGTTCTTGTTAACCTGGATTATACTTGAGCCTGTCTTTCTGTTGATCAGTTCAAATTTTGCTATAAACTTGATTTCAATCAACCCATGTTTTGTCTCCAAGCATCGCAGAGTCGCCTGAGTCTGTTCTTGTTTGATAGGATGAAGGCATAGCTCTTCGAGGTTTGGACATAAAACATGTTTTCAAAATTATCTTCCTAAAAAGGTTTTTATTTTGCATGATGGATTCTCTGTTGCTCCCAGATATTATGATTCTATTCTTGGACATTTGCCATGCCTGATTTGTCATTACCTAGTTTGCACTTTTATATTTGATTATCAGTATCTATATCCTGATTCATGTTCTAGCTAGTCGATGATTGATTATATTCCTGCCTATGAGTTGAGATTCAGTTGATTTCGATATTGCATCCTTGATTGGATTGTTTCGGCTTGTTGTTGATCAAATCTATATATCATTATTCTGGACATTGCCATGTCTGTTTGGTCATTCGATTTTGAGCTTGTACTGCTAAACACATGATTTTTTTATTCAAAAAATATTTTTACCGAGCTTCGTAGGGTCGCCGGAGTCTGTTCTTGTTTGATAGGACAAAGGTAACGCTCTGCGAGGTTTGGACCTAAAATATGTTTTCAAAATAGTTTTCTTAAAAACATGTGTTTAGTCTGTATGATTGGTCTTTAGTTGCTTCCAAACATTGTGACTCTTTTCCTGGATATTTACTATACCTGATTTTCAGCACTTCTGATATATCTGATCCATGATTCATAGTTGCTGTTGATTGATCCTGCATTAGAGTTGAGATTTGTTGTTGATCTTGCATTGAGTTGAGATGTTGTTATCATATCACTGTTACATCCCAGAGGGGATTGATTCTGGCTTGTTGCCGATTACCCGGTCTGTGGACCGTGAGCTTCAGCATTTGCATTGATCGCCCGCACCGCTGTACGTCACGAACATATCCGGGGTCGCTCCCCGTGCGCTTTGTTCTTTACCGGTAAAGTGGTTTGTTGAAAGACCCGTGACCCCCAGGGGGGGAATGTCAGCCAGGTTGGTGCTAGGTTGGGCAGTTTCCCTGAGGTCTTGTAGACCAATATGGTGGCTTCTGATTGGGTAACTTGTTATTTCAGTTGTTTATGCATATGTTGCCTGTTCAGCCTGCTTTTTGCTATCCTCTAATTAAATACAGTTCCATGATTATATATCTGCTGATCCTAACTGTGATCTCCATGATTATATATCTGCATATCCTAACTGTGATCTCCATGATTATATATCTGCATATCCTAACTGTGATCTCCATGATTATATATCTGCATATCCTAACTGTGATCTCCATGACTACATATCAGTTATCTTAACTGTGATCATTGCTTATCCTAACTGTGATTATATAATTGTTGATCTTCATGATTGCCTATCTGTTTATCCTAACTGTAACCTCCATGATTATATATCTGATGATCTCCATGTTGCCTAACTGATTTATTCTAACCCTGATTATTACTATCCTCTAGTGTTGTATACCAATAGGTACGATCTGCTATTTCTCGGCTCGTCGTGCCCACTGAGATACATGTACAGTGTATCTCACACCCCCTGGGTGAATATTTTTCCAGGTCGAGCGGGTGCTGAGATGTCGGGACGAGTTGGTGAGATTCCGAGTTAGAGTTGACCTGGACAGCCGTATAATAGTTACAGATGTTTCAATTGAGAAATATGTAATATGTTTCGTTGAGAAAAGAGTTGTAATTTGTTGGTAAAGTGTTGTAATAATTAGTTTGTAATATTGTTAATTGTAGTACGTAGTTAGAACTCTGATGTTGTTGCCAAGCTAGCCGTGCATATATAGGAAAGGCTCAATCCCAAAGGGGATTGGGACTCTTCTATATATGTGGCGGTCTGTTGCACCCTGGCTGATTTTTGAAACTCTGATTTTAAAGAAAAAAAAAAAATTTAAGATGCTGATTTTTAAACTCGGGGCGTGATAGAAAGGCCCCAAAACCGCGCCGCACGTGCGCGCACTGTCACGATCCTCGAAAGAAATCCCCGGAAGCTCGAACAAATCCCTCGAGTCCTCTAATATAAACTGCACGCACTCCGGCCCTCGCTATCCACTCACAGCACACGCGCAAGCATGCCTCGGCTCCGCGCAGTGAAAGTCCAAAGCTCACAACATCAATGCCAAAGATAGAAAGAATAATCCAATTAAGCTCAAAGCTTCATCAAAATCCATCATCAAATCCATCTAATGAAAACCAAAACCAAAATACAAAATCTGCCAACTCACCTGTCGTGCGGCTCGACGCGCGCGCTCGACTCCGCTCCAGACCAAGCAGCAGGAACCCACCAATAGCTCAATCCTCAACCTCTTCTTCTCCTTCTTTCTTTTCTCTTTTTCCTTTCTTTCTGCCGTAGAGAAGAAGGCAGGGGCTGGGGCCTCTTTATAGAAGGTGGAGAGGGCTAGAAGGCAGCTGGGAGTGAAAAGACCGTTGTGCCCCTCACTAAAATCCGAAACCTGCTCATTCTGGGCAATATAAGACACTGGGTACCGATACCACTAATTGGGTACCGGTACCAACCCAGCTTGGTTCCGGAACACCCTCATTGGTTCCGGAACCAAAGCCAAGTTCCGGAACCAACTCCTCTGTTCCGGAACACAACACTCAAAAAGCCTAATGCCTACGACAATGACGGAAACACGAAAATTAAAACCGCATACCTTGATCTACCAGAGAAGACGACCCGATCCCGTTCTTTGCGGTGGTGGGAATCCGGATCGGCCCTCCGATGACGGTGATGTCTCGTTCCCGGCTTCCGTCATGTTGATCGAAGAAGGTGGAAGATCCGCTCTCCGATGACGGTGACGTCTCGTTCCCGGCTTCCGGCACGTTGATCGAAGAAGGTGGAAGATCCGCTCTCCGATGACGGTGACGTCTCGTTCCGCATTGATCGAAGAAGGTGGAAGGTCCGCTCTCTTTTCTCTCTTTTCTATCTCTAAACTAGGGTTTCGTTTGGTCTTCGGCACGCATAAGAGGGAAGGGTTAGAGGAGGCGGTCTTTTAAAACTAGGGTTTCCTTTTTTTCGGTGAACGGGGTATAATTATATCTTATTATTAATTTATTTCTTTTATTTTTCCTTTTCATATGTACGTATAGAGAAAAAATCCCCATATCTGATATTCAAAGGATATTTTTAATTTTAGTTACAAGAGATAAAATCACCACCTCCTCGAAAAGTGTGCCAACTCTTAGCACGGATTCCGGTGTACACTACGGATGTCGCGACCTTCAAAACCCCATTCCGGGAGATCCGTAAGTCGGATTTCAGATCTGATCTCACTGCCGTTCACCATTTTTTGGGCTCTATCGTAGAAAAATATCCGCATGCGCCAACGTTCTACCCAAGAAAACTCGATAAAATAAGCCCCTAACAACCAATTTATCTCGAAAGGGATTAAAGAAATGTAGGATAGGTCGTGACATTACAAAACTTCTTCGGATCAGCTCAGGGGAGCCTGCGGATGAAGCGTCGACGGAAAAGGCCACAATCGGAGAAGCGTCGAAGTGCACCCAGTCGGGGAAAACGTCGATGTCCCGGCCTCCAAAAATGCAAAGACTCCTTCAAAGTGTGGTGGACTTGAAGAGGAAGACCTCAGCCAAAGTAGAGCTCCAGCAAAAAATCTCAAAAGTCTTGAAATGGGGCTTCAAAGGCCTATTTATAGGCAAAATCCAAAGAGAAATCCAAAACGGATTTGGGGTACATTTTCGGGCTCCCGAATCTTTCGGGCGCCGAACACGGGACAGCAAGCGCAGCACCCGGATTCATTCGGGCGTGCCGCGTGTCCTGCCCCACACAGCAGCGAGGCGCGGCCAACCGGGCCGCGCCATGCGGCCCACCCGTGTGCGCGGGTGGTTGGCGCCAGCCAACCACCGTGCGCCACGTGGCCCCTCACATGCCTGCCCCGCTGCCACGCCACCTGCCCCGCTGCTAACCGCCGCCTGCCACGCCACCTGCCCCCGCTGCTGCGCCCAATCCGAGGATGCCACGTGGCCGCCGACGCCGCCCGCTGCGCCCGGTGCACGTGCCCAGGGCCGTGGACCGGCCCGCAGCCAGATTGAGCCCGTTGAGCCCAGTAAGCCTATTTTGACTATTTTCACGCGCTGAATCTATTTTTGACATCCGAATCCACCATAAAACCTCCAAATAGCCATTTTCGAATGTTTTTTCACGCTAAAACCAACTGCGGTCTCCGTTTTGCGCGAAACCACTTCTATCACCCGACGAAAATGCTCAAATAGGTGTTCTTAATCCATTTTTCATGGTGGGTCCAAATCTTGGGTCCGATTTGCGCGCAATCAACTCTATCAAACAACAAGGGCCTCCATAAGATACTGATCAAGCCGAAATTCCTCCACGTGGGTATGAGTCTTCACAGATGCCTTCCATGTTTCGACCAGCCTCTTCGCGTGGTCGGGTGCCTTCTTCTTAATGAGGAATCGCACGATCCCTTCCCGTTGGATGCAGGGATTTGGGAAGCTAATTATCACTTTATATTCTCTATTTTCCCTTTCGTCGGCTCAATGGTGGTCGGTGTCTCAATTTTTCAAAAGATAACGTTTGATCCTGCATCTTTGGATCTTCCCTTGTCGCTGCCAACTGACGGTGGCCATGTATTTTGACCCCCAACTGAAAGTTCCGACCACGACTTTTTCTTTTCTGAGTTGTATATGTATCGGTCCATTAAATGTGAAGTCTTCACGCTTTTTTGCTCCACATTCTCCCAAAACCGATGGTGAGGTTTATGATATCTTCTGCTGATCGACTCTAATTCTCAGCCGTTAATGCAACACTAAATTGTCATTCTCCGACGCCTCTTCATTGAAGCGTTCTATCAGAACAGCTCCGGCTGCATTACTCATTCTCGGCCTTTCTGGCCGATCATATCCTTTCACCTATTTTCGGCTTTGAACCCGTGGCAGCCGAAAATTTCTCCCGACCGACCTTCTTTAGTCGTCCCTCTTCTTCTGGGCACAAGCAGAGCCCAACTCAATAATCTATTCGATCGGCCCCTGTTAGACTTATTTCGGTCGAATCATCATCAGCCTGGGGCTTTTCATCTCCGGTCCCTTCGACCGAAGAAGTAGTAGTCGAGACCTCCACGCCTCGCTCCTTCAGAAACCGCCCGTCGCGATTTCCCGGGGTGTTGGCTCTGTGCCTGATTGTTGCCTCGAGAGCCCGAATTCGGGCGTCCAGTTCCTGACGGACGCTTGTCGACTCTTTTGTCGCTGTTTGCGCGATTGACTTGTCTCGAGGCGGTGTCCTCGACCCCTCGGCCTCGTGATCGCTCTGCTTCGGCTAAAACGGTGTGCGAAGCATGGAGCGTGCCACGCCCGGTCTAGTTCGCGGTCCTTGGGCCGTCGTCGCCTCCCTCTTTGCGTCAGCTTGGACTCGCTGTTACCGACGTCTTTGTGTCTTTGTCATGGCCGAACCATACCACCAGTTCGGCCCCTACGGAGTGGGTTGCCGTTCGGCCGTCCCTTCGGCTGGTGGGTCCACTTTCCTTAGGTGTTCCCTGAGGATCTCTCACCTCTGCCATGGCTTCGGCCATGTCTGGATTTGTAGCTACTCCATTAGGCGAATCGCCAGGGCGTCTACTTCCCCCGCCGTAAGCTAGGGGAACTCAACATCAGGTGCAAAGAGGGTTGTCCGTGCCCCCGGTCTATTATCCCGGCGATGCGAGACTCGCGGGTCCTACCTCATGTGCTGACAGAACCTCTTGCAGGGCCTGGCTAGATATGGGAGCGGCTGCAACCCATTCCTTTGTCCTTCTTTGGCTTTTGGGTCGAAGGCTCCTCGGGGTACTCCCTATCCTCGGCTTTCCTGGAAGCCAAAGTGGGGGCCCTGTTGTTGTAGTGGGGCTCCTAGTCCCTCGTGGCCGCCAGTTTGTGGCCTCAGCCTCCTTAAGCCATATAGATCACCCGGGACCTGCTAAATAGCACAATCCTATTCTCCCTTCTTTGGGGCCGGCTTACTAGGTCCTTTGGCCGGATGTTGATCCGGCGCTGGGTCCTGACGAACTTCGCCTTCGCTCAAGTTGGAGAAAGCGAACCATTTCTTAACTTCCTCGGGCATGCCAAGGAAGAATCCAACCCATTCTTCGACCGTCATCCCAGCTTTACACCGCGCGTAGAGCCGAGGAATGCTGTTCGCCAGCATCCCTTTCTCGGGGGACTCAGATTTTGATGCCGGCTCATTTTCCTTTGTCTCCACCATGTTTACCTGCGGGATAGAAGGGTTAATATTACCATTTTTGTGGTCGGCAAATAAGAACCAACCCTTGTCTATCTCTTTTTGTATCTGCTTCTTCTAGGTGGTATAATCGCCAGTTTGGTGGCTCCCTGAGTGGTGCCATTTGCAGTACTTTTGCTTTCGGAGCTCTTCGCACGGGGGAATCGTTTGACCCTCCTAGAGTCAAATCCTCCCATCATAGAGCAACCGATCAAAAATCTGATCGGCCTTGGAAGTTTCGAATGTGTATGTGTTAGTCGATGTTCAGGTTGTGTACTTCTGAATTCTTGTCGGCTCTAGCAGCTGACATTTGTACGGCTGACGATCCTTTAACCACTCAATCGCGTAAACTTCGGCCTCGTCAGCCGAATTTGTGAGGACTTGTATACTTGTATAGCAGTTTATCATTGGATCAATGCTTTGACGACACCTTTTCGGTGTGTTCCTCGATGCGAAAAACGGATGCGAAGATCATTGGCCGGCAGAGGCATTTCTGATTTCTTTTTCCTAGGTATTGGATTTCTAAGATATCATAGATCGGGTGGACCCCGATGGCAGTATCAGCGTCTTTATCAGAGTGGCGCAGCGGTAGCGTGGACTTGTTATCTACGGAGGACCCTATTCGTCGCCTCAATGTGAGTAGAGACAGAGGTCGTGCTCCCTTGTGGATAGTCTTGATTTTCAGGCAGATTGAGCGACGACCACTTGTTTTGAGCGGATGAATCTGTGCCGCCCGGTTGGAGGGCGCCACGGTAGTGGATCGAGTGTCGCAGGTGGGATTTCATCACAGCAGTCGGAGTTAGAGCATGTTGCATTCCTGCATGGACAAGAGGCAGATTTGTTACCACGTGCACTAGAGGTACAGGTTCCTGTTGGTGTGGTGCATGTGGAGGAGGCTTTTGGATCATGTTCAATGCAGTTGAGGCCGCGAGTCATACCGGCAGACTTAGTGGTAATTGTGGCAGTTCGGTATTTTGACCTTGTGCTTGAGGTTGATTGGCACAATGTCACAGGATGTTTCGACTGAAGAGAGAGAGGACTTTGATCTTCGGCAAGGCAGACAAGTGGAGGCTTGGTTGTTGAGATTGTTAGAGCACACAGGCTTTAGCGACAGTGTGAGAGGTGCTTACGGCGGCACCGGGACTCAAGGATATCCCTGTTGCCCACGAGATTCCGGGTGTGATTTCACCTGAGCTGTTTATGATGCCGTCGGTTAGGGAGATAGAGATTGCGTTTGACGTGGTTCGGGGAGCCGCGCCACCCTTGACAGCACCTCATTTGATATCGCCGGTAGAGCTGAGAGAGCTGATGGCACAATCGCAGGATCTGATGGATCGAGGGTTCTTTTGGTGGGTTGATCACTTACCACGCCGTTGATATACGGTGGTGATGCCACGTCTTGGATAGACGATGATGAGGGTTCGTTGTGATTTGAGCACAGGCAGGTTCATGTATTATTTAGGACCTTTTGATGGAGTTATACTCCGGCAGTTATTGTATGATGCGAGTACCTACTTGGAATCAGACAGCCGAGGACTTTGCCTAGATGACATTCAGGATCTGGTAAGGGCATTATGAGCTCATAGTGAGGCCAAATGGAATAATTAATGCCCTGTTGTCTTCAAGATTTGAGGAATTATATGTCCCAGTTGTACTTGGACGAATTGGGAGTGGTGTTCCCCAAGGATATTATGATTTACTCCCAGAGCGACTTGGAGTACGTGGAGCACTTGTGGATGCGCTACCATGCCCGTGTGGATGAAGCTGTATGCCAAGTTATTAAGGTACAAGTTGTAGCTTCAAGTGCATGCCTTCTTGGGTCACCTTAATTTAGTTGTTGGAGCGGCGGTGGAACCCGACCAAATGGATGTTATTCGAGATTGGCTGAGACCAACATTTATACTTGAGGCGAGGAGCTTCTTGGGCTTGGCAGTGCTAGGAGAGCATGGCTGATGGATGATGAGACTGATACCAGCGCCAATGCTTGTATTTCCAGTGTTGGGAGAAGGATCTGCGAGTTATAGTGATGCCTCCTATAGCGACTGTGGAATTACCGTTGGGTTATTGTTGAGCATTCTGGATTACCTCGACAGGGCCACTGTGATGGCGGATACCTGGAACAGGAAAGCTGTCTGGGGTTGAGTTTGATGATTCCACAGCTGGCGCTATGTGGACTATTGGGGCAAACATGGCTTGTGGTTGTGTCCCTGAGGGTTCCTTTGGATGATAGACCGTGGCTGAGCAGTCCACTCGGATGGTCAGGATTCGGGAGTGACCGAGTGAGGACCCTTGTTTGTGAGGGCTTCTTTCTTTCTTGGATGATTGCGGGGATGTGTTTCGGATTGTCTTGGTTGAGTTGGCACAGGACGTGGTTTAGTGCTTATTGCTCTGGTGGTTATTTTGTTCCCCCAACTTTTGATGGAACCCCTGTTGTGTTTCCTGTCTCAGCTCAGGAAGGTTATGTTTTTGGATCCCTCCCCCGTGATTGACTTGCCCCATTTGAGATCTAGGAATGTTTGGAGTACGAGGGACGCCCGTTGCGAATTCTGGCTCGTGAGAATAAAGGTTGCGCAATCGGGCTATGCCGTAATGGTTGTCGCTGTTGTTATTATTGAGGAGTGATCACGAGGAGTGAGTGGTGACTTAGGAGCTGAAGATGGTGATGCTGAGTACTTATCCTTGATTTTGAGACTCCTGTTTGAGTGGTGTTAGTTTCGAGGACGAAACTTTCTTTTAGTGGGGGAGGATGTGGTGACCTGGGGCTACTACAGTATGACCAGCAGCTTCTGGAGGCTTACGTGGTGTGTCGGTGGTGTTTGTGCACAATTTGGACACAAGTAATGGACTTCGGTCTTAAAATGGATCACGTGGGTGATTGGTTGATCCCTTCGGAGCTTTAGAAGTGGTTTCGCGCAAAACGGATATTAAAATTGGGCTCAGTGCGAAGTTTGGACAAAAGAACTCCTTCCTGGATGCCTTCGATAATTTTTAGAGTTAGAATTTGGCAAAACGGATAGCGGATTTGGATTCAGCACGCGAAAACGATGAAAATGGACTATTCACTTGTATTTTTCGGAGCTTGGATGCCGCGCACGGATTTTGAGGCAAGGGGGCACTGTTCCGGCGCCGGCGGCGGCGCGCGCTCGGGCAGGCGCAGGCGCGGCGGCGGGCAGGCGCGGGCAGTGCGCGGGCAGCTTTCGGGGGCGCACGGTCCACGGGCCGGCGTGCACCGGAGGCAGGCCACGTGGCGTGACAGGATTGGACGGTGCTGTGGACCCGGTCCACGGAACATGTGCGGCCGGCCTCGGGGCGCGTGCGTGCAGAGATAGCAGGCGGCGGCGCAGGCGCGCACGTGGGCGCGTTGATGCCGTTTCCCGCGTTCGGGCGCGCCACGTGTCGGCAGCTGGGGTGGGCCACGTGGCGCATTGTAGGTGGCTGGATCGGCTGTAGCGTGTTTGGTGGTGACGTGGCGCAACCAGAGCGATCCGGACGCGCGATGGACGGTCGGATCGGGCTGCACTGTTTGCGCCCGATTCTTCCGGGCGCCCGAAAATGCACCAAGAAGTGTGCTTTTTCCCTTTTTCTTTAGCCTATAAATAGGCAGTTGAGGCCTATTGAGTGGGTTTTTTTGGCATTTCTGGAGCTCCTCTCTTTCACAGAGGCTTCTACACTGTGTTTTCTACACTCCCTTAGATCTTGGGCATTTTTGGAGACTCCGGCTTCGGCATTATCTGCGACGCGCCGCACAGCGACGCACTTTGGACTTTTGGCTATTACCGTCGCTCTTCAGTCCGCGAGGCACACCGAATCACCCCGATAGAATTTTGAGCCGACTTTCATGGCAGCGCGTTCACGAGAGGTAAGGCTTCATTTTCCGTGCCATTCACTTCTCCTCGTTTCGAGTTTTCGGCACTGTTCCCGAGGTGTTTCTGTGACCCCTTTTCCTGCTGTGAGATTTTGGACAGCGGAGGCTTGTCGATTTTCTATCTCCGCGGTCGGACATCGGATGGAGACGTGCCTGCACACTTTTTGTATCTACACATCGCAAGGAACATCCTCGAATTTTCCTGGATTTTTCTGAGTTTTTCCCGAAGGTGAAAACCCCCTTTTTCCAGAGCTATGTGCTACAGTTTTTGTACAGGATTTTTTTTGAGAGGGTCACTTTGTCGGATTTTTATCTTGATGTACAAGACTCGGATTGGGACGTGCAGGTACTTGTTTCGAAGGGCTCGACGCGACGCTCGCAGAAGTATTTTTATTGGATTTTTCTGTGGACTCTACGAAGGTGGGATTTAAGCTTCTTTGGGGTTGTATCCCACAGATTTCGCATTTTGTGGATTACCGGCGCCCCACATTGTATAACTTGTAACTTGGCCTACAGGTGTCGGAACGGGACGTGTAAATACTCGTTTTGGGGCTACTCGTCGCGAGGATCGCAACCGTGCATTTTCTGGAATTTTTGGAGCGCTGCCTGGAGGTGAGAATGCCCTTCTTTGTGCTGTTTTGGAAAAACAGCAAGTGTATGTTTGGGGGTATTGATTAGTAAGTTGTGTTGTTTGTTGGTTGTTGTGGTGTTGCATGTTCGGGTGATGTTGTTTGGAGCTGAGACTTGCGCAACATGTATCGAGGATGCGAGTTCAGTGGATTTTGTTAGCAGGTGGCCACGCTCTTCACCGACTTCAGCTTTGCCTGCGGAAAGCGTTTCAGGTGGGTGCTTTGTTTCCAGAACCGGTGGACGGTTCTCTAATTCTGTATGTTAGGATGCATGCATGTTTAGGGTACATGGTTTATGTTTGAGAGGTAGGTAAGCTTGATAATGATAATTGTATGATTAATTGCAAGAATAATATCTATGTTGATGATTAGTGTAAGCTTACCTAGGATAATGTTACCCTATGTGATTATGTAGCATGCCATGTTAGCACATAGCCTTTTATGTGGTTGGTTTATGCGATGGGGCAGGATTATATAGCTATGTGTGGATTTTTACTCTGAGTTATTATGATCGAGGATTATGGACAGGTGTAGGCATTGATGATTTTGGCATGTGGTTTACTTTCTTATATTCTTCTTGAGAACAAATGCATGCTTGTATGGACATGTAGTTAGGCCACCTTTTACTGCTACACTACTTATTGGAACTTGACTTAGGAGAAACCATGTTATCCTTTTCTCCTTCTTTGTTAGTCAGGCGGTCTATGTTGCTCGGGTGCGAGCAGGGGTCTGGGGTAGTGTAGCCGGGACATTGGTGTCAGGGACGGGTTGTGCTGGATTGAGGTTGGCAGGGTTTCGCGATGACCGCGGACTTTGGGCGGTTGACCGGAGGTCGGTTATAGGACTTGATTATAGACGGCAGGGTATTGCGGCAACCGCGGATATTGGGCGGTTGACCGGATATTTATTTATGCACCAGATTGGGTATCTGATTTCTCTAGTGGACAGAGTTTCCCACTATTTGAGTATTTTTGCATCTGATTGAGGACCGAGGCTTTCTTTAGTGGTTGGGCTTTCCCACTTTGATCAGAGTCATAATCCAGTCCTGCTGATTTATACTTATATTACTGGTTACTGAGATACTATACTCGTGTGGGTCGCTCCCCTCGAGTGCCACTCCGGAGTGTTATACATACTTTGAGTCCTTGAGACTCCTTTTCATCGGTGTTATATGTCGGCCAGCATACCCGATACAGGTAGGCACAGCAGGCAGTACCAGTTTTACTGGTGGCATTAGATTGGGTTTATTACAGACATTTGCTTTATTGTTGCACTCGTGTCAAGGGGACCGAGTGGAGTCTAGTAGCTGTGTTTAGACCAGTGCTAGTGTTGTTGGGAACCGTTTAGGGATACGGTGGTCCCAAGGTCATTGTGAGTTGTTGACCGTTGTGCGAGAGGCTTGGTGATCTTGAGTTTATCCGTTCTGAGAGAGAGCGTGGATTTTGACTATAGCCTGCATGAGCCACTACTCGATAGCGAGTTAGTCCGTTTGGACGCCCTACGTAATTCCTGCCCGTCAGCGGGAGGTGGTTGTAGGTGGGCGCAGGTTTGACTGGACCCGATGTGGCAGTCAGCTCGATTGGGTCGATTGAGCACCTCGTGTGCGAGTGTTGCATATCTTTATCAGAGTTTTCCCATTTGAGCATTTAGATAGAGGCATGGTAGCTGTTGAGGGTCTCCAGCTGTCTTATTTTAGTCTTTACTGCTTTGGTTATTTCATGCCTCTAGTGGACTTAGTGGGCAGATCGCCGGGCCTGATGGCGGTACCCACTGAGGACTCCCTTTTTAGGTGTAGTTCTCACACCCGTTGGGAGTTTTCTCCCTCCTCTTCTTTTCTCTTTTTTGTTTTGCAGAGTCTTAGCGGGTGTTGCTGATTCTGCGGTTGTTGATCGAGGCGAGGGAGTCGCGTGCTAGATCCCTACCCGTCGTTGGAGAGTAGCGGTACCCCTTCAGAGGAGGGCTTCAGTAGATTAGCTATTTTATTTTCCTCTTTTGAGAGACTGATGTAGTGAGGACATGATATGTATTGAGAGTGTGATTACCCGGATCTCCGCAGAGCTGCTACAGTGCTATGGGGTGGCTGTTGGAGGCCTACATGGTGTGTTGGAGGTGTTTGGGGCATAATTGGGCACAAGAGTTGGACTTTGGGCCCAAATGGATCATGTGAGTGATCGGAGGACCCCGTGGAGGGTTTAGAAGTGGTTTCGCGCGAATCGGATATTTAAATTGGGCTCCGCACGAAGTTTGGACTAAGAATACACTTCCGGGAGCCTTCGGCATTTTTTAGAGTTGGAATTTGGCGAAACGGACGTCAAATTCGGATTCAGCGCGCGAAAACGGTCAAAATGGACTACCTACTTGACTTTTTGGGCACGGGGTACTGTTCACTGCCGGAACAGTAACTCCGGCGATCGCCGGCGGCGGCGGAGAGCGGCGGCGCTGCCTCGGGCAGGCGGCAGCGCGGCGGCGGGCAGCGCGCAGCGCGCGGGCAGGGGCGCGGGCAGGCGCGCGGTCCACGCGCCGGCGTGCACCAGAGCGGGGTGCCACGTGGCGGCTTCCCATTGGATGGTTCACAGGTCGCGGTCCACGGAGCATTGCGGGGTGTACGGTGGACCGGAGGTGGACACGTGGCATCTTTCTATTGGTTCGGTTCATGAAGTCGGGTGCACCGGGTGCAGTGAGCGAGAGGGTGGACACGTGGCGCGTGGGGATTGGGCGCGCCACTGTGCGCGGCAGGAAGGGCGGTGCGCGGTGTACGGTGGACCGGATTGGGACACGTGGCAGTTGTTCATTGGCGTGGTGTTGGAGTTGTTGTGCACCAGGATCAGCGAAGTTATTCCTTGGACACGTGGCGAGCGAGGATTGGGCGAGCTACTGTGTGCGTACGGACGGCAGGCGGCGGGGCAGGCGCGCAGGCGGCAGGCGGCGGTGCCGGCGGGCGTGGCGGCCACGGCGCCGACGTGGCGCACGCGTGCGCCACGTGGCGGCCGCCCGTTGGCCAGCGCCAACTACCCGTTGACCAGAGGACGGCCACGTGGCGCGAGGGGAGCGGCCGGGTTGCCTGTTCGGTGTTCGGGGACACGTGTCAGCGTGTGGAGCGGGTCGGACGGGTGTGCGGTCCGACCGGATCTGGTGTGCGGTCGTGGGCCGAGTGGGCCGGGCTACTGTGCGCGCCCGAAAGTTCGGGCCGGGCCGCACTGTTTGCGCCCGAAAACTTTCGGGCGCCCGAATGTTGGGACACAGCGGGCATTTTGGAATTGTTTTGGAATGGCCTATAAATAGCCAACCCGAGCCCTCTTCTTTGGTTCTTTTCTCCCAAACCGCACCTCTTCTGCCCGAGCCACCTTAAGGAGATTTGTTCACCTCTTGATGCTTGATCTTCCTGCCAAGTTCTAGGATTTTAGGAGGCACGAATCCCGAGGTTCCCATTTTACGGTGCGGCGCGACGTTGCATTTCCTGTTTCCTTCTTCGGCGCAGCAGTGATGTTTTGGCTCCCCTGGGCTACCCCGAGGTCCTTTTCTAGTGATTCTTGGGCCGACTGACTCCTTACAGATAAGGCTTCAACTTTCATTTTGATCGCGCTTTTCCGTTTCGAGCTTTTGGCACGTTTCCCGAGGCATCTTTGACCCCCATTTTTCTGTGGTGGATTTTGGACAGCACCAACTTGCCGATTTTATATCTCAGCCTAGGAACATCGGATCGAGGCGATTCAAGAGTCGATTTTGATCTACTCGTCGCGAGGAACACAGTGGTGATTTTTCTGGGATTTTAGGAAATTGTCTCGAAGGTGAAAATTACTGTTTTCTCAGTGTACAGTGTGCAGTTTTTCTTCACAGTTTGATGTTTGGATTACCAGCTTGCCGAATTTATAACTTGACTTACCGAACTCGAATTTGGGCGTGCAAGGTACCGTTTCGAAGCTATCGATGCGAGGATCGCTGTGATATTTTTATGGGATTTTTTTGGGCACTTTCTGCAGGTGATAATTTAACAGTTTCGGGACTGTTGTTGTATGGGTTAATTAAAGCAATATTTGGGAACCTAAATGTATTTAGTGGACTTTGTGTTGTGCCAGGAGTGTTTCGGGTATACTGTATTTGTTGGAGCGCAGGATTGGAGTTTTTGGCATTTTCAGCTGTACGGACCCGGACAGTTAGCGCTTCAGGTGGGTGGTTGTTGCTTGCCTCTATATCTGACTTACTCACTAAGTTTATTAGAAAACCCCACTATTGAGCATATTGTTTGATTATCATGCCTAATTGACTGATATACATGTGAGCCTATCTTTAGGGGATTAATTATGTGGATATAGCATGTTTTGGGATAATATCACTGAGGGGACATGATTGCGGGGACATACTTAATTGTGATAATTAACATGCTACATTAGCACCCAGATTTTATGAAAAACGGATTAAATGGATTAACTGTTGGGACATAATGATATATCAATGTGCGGGTTTCACTCTGGGAATTATTATGGAACAGGGATATTATACATGTGTAGTCGACTGATGATTTTAGCCTGATGGTGATATTTATGTGGATATTATTAATTATTACACATGTAAACTGTTATTTGACATATTCTCTCTTTCACATTGCATGAGGACTTTTGCATGCTTATATGGACGTCTAGATAGGCCACTATTTTATTGCTACACTATCATATTGGGATTTGACTTAGGAGAAACCATGATTGCTTTCTTTCTCCTTCTTATTTAGACTTTTGAGTCATGTAGCTCGAGTTCGAGCAGAGGTTTGGGATAGTGTAGCCGGGACCTGAGGGTCAGAGATAGGGTGTACTTGATGTGGATTGTGGGTTATTGCGGCAACCGCGGACAGTAGGCGGTTGACCGGATCTTGATTATTTTACCCAATTGCGGGTTGTGGGTTATTGCGGTGACCGCGGACCTTGGGCGGTTGACCGGATGTTTACTATTGCATCAGATTGGGTATCAGATTTCTCTAGTGGATGGTATTTCCCACTTTTGAGTATTATTGCATCAGATCGGGGTTACATTAGTGGACGGAGTTTCCCACTTTGATCATAGTCATGATCCAGTCCTGCTATTATGAGACAGTGGTTACAGAGATGCTTGATACAGCGATACTTTACTCGTGTGGGTCGCTCCCCTCGAGTGCCACTCCGGAGTAGGCTTTACACCGTGCCGAGCGCCGGGCACCTTGAGATTTCGAGCCTTATGTGCTGGTCCCCTACTGAGTTCTTGAGTTCGACAGCAGAGCAGGCAGTACCAGTTTTTACTGGTGTCTAGATTGGGTCTATTTGGTCAGGATCTGTTTTCCGATGCATTCATACCGTCATTTCCTTCGGTATTGCATTTAGAGGCATACTTGTGGTGGTTTCCCCTTTTATTCAGTAGTTCTGTTACAGCTTTACCCCCTTGCCCTTTTCTTGCCTCTAGTAGACTTAGTGGGTACGCCGGAGCTTGAGGCTTTACCCACAGGGGGAGGCTACTGGTTTACTAGTGGTTCTCACCCCCACTGTTGTTTCCTCTTCTTTTCTCCCCCCTGTTTTGCAGAGTCCTCATTGGAGTTGCTGATCTTCGGTCGTTGTTCGGGCGAGGGAGTCACGAGCTAGATCGTTACCACCCGAGGAATGGAGCTGTATCCCCTGGTTGGAGATTCCTCGTAGCTGTTGGCTGGCTTTTATTGTTTATCTGGAGGAGAGAGATCTTTTGTATTTGGAGAGACTGATGTACTATAGTTTTAGTTTATCTCCTTTTATAGTCGAGAGATGCTGTACTGAGGACATTGTATGATGATTATCTGTATTTGAGGGAATGGATATTGTACTCTATTTCATGATGTATAGTAATTGGATTTTATTTTACAGCATTTTATTTCAGCTTTGGTATTTGTGTAGCTATAGTACTATCTTTTGCAGGTTAGACGCTTCGCCTATGCGGGTTTTTGGCATAGGTGGCGGATCTGTTGGCGAGCCCAGGTCGCAGTTTCGACCCCGGGGCGTGACAGAGAGCCTGTACACTGATGTATTATTGGAGATACCTCCCTGTTGAGTTCTAAGCTTTATATATGAGGATATTGTATGATGATCATTTTTTTGGGAGATGGTCATTGTTCTATTATCTTCCAGTTGTACAGTGATTGATTTTAGTTTACAGCAGATTTTTTTTTATAGCTCTGATATCTATTTAGCTGTAGTACTTTTCTTGCAGGTAGGACGCTTTGCCTATGCGGGTTTGGCATAGGTGGCGGATCTGTTGGCGAGCCCGGGTCGCAGTTTCGACCCCGGGGCGTGACAGCTATAGTGTTCTCGAAGATAGATCTTCAGACAGGTTACCACTAACTAAGAGTGAGGGTTGAGGACATATCAAACACTGCCTTCAGGACGCGATACAGGCATTATGAGTTTACAGTGATGCCTTTTGGACTAACTAATGCCCCTACCCCCTTTATGGATTTGATGAACAGGATATTCCAACCCTATTTGGACCGGTTTGTAGTGGTCTTCATTGATGATATCTTGATATACTCCCGAAGCGATAAGGAGCATGAGGAGCACTTGAGGATAGTGCTGCAACTTCTTAGAGAAAAAAAGTTGTATGCCAAGTTAAAGAAGTGCGAATTCTGGCTTCGGGAGGTTGCATTTCTAGGTCATGTGATTTCAGCCGCGGGTGTGGCAGTGGACCCGACGAAGATTGATGCAGTTCGAGATTGGCCTAGACCGACGACGGTTACAGAGGTTTGTAGCTTCTTGGATTTAGTCGGCTACTACCATCGCTTCGTGGAGGGCTTTGCGAAGCTCTCTACTCCTCTCACCAGATTGACTAGAAAAGGGGTCAAATTTGTTTGGAATGAGCATTGCCAGCAAAGCTTTGAGGATCTGAAACAGAGGTTAATGTCAGGATCGATCCTAGCATTACTAGTGATGGGAGAGGGATTTGTTATCTAGAGTGATGCCCCCCATAGCAGACTAGGTTGTGTTTTGATGCAGCATGATAGGGTAATTGCTTATGCTTCGCGTCAATTGAAGGATTATGTGAAAAATTACAGTACGCATGATTTGGAGCTAGCCGCTGTTGTGTTTGCATTGAAGTTATGGCGCCACTATCTTTATGGAGAGCATTGTGAAGTATTCATCGATCATAAGAGTTTGAGGTACTTGTTTACTTAAAAAGAGCTACGTTGGCTGAAATTATTGAAGGATTCTGATCTGAGTATACTATATCATCCTGGCAAAGCTAATGTCGCGGACGCTTTGAGTAGACAAGCAAGGCATTCCTTGAGCTTGATGATCACCCAACAGAGGCCACTATTAGAGCAGTTGAGGTGTCTGGATATTGAGGTTGTATCCCCTTGGGTTCCTGCAAGACTTATGTCTTTGGTCTTGCAGCCCACTCTGTTGGACAGGATTAGAGAGAAACAAAGTGAGGACCCCTACCTTGAGAGGATTCGAGATCAGATTCAGCAGGGTCGGATTGGGGATTTTGCTATTGATGCAGCGAGAGTACTCAGGTACAGGGACCGCGTGTGTGTGCCTACAGATTCAGAGATTAGAGAGCAGATATTGAGAGAGGCTCACTATACACCTTATACCATTCATCTCGGTGGTACTAAGATGTATAGGGATCTTCGGGCACAGTTTTGGTGGACAGGGATGAAGAGAGATATTGGGAGGTTTGCTGCTCACTGTTTAACTTGTCAGCAAGTCAAGGCTAAACATCAGGTTCCAGCTGGCAAGTTACAGAGTCTCCCAATCCCTGAATGGAAATAGGATCATATGATTATGGACTTCATTGTGGGATTACCGAGGTCACAGAGTGGAGCTGATACTATTTGGGTTATTGTTGATAGATTAACTAAATCAGCCCACTTTCTTCCTATCCAGATGAGTTGGTCCTTGGAGCGATCAGCACAGCTGTACATGGATGAGGTTGTGAGATTACATGGTGTACCAGCTTCGATCGTATCTGATAGAGACCCAATTGCGCTGGTGGAGGTGGCGGCCCGTATTGGCCGGCATGATTTTGAGGCAGCCCCCATGGGAGGACTTGTCTGTCATTCCTGCCCCCAGCTATTTCGGCGAGCCTGGGCTGGGGTGCTTTGGCCGCCAGATGTGCCGGAGGAGGTGGCGGCCTATATAGGCCAGCCTACAGTTGGGGCAGTCCATACGGCGGGGCCTGCCCGGCGTAACTGCCCCAGCCATTTCTGCAAGTCCGACTTGAGGTACCGGAGCTGCCGGCTACGCCGGAGAAGATGGCGGTCTATATAGGCCAGCATGTTGTTGAAATGGGCCCTATGGAGGGACCTGCCCATCGATCCTGCCCCCAGCCTGAGGCTAGACGAACGGCGGTGGGGGAGGCAGAGGAATCCCTCAGTAGTTCTCTTGTTGATGGCCGATGTTCTGCCCCATCGGCCAGGTCCCCGCTTGGTGCGGGGTCATCTGCGGCTGTGCTGCCCCCAGCGGCTATGTCGCTTGATAAGTAGCTGCCGGCGGTGCAACTTCCTGGGATTGCACTGTCAGCATTGTCGGAGCCATCATAAACGATTGCGTCAGTAAATGCTGGGGTACTGTGGAGATATATCCTCTCCTGTACGGTTCTACATGGGCCCTCGCTAGCCCAAATCAAGCTTTCCTTTCGTTTGGGACCGCTATCGCGGCCAACATAGAGTTGAGCCGGGCGTCCCTTGCCCGGCTGTTTCTTTCGAGGGACGTCTGGGTCCTCTCGATATTATCCATTATTCGGGATATTTTCCCGAATATCTGAGTTATGGTCGGCTCCTGTGGTGCCAACCTTCCGCTAGTCTCCGGAACCTCCGGTGGCGTCGGTGGTGGGTTATCCGCGTGTTTGACGTTGCTGAGGCTCAAGCTGTTGTCCTCTGATATATTTACAGCAAGAAAAGGTAAGAGTTACCTGAGTGTCCCACCGGGCGTGCCAAAAGGTTGTTGGGCTCGAAAACGTCGGCCGTTGACCGGCCCCATGGTTCGATTGACCCTCTAAAATGTGATGTGCCGCGTGCCAATGGATCAAGCGATCGGGCCGAGGAGGGATCTGCTCGGCAGGGTTCTTCTCACTTAAACTCTCGCGACCGTCCGGCTTAGATTAGCCTAATCAAGATAAGGAGATAGAAAGAGGCTGAGTCCGGCTTAGAGTAGCCGAACCAGGTAGTAGACACAATAATTTGATATGGCTGATGAGCCGATTAGAACTTTGTATTGATTGGAAAAGCGATACAAGGAAGAGGAAATGGAAGAAATTATAAGTAAGCCTACTCTTATAAAATACGATAAATACAAAAATGAAAGATATGAAAAGCAGAGGGGTGGTCCTGGCTTTCGAGGTTGCAGAACCCCTCTTCCTTTGATGGTTTGGATATTTATATACTCCCGAACCATGAGTATAATCGCCGATTTTGAATTATCGACGTGATTTAAGGAGAGTTATCGAAAAATCCTCAACTACTTCCTTTTAAATCGATTCTCCTTAGAGGGTTAATAGCCGTTTTCCCGTCCATGTTTATCTCCTAATCGGCGAGTTGAAGCGTGATCTTCGGCGCTTTCCAATGCTGGGTGCCGCTTGCCGTTCTAAGGTCAGTTACGAGATTTGCGCCCAAATCTCGCACTCCTTCCTTCTTAAGCCTTTCCTTCTTCGGCTTTTCCTTTCCTTCTTCGGCTTGAAAAGCCGAGAATTGACTCTGGCTTCGCCTTCCTCGTCGCTCGACTGCCTTTCGTCTTCAATTAAAGTCGATTTCAGATGAGGCGAGGATCTCCTTTTTTCGGTCGCTCTTCCTGTCGACTGATACCTTTGGCCGACTGGCGTATGTCATGTGCTGCACTCTTACGTCACTAGACCGGTCTAAATCGAGACGCGAGTCTCTCTTTTTTAACTCATTCTTTCGTCATCTGATGTCTTTTAGCCGAAGGTGTGCGCCATGTGTCGTCTCCTCGAATGGCGAAAATTTTGGTCTCAACAACTAGTTTTCGCATTAGAAATATAATAATCTAAATATTTTTACTAGTATTTTAATCATCTGTTTTTTGTTTATAGATTTGGACGTGGGACCATATACATATCGATCGTCCCGACAGAGTTGGAGCTCCGCCAGATCTTCATGATTGTTCACTCGGTTCTCGGTATGTTAAATGTTTAAATACATCTTGATGTTTTTTACAATAATTTACATAATTGATTTTAGGCAATGTGATATAATGTCTTATCGATCATTTTTTGCAGATGGAATATAAGATTACGTTTTCGCGGAAATGTCAGAGCGACTGATATTGAATTTTATCGGGACGAGCTTGATCAGCACCGGGAGTCTTAAGTACGTAAGTTTCTTAAATTACATATATATAGATTAATTTTAAAATTTATATTAATTGAATTTTATTAATCTTTGCAAATTATTTGAATTTCTTATATTGAGGAGATTTTGCATGGTTTTCCACCTTTTTATCTCGAGGGCTCCACAGTATGGCGTGCCAGAACTTCCACATAGTGGAGTTACATCTACCTGATCGAGTTTTCCGTCAGTTTGGATTATTCCAGCATATACCAGAGCCTGTGGAGGCTATACGGCGGATTACATCGCAAGGTAGATCGGGAAAGGATTGGGCAACTTTTCATGTTTCTTATATTCTACGATGGGCTGATCGTCTAAATCATATTGCGGAGCAAAATCCCTTTGTCTACCCAGATCCAGCACGAACCACCTCATTGTACATGCAGTAGTACTGGGATATCACAAGGAGGTGGATTTCTCGTCCCATACAGCGACCTCCACTCACTTTTTTGCCGCGGGAGCATATCGAGCGAACTTTGGTAAAATCATTTAATATTTTTTTATATATATTAGTAGTCATTTATATAAATATCGTTTATATAAATATGTATTTTTTTATAGGTGGATACTATGCGCCATACTGTCAGGAGTCTTGGACATTTGAGGAATGATCGTCCAGAGCCGTCTGGATTGATGGACGCTCTAGGACATATAAGGTGGGACATCGAGAATGTCTTAGAGAGACTCCCCACATTAGCAGCTTCAGGATATTCAGAGCATCCAGAGTCACCTCCATATTTTTATCATCTGGATGATATTCCCTCCACCTCTACTTCTGCATACGGTTTTTCATCTGCATCCTTTCCGATTCATCATTCTGACGTTCCCTCGACAACAGGTGTCCTTTATTTTGATTTTCAGTCAGTATCATTTCCTTTCTAGTCGACATCGATACCTTCATATGATGTCCTATCTATACTTGAGATACATCAATTTGATACTTCATTTGTGCCGATCCCTCCATCGGACGTTCCATCCACATCGAAGGTTCGTCCAGTTGATATTACGTACCGATGGAGGCGACGGCGCCACGATCATATTTCTACTGAGCTTGTACTTGAGACGCGGGAGGGGATGCGGTTATCAGTACTTGACACGCAGAGGATGGATGTAGTTGTCGAGGGTATCTCCATCGAGTATATTGATCAGATACATAATATTGAGTCTGTACAGCCTAAAATGGAGGATGATGTGCCTATTCGAGCACTGGGTTGGCGGCGCGGACGTGGACGTGAAGGTAGAGGCGGAGGAAAACGTGGACGGTGGCGAGGGTATGGAGAGTAGTTGATTTTGTTAGGACATTTTGATATTTTGATACTTATTTCATATTTTGTATATATAATTTTGATATTATTCTATTCATTTTTTTATAATTCGGACATGTTATGATTAATGTTGAATTTAGAGTATTTGATATTGTGATTGATATATTTATTGTCGTGAATTTTGTGATTTATGTATTTGTTGATATTTATTGTTGTAATCGATATATTCCTTGTTGTGATGTGATTGATATATTTGTTGTCAAATATTATAATTGAAATGTATAAAATATTCACAATATGTATTGATAGTTTTTTTTAAAAAATTACAAGTTCTGTGTGGGTGAAAGAGTTAAAAACGGTGAACGATTCACCGCTTTTAAAAGCGCCGAATCGTTCAACATTTTTAAGAAAACGATGAATGGTTCACTGTATTTAACTCCTCAATTTTTCACAGACATATTTTTATAAATAATTTTTAAAAAAATTTATTTTTATAAAAAATTTTGTTAGAAGAGTTAAATTTGTAAATAACCTAGAAAATTTCTCCTGGGTAGCACGGGTTACTTAACCAGGTTCTTTGATTAGTTACGCCCTAGCCAACCCCTGCTGGAAGCCCGGAACTCTTTCATATGCGGCCGAAGTGCGCTATTTTGTTCGGTTCGCCCGCCTAGCCACCGCTACCACCCGCCCATGCGTTGCCGCCTCTGTCCCCCGGCGGCCCTCCTTGCGGCGGCCCGCAGCCTCTCTAGGCTGGCGCCGCCGCCGCCGGCTCGGGCGGAGCCGGTCATCCGGGTGTCGAACAACGTGGCCCTGCTGGGCGAGCCCAAGGAGGGCCCGAAGCCGAGGCAGCTCCTCTCCCTCCCTCGGTTCCCCTCTTCCTCTTCTTCTTCCTGCCATCATGCTAATGATCCCCTTCCCGGCCGGAAGAGGGATCCGACGAAACCCCGAAGAGTCACCGGCATCAGCTGGGTCAAGCACTACTTCGCGGATATACCACAGGAGGTCATTCAGGCCCACTTCAACAAAGGCTTGGTATGCTGCTGCAAATTTCTTTGCTGTTTTATTTTTTAATTGAATAAATCTTCGGACTATTTCAACTTTAGCACAATAGAGCTCAGTCTGCATTCATGAATATCTTATTCTGGAGATCTCCTTGATGTTGTCAAGAAATATGCATTATTTGGTAGATAAGGAATATGATCATACGTCTAAATCTGATACCATATTCGGCCTTTTTAAGTTATTTTTTTTGAAATAAGATAAATCATATTGCAGGTAAAATATGTTATCCTACTAAATTATGCTATAGTTGGGTAGTCATTCAAACATGGCCCTTATTCAGACATTCAAACATGGCCCTATGGATTTTTTTATAGTTGGGTAGTCATATCAATTTGTGCTATTGTTTATGTGGGGGTTCTAGGCTTTCTCTTTTTGTGTGTAAAAAGATTAGATTTTTATTTGATTTCAATTTAATTTCTTCCTTTCCGCTGCAGATGTTGAGATAGTTCTTTTGGTAATTTTTGTTTTATAAGTGACATTTCTTTCATGACTGTTTTTAAAATCATTTCATTTTAGTACTAAATCAATGTTTATTATAATTAATTGGCATGCCTTTTAAACTACCTTCTTTGGTTTTCTTTTTTAAAGCAAGAAGATTAGATTGCTGCCCTAGGCCCCTTTCCGAATACATTTTTCAAAGCATCTCTCATTTGAAATCAGAGTATTGGGGAAGCCCATTTTGAAACAGTTTAAAAGCCTTGCCTGGAGTGCGCACATGCCTACCACATGGACAACATCTCTCCTATCCGTGGACGGCGCTGGGATACAAAGAAAACATACAACACTACCTGTACCAACAACATGACCTAAATCAAGTTTTACAACTCCAAATTCGTCATTAGACAAAACTCATGATCCAACATAAAAAATTAATCATTAAATCAACTGACTAGCTACTAAAATAATTAAACCCACCAAAACTGAATAAGTTATCCAACACAATAAACAACATTAAGAATGATAAATAATTTGTACTTATTACAATTACAGGTCTCCACAATTAACCCATGACTTGTGGCAATTATCTAGGTGGCACTAGCTAAGTATGACGTCACGCTGCTTCCCGCACCTCCCATGCTACTTGTGGAAGAGAGGGTGAGAAACATTTAAAATGTTTTTCAGTCGGTATAGCGAGCCGCCGAAGACATGCCGCACTTACTACTGGTCAACAAAAAGGGGTAACAAAGGAACAATAGCATGATAACTGAATAGTAAGGGCAGTAAAGCAATGAATATAAGGTAAAAGTATGATATAGACTGAACTACTTAATAAGTACGATACATGAATGGTGCATAAAGGAAATAACCAAGCAGAATACAACTATACCGACATCCGGATTGAAGCACCTACCTATTCTCAACAAACACAAGTCCATGACTTGACCAATGGCTTCTAGGTATCTCCTGGACCTAGTTATATTAAAACATCAGTTCAGTCCTAATACGTCTCGATACCATACAACAAGTTTTGACCGCACTACATTGCAATACGATGCGTTTTGCCTTGTTTAGGAACATTAGTTTCATGGCACAAACCAATTTTCAAAACCAACCCGACCATTGAATCAACACCACAACATCATTTCAGCCCCTAAACACACATCTTTCGTGTTGGGACAGCCACACGTAAAGTGCTAGGCTACGAGGATCACAGCCACAAAACTTGGCCACAACAGGTTCCGAATCATCATTTTCTATGTCAGAACTGAAAACGTAGGTAACAATCTGTTGTAACGGCTTCCAGAGCACGTCCCTCGAGTTCACGCCCCGAGCCCGCAATGCAAGCTCCCCTGGGCACGTGCACAGATCCGCCGAAAGGACAGAGTTTTTTCTATGCGCCCAAGGCGTCACAACTTGTACAATTCAGCGCATTCCAAACAGGAATAGGGTGTACACAAGGATTGTACGAGGAGAAAACAATAAACATAAACAACTAGGCTATTACAATATTTTTGTCATTCATCACAGTTACACTTTGTTTTCCAAATACAATCCAAAATAGTGTTTACATTTCTTTTTATTTATCCTTTAGCTATACACTGTCTAAAGGTACGTCTACTTGATCACCAAAATGAAAAGACGCTATCTATTGAGCTATGCCCTTTCCTCGCGCCGTCGCGTCATCCGCGGAAGGACTTGAAAAATATAGGAATGAGAATTATAAATATAGTTTTCAGTAGGTATGACCACCCAAGGGAAGAGCTCAGCCCACTAGGTTCAAAGGAAGCAACATAAGCATGGCAAGGATTTAAGTGTCGTGGCACGGGTTCTTGCCGAAAACTTGTCGGCACGGTACGACACGGTGTGTGCCGGGCCGTGCCGGGCCGTGCCGATGAGTGTGGATCACAAAAAATATATGTGTGCCGACACATAATGGCATGAAATATTTATTTTCTTTAGCAACAAAATTTTCTAATTGTTTATTATGTATTTTAATCAAATATTTTGAACTTTATTGAGAAAATTACTTAGTAATTTAAAGAAAAAAAGGTTTTGAGCTGTGTTATTGGCACGGGAGCTGTATCGTGTCGGTATTTTGTTGGCACGATATGACACGGTAGATACGGCCCGTGTCGATAGATACTTAAATCCTTGAAGCATGGTCAAATAGATAATATAAAATCAACTAATCATATAAATCTCTACTATATGCATGCTCATGCCTCTACTAATGATAATGAAATCTACACTTGTAAGTAATGCTCACTCTACTTACTATTTTCATTACCTTATTTATGTCACCTGATTTGGCCTCCAGTCAATAACTAGCGCAATCACCTCTTTCATCTTGACAATGGGTAATAGAATTGCTGCACCACTTAGCCAAAAGTCCACGAGCCACGGAATCGCTGTGCTCACTCGGTGCTCGGGAACATAATCGCTGCACCACCGTGCCCGGGTCTATAGGTAGCGGAATCGCCGCTCTCAAAATCTCATCAAAGAAACATATATTTCACCCTATGTTGTCAACTTTTCTAGGTTTTATGGTGATTCATGTTCAAGTGGTCGCCCTATCACTATATTGTCCAACCTATGTCATATGGCACTAGGTGTACTCTACCTGCTGAGTTCTTGTGACCCTAGAGAATGTCCTTCTATAACTAGTCCATACATAGGCATACATACATACACATACACATATATATCCTCACATGCATATAATCATACAATGGTAGTTATGCACTTTAAATCATATATTTCATCTACATATATTTATTCGTTAACTACCCATTTTTATTTACATGCATTTTTTTCTATAAAATTCTCTCTAGACGTAAGAGGTGACCAAGTCCATTCAATGCACACTAACCAAGGATTTAAGTGCCGTGGCACGGGGTCGTGTCGAAAACTTGCCGGCACGGGGTCGTGTCGAAAACTTGCCGGCACGGTGTGTGCTGAGTAGTGTCAATGAGTGCTGGTCACAAAAAAAACATGTGTGCCAACCAAGGATTAAAGTGCCGTGGCACGGGGTCGTACCGAAAACTTACCGGCACGGTACGACATGGTGCGTGCCGTGCCATGCTGATAAGTGCCGGTCACAAAAAATATGTGTGCCGACACATAATGGCATGAAATATTTATTTTCTTTAGCAACAAAATTTTCTAACTGCTTATTTTGTATCTTTATCAAATATTTTGAACTTTATTGAGAAAATTACTAAGTAATTTAAAGAAAAAAGGGTTTTGAGCTGTACCATCTACACGGGGTTGTATTGTGCCAGTAACTTGTTGGCACGATACGGCATGGTGGATACGGCTCGTACCGATGGATACTTAAATCCTTGGTGCCAACACATAATGGCATGAAATATTTATTTTCTTTAGCAACAAAATTTTCTAATTGTTCATTATGTATTTTTATAAAATTTTTTGAACTTTATTAAGAAAATTGCTTAGAAATTAAATTAAAGAGGATTTTGAGTTGTGCCATCAGTATGGGGGCTGTATCGTGCCGGTATCTTGTTGGCACGATACGGCACGGTCGATACGGATTGTGTCGATGGATAGTTAATTCCTTGAGACTAACCTACGTCAAACGCTCCCAATTGCTCGTCGGCACTTGTAATTGGGTTTCCACGGGCTATTTGCTTGTGACATCCCAACTTCCCAGGGGGTCACCCATCCTAGAACTACTCTAGCTCTAGCACGCTCCTCTTAACCTCTTGGGCCTAGTCACCACTCAAAATGCTATAGCCGGGTTAAGAGGTTTAACCCTATTTATCTCATATATAGGACTATTATAAATCCTAGGGGTGTCACATTCCTCCCCCCTTTAAGCCCTGACGTCCTCATCAAGTTCAGGCACACTCACAAGCATCAGGCGATGTGAGACTCGTCTGGCTAGCCTTAACCGACTTTGTGGGAAGTCGCACTCCACTCACAACAGTCATGTCACGCCCCGGGTGCAAATCAGGACCCGGGCCCGTCTACAGATCCGCCGTGCACATGGGATTTCCCGCGTACACGAAGCGCTGGTAACCTGCTCAAATATTAATGCGCAATAAAAGAGCATAATACAGAGCTGAAATAGAAGAACCACATAGTATCTCAGACTGGAACTACAAGTATCACTGTAATATGTACAATAATCTCCCAGCTCACTAAAATAATACAACCCACTGGCGGAAGCCAGACCCAAAATAAAAGGGGAATCTCACAGTCTGAGTGGGGGTACGACGTCTATCTACAGCTCTCAGTCTCCCAGGAGATCTATTCCGCGATCCCCTTACCTCGATCAGCTGCCGATGGCCTAGCAGCTCCCGCAGATGACTCTGCAAAATAAAGGAGAAGAAAGAAACAGAAAATAATAATGGGGGTGAGAACTACCAGATAAACCAGCAGCCTCCCCTAGTGGGTAAAAACCTCAACTCTGACGCACCCACTAGGACTACTAGAGGCAAAAGGGAAAAGGGGAAGTGGTAGATACAAAAGATGCTGAAACAGGAAAACTATCACTATTATGCTGTCAAAACTGTATGCATGCATCAGAAATAGTATCTGACCAATAAACCCAATCTAGCAACCGATACACGATCGGTATTGCCTGCTCAAGAATCAGTATCTGATCGGCACACGGCACGATCCCATAATATCCAATCGACCGGCACACGGCTCGGTCCTAAGCCTACTCCGGAGCGGCACTCGAGGGGAGCGACCCACACGAGTAAAATATCTCTGTCATCAGTATCACAAGTATCTCTGTAGCACATGTCTCAATATAGCAGGACTGGATCATGACTATGATCAAAGTGGGAAACTCCATCCACTACAGGAACCCAATCCCCAACTGATGCAATAAATAAACCAAACTCAACCCCAATCTGATGCAAGGATAAACATCTGGTCAACCGCCTACTGTCCGCGGTCACCGCAATACCCCACAAGTCCACAATCTAGCACAACCTTGGCTACACTATCCCAAACCCCTGCTCACACTTGAGCAACAACATCTGGATGCAAAGGACAACAATGAAACATGTTCAAACCCCAATATGATAGTGTAGCAATGAATAGTGGCCTTACCTGATGTCCGGGCATGCATGCAACTGTCTTTATTTTTAAAAGTCGTAAAATAGTGTCAAAGGTTTAAAAACAATTGATTTACTGAATAAAAATCATTTGCATGCGAGATCATGGCCTTTGTCTCAATCACAGTGTCCCAATATAAGTCATCATATTATTTGTGGGGTTATATTAAATTTTAGGGGAGTTTGTCCCAGCGGTCCTTGTCATTTGTCATATTAATTTGTCCCAATGGTTCTCATTAATTGTCCTGTTAGTTGTCCTGTTAGTAGTCCTGTTAGTAGTCCTGTTAGTAGTCCTGTTAGTAGTCCCAATGGTTCTCATCAATTATCATGTTACTTTGTCCCAATTGTTCTCGTTAATTGTCATATTTTAGGGGATTTCTAGTAATCCCAGTGAGCTTGTCAAAAATGAGGTAAGCAACAACCGCCCACCTCGAAAAGCTCAAACAACACCCCAGGTAGTCTCCTGGTTGTCCACAGTCCTCAAATCCTCTAAAATGCGCTCCTAAAATCCCAGAAAAATCACGGTTGCGTTCCTCGCGAAGAGTAGATCAAAATCGACTCCTTAAACGCCTCGATCCGACGCTCCTACGTCAAGATAAAAATCGGAGAAGTCGGTGCTGTCCAAAAACTCTTACGGTCGCGCTGTCACAAAAATCGTCCAAAAATTCCACCTGGTTAGCCCGCAGTGAATTTTCGACGGAACTGCGACGGGAAATGGGCCTAAAAGAAAAATCGTCGCAGTGCGCCGCGTCGCAGATATCTCACTATCTGTAACTCCTAAATTCCTGAGATTCTAGAGAGAGAAAGAGAAGAGAGAGAGGAAGAACTTTCGTTAGAGGGAGTTTTCTCAGATTCTCTCTCCTTGGCTCGGAATCCAAGGTGCAAAGAGAGGGGGTGGGGGACCCCTATATATATTGGGCCAAAAGGGAATATTCCCTCACGGAATCCTGATCCAAACACGAAACACCGAAACGAGCCAACCAGGAAACGCCACGTGTCAACCAAACAGGAAACAGCCTGTGCAGGGCCAACCAGATTTCGCCACGTGGCCACGTGGTCCACGTGATCGGTCCGCGCTCCGGGTTCTCCGGAAAAATGTCGGCCTATAGGAGCGTGCCACGTGTCAACCATCTAGATGCTTCTAGAAGCCGGCCCACCAATGGGATGCTGCCACGTGGCGGAACAGGGATTCCGTGCACCCGGTGCACGCCCATCCATGGACCGCGCACCAGCGCCCCTGCCCGCGCCTGCCCGCGCTGCCCGGCCGCGCCCTCTGCCTTGCTCCGCCCCGCTCCGCTGCCGCGCCGCTGCCCGCCGCCGTGCGCCGCCGCCCGCCGCCGCTCGCCGGCGGCCGCCGCCGGCCGGAACAGTAATTCCGGCCGGCGGTTACTGTTCCGGTGAACAGTACCCTGTGCCGAAAAATTTAAGCGAATATACCGTTTTGACCGTTTTCGCGCGCTGAGTCCAAATACGACGTCCGTTTCGCCAAATTCTCATCCGAAATTTTGCAAAAAGCTCCCGGAAAATCCCATTTGCTCCGATTTTCGCGCAGAGTCTCTTAAAAATATCCAATTTCGTTTCTACAAGCTCCGAAGCACTGTACAAGCTCCCCGCAGTCACTGTTTAATGTTGCACAGTTCCTGCGGGAGTCCGGATCATCACATCCTCCCCCACTAAAAAGAGTTTCGTCCTCGAAACGAGACTCAACAACAATCCTCAGTCCGATGTCTCGAATAAGTAGGGGTGGGCATCCCTCATCTCCGACTCAAGCTCCCATGTAGCCTCGCGCTCGTCATGATTGCTCCATTGGATCTTCACATAGGGAATGGCCCGATTGCGCAATTCTCTCACCTCTCGATCCAGAATTCGCAGTGGGCGCTCCTCATACCTCAAATCCTCGCTGATCTCCAGCGGTGTGAAGTCGATGACGTGCGATGGGTCGAAGACATACTTCCTCAAAGTAGAGACATGAAATACATTATGGACACCAGCAAGCTTCGGAGGAAGTGCAAGTCGGTAGGCAACTGGCCCGATACGCTCCAATATCTCAAAGGGTCCAATGTATCGGGGGCTAAGCTTCCCACGAATGCCGAATCTCCTGATTCCTTTGGACGGCGAGACTTTCAGGAATACATGATCTCCAACCTGAAATTCTAAGTCTCGTCGCCGAACATCGGCATAGCTCCTTTGTCGGCTTTGGGCGGTCTGAAGATGCTTCCGAATCACTCGGACCTTCTCTTCTGCCTCTATCAAGACATCTGGTCCCAAGGTCCGCCTTTCGCCCACGTCACTCCAATAAAGCGGTGATCGACACTTGCGTCCATACAATGCTTCAAACGGAGCCATCTGAATGCTCGCTTGAAAGCTATTGTTGTACGCGAACTCAGCTAAAGATAAGTGTCGAATCCACCCTCCGCCGAAATCCAAGACGCAAGCCCTCAGCATGTCCTCCAGAATTTGTATCGTCCGCTCTGACTGCCCATCCGTCTGTGGATGAAAAGCTGTGCTGAACCTGAGTTCAGTCCCCAAGGCTGTTTGCAAACTTTTCCAGAAATGCGAAACAAATCTCGGGTCTCTGTCTGATACAATGGAGGCGGGTACTCCATGTAATCTCACTATCTCATCCAGATATAACTGGGCTAGCCGCTCAAGTGGCCACGTAGTCTGCATGGGCAGAAAGTGCGCCGACTTGGTAAGTCGATCCACGACTACCCAGATAGCGTCTGCTCCTCCCTGTGCCCTAGGAAGTCCGACCACGAAATCCATCGTAATGTGGTCCCATTTCCACTGGGGAATTGGGAGACTCTGTAACTTGCCAGCTGGCACTCGATGCTCAGCTTTCACCTGCTGACAAGTTAAACACTGAGCCACAAATCTCCCAACATCCCTTTTCATGCCTTTCCACCAGAAATGTGCCTTGAGGTCCTTATACATCTTAGTCCCACCAGGATGTAGGGTATAAGGTGTATAATGGGCCTCTCGCAATATCTGCTCTCGGATCTCCGCATCCGCTGGCACACATGCTCGGTTCCTGTACCTCAGTACTCCCGAGGCATCTACCGTAAAGTCCCCAGACTGATTACTCGAAATTTGATCTCTAATCCTGGTCAAGTGGGGGTCCTCACTCTGTTTCTCCTTGATCCTGTCCAGCAGAGTGGGCTGCACGACTAAAGATGTCAGTCTAGCAGAGACCCCAGGGGACACAACCTCTACTCGAGCCGTCTCATCTCCTCTAATAGCGGTGCCTGGTCTGTGATCAACATAGACAAACTTTGCACCGCTCTCCTACTCAAGGCATCAGCGACCACATTAGCTTTGCCTGGGTGGTAGAGAATATCCACATCATAATCCTTTAATAGCTCTAACCACCTACGTTGCCTTAAATTCAGCTCCTTTTGCGTGAACAGGTATTTTAGGCTCTTGTGGTCGGTGTAGATTTCACAGTGCTCTCCATATAGGTAATGACGCCAAAGCTTTAGTGCAAACACTACAGCAGCAAGCTCCAAGTCATGGGTAGGGTAATTCTTCTCGTAATCCTTGAGTTGCCTTGATGCATAAGCAATTACCCTCCCTTCTTGCATCAACA
The DNA here is from genome assembly GCA_029168755.2 of Tillandsia fasciculata. Lineage (NCBI taxonomy): Eukaryota > Viridiplantae > Streptophyta > Magnoliopsida > Poales > Bromeliaceae > Tillandsia > Tillandsia fasciculata. The sequence goes on along the minus strand of CM054943.1, from coordinate 12,896,654 downwards.
CACAACCAAGTCCACTGTGTGATGCGTCACTGTAGATCACATATCCTTTTCCCATAACAGGGAGGGAAAGGATAGGAGCGGTCATCAATCTATTCTTTAGCTCCTCAAAGCTTTTCTGACAGTCCTCACTCCAGATAAACTTCACTCCTTTACGCGTCAAGCGAGTGAGGGGTGTGGAAAGCTTCGCAAAGCCTTCCACAAACCGACGATAATACCCAGCTAAACCCATAAAGCTACGCACCTCAGAAACGGTCGTCGGTCGGGGCCAATCTCGGACTGCCTCAATCTTTGCCGGGTCTACCGCCACACCTGCGGCGGAAATCACATGGCCCAAGAAGACTACCTCCCGAAGCCAAAACTCGCACTTTGCCAGCTTGGCATACAACTTCTTCTCTCGCAGAAGTTGTAGCACTATCCTTAAGTGCTCCTCATGCTCAGCATCACTTCGGGAGTAGATCAAGATATCATCAATGAACACTACCACGAATCGATCCAAGTATGGTCGGAAGATCCGGTTCATTAAATCCATGAATGCGGCAGGGGCATTAGTTAGCCCAAAAGGCATAACTGTAAACTCATAATGCCCGTACCGTGATCTGAATGCCGTTTTCGGAATATCCTCGGCCTTCACCTTCAACTGGTGGTAACCGGATTGCAGATCTATCTTAGAGAAGACACAAGACCCTTGCAGCTGATCAAAAAGATCATCGATGCGCGGCAAAGGGTACTTGTTCTTGATGGTCACTTTATTTAATTCCCTATAGTCCACACAAAGTCGAAGTGACCCATCTTTCTTCTTCACGAATAGCACCGGCGCTCCCCAAGGCGACACACTCGGCCTAATAAAGCCCTTATCCATTAAATCTTGGAGTTGCGCCTTAAGCTCTCGCAACTCAGCCGGTGCCATCCGGTAAGGAGCCTTTGAGATTGGCGCAGTTCCTGGAACTACGTCAATCACAAACTCAATCTCCCTATCTGGCGGCATGCTAGTCAGCTCAGGTGGAAAAACATCCGGAAACTCGCGGGCAATAGGGATATCCCCGAGTTCCGGCGCCGCCGTAGGCCCCTCAACAACACTAGCCAAAAAGGCTACACATCCTCGATGGATCATCTGCCTCGCTCGGGAAGTCGAAATCATAGAGGCAAAGAAAGCACTCTGACATCCCCGGTATACCAACATCTCCTGGCCTGGCTCTCTAAAAGTGACGGTCCTTGCGGCACAATCAATAGTCGCAAATACCGAGCCAGCCAGTCCATCCCGAGGACCACATCGAAGTCCTTCAGCTGTCTCAAGACCAACAGGTCTGCTGGCATAATCCAGGACTCGATTTGCATCGGGCAGGACCAACAACACTCCTCCACGTGCAAGGTGTGATCGGGAATCTGAACCTCTCGTGCACGTGGTAAAAGTCCTACCTCTAACCCATGTAATGATGCAAATGATCTACTAATGAAAGAATGCGATGCTCCAGTATCAAATAAAGTACGAGTCCTAATGCCAGAAAGTAAGGTGATACCTGCCACCACATGATCTGCTGCCGAAGAGTCCTCTACTTGCGCAGCATACACTCGCCCACTCTGAGCTGGAGGGCGATAATCCGTGGGATGGGAAGAAGATGGCCTGCTTGCTGGAGCATAGGGCCGCTGAGCCGTCGACCGCTGCTGCGATGAAGATGGAGCAGATGCTGAGGAGGGGTGGCGGGGGTCGAAAAGGGGCACGAAGCTCGAATGTGCCCAGGCTGTCCACATCCATAACAGCGACCCCACCGCTGGTCGCAGGTGCTGGGAAAATGCTGGCCTCCACAGAAAATACAATTACCGGGGGTTCGTGGTTGTCGGGGTTGCTGTTGAGACTGCCGCTGTCGCTGAGGCTGCCGCTGCGACCCACGCTGCGACGACTGTGATCTTTGCTGCTGCTGCTGCTTCTGGGACTTCTGGGATCCACCAGGCCCTCGCCGCTCGGACCGTCCTTGGCCGGGGAACTGTGGCTGCGGCGGTCGTGGCGGCCTCCACGAACTAGATTGTCCCCCAACCTCCGGTGCCGGTCGCTTCGCCCCCGGGATCACTACGGGAGCTGGAGCTACCTCCTCCATCACTACCTCCCCGCACTCAACGTAGAGTGCCTGCTCCATCGAGGCCTCCAAGGTCTGCAACCTACGCGAGCGAACCAATTGAAAAAGGTCCCGGCGCAACCCTCGCTCGAACATGTAGATCCGGTGCGCCTCGTCCCTGGCCACGTTCGGTACACATGCCAATAACTGATTGAAATTGGCAATGTACTCGTGCACTGGCCGATCTCCTTGGCGGAGGTTTCTCAACTGTTCCTCCAACCTCTGCCGGACGCTTTCCGGAAAGAAAGCCCCAAGAAGGAGATTGCGGAATTCCGCCCAGGTCAAGAGCTGAGCCCCAGGCGGACCAGCCGGTCGAACACGCCGCCACCAAGCTTCGGCGTTGTGTTCCAAAAAGTTCGTCGCCAAAATCACCTGATATCGCTCCTCGATAAACAACGTCTCAAAACGTCGCTCCATCGCCGTGATCCACGACTCTGCCTCCCACGGCTCAGTACTCTGCCCCGAAAAATGGGGTGGGTCAAACTGGCGGAACCTCATCAACAAGTCCACCACTCCCGCTGCTCTGCCGGGGTCAGAGATCCTGTCAGCCCAGTCGGCTGTCCACCAGTACCCCGAGTAACAGGGGATGCCGGGGTCACCGGTACAACTGGGGGATTCACAGCAGGGGAAGAAGGTACGGGAGAATTCTCTGAAGGGTGCTACAACAGGCTGCGCCCTCTGCTCTAACATCTGCGTCAGCCGACCCATGGCCTCCTCCTGACGCCGAACAGCCTCAGACATCTGGGCCATCTGAGCCTGCAGCTCTTGCACCTCACTCTGCTGGCCCTGCCCGGACTCCTCCTGATCGGGTTCAGGGGAATCAGGCTGAGAACGCGTCAACATCCTACGTCGCGGAGGCATCCTACCACAAGAAACCACACTCAGTATCATACCCCACACGACCCAATCTAGCGAAAGTCAAAGACATTCCCCTATTTCTGTGACTTTATGTTGTCTGCAGCCAACATAACTGTCCACCAGAAATAGGCTATGTCGGTCCCTCTTCTCTCACTGGAAGAGTCAAACAAAATAAATCGACGACTTTCGCAAAATGCCACGTCTCTCATGCCCTATTATCCTAGGGTCTGCCAAAAGCCTAGGGTTTCCTAAGTCCCAACTGACCTATCCCTAAGCTCTGATACCAACTTAATCTGTCACGCCCCGGGTGCAAATCAGGACCCGGGCCCGTCTACAGATCCGCCGTGCACACGGGATTTCCCGCGTACACGAAGCGCTGGTAACCTGCTCAGATATAAATGTACAATAAAAGAGCATAATACAGAGCTGAAATAGAAGAACCACATAGTATCTCAGACTGGAACTACAAGTACACTGTAATAAGTACAATAATCTCCCAGCTCACCAAAATAATACAACCAGCTGGCGGAAGCCAGACCCAAAATAAAAGGAGAATCTCACAGTCTGAGTGGGGGTACAACGTCTATCTACAGCTCTCAGTCTCCCAGGAGATCTATTCAGCGATCCCCTTACCTCGATCAGCTGCCGATGGCCTAGCAGCTCCCGCAGATGACTCTGCAAAATAAAGGAGAAGAAAGAAACAGAAAATAATAATGGGGGTGAGAACTACCAGATAAACCAGCAGCCTCCCCTAGTGGGTAAAACCTCAACTCTGACGCACCCACTAGGACTACTAGAGGCAAAAGGGAAAAGGGGAAGTGGTAGATACAAAAGATGCTGAAACAGGAAAACTATCACTATTATGCTGTCAAAACTGTATGCATGCATCAGAAATAGTATCTGACCAATAAACCCAATCTAGCAACCGATACACGATCGGTATTGCCTGCTCAAGAATCAGTATCTGATCGGCACACGGCACGATCCCTAATATCCAATCGACCGGCACACGGCTCGGTCCTAAGCCTACTCCGGAGTGGCACTCGAGGGGAGCGACCCACACGAGTAAAATATCTCTGTCATCAGTATCACAAGTATCTCTGTAGCACATGTCTCAATATAGCAGGACTGGATCATGACTATGATCAAAGTGGGAAACTCCATCCACTACAGGAACCCAATCCCCAACTGATGCAATAAATAAACCAAACTCAACCCCAATCTGATGCAAGGATAAACATCTGGTCAACCGCCTACTGTCCGCGGTCACCGCAATACCCCACAAGTCCACAATCTAGCACAACCTTGGCTACACTATCCCAAACCCCTGCTCACACTTGAGCAACAACATCTGGATGCAAAGGACAACAATGAAACATGTTCAAATCCCAATATGATAGTGTAGCAATGAATAGTGGCCTTACCTGATGTCCGGGCATGCATGCAACTGTCTTTATTTTTAAAAGTTGTAAAATAGTGTCAAAGGTTTAAAACAATTGATTTACTGAATAAAAGTCATTTGCACGCGAGATCGTAGCCTTTGTCTCAATCACAGTGTCCCAATATAAGTCATCATATCATTTGTGGGGTTATATTAAATTTTAGGGGAGTTTGTCCCAGCGGTCCTTGTCATTTGTCATATTAATTTGTCCCAATGGTTCTCATTAATTGTCCTGTTAGTTGTCCTGTTAGTAGTCCTGTTAGTAGTCCTGTTAGTAGTCCTGTTAGTAGTCCCAATGGTTCTCATCAATTATCATGTTACTTTGTCCCAATTGTTCTCGTTAATTGTCATATTTTAGGGGATTTCTAGTAATCCCAGTGAGCTTGTCAAAAATGAGGTAAGCAACAACCGCCCACCTCGAAAAGCTCAAACAACACCCCAGGTAGTCTCCTGGTTGTCCACAGTCCTCAAATCCTCTAAAATGCGCTCCTAAAATCCCAGAAAAATCACGGTTGCGTTCCTCGCGAAGAGTAGATCAAAATCGACTCCTTAAACGCCTCGATCCGACGCTCCTACGTCAAGATAAAAATCGGAGAAGTCGGTGCTGTCCAAAAACTCTTACGGTCGCGCTGTCACAAAAATCGTCCAAAAATTCCACCTGGTTAGCCCGCAGTGAATTTTCGACGGAACTGCGACGGGAAATGGGCCTAAAAGAAAAATCGTCGCAGTGCGCCGCGTCGCAGATATCTCACTATCTGTAACTCCTAAATTCCTGAGATTCTAGAGAGAGAAAGAGAAGAGAGAGAGGAAGAACTTTCGTAGAGGGAGTTTTCTCTGATTCTCTCTCTTGGCTCGGAATCCAAGGTGCAAAGAGAGGGGGTGGGGGACCCCTATATATATTGGGCCAAAAGGGAATATTCCCTCACGGAATCCTGATCCAAACACGAAACACCGAAACGAGCCAACCAGGAAACGCCACGTGTCAACCAAACAGGAAACAGCCTGTGCAGGGCCAACCAGATTTTGCCACGTGGCCACGTGGTCCACGTGATCGGTCCGCGCTCCGGGTTCTCCGGAAAAATGTCGGCCTATAGGAGCGTGCCACGTGTCAACCATCTAGATGCTTCTAGAAGCCGGCCCACCAATGGGATGCTGCCACGTGGCGGAACAGGGATTCCGTGCACCCGGTGCACGCCCATCCATGGACCGCGCACCAGCGCCCCTGCCCGCGCCTGCCCGCGCTGCCCGGCCGCGCCCTCTGCCTTGCTCCGCCCCGCTCCGCTGCCGCGCCGCTGCCCGCCGCCGTGCGCCGCCGCCCGCCGCCGCTCGCCGGCGGCCGCCGCCGGCCGGAACAGTAATTCCGGCCGGCGGTTACTGTTCCGGTGAACAGTACCCTGTGCCGAAAAATAAAGCGAATATACCGTTTTGACCGTTTTCGCGCGCTGAGTCCAAATACGACGTCCGTTTCGCCAAATTCTCATCCGAAATTTTACAAAAAGCTCCCGGAAAATCCCATTTGCTCCGATTTTCGCACAGAGTCTCTTAAAAATATCCAATTTCGTTTCTACAAGCTCCGAAGCACTGTACAAGCTCCCCGCAGTCACTGTTTAATGTTGCACAGTTCCTGCGGGAGTCTGGATCATCACAAGTCATTAGCCCGAGAGTCGCGCTCTGCCTGCTATATAACCAAGGCTCAACCGAGACTCATCTTATACTTCCGGCTGGTGATTGGCTCTGATACCAATTATGACGCTCCAACTTTCCAGGGGGGTCACCCATCCTAGAACTATTCTAGTTCTAGCACGCTCAACCCTCTTAACCTCTTGGGCCTAACCACCACCCAAAATGCGATAGTTGGGTTAAGAGGTTTAGCCTTATTTATCTCATATATAGCACTATTTTAAATTTTGGGGGTGTCGCATTGCTTGCCTTCGAGCCTAATAATTTCGAATCTTCAAGAACCGACTCGTTTTTTCAAATTGATCACCGAGACTTCGCCGCTTCCAAATTGAAGTTGCCTGGCTCGTTTCTCTAATATTCAATTAAAGGATTAGAAGGTCAATTAGGTTCTAAACCCCTTAGATACAAAATCCCTAACTCTAATCCTAGATTTCCAATCCCCTCAAGAAAATCCAAAACCTATTGTGTTCTTTTGATTATTCTTGGTTAGAATCATCTAAGAATCTCAAATTTATAGGATTTAACAAAAACCTTAACTTTGAATCCAAAAAACTCACCTTTGCCCTAAGGTCTCCTAGCTTCTTCTTGCTCCAAGAAGCTCACTCCACTCCTTTTTAGCCTTTTTCAAGCTCTCTCCACCAAATCTCCATCTTTGGGAGAGATCTCTAGAGAGAGAAAGGGAGAGGAGAGTAAGGGAGAAAGATAGAACTCCTTTTCACTTTGGTGCTCAAATGAGGGAGAAGGGCTAGGAAATCCCCTCTAATAGTGTATTGTAATAAGACACTAATAAGCCCCCCAAACATCCACAATTACACCCATTCGGATTTTGCATTTTGTAGTGCTGAGTATCGGTCACATCCGCATGAAATATGACTGTAACGAAGCCCCAGCTAGCAAAAAGCAAGGTTGCAAGATCCTTTGCCACCTTGGCCCTGTCCGCACAACACATTTGAGTGGCCTCAATGAAGCATGACCAGTTAAAGGCTAGCAAGTGCTTTGTCATAAAGTGGTTGCAACGTCATATGGCCCTCTGGCCAGGGGGCTCGGCCGCAGGGTCGCAGCCGCCCTTGCCACGGTTTCATGAAGGCCGCACAGGATCTCAGAGCCGGATTCGGTACTAATTGGCTGCGATCGGTTCCTCCATGAGCTCCACGACACGAAATGACAACGAAACGGTATAGAACTCGCTTGCGATAGTAACTAAATAAGGGAGTTTTGGTTTGTTAGTGTCAAAGTCTTTTCTGAATGTAGATTCAACGGATGCGGGGAGGAAGACGATGAAGCTTGTTCTACGATTCACCACTTCGAAGGTCCCGACGGCGATCATCGGCTGCGGGGATGAAAGTGGTTGGCCGGGGAGAGAAGAAGGTGGTTGTAGCCTGGGAAGAGGTTGCACTTTGCACTTGGTTGCAAGGGAGAGAGCTCGGCCTAGGCGGGGGGTTGCTCGGCTGTAGGGAGCATGGCCGGCTTGAGGATCGTGCCAGGGGGTGGCGAGGCATCCGGAGGAGAGGGGGCTATGACGGCTGTGGCGATGGCGGCCAACGGAGAGAGAGAGGGAGACATGTGGCTAGGGTTTTGAAAAGAAAGCCTAGGTTCTATTTAGATCTCCTTGTATACATCTCGTCAAAATTACATCTCTGTTGTAGGGGAGCATGGCCGGTACTGGGGGTGGTGCGGCATCCGGAGGAGAGAGGGCTATGGCAGCTGTGCCGATGGCAGCCAAGAGAGAGAGAGAGAGAGAGACATGTGGTTAGGGTTTCGAAAAGAAAGCCTAGGTTCCACTTGTATACATGTCATCGAAATTACATCTCGGTCCCTGTGCTTCATTAATGTAGGCCCCTCTAGTTTGCCAAAAAATGAAATTTGTCACATAAAATGATAAAGTTTTCACACTTTGGCCCCTGAACTTTTATATTAATCCCTCGGTTACTACATTTCTCTACTTTCTTGATGTGGCTATTGGTGATTTTTGATATATAATTAACTTTTTTTGAGAGAAATTCATTAGTCATTCTTAAATGTTTCGTTTTAGTGCTAGATTATTATAATTGTTCTTATTATTTACTCTTTGAATATATACTCAATCTAAGCAAATAATTTAAACTATGTATGGACTTACCTATCGTTACCACCTATTGAAACAAATTAGTATAAGAGCTGGAGAATATTTAGAGAAATCTATGCTTGATTGCTCATTTACTCTACTCTCTAGTCAGTTAGATAGATGAGTGTCACGCCCCGGGTGTAAACCAGAACCCGGGCCCGTCCACAGATCCGCCGTGCACACAGAATTTCCCGTGTACACGAAGTGTTGGTAACCTGCTCAGATATAAAAGATATAGATAAAGGAGCAATAAACAGAGCTAAAATAAAACTACTACATCTCAGACTACAGCTGGAAAGTAAAAGCATAATAAAAACTCTCAAAATACAAGTGTCTCTCCCAGCTCACCAAATAAGTACAAACAGCTGGCAAGAGCCAGGCCCAAAATAAACTACAACTGTCTGAGAAAAGAAAGGGGTACAACTGATACACGACTAAGCTCGAAGTCGGGGTAGATGAACTATCTAGTTCGCGATCTGCTTACCTCGATCAGCCCGAGACGGCCCTGCAACTCCCGCAGAAGACTCTGCAAAACAAAGGGGGAAAAGAAAAGAAAGACAATGGGGGTGAGAACTACCATAAAGAACAGTAGCCTCCCCTAGTGGGAAAATCTCAACTCTGACGTGCCCATTAGGACTACGAGAGGCAAAAAGGAAAAAACAGTAGTAAGCTATAAAGGCTACTGATAAGGAAAAACTATCACTACTATGCCTCTAAATGCAGTATCAAAAGAGATGACTGTATGAATGCATCAGAAAATCGTATCTGTCCAAATAACCCAATCATGTGCCACCAGTAGAACTGGCATTGCCTGCTCAGCGGAATCTGCCCACAGGGCGCGAAACCGCGGGATCGGCCCACATGGCTCGCATCCCAAAGTAAGTAACAGATCGGCATCGGACCGTCCGATCGCACACTCCGGAGTGGCACTCGAGGGGAGCGACCCACACGAGTAAAATATCTCTGTAACAAGTATCTCAGTATAGCAGGACTTTGATCATGACTATGATCAAAGTGGAAAACTCTATCCACTAAGGAAACCCCGATCCCCCAATCTGGTAGAATAGTGCTCAATAAGCGGGAAACTCTATCCACTAGAGTAATCTGATACCCAATCTGATGCATAAGTAAAACATCCGGTCAACCGCCCAATGTCCGCGGTCGCCGCAGCACCCCACAAGTCCAAATCTGCTAAAGTAATCAACAGCTGGCTAACCGCCCAATGTCCGCGGTTGCCACAATGCCCCACGATCCATAATCGAGTCTAATCTGACCCTGACTCGATGGCCTCGACTACACCATCCCATACCCCTGCTCTAACTCGAGCAACATGCAACTGAATAGAAAGGAGAATAGCTAAACATGGTTTCTCCTAAGTCATTTCCCAATATAATAGTGCAGCAGTAAATAGTGGCCTAACTAGATGTCCAATCAAGCATGCAATTGTCCTGTACTTAGTAAAATAAATGCAATTGTCCGCGAAATAAAGCATGCTGGCAACAATTCATCACCATGGCCTAAGTACCCTATGTACTAGTAAATCATGCATAATATCCACATAGTTACTAATAGAGCCTTCTATCTCTCAAGTGATATTACCACTCTAAGTCACTAATGTCATTAGTAAGCAAGTACTAACATATATCCCATCTATCTCACATAAGCATGCAAATATTATTCAAGGGGTGTAATTAGCTTCCTAACATGGAAAACACTCCAATAAGCCTAGTGGGTAGTCAAAAGTAAGAGATTCGCAACAACACCCACCTCGAAGAGCTGAACAGTCCAAAGTTCCACAGCTGATAATACCCAGAAATGTCAATCACCAACTCCAACGGGTCCAGCAACACCCGCAAACTCTCCTGGGTACAACACAAGGTTCACTGTTACACTTTAATCCCAAAAATTAACCAAGTATACACAGTCCGAAATTCAGTCCCAGAGATGCTAATTTTTCACCTGCTGTAAAGGCTCCGAAAAATCCGATAAAAATACCACAGCGATCCTCGCGTCGAGACCTTCGAAACGGGTACCTGCACGTCCAATTCCGAGCACCGTAGGCCAAGTTACAAATTCCACAGTACCGGTGCGCAAAATCCCACATCCACACAACTGTAAACTCTTGCACAGATAAAAAGGGAAGAGTATACCTCCGGGAAGGTCTCGAAAAAATCCAAGAAAAATACGGTGATGATCCTCGCGTCGAGTAGATAAAAAAAGTGTATAAGCTCGCCTTGATCCGACGCTCGTGCGCGGAGATCTCCTCGAAACAACCTGCTGTCCTCACAAATCCTCACAGAAAACCAATGTCCCAGTAAGCACGGAAAATCTCCTCGAAAACCGCGAAACGAGGAAAAACGGAAAACACCAAAATCGTAGCCTTACCTGTCGGGGATCCAACGGCGAAGAAATCGCTTGAAAAGGTGGTCGGAGTAGGCCGGGGGAGCTCGTGCACCGAAACACGACGGAAGAAACACCGAAAAAAGAACGTCGCGACGCGCCAAGAAAATGGGAATCTCGAAAAGCGTGCCCCGAAAAATCCCCAAACTCTGCAGATGGAAGCAGCACTGCACGAGGAACAACTTCTCTGAAGAAATCGCAGAGAGAAAAGGCCCAGAAATGCCAAAAAGCCTGCTGTGAAAGAGGCTCGGGCCTAGGCTCGGGCTATAAATAAGCCCACAAAAACAAATTGGAAAATGACCAATTTGTCCCCGGTTTCGGGCGCTGGACCACGTTTCGGGTGCCCGAAACCGGCGGAACACTATACCGCGGTTAAGCGCCCGAAACGCCCGGGAGCCGCCACGTCACCCGCACAGCAAACAGCTGTGCGGGGCGTGCTGGGAGCGGCCACGTGGCCCTCCCGGGGGCCGACGCGTGTCCCGCACAGCAAACAGCTGTGCGGGGTGCGCCTGCCGTCGCCGCGTGGCACCTACCCGGTCAAACGGGTAGGTGGCGCCAGCGAGTGGCAGCGCGACACGTGGCCCGACACTGTCGCGGTCACACGTGCGGGCAGGCGCCGCTCTGGCCGCCTGCCACGCACGCGCCCCGAGGCGCCCGGCCGTGCCCCCGTGCGCCGCACCTCGTGAGCCCGCGAATGGCATGCCGACACGTGTCCCCTGCACCCGGTCCACACACCCTACTTCGGGTTCCGTGGACCGCGCCGCGTGCACCGACCAACCGGGGGCTGCCACGTGTCCCCCGCCCGGGTCCATGCACCGCCGCGCCAAACCCCGTGGACCGCACCGCGTGCACCGACCAACCGGGGGCTGCCACGTGTCCCCCGCCCTGGTCCATGCACCGCCGCGCCAAACCCCGTGGACCGCGCACTCTGCGCTGGCCAATCAGCACCTGACACGTGTCCTGCCCCGGGCCTATGCACCCAGCCGCGCCTCTCTGTGGACCGAGCGCTGCGGACCGGCCAATAACGGGCCGCCACGTGGCATGCCGGCGGTCCACGGCCCCTCCCATGCACCAAAAGCCAATAAAAACTTCCGGGAGTCCCTTTTTGGGCATCCGGACTCAGAATCAAACAAGCAAATAGCCGTTTACAAGCGTTTTTCCGTGCTGAATCCAATTCCAACCTCTGTTTGGCCAAAAATCTTTTCAAATTTTCGGCAAATGCAGCCGAAGGCCAATACAGCAAAAGATACCTCACAGGGTCCATCTGTGGCATCCCTTTGATGCACTATGGGCCAGACACACCAACAATAGGTGTTCTACACAATGGATTCACCAGAAAAGTTGCATGGGATTCTGGACCACTACATTGAGGTCATAATGTGTTTAATGCGTTTGAACAACTAATTTGATTAGTATACTTGAGTTGCCCATTCTTGTTTAAATCTACACTGTAGTCCAAAGTTTCACTGTCAGAAAAGTTTAAGGAATGCAAGCTATATAATTCTATTTTAGACCCAAGGACTATGGAAGTTGTAGAAGAGTTCTGGAACATTTTTAATATAATATACATGTATTTTACTAAATGGAAATGTTCTGCCATCGGGGCCTCGTAATTTTAGGTGGACGCTGTTGATATCTTGGTCATTATTTTCTAACTTTGGTCTCAACTTGTTTTGATTTGCCATTTGATGTGAAAGTTTTCTTATGTATTCTTTGACTATGTATATCTTTTTAGAAAAATCAAGCCAACTTCAGGTGCAATGTTGTATAAACGGAACTTGTTATCTCTGTATACCCCTTTCTCTGACTTCAGTGTCAGAGCGCAACTGAAAAGCCTACAAAGATCGATGATTTGGCTTTGTTAGTTGATAAGTGCGAGTACTATATAAAGATAAGGCAACTAAGGAAGTTCCATCAAGTTGGATCTGCCTGAGGTCTTGAACTCTATGATACCTAAAGCTATACAAATGCCCGGTTTTGGGGCCTGTGATGGTCGGCGGAAGAATTTCTTTGTTTTGAACCTAAGCTAATAAAGAACCCTGGGAAGAGTGCTAGCAGCCTAGCACCAAGAAAAAGGGCTTCAACTGCCTATCGAGACAGAGACTGGAACTTGGTAGCCCTTGTGCTTGGGCTTCTTTGGAGGAAGGACTTCGCTCTCTTTGCTTTCAACCGTTCCCTGCAGTCAAAGAGAGATTAGCTTTCCCAGTCTTCCTCCTTTCTTGTCCTAAACCCTTCCTAAATCAGGAAAGAAATCCCTGTTCTGTTCATGTTTTTGGCTATGTAGAAGACATTTTGTACGACTATATGTTCATGTATCACATTGAAGTCCTCCTTCAAAACTATTCAGGTGTCAGAACCATGTGTTAGTTTATACAATATGGAGTCTTGTTGTGGTGTCAGAACCATGTGTTAGTTTATAGAATATAGTCTTGTTCTATGTACATTTCAAAGCCTCTTCCTTATTACCTGCTGTATCAAACAGGTACATGTGGAATGCCCAAATAATGATGTTTCATCTGAGAAGGGTCATCAACAATTGAATGGTTTGAGAAAGGTGTGGCATATTAAGTCCCCTTAATAATAATTTGGTTACTAATACATAGGATGCATATGTTAGCAACCGATTGCTATTAATATTCATTAGATATGCATGTAAATTAACTATGCTTGGCAGGATGGTGCAGATTAAGCATAATGTCGTAATGGAGGCGGGCATGAGAATACATCTACCTATATCGGTTGCAGAGACCAAGATAACTAAGCGATACGACACCATACCAACCGCCACTTTGAATCCCAATGCTGATGAGATAGAATACATTCGGAGGCTTGTCATCCACAGGGTAAATATTTTCAGTTTTTCCCTATCTTGAAACAGATTCCCCTATTTATTTTAAAGATATCATAGATATAGTTAATACATATATTTTCCTAGGAGCCCGCTTGGTTCACAGTTCGTAATATTCTGGTAATCCTCCATATTTTCTGTTGAAAATATTTAAATCATTACCATTCTACTTAAGTTGGGTAGTTGTAAAAGGTATTAGTGAAGTAGTGCCGTCATTGAAGATTCCTAGGTGATAGGAATACTAGATTATCATGGGTTAAGAGGTATTCTCATTTCCATGCTTGATCGAAATTATTAGTAGTCTTTTAATAAGAATATACTAGTTCGTAACAACTTTCCAACCCAAGTTGCTTGATAAGTTAGTAATAAACTTGGCATTCCAAATATAAAATATACAACATTTTCGGAATATTACGAACCTTGAACTTAACGGCCCCTAAAAGAAATGTCTATTTACCAATATATGGCATTAAAAACCTTGATTTCTAACATATGTAACCTTGCACTAACAGAAATGCCCATTGTTAAAAAGTTTTTTCTAATAACTGAACCAACTTCCCATATGAAGTAAAGATAATGTTATTTTTCTAAGAAACTGCTCTTCCAACCGGTATATGCATGAAGATCGATGTTTCATAGGAGTTTTTGTGTAAATGGATGTTTTTGTAGTAATATACATGGAAAAGCCCTTAATCTCTAGTCACCACATTTTCATTATACTCCAATGGAATTATAAGTTTTTGGGTTAACATGAAGTTTTGATTATGAAGCTTGATTAATTTTTACTTTAATGTATAGACACATAATTGTTTGGATCACTAAATTTCAGGACTCTGCTATAATTGTGCTAAATAAGCCTCCAAAAGTGCCTGTCAAGGTAGACTCCAATACATGGTTTTTGGAAATGTTGATCTATCATTCTTGTGCTATTTGTTTTGTCGATTGTTTTAGATTTCTCAATGCTTTGCAGGGACATTTACCTGTTCATAACAGCATGGATGTGTTGGCAGCAGCAGCATTATCCTACGGCAATGAACAGGGTCCCCAGTTGGTGGGTTACCGAAGTCATAATTTTTGTTTTAGAACTTCTTGTCTTTTGTGTATCTTCTCTCTTTCTAAGCTTGTGTCGAGAAGAATTGTTTTGAAATATTTTCTTTCCAATCTTGTTAATATCAGGTCCATCGACTGGATAGAGAAAGCAGTGGTTTGCTATTGCTTGGAAGAACAAAAGAAAGTTACGCTAGGCTCCATTGGCTTTTCACTAGCATAAACCTGGCAAAGTCATCTTCCGAGGTATGCATCAATTGGATCATCATCTTGATGACTACAGCATACCAGCTCTTTTTTCAGAGGGTAATTAATGGAAGTGTAGTGTACTTGTTCTTTCTTCTGCATTTTCTTGGTCTTATTCTAGGACTTATAAACTAGGTAACTCACTCTTTTCTTAAGGAACTATGTGACTTGCATATTTGCACTTATCAAGGATTTAAGTATCCATTGGCACGGTCTGTATCCACCGTGCAGTATCGTGCCAATAAGATATTGGCACGATACAGCCCCCGTGCCGATGACACAGCTCAAAATCCTCTTTTCATTAAATTACTAGGTAATTTTCTCAATAAAGTTCAAAAGATTTGATAAAGATACATATAAGCAAGGATTAAAGTGTCGTGGCACGGGGGTGTGCCGGCTGTTGCCTAGCACGATACGACACAGGCACGCTTGTCTGCCGACAAATGACACGTTTGCGTGCCGACGGGTATGCATAACCTCCTAGTGGCACGCTTTGGCACGGTCTTATTTTAGTTTTTTCTGTCCAATAAGGTTTTAGAATGTTATTTTAAGAGTTTTAGAGTAATTTTTATAAATTTTGGCTATGTATTGATTTGTCTTGATCTAATGCCAATAATAGCTTACTAGCTTACTAGTTAATAGCTTAATATCATGGTTTCAAGTGCCGCCCGTGCCGCTGCGGCACGGGCGGCACGTACCGTGCCCCCAATATAGGGGCACGGTACAGGGGGGGTGCCACAGCACCCCCAGTGCCGCGATACCCGCGAGGGTATCGCGCGAGACAGCACGATACCCTCGTGGGTATCGCGCGGCACGGGCGGCACGTTCCGCCCGTGCCGGATTTTTTATTATTATTATTATTATTATTATTATTATTATTATGCTCCTTCCCCTCTCTCTCTCTCGCTCAAAGTAGTTTTGATTGTTTTTTTTTTTTTTTTTAGTTTTTTTTGAAGATTTATTTATTTATTTATTTGGTGGGTTTTGTGTCTCTCATTTTTTCTTTTTTTTTTTGATAGATTTTTTTTTTTTTTGATAGGTCCTTATGTTCTTTATTCGATTTTTTTTTTTTTTTGATTTTTTT
The DNA here is from genome assembly GCA_029168755.2 of Tillandsia fasciculata. Classification (NCBI taxonomy): domain Eukaryota; kingdom Viridiplantae; phylum Streptophyta; class Magnoliopsida; order Poales; family Bromeliaceae; genus Tillandsia; species Tillandsia fasciculata. Next base: position 12,880,835 of record CM054943.1, on the reverse strand, counting down.
TTTTGGATTGGTCTTTGTATCCCCACATAGTTTTTTTTTTTTTATTTGAATATTTTTAATTTGTAAATTTTTTTTTTAAAAATATACATATAATTAGATAATTTTTTATCTGTTATTTATAAAAAGTTGAAATAGATATACTTAATTTAATTATTATGTAGTTAAATTTTTAATTATTTTGGATAGATCTAGTATTTTATATAAGATTTGCAATAAAAATAATTTTTACTTTAAAATTTTTATTTTTTAATTTAAAAAATTAAAAATACTAATAAAATTAAAAGTTAAATTAAATCAATTGATACTTAAATTTATTTAATTTATTTGTCTTTTAATTTATTGCTCATGTTGTTCTTTTTCAGTATGTTGTTCTTTTTCTAATTTTTTAAAATAAATTTTATTAGTAAATTTTATTATTATATTTTAATTTCTATTCTATGAGGTATAATTTTTTGCTACATTTAAGAAAACTTACCACTATATTAATTGATTAGTATAGTAAGCTATATATATAGTCAATATTCATAATTATTTGACTAAATCTTTCAAAATAACATTATAAAAGTTTATTAGGAACAAAAAAATTATAAAAAAATGTGCCAGAGTGTGCCACTGAGAGGTCATGCGTATCCATCGGCACGTAAGCGTGCCACGTGTCGGTACGGAAGCCTGCCGGTACCGTACCGTGCCTGGTGGACAACGGCACGCCCCCGTGCCACGGCACTTTATTCCTTGAGTAGTAGTCTTCTTTATAGGTGAAGCTAAATACAACTACAGTTCATAGAGAAAATTATTTTTTCTTTAAATTTTTATAAAAATTTGTAAGATCCATTCGTATTGATTCGATGAAAGATTATATGATAACTAAACTAAACTAGAATTAAATCCCAAGTACACTGATAGTTTCTTTTCATTTTTAATTTTTTATAAAATATTTATTAAAAATTAAAGAAATTTATTTTCTAATTTTTTTAAAAAAATTATAAAATGTGTCCATGAAAATAATCTATGTATTACGGACACTTCTATAAATCTCATGTGTCTGTGTCGGACACTCGCATGTCCGTGTCGGACACGTGTCCGTGTCGGACATGTGTCCGATGTGGACACTTTTTGGATGCGTGTTCAATACCTAACCATAGTGCATACAATTAAAAAATTCTATATATATATATATATATATATATATTTTACTTATTTATACATATATAATGTGAGATGATAAATATTTTAATTCACAGAGGTACGAATCTGTATTAGAGAAAACTAGTGGGAACAACAGTATCTTGTTGAGTCCCATGGTTGACCACCCTCTTCCTTGGTCACTTTACCATCTTTTATTTGGCCTTCTTTCTTCTCAAATATGGTGTTTGTCAGTCGTTGATTATGGCCTATTATTCTCCCACGAGTGATGTCTCCTTCTCGGTCCAGAGGTGATGGTCATTGGTTGGTCCTTCCCTTATCTTTCATATGAATGAACTGTGAGCCCCTCAAATTTTGGACCTTTCTCACTCTAGAAACTGTGATAGATGATGGATGGTGGCATCTAGGGTTGAAAATGGAGTACAATCAGAAATAGGAAGAAACCACATTTTAATTCACATTAATTTGTGGATTCAAATTCAAACGTGTTTATTAAACAGATGCCAAATTTTTATTACCATATTTGATTAAAACGGGTATGAATGTAAATCTGATTTTGAGCAAATTCGAATATGAATCGGATCTGTGTCGTACATGAAAACAAATCAAATTCGAGACAAATATGTATATGGACCTAAATTGGAATTAGTATAACTTCCAACTAGACTTATGTTGAATATAAATATGTATTGGACCTTAGAACTGATAGGGGTATAGTTTAATTATAATTCACACTTCATATTATAAATTTATATGATATAAATAAGATCGTTAGTGTAATAACCGGGGCATTAGGGCCCGGTTTGGGCTAATTAAGTTGATTTGGGTTTAATTCGGATCTAAACCAGATAGGCATGGGAAATTTATTTGGATTAGAATTTTAAGGGATTATTAAAGAAACTAAGGGCCTATAAATAGGGATTAAAGATTTAATATTGGATAAAAAAAGCTCTTAAAATCTTAATAAGCTAGAATTTAGAGCGAGATTTTGGAATGAGAAGGTAATTGAGTGGCCGGAGCGAGGACCGGTCATTGAAAAAAGTGCACACAGGGGATTTAGTGGAAGGACATGCCGCTGTGGAGTTAGCCGGATCTTAGCCAACCATGGTGGTCAGTAAAAAACAGGGAAGCGGGGAAATGGGAGGAGGAAGAAGAAAGGGAAGGAGAACAAGTGGATTTTCGAATTGGATAATCTCGGTCCACCGTATATTATGAATTTGTTTTCTCACATGATCAAGATTATATAGATTTTGATCATGGATTTGATGTAATGATGCTCATAGAAAATATGACAATGTTTATGGCTTTCAATAAATCCTTGGAAATGATTTTGTGGGTATAATTATATGAGAAAATAACTGGTTCATGGGTTGTATGGTGTACATGTTATGCTGGAATTTGGGGCAAACTAGAGGTATTTAATGGGCTGCACGGGCTGTTTTCCAATTTTGATGGAATTTATGGACCAAAGTTTAAACTGGCTGTAACTTTTTTGTTTTAGCTCCAATTTACATGATTTTTAACGGCTACAGATGTTTGATGGAAAATCCAATGAAGCCATCGGTCGATTTTCATGATCTATTATCTGTTTGATCGCAAAATTAATTTTCGATAACGGAATTTTATGGCTAATTAGTGGTTTTGGGATTTTGGTTGTTGTGAATAGGCCTTGGGATATCTTCGGGATAGCAACCGGGCATCAACAGTAAATAGAAATTGGAAATGAGGCAAGTAGTATGTTTAATACATTTCACAAAAGCTGTCATGCCCTAGATCCGTCTGGCTCATACAAAAGACACAACAACCAGCCACATGTTCATAGTTAAACCTGCAAACATGAAAGGCCTAATAGCATTCCCAAGCATTCAAAGATTAATTCTCCAAATTAATTCACTAAAACTAACCAGAAAATTAAATTAAACAATTCGGGAGTCTTACGACATTCATAATCTACTACTAAAATTGAAAAAATCATCACAATCCATAAATTTCATAAATTTCATAACTGCTACTCCAATTTACACGATTTTTTACGGCTACTGATGTTTGATGGAAAATCCAATAAAGCCATGGGTCGATTTTCATGATCTATTATCTATTTGATCGCAAAATTAATTTTCGGTAACGGGATTTATGGCTAATTAGTGGTTTTGGGGTTTTGATTGTTGTGAATAGGCCTTAGGATATCTTCGGGACAACCACCGGGCATCGACGGTAACTAGAAATTCGAAATGAGGCAAGTATTATGTTTAATACATTTCACAAAAGCTGCCATGCCCTAGATTTGTCTGGCTCAGACCAAAGACACAATTACAAGCTACATGTTTTGTAATGACTTCACCCCAAGGTTTTAAGTATCCATCGGCACAGGCCGTATCTACCGTGCCAACAAGATACCGGCACGATACAGCTCCCGTGCCGATGACACAGTTCAAAACCCTTTTTTCTTACTAAGTAATTTTCTTAATAAAGTTCAAAATATTTGATAAAGATACATAATAAGCAATTAAAAAATTGTTGCTAAAGAAATTAAATATTTCATGCCATTATGTGTCGGCACGCATGTATTTTTTGTGACTGGCACTCATCGGCACGGCTCGGCATGCACCGTGCCGTATCGTGCGGGCAAGTTTTCGGCACGACCCCGTGCCACGGCACTTAAATCCTTGCTTCACCCGCTAGCAATAATAACTCATTGAGCCCAAACTATCGACCTAAAATATTTTAACCCAATTATTATTACTAGGGTGTATGGCCTCTTATATTCCAACCCGATTATAGATCACGGATATAGATCAGAAATACATGCGATGTGAGATTCTAGAGGTGGCTCTTGTGGGTTCAAGAGGTGGCTCCCACTAAACCCGTGGTGTAACACTTAGCACTTTGCCCCGCATAGTATTTTGTTCTTACACTTTCGCCTGGTAACCAGGCTCTGATACCACAATTTCTGTCACGCCCCAAACCCGAGATGTAATAGACGCCGCATATATGTAATTATTTAATCACAAACATGTAAGCCAATAAAATATGCAGATATCAAGCAAAAATAATCTATCACGAGATCAAATTAAATACTTATTAGATTTGAAACCACAAAACTAAATCTATTGCTGAAAGTTCCATAAATACTCAACTAAGCTCACATAATTTTGCAACAATTCTAACCAAACAAATATATTTTCTGTCAGGCACAAATTAAATTTTAAGCAAACTAAACTATCTAATTTTATTAATAATATTACGGAAGCAACAGAATTTCAACATCTAGCGATCATTTGGTCCCATTCCCCACAAACTGATTAGACTCGTCCTTGGTATGCAACCATACACCACATTAGTAGGATTACGCATGCAAACAAAATACTTTATAAATATTCAGATATAACTTTGTCACAAAAATATAACGGTGACTGAGTTTGGCGCAATTCTGAAATCTAATTTTAGAATTTTGAGTTTTATAATAAGTATATTTCACAAAGAATTAAAAAGAACAAAATTTAAACGAAAGTATTCTTATTTTAAAATTAGAATTTCAAACAAAAGTCTCCGGTAACTAGCGACCTATTGGCAAAGATCCTAAACACATATCAGAGGCACCTAAAGGTGCGATCACAGAGCGAAATCACGTGAAGGTGTATCTAAGTAGCACCTTGAAGGTGCATCACCAAAATTGCACCTAAAGGCGTGTCACAAAATTGCACTCGGTGGTGCATCACAAAATCGAAGCTAGCTTTTATCACAAAATTCATATCGACATGGCCAACATAATTATAGCAAATACCAAGAGACATCACATTTTGAGATTATTTATCCAGCCAACATTTAAAAGAGCAAATTATCGAAAACTAAATTCTTTACCAAATAGCACAATTTCTGAAGTACACATTTTTTGAAATTGCATAGCAAATAAAGCAAAATCTTTTAGAAATCTTTCAACGATTTGTACTTTATATAAAACACGCTTAACCCATTTTTAAAAAAAATCTACACAAAAAAGTTTTTGTTTTCATAACATACTACTACAATTTTACCGAAAATAAACTAACGTGTGTTAGGTCACTTACCTCCAATTAACCTGAGTATCGTTTGGTCAAATGTCGGGTATCAAATTAATCAACGGAATCTAATGTAAGAACAAAATATCATTACAAGCACATAACACGAAACTAACCGGAGCTTACTAGGTTCCGATTGAGTTTCTAAAAAGACGTCAGATTCATCTAATGTAGGACTAATTACTTCATAAGAAACATGAGGTTTTAAAAAGTAACACCTAACGACATAATTTGTATAGGCTCAAAATGAATATTAGCACAAGTCTAAATTAGTTGCTAAAAGGTCAATCTCATTGGAAAAAGACTTTGAAAATAATAAGTCGTGGAATATCAACAATCAATCAAAAGGAGAAATTCTATAGACTATATTATTCAAAAAAATAGTGCAACATGAATAGGATTTGAAAATTTAAAACGAAGGCTTAAATACATGAAAGGATAATTTTCAGATGAGAATACATATATTTACTAATTGTAATCCGATTAGGCCAAATTCGGAAGCAAATTTTATATTTATAATTTCTTAGGCACTAAGTCGAACACTTGGTAGGCGTTCCAAATAACATATAGAATATAAGAAATCTATACATTGGAATCTAATGGGTGTACAAGGATTCAAACAAATTTCAAAATTTTTTATTAATTCCAGATCAATATTTAACACAAATCTTAGATTTTTAAAAAAAATATTTTTAGATCTAAAACCTATCAAGAGAAGGATACTTTCAAAATAGGCAAAAGAGATAAAAAGAATAAATAGAAAACCTTTTCGATGACGAAAATGATGACGAACAAGACGCCTTTAATGAACAAAACGACGTTGGTAATGAACGAAACGACGCTGACAAAGATCAAGGAGTGTGGCGGAGGCGACGGCGTCGTAAGGCAAGGGTCGAATATCGTACAAGAAAGGGAGAGAGATCGCGCGTGTGTGGGTAAAGCACGCGTGAGGGAGAGGCACGTGAGAAGGAGAGAGAGAGAGAGCGTCGGTTTGGTGATTGTACAAGAGCGAATAAAAAAGAGATCGAGAGCTTTTAATTAATTAGGGTTGCACAATTGCACATAAACCCCTAAACTTAAGTTAAACCAAATAGTCATTCTCTATAAATAACAAAATAAAGTTCAAAGTAAAAACAAAAATAAAGAATGGGGCATTACACGTTCATAGTTAAACCCGAAAACATGAAAAGCCTAATAGCATTTTTGTCACGCTTCGAGACCGCCAATTTGGTCAGTTCGGGTAGGTACACAGACCCGCCGAATGAGTAGGACCTCTCCATACCTGCCCAAAGCGGTGATACATTCCAAACATGCACAAAGAGATATATGCAATATTCGAGTACAACTACTAAATAAAGTCAATCAACTTTAAACATCTCAAGACTAAATAAAGTTGATACATATAAACTAGAATTGAAATTTCATTTTCAATTACATCATTATCTTTTTCAAAATATTACAAGTTTCATTTTAGTACAAAATGGGGTACATCTAGACCTCGCTAGGTCTTCTACTCCATGACGCCCCTCGCAGTCCCGCGCCTCACCGGAGACACCTGAATCTGAAAAAAGGGTAAACCACCGGGAGTGAGTGTCACGCCCCGAGACCGCCAATTGATCAGTTCGGGCATGCACACAGACCCGCCGAGCAGACAGAGTTTCCCTTGTACGTCCAAGGCGTCACAACCAGTACAATTCAATGAGTTCCAACTAGGAACAGAATTATACGGATTGCGAAAGGAAAGTACAAAAAACATAACACATCTATTCTATTACATGCATTTGTCCCATCACATACATTTACATCACGTTTTTCTTTTTCCTTTACAATCCAATTACTAATATAATTTTACATTTTTGCTCTTACACATTCTTTTTTACACTTAGCTAAATCTGTCGAGGGTCACCTCTACATACACTGTAATTGGTAGGGCCTCTATCTAGTGAGCTACGCCCTGTCGTTCTCTGCCGCTGCCAGCTCAGCTGGACCTGTAAGACGGGGTAAGAACTATAAAATAGTCCCAGTGGGTACGGCCACCCAAGGGAAATGCTTGACCCATCAGGTCCAAAGGAGACACTAAGCATAAGCAAATAAGGTAAGTTGTAAATCAATAAGCAGATAAATCTATGGTAAGTGCATAAGGAATACACTATGCTCATGCCTTTCTATACATGCGATAATGAAATCTATCACATGATGCAACTAAGGGGGTGTTTGGTTCGGGTTATCTTGCCAAGATTACAAGCAATCCTGTCATGATTACTGCGTTTGGTTTATCCAGTCTATAATCCGTTTGGTAATGTAGCATTACAAATGGTGCAAGATTACACCGAAAATATTATCGAGGGGGGTGCGGGTATCTCACATTACTGAGGGCGGGTAATATTGCATATAAGTAAAATTACAAATTTACCCTCCAACCCCTGAACCCTTTCAATATGTTATTTTTAAAATTTTAATTTAAAATTTTGAATTATCAAATTTTAAATTTTATATTTCAAATTTATATTTTAAATTTTAAATTTTAATTGAAATTTTAAATTTTAAAATTTCAAATTTAGATTGTAAATTTTAAAATTTAAAATTTCAAATTTTAAATATTTAAATTTTAAATTTTAAATTTTAAATTTTAAATTTTAAATTTCTCAAATCATTTTAAATTTTAAATTTAGATTTAAAATTTTAAATTTTAAAATTTAAAATTTAAAATTTTAAATTTTAAAATTTAGAATTTTAAATTTTAAAATTTTGAAATTTAAAATTTAAAATTTAAATTTGGATTTTAAATTTTAAATTTTAAAATTTATATTTATACTTATATTTTAAAATTTAAAATTTAAAATTTTAAATTAGAATATTAAATTTTATATTTTTATTCAGATTTTAAATTTAATATTTCAAATTTTAAATTTAAATTCAAATTTTAAATTAAATTACAAATTATATTAAATTTATAGTGTAATAATAAAATAATATTAAATTTTGACCATAAGGGCAATTTTGGAAGACTATTCATTATTATCAGAATTACTGAATTTTATAAATTGAACCAAACATAATGATTCTATATACACTGTAATTCAATATTATATTACTGCATTAAACCAAACGCGGTAATACAAGATCAGTAGTAATCCGATTCAGTAATTTTAAATACCTGGTTATGTCGATATAACCTGAAATGCTACATAGCGCGAACCAAATGCGCCCTAAATGTTATTTAGTATTCCATTGCCCAATCTGTAGGTACTCCACTATAGAGAATTCCACTCTGCCCAATGCTAGACCCAATGCTAGACCCACACATGCAGTAAGGTAGAAGGGTTCATGCCTCAACTCGGCTATGCATCAAATTGACTCAAGTTAGTTAATTATAGTCACATACCCAACCTCTTAGGGACTCACTTAAAGTACGACCCCAAATTTGGACTACGCCTTATGAACCGTGTTTAGCATCCCGCCAACACGAGTTGTGCCTTTCATCCGTCGCCCAATCAACTCTCATGATATCAACGACATGATTCAGACTGTCTCAAGGAATACTCACCCAATCCAGGGGAACTCTCATAGGATGTAGCTCTATTTGTACTGTGCCTCATGAACCATGTTTAGCACCTCGCCAACACGAGCTGTGCCTTACACTCGTCGCCCAATCGACTCTCAAGATATGCATCAATACGACCCAAAGCAATCTCTGACACCCAATCTCTGATGGACCTACTCTGGTTTCGGTCCTAGCCTGCGCCGTGCCTCATGAACCGTGATCAGTACCTCGCAATGCGAGTTGCACCTCACACCCGTCGCCCAATCAGCTCTCAAAATAGCAAAACGAGACATGCTCACATGGTATACATCCGGAGGACCAGGCTCTGGGGTTGCGACCCCCACGAGCGAATGCTAATTGAGCTCATTTGACTCTTGCAAGTTGCGGTCACATGCACAATGCTCACCAAGACACCTAGTATCATATGCCACCAATGTTACAGATCGACTCAATCAATGTATACAAGGTTCTCAACCTATACTAGATGGCACAAGGTTCACAATCATGTTCTCGAGTCACTTTTACTCTAAAGGTTAATCTTACATTAATCATGACTCTGAGGGTTTCTATGCTACACCCTACTTATCAATCTTTGTAGGTTCTTTTATCACACGAGTCCAAGTGGTTGTCTTACCACTTTGTTATCCAACCTATATCCATATAACTAGTTTACTCTACTAGTTCATTACATCTCTAGGGTTCACACGGCACTATACTTATGCATCCTAAGTTTCAGAGTTCTCAACAATAATTGTCTACTTCTAATTTAGGAAGCATGCAATTTACATAGCAATAATATACACTTGAAACCTAACATACATTGTTTCAATCCTCTACATGTTTTTGACACTACATTCAATCTATGCCACTAGGTTCATATTTAGTAACTACATTGACACCTAGTGTTCCACAAGAATGATCTAAATTCATTCACTAGTTTGTTCCGCTAGTTTTCTTGCATTTCTAGAGTTCCCAATGTTCAAATGGCCTATACTCAAACATGCTAGGTTAGTAACTTGTATCAATGATTATCTATTACATAGATCAAGTAGTATGCAAATTACATGACAATAAATATACTTGAAAGTTGAAACCTAACATGCATAATCACACATATGTACATACATACATACATACATACATATATATATATATATATATATATATATATATATATATATATATATATATATATATATATATATATGTCGATGCATCTAATTAATCTTGTACAATGGTAGTTCTTCATTTAGAATTATATGCTCTATAATTGCACAATTACTAATTGAACTACCAATCAACATGTTTATAATTTTCCATTAGTAATCATGCACATTAAATCATATGTTTAATTTATATTTATTTGTTCAATAACTACCATATTATTTCACATGCATTTTTTTCTATAAAAAATTTCTCTAGACGAGAGGTGATCAAATCCATTCAGTGGACACTAACCCACATCAAAATGTTCCTAATTGCTTGTACCCACTTGCAATTAGGTTTCCAATGACGATTCGACGCGCTTTAAGCCTAGCGAACCCAAATCTTCACAAATCGGCTCGTTTCCCTAAATCGAACGCCGTAGCCTTGCCATAATCCAAATCAAAGTTGTTAGATGTGTTCTTCTAACCTTCAATTAGAGATTTGAGAGATCAATTTAGTTCCAAATCTCTTAGGGACAAAAACTCCAATTTTAACCCTAGGTTTTTAGATTCTCAAGAGCACTTCATGAATCTTGATAATCCTTTAATTAAACTAGTTTAGAATCATCTAGAGATCCTAAGAACATCAATTTTAAAGGATTTAACACAATTCCTAACTCAAATTCATGAAATCTCACCTTGGCCCCCACGGTCACGAAGCTTGAATCCTCCATTGGAGAGCTCCTCCAAGCTCTTCTCCAACTTGAAGCTTCCAAAATTTCCAATTTAAAGAGATTACTAGAGAGGGAGAGAAGAAATTAGGAATTTGAGAGGGTTGGAGCTAGAGAGATTGAGAAGAATATTTCTATTAGAATGTGTGTGTGGGGGAGAGAGAGGCTATGGGGTATTCATATAGCCCCCAACACTTGCAACTTATTGTTTAGCCCCAGTTCTGATTTGATACTTGCTGCCGGAGCACTCTGAAAGTTCGTTTGCGCTCAAATTTGATAGGCACACTTTATTTAACTTTATTTATTATATATCTTAAGTTTTCAGTTTGGATCATTTTTCGGTCACCAAAAGTCTTGCTGACTTAAAATCGTTAATAGATTTTTCTTTCACTACTCGGGTATCTGTATGACGTGAAACTTTTATTTTGGCCTCAAAACATTAGTACGGACCACGTCAAAAATTTGCATAACTTTTCGCCACTGAATTTTCTGTTGAAATATAAGCCCTGTTCTTTATATAAAATTCCTAATTTTCTTTTATTATTCCAATTTCAGTACAAATCACTTCTAAATTATCTTTTACTTTTCTAAGTCCAATAAAAATAGTATCTCACACTATTTTTATTTACACTTGCTTATATATTAAAAATTCGGTATACTACAGTGAGAATTACGAATAGTTCCCAGCGGGTGCAACCATCGAGAAACATGCTCTGCACTCACTTGGTCTAAAGGAAGTATTAGTAGTGAGCTAATATTAATAACAAATATTTCTATACTAGTATGCAATTAAACAATTACACTACTAGAACTCATGTGCATTATCATGCCACTGCTATTGCCACGCTCCGGGCTCGCCAATAGATTCGCTGCCCGTATGGTAGTGCCGACACAAGTGAAGCGACTAAACCTGCAAAAACATAGTATCTACCAATACTAAACAGATATATCAGAGCTTAAAAGAAATTGCTATAAACTAAAACATGATCCATCGTCAACCCCGACGGCTCCCAGCTATACAACTCAGCCTATCGACTGCTATACTAATTCGCTCGGCCCGCAGCACGAGCGTAAAATCCTCCTACACTAACCCGAAAACCCACGTCCCTCAAGCTAGGGTGAAAGATAGGTAAAATCAACTATTATCGATTGATAATACAATTATAGGTTTGGTTTTGAGATGTAGGTTACATCATGCAATTGTTCAGGTTAGGTGTCAAAGTTTCCCTATCGCATGCTAGTAAATCAGTAGAAAGTTCTATACACATAAAGCATTCATTTAATCATGATGTCTAGTTAACAGTATCAACACATGGCAAATAAACATATATACGCCTAATATGGACTTAATAGGGAACTCGACGAAATTGGTAAACATCAACCTACCTCAAGAGCTATCCAACCACGACAAGGAATTGGCGTGACGCGAACTCAATCCCTTGGCTTGGTCAACTGAATTTAACGAAACTTGACGTGCTGCCTCGGAACGCTTCACTTAAGACGTCCGGGTAGTTATAATCCACTGGGTGCAACTCTATACTCAATCGGTGCCATAAATACAAAAATCACTTCCGGAAAAGCTAACTTCAGCTCCGGAAGTCGTCGATGTAAAACAAAGTCACTGGACCAGCTAGGACAGTGTCGGAAACAACCAGGGACAGTTGGCAATGATAATTGATCATCCTAATATCTCGAAATGCGCGATTTGCGCCGAACCGCCGATAAACCGACAATTTTGCCGATTTATGATTCGTTAACCAAATTTCGCTCAATGGAAGCTGTCGGACCTCGAACGAAAAGTTCAGAGATTACGTGCACGCTGCCCTAAGCAGCCAATGAGGTTACATTTGCAATTAGGTTCTTAGGGTTTCCATAATTTGCATAATAACATGGATTTTAGGGTTTTTACGCTTGATACTCTAATCTGAAGACTTTCGGATTAAACCGAGGGCACCAGTAGATGGGCCTCGATGTACAGAAGCTCATGCTTGCTGTTGGGAAGTGGCACGGGGCCCGAGGACAGCAATGGTTCTACCTAAACTATGCAAATAAGACCTAGGTTGCAACCAAGACCCAACCACTCAACCAACTTCAAAACTGGAGTGAGCATCATGCTCAAGAGGTCGAAGGGGTTTAGAGGCTCACCATTGAGCGGTTGCGGGACTGCTGGAACAGTAGATGAAACAAGGTGAACAACGGTTAAATCAACTAGGGCTCGGTTTAGAGCAACTCAACAAAACTTGGGCGCATGTGGGTATCTAGGGCAAGCAACAGCAACAAAGGGCCAAAGGAAATGCCAGGGGTGCAACTAGGTTTGACGCCGACGTCGGAGTGCGGTGGTTGGCTAGACTTTTCACCTAGCGGCCAACCAAGAGCAAGGTTGGAGGGGAAATTAGGCAAGGGTTTACAAATCCTTTCAAGGGTATCTAAGGCTTGCTCTCGATGAGGGGAAGGCAACTGGGTGGTTGGCCGGCGACGAGGAGCGGCGGCAGCGGCGTACGGTCAGGCTCGGCCAAGTCAAAAACTGCAAAAGCTAGGGTTTTACTTTCCGAAGCCGTGGCTAAACGAGAGCCTCTCAAACTTGGTGGGGAGCACTCAGAGGTCTAGCAGAAGGGAACCACCTCTCTGGATCTCACCCCAAGCCACCGGAGACGGCACGCGACGACAGCGGCCAAAAACTAGGGTTTTGGTGAGCCTTTGGTCCCGCCGGTAAACCGGTGCTTTCCCGGCGTCGGGACTGTGCAAGGGAAATCACCAGAAGGTGAGGGAGGTGATAAGGGGTGCCTCATGGCCAGCAAACAAGAAGAGAAAGAGGTGGGATTTCCTCTGACCGAGAAGGAGGGAGAGAAGATCTTCCTTGTCCGGCTTCGTGCGGCGGCTGTAGACGGCGGCGCCACTTGGGGATCACCCTCGAATGAGAATGATGGCCTCAAGTTGCCCAGGCAGCAACCAGATAGTGTTTGGTGCACTCCAACCCTTCCTCACCCAAGATCAAGAAAGTTCTCGGGTTTTCTTGCTTTTTTCGGTGACTGGAGGCGGCGGTTGACGGTTGTGGGACTCGAGAAGGATGCAGAGGGATGAGAGGGAGGTGAGGAGGCTACGGTTTCCTTTGGCCAAAGGAGCTTGCGGCTAGGGTTTGCAAAGAGCAAAGCCTTTGGTTGCTTATATAGCATTGAACAAAATGCTAGAAAGTCCCTCTAAAATGTATATTTTGACCTGAATCCTTCACTGTAGAAGAGAATTGCAGAGACGTCCATCCATATGAAGTTTCGTCGAAAACCGTGCATAAAATATAGGGGGTCTTGTGTAAATTCGCTGTATTTTTATTGTTTTTCATGCTTTTCAAGGCTTTAGGGTTGCCAAAAATAAAAACGAACTACACGACGTTCGTCTTGACGAGACCTATCAAGTAGCGATTCTGGTTCGTCGAATTCGAGCTTCGTTAGGTGAATTAAGCCATATATACAGTGAATTTTACTATTTTGCACATATTTCGATGATCTAGGCTCGTCAGACACAAATTTGAACCACGCCATTGCGCTCAGATCGACGAGACCGATCAAATCGTGCGACGCCCCCAATAGCCCCACATCGGATGTGGATGGAATTGTGATTGGGTTTATATGAGACATGGACACTAGTAATAATAACTGGGCTTAAGCATTTTGAGCTGTGGTGTGAGCCTAACGAGTTATTATTGCTAGTGGACCGGGTCGTTACAAATCGTATATTTATTTCATCGAGTTTAGATCTAGATAGGTTAGTTTAGCAAACTTCACAAAAATACCTCCAAACTTTTTCCAAGTTACCATTCACTTTCAACTTTTAATTCAATTAATAGAATTTCAGATTCTAGGTTTCTACATGAACCCACTGATCCATGCGCCCTATCGACGACTCAACCGGATAAGCGCACCCCGCTGCGGTGACCATAGATACACTCAAGTGTGATGATGTCGTCGGTATGAAACCGACCACCTCGATCAAACTTCAGGTCCGGGACTCCCTTCTTGATCGAGTTGGGACCTTTGATCAAACTTCATGTCTGTGACCCTCTTCTTAATCGCATCGAGACCCTCGGCCGAAGCCGACGAGAATGCAATATGCAATATGCAAAACCACCGAACCCAAAGATCCAATATGCTCAAATAAATGATAACCACCGTATATGTCAAAATTAGCGAATCTATATGACAAGAATAGGAATAGAGAAAAAAAAACGATATAAGAACGAAAAGAAATGATATTGCTCACCAACTACCAGCATGAAATACCCACCACAGAAATAAAGAGAATAAAACCAGCATATGCAAGAAAAGGAAGATAATACACGCTCACCGACTGTAGCAAGGAGTACCCACCTCTATCGATCAAGTTTTCAAGTAATAACTTTTTGTCGACCGTGCTCCCCGTCTATGCCCAGACCTACAATGTGTCCAACATCCAACACCTCAACCGCTGTCCCAAACATACAATCTAAAGTTATCAGAACCACCTTGCCAACCGTGCCTCAAAATGGAAAAATTGGTACTCCGAACTTTACCGATTCAGTTCCCAGTACACCCACTGGTCCCGTAACCATCCAATAACTTTGATGCTGTATTTAGAGGCATCCGACCACCTAAATCCCAGCAAACAAAGCCAATATACCTATGCCAACCACAACAAACCGCGTGACCCAAAGTCGTGCACTGAAAAGCCCGACTTTTGCGTTTTACGACCTGGTTTTGCCCCGAGGCATTCCGAAACACTTCCAAAATCCACCAACTTTCTTTTGTTGTCCCGGAACACGTGTTTTTATGTATAGGTATAGACACGCACAATTAGATGCGTTCCGAAGCTGAAAGAACCAAAAACTAACTTATCGGACCCTCAAAAACTCCCGATTTGATTACCGAAAGTTTCCGAAATCCAACACTCATCATCGACTTCACGGAACATTACCAACTACAACCCAACAAGGCTTTAGGATAGCCCCCAAGTATTCAAAACTTAAAAACCATTAGACTACCAAAACCCGAATTACCCGCTTGGCGGTTTTACCAAAAATTGCCCTGGAATCCGTTTCATGTTTCGTAAAGTGCCTAGATCTTGGACAACTAGTCCGTAGACCTCAAACAACAGTGACTAATCGAGAATATTTTCGTCTAAGTCCCGAAACACCAACCCAATCCCGAAACACCAACTAGAATTCGATGACTAAAAACTTTTCGACTCAAAAACTCCAAAATCAAGAAGATCAAGAATGTACCGATTTCGCTACTCTTTTAATCGATTAATCTACGTTAGATTATCTTGTACGACACTCCGGAACACCTTCTTGCTGTCCGGAAGGTCGCCGGAAGAAAGATCCTGAAAAACGAACTGTTTCTTGAATTTCTTGATCAAAACGGATTCTGATCTCAAGATTCTTGATTCGGATCGTCGCAAGACTTTCTACCAATCAAGAACGGACGAGAATCGACCTAAAGAAGCCTCCCCAAGACCCCTTCTTGCTGCTGTAGCTGCAGGTGACCTTCTTTGCAACTTGTGGCCAAAAATCAAAACTGTAATGCAAGCTATGCTCCAAATCCGTACGGCCCAGGCTGGGGGCTCTTGCATGCAGCCGTGCGGTGGGTCCTTCCTTGATGATGAGATGCAGCCAAGAACTTTTCTCTCCTCTCCCTTTAACTCCACGACCAAACGAATCGTAAATTAGTTGAGAAACGAGAGAGAAAAGAGAGAAAGAAGAAGATGTTGCTGGATTCTTTCGTCGGGGAGTCGCCGGAATTGTTTAGATCGTTGGGGAAGATCGCAAGAACTCTTAGAAGAAAATTAGAATTATCTAGATCTCAATTTTCTTATCCCTAGATTTTTTTTCTGATATGAAATATAAGAATTTTAACTAACATTTAAATTTTAATTGATAAGATCTTAATTAACTTAACTAACTTTTAAATTCCTATTGATAAGAATTTTTAACTAATTTAACTAATATTTAAATTCCCATTGATAAGAATTTTACCAACTTAACTAATATTTAAATTTCTATCGATAAGAATATTAACTAACATTTAAATTCCTCCAACCGCATACTTAACAGTATTCGAATCCAATAACTAACTTCACCATTAGATTTGTTATTGCCAAATTATTTAAGTGACATTCTTATTTCATCGGATTCCGTCTCCGTTTTGCGACTTAAGCATCGTAATTCAAAATTCCTAGAATCTAAATTTAATTAAATTCAAATTAAATTTTACTAGATTCTACAAGCATATAAACAATATAAAGAGTCATATTCATTTAGTAAGTCCCAATTCATATTTGTCTTGTTTCTTAAGCCCTAGTGGCGTGCGGTTTATATTGTAAGAGCCCCACATATAAAATCCTATTGCTCATGTTCCCCTACGGAGTTCCATATCAGTTGACAGTTGTTCTACGGAGCCCCACTTATAAGATCCTATTGCTCATGTTCCCCTACTGAGTTCCATATCAGTTGACAGTTGTTCTTGCTTAATCTCATTAGTTTTTCTATTTCTATTCCGTGCCCCTATAATTTATGAAATGAATTCTAGGGTTTTCACTAAGTTTTTCCTAATTTCAAATTTCATGTCCCAACAATATAACAATAAAACATATGCATGCAATATAGTCCCAACCATAATAATAAAGTTTACTTGCCTCGCTTCCAATTTCTAGCTACCGTCGATGCATGCTTGCTGCCTCCGAGGATGTCCAAAGACATATTCACGACAAACAAACCCAAAGACTATTGATTAGTCATAAATTGTGTTAACGAAAATTAATTCTGCGATTAAACAAATCACAAATCCCAAAAACTGACCACATGGCTTTGTGAGATTTTTTATCAGAAATCCATAGCCGCAAAAATGCGCAAATCGAACTAAAATGAGAAAGTTACAGCCTGTTTACACTTTGGTTCCTAAATTCTAGCAAAGCTGCAAAACAACCCCTGGCCTATTAAATCTCTCTTAGTTTGCCCCAAATTCCATCAGAACATGTCTACTATAAAACCCACGAACCAACTAGTTTCTTCTATAATTTTACCCACAAAATCATTTCTAAAGGTTCATTAAAATTCATAATATTGTCATATGTTTTTATTGGTATTATTACATCAAATTCATAATCAAAATCTACTTAATTTTAATCATGTGAGAAAATAATTCATGTCTACGGTGGACCAAGAATACTCAATTCTAACATCCCCTTTCCTCTTCCCTTTCTTATTCCCTATCCCGTTTCCCCTTTTCTTCCCTTTTCAATTGACCACCACGGTTGGTCAAGATCCGACCAACTCCATGGCCACCCGTCCTCCCCCTAAATCCCTTGTGAGCACCTTTTTTGGCGACAGGTCCTTCTTGGTGTGGCCATTTCAAGTATTTTTCGTCCTAAAATCTCGCTCTAGATTTTCTCTCTTATTAGGGTTTTCATTGTTTTTTTTTTAATCCTAAATTTACTCTAAAATCCCTATTTATAGGCTCTTAATTATTCCTTAAAATCCTAATCCCATTAGATTTCCCATCCTCTAGTCGGTTTAAGCCAAAATTAAGTCCAAATCCCACTTAATTAGCCTAAATCGGGTCCTAAAGCACCCAGTTATTACAGTAAGAGTCGGTACAATAATGATTAGCTATCTATGAACTTGAGTATAATAATAACTAAAATACGTACTAGATTAGATAAAAAAATTCGAAACATATAGTGAAAAATATGAAAATAAAGGTTGAGAAGACGACTTTTACTAGATTGAACAATCGAAACATTCTCTTTGAGAATGTAGTTGGTATATGCAATCGACAGGTGTAAATCATCGACTTCTTTTCACTTTATTTCAAAGCCTATAAATTATCAAAACAAAAAGCAATAAGAGCATGCTTAATTTTGCATAGAGTTCGGAAATAGACTTTTTTGCCCCACTCAGTCATCGTACTCACCTATCCTGGGGGTGTTGACCGAATTAATATAAACAAGAATAATAACAAGTTTGAACTTATCTTTCATTTTTCTCCTTTCGTTTCTATAGTAACCAGTTTTCCTGAGTTAGAAGGTATATACTCCAACAGGATCAACACTAAACATAACAATCCAATGTAAGAAATTAAATATGATAATAATAAACACAATAGTCGACACAATGTAGCTAATAGTATTTCGTACAATAGTTTTCAATAATGTAATACCCAAAATGTAAATTAACTTCTCATAAAAAATGAGTCCGGGTGCATATGTATATATTTCAACACAACAAGTCAAATCCACCATCATTCATCAAATACAGCAAAATGCGTAGAAAATAAATATTTTAAGACTCAGCATGTTACAAAGAATCATATTAGAAAGTATATTAGAAAGAATAGAGATATTATTCTATTACCTTAAGTATTCAAAACTAAAATCACCTCTTTATTTAGTTGTATGCAATCTCCAGGCTCAAGATCTTGAAGATTGCATTTGTCATGTAGCAACGAAATATAGTTATAAATTGTGATAATAAAGAACTAGTAAATTTATTGTAAATTATGCATCACTATGAAATACGATTAACCAATCCGGAGTGCACAATAATGCTTCAACACTCTCGGTATTCAATGAACAACGATATGGATGAATAACATCACCACCTGTACTAAGAGCCAATTCTGAAGCAATAGTATATATAAGAATAGCCAATACATCTTGAGCAATATGTACTAATATAGAATATTTGGGACCATTGGTTTCCTATCAAGAAAAAAAAAACCTAATTGAGCACCAGTTTCATCCTGCGGAATTGTAGGTTCCTTTATATACTAATCCAAGTTTGTTCTTGTGACACCTCAATAGTCCCAGATCGCATAGGAATGGGGTTGTGATTGGGTATATAAGAGACATGGACACTATTAATAATAACTGGGTTTAAACATTTTGGGCTGTGGTTTGGGCCCAACGAGTTATTATTGCTAGTGGGTCCGGTCGTTACATTTGGTATCAGAGCCAATCACCAGCCGAAAGTGTGTGGCTAGTCTCGGCTGAGTCAGGGTCTGAAAGACAAGGTGACGGGCTGTCAGGGTCTAAATGACGAGGCTAGCAAGACAAGTCTCACATCGCCTGGTGATCTTGGGCTGTGTGCGTGTTTGGGCTGACGAGGACGTTAGGCTTAAACGGGGAGAGTTTGTGACACTCCAATAGTCCCACATCGGATGGAAATGGGGTTGCGATTGGGTATATAAGAGACATGGACACTATTAATAATATCTGGGCTTAAGCATTTTGGACTGTGGTTTGGGCCCAACGAGTTATTATTGCTAGTGGGCCGGGTCGTTAAAGTTCTCAGTGGTTTTTGTTGAGTACTCTCTCTCTTACATTTTAAGATCTTTTTTTCTATTCTCTCGGTTGAAGTCATTGGATATTGACTTTCTCCCTCGAGATGCACCAATAACAACTGGCGGCTCACAATTGTGAGTAGTAGCAACATGCATGGGAATGGAGTATTTACGTGCATATTCTATATAAAGTTTCTTGATGTTCTCCAATACTACATTTATTTTTCTTTGAGCAGTGAACTTGTAAATTTGAGAAAAATAAAATTCAACGATTTTTATTTATAGTGCAAGTCCAAGAAACAAGCAACCGCCAAAATAAAATTATTTCGCTCCCAATACTCTTGAAAATTAAATATGGCCATGGAAATAATTAGTGGATTTGTGTCTTTGAGCTATTCAGTAATTAACAATTGAATTTCATAAAATTCTTCAAAGAAAAGATTAGCAGTCGGAGAGGTTGTGCTAGAAAGAAGGTTAGTTACATTGTAGAAGTTCTTGAGGTATAGACATAAATTGGAGTTTCTCTGACTCATTACTAGTTGGACGCATACCATATTTATAATGGTCGGAAGATTGCAACCTCTTGAATGCATTCTTAAAACAAAGAGCATTTGTGTAAGATAAGTAGAGTTCCAATGTGTGGGTCCAAATTGCATTCTCTAGCCTGCTTGTCAAATTTCTTCCTTTGTACTATGAAAGTTTTAGTAGTTGAGACAATCCCTTGAATATTTTTGTTGCACCTTGTATTTTTTTTTTAACTTTCTTTTACCACTAAATTGATAATATAAGTGGCGCATCGCACATGGAAAAAATTACCCTCACATACAAGAACATTTTGATCCTTGAGACGCTTGATAATTTTATACATATTGGCACCATCATTAGCAAGCATCAAAGGCAACATCTTGCATTCAAGATTTCAATCATTCATGTTTTTAATAAATGTGTTGCACAAATTAATTCTAGTGTGTCTTTCTTCCATATGCATGAAGTTGATGTTTTTTCTTTTTTATTCTCAAGAACCAATTTTCATCAATGAAATGGGCCGTTACACATATGTATGACTTGGTTTGTCTCTATGTCCACCAGTTCATACTCCATAGTAGCTCTAAACTGACAAGAGGGCGAGGCAAACAATTTATATAATTTTTCTGTTCCTCTTTGTAAAGACTTAAAATATTTTTTGCAAGAGTAATATGAGATTTCATAGAAATGTTGGTGCAATAATTTTACAAAATTAACAAAGCCCTCATGTTCCGCCATGGCAAATAGATATTCATGTTTGATAAACATTTGCACACATTTCTTTTTACTAACCTTTGCATTATACTTATGCAAAGTGAACATACATGTTTCTTCCCACTTTTTTGTGAGACTTGTAACAATTCCATAAATGAGTGATCCCCTTAGTTCTCTTTTTTCATCAAACTCCCTCGAACAATGTCACACTTTGCTACAACTTTTACCTTCTATCCATTAATCAATTTTGTTTTAATTGTTTTTTAAAAATCATTCCACATGTTAGATGCCAATGTTTTAGGCCGTTTTTGATCTGAATCCTGAACTACGTTACTACTTGCATTTTCCGTAGGAGAAATTCTACTAGGCATTCTGCAATTATGAAAAAAAAAGAAAAAAAAATTGCTAAAGTTGAAAAAGAAAGCTAGTGTTGGAATGTAGCAAACGCTTGAAGCCAAGATGCAGGTTGGTTGATATTAGTATTGCATAGGAGAATAGATTACCACAAGAACTTCCAAAGAACATTTTTTTTCTCTGTAAGTTAATAAACTTCACATGTATACAACGATTTGTTAGGCACCCAAAGATGAAAACAAAATATTAAATTGGCAATATAATAACTTTTAGGCCTAATGAAGTTATTAGAGAGCAAGAGAGAAGCAACATAGTGAACAATAGTAGCATACTAGCATATAATATTTACCTTAATGGAAATGTTGTTTCTGTGCTTTTTGAGGATTTCTAAACGAACTCTTGTCCAATTGCCTCTATAGCTTAACAAACCGAGATCGGAAAGTGGGTGCTAAGATGTCCCTGCGTTGCCCTCCATTGAAAGTGGGAAAGCGAGAGGGGGGGGGGGGGGGGCAAGTGCAGAGGAGGCTGAGATAAGAAAGTGAGCACTCAACAAACCAACATTGGAGGTGGGGGTTGCACGAGTGAGGTGTGAGTTTTTTTGGGGGCAATGTGTGCCTCAAACTTGGGAGTTAGGTGGCACCGACGGGAGGTAGGGGCGGCCACAGGAGGGAGTGCGGTTTTTTTTTTCGGGGGGGGGGGGGGGGGGGGGGGGGGTGGCGGGCTAGGATATCGAGGAGGCGGCGGGGGGAATGCGGGAGGGAGCCCGGGGTGGGAAGGGAAAGAGTGTAGATGCATGTGTGGGGCACTGTGAGAGTAAAGAAAGAGAAGATAATGAGATTAGGGCATCCAGAACAAAGGAAATAGGATTCGGATTTTAGACACCTTTTTTTAATATAACTTAATAGAATTCGGATATCCGAATCCGAATTTGACCAAGTAAATAAAAACTGAATTCGAAACATTTTCCTGTATAATATCCAAATTCAAATCCGAATTCGCCTGGATATGTAATTTAGGCATTTGAATTTGATTGCGACCGAATTCGGTATTAGATCCGATTGAATAAAATCCTATCCACTTTAACTCCTAGTCGCATCATGGGCATGATATAGATGGGAGAGTGATTTTTGGAAGGATGTTCAGCCATAGAGAATTGACTATTTTCTCCTATTTTCTCCCACTTAGATCTTATAAGTCATTTATTCTGTTTGCTAATCTCGAATCCAATCAAATCGCTTAAAACCTAGAAGAACGAATAGACTGGCGCTTTAGAAGTACCCTAGCTCAACACTCTTTTTCCCTGATATTTTCTCTAGACACATGCACACAATTCATGAATAGCCAATCAATATCTATGATTCTGTATGTATGATTAGAATGAAAAGCTCCTGATTATTGCAATTGTTTCCTTTGATTTGCGATTCATTCCATACACATGCAGACATGCAGAGGATGAGATTGTGTATTTAGTCGTGATTTTATTTTTACTTTAAATTGAAGTACTAGTTTGCTGAATTTTGTGTGAGCCATTCTTTCTTAAAATTCTTATGTTGTAGTTGATTATTCCATTTTTCAGGTGGTCTTGTTGAAAATGTTGTTTTACTGTGCTTACATAAATGTCACTAACATAAGCCATATGCTGACCAATTATGTAGATGTGGAATAATGCTTGTGAGGCAACTATGCAGAGATATTGGGCATTGGTTATAGGGGCCCCTAAAGAAAAGGAAGGAGTCATTTCTGCTCCACTTTCGAGGGTACGTCCTACTTATTGACTCTGAAATAGATTAGACATTTTGATGATTTCCTTTGTCCATGCCTGTTACAGTATCCATGCATATTTTATAGCTGCATTTGACAGCTAAAATTTGTCTGAATTTTTTTTTTAAGTATTTGTGGTTGGTTGCCTAACTTTGCTCAATCGTGAAGTGATTATTATTCTTTTGTATTAATATATTCTATAGATTTGCCAACTCATACTAATTGAGTCGTTTGTATAACTGGAGCGTATAATTTCTTTTATATAATTTTGAATAGTGATAGGTCTGTCAAAGAAAAATGAGTGTTTCGTGTATTCTTTTTAAAACTAGTGAAATAATCCATGCTTCGTGCCGAAATGTAATAATATGAATATTTCGCCATTTTCTTTTATCATTATATATATATATATATATATATATATATATATATATATATATATATATATATAGAGTTGAGCTGGAATGCTATCAATAGCAAACGAACTCCGTTGCCACCCATTTGTTTTCGATGATAGAACTTTTCAAAACGACGATCGGTATCGTTAAATATGATCTAGACTATTTAAACTATCTGAAAATTAAATTTCATGCTTTTTTCGATATTCTTTTTTTGCCCATCAAGTGGTCACAAAAATGAACGGCTGAAAATGAATATCCTTCAAAAAGTGATGATAGAAGTCTTGTAATCAAGATCAAGACTATAGATTTTGTTTTAAATATTTTAAAGAATTTTCTAACCAAAATTCAATTAATTTAGAATTCTTTACACCGTTAAACTAGCAAAAGACGCATCTACTATTAAAATTACAAATTTTGTAACCCTTTGATCATTAGGTCAGTGATGTCGACAAAATATGAAATTTAATTTTCAGATAGTTTAAATGGTTTAGATCATATTAATGGTGTCGATCGTCGATTTGGAAGCTCCATCATCAAAAACAAATGGGTGGCAACGGAGCCCGTTTGCTATCGATAGCATTCCAGCTCAACTATATATATATATATATATATATATATATATATATATATATATATATATATATATTAGTGTGACTGGTATGCTTTTATAAGCACAACCCTCCGTGCTTATAAATCGTTTTTGATATTGGGACTTTCGAATCGACGATCGGTTTCGTTAGATTTGATCTAAAGTATTTGAAGTATCTAGAAAATAAATTTCGCGATTTTTGGATATCATTTGCCTAGTGATCAAAAGGGCTTAAAATTAACGGCTGAAAATAAAAATCTCACAAAATGTGATGATATGACACTAAAATTTTAGATCAAAGATATTGATCTTGTTTTATATAATATAAAGAATTTTCTATTAAAATTTCACATGATTTGGATATTTCTCAAGAATTTAAGTGTCCATCGGCACGGGCCGTATCCACCGTGCTGTATCGTGCCAACAAGATATCGGCACGATACAGCTTCCGTGCCGATGGCACAGTTCAAAACTTTTTTTTTTTAAAATTATTAAGTAATTTTCTCAATAAAGTTCAGAATATTTGATAAAAATACATAATAAGCAATTAGAAAATTTTGTTGCTAAAGAAAATAAATATTTCATGCAATTATGTGTCGACACACATGTATTTTTTGTGACCGGCACTCATCGGCACGCATGTGCCGTACCGTGCCAGCAAGTTTTTGGCACGACCCCGTGCCACGGCACTTAAATCCTTGATATTTCTACACCATTAAACTTGCAAACGGCTTATCACGACCATTAAAATTGTTGATTTTGAGCACCTTCGATCACTAGGCAAATGATATCGAAAAATTGTGAAATTTATTTTCCTCCCAAAGTACTCTCCTTGTGATCCTCTTCCCTTTCGCGGCTTCGAAAGAGATCATAACCCCCAAATGGCCCTCTTCCAAGCTACGGCTTCTTCCTCCTCTAGAGAGAGAAAGAGAGAGAGAGAGGGTGAGAGGGGTGAGGTGTGCATGGTTTGGGTTGGGGGAGAAGTCACCTATCTTTTTATACCCCAGCCCATTCCAGTATTTACAAGTTTGCCACTCTCTCTGGCTTGCTAGGCCGCGGAAGGTCCGAACTTTTTCCAAAAAAGTTCGAACCCCGAGCGTGGATTTCTCATCACGAGCTGACAAGTCTGGACCCTGAACGTTTGGTCCACACTGCATCAGCAAAAAGTCCGGACCCTTCTTCCAGGGTGGGGACTTTGCTGCCCAGGTCCGGACCCTTGACCTAAGGTCCAGACTTCAAAGGTCATATGCCCAAATATTTTTCGCCTTGAAAAGCATATTTTCGCTCTACGAATTCAATCACTCCGACATGCTCGGAATCCATTTCCAACGTGCCCACAGTCGTTTTGACTGTTCCGGGTCTTCTTTAAGTCGAAATCCAATGCGGAACTTCATTCAAAATCCGTTTTCGACCTAGTTTTGGTCCAAATGCCTTTTGCTCAAAACCAAATATGCTCTAAATCATTTTTATCGTGTTTTTAAATATGCTCTGGGTGACTTATCCGCACTTTGCTACTTTAGCGAAAGCCGGTGCACTACAGGTAGTCCCTCAATGAAATCCATACTCACTTCTCTCTTGATCTATGTTGGGATTGACAGCGGCTGAAGTAATCTAGCATACTGGGTATTGTTCGTTTTGTTCTGGATACATACCACACAATTCTTTACTATCTCCTTAATATCTGATTTTAAGTCCCGGCCAATAAAATATTTGTTTAACTCTTTTGTAGGTGTGTTGCTGCCCGGAATGACCTCCTAAGGGTGAATCGTGCATCTAAGCCAATATTTTCCGCCTTAATCCTTTCCCAGATTCGATGTACAACTTGCCCTTATACTTCAATAGCTCATGGTTTTAAGAATAAGGTCATATGCTCGGGGACTGCAAGGTAAGGTTGGTGATGAGCTTCTTGCACACTTCATCATCCTAGTAGCTCTGGTCACTTTAGCTATCCGTTCTGGCAATGCTCCTGTGATGGCTTGGCTGGATCCTTCTTCCAACCCTCTCCTGGACTATGTGTCAGCGACTTTATTTTCTGTGACACCCCAGTAGTCCCACATCGGATTGGAATAGGATTGTGATTGGGTATATAAGAGACTATGGACACTAATAATAATATCTGAGCTTAAGTATTTTGGGCCGGTAGTTTGAGCCCAACGAGTTTTTATTGCTAGTGGGTCGGGTCATTACATTTGGTATCAGAGCTAATCACCAGCCGGAAGTGTGTGACGAGTTTCGGCTGAGCCAGGGTCTGAATGACAAGGCTAGCGAGACAAGTCGTATATCGCTTGGTGATCTTGGGCTGTGTGTGTGATTGGGCTGACGAGGACGTCAGGCCTAAACGGGAGGAGCTTGTGACACCCTAATAGTCCCACATCAGATTGGAATGGGATTGTGATTCGGTACATAAGAGATTATAGACACTAATAATAATAACTGGGCTTAAGTATTTTGGGCTGATGGTTTGAGCCCAACGAGCTATTATTGCTAGTGGGTCGGGTCATTACATTTTCCTTCCCTTTCTTGTTGTTAATGATATAGTCTAGACCCAGGAGCTTTAACATTCGCTTCTGTTGGATTGTTGTTGTAATCCTTTTCTTAAGTAAATGCTTTAAGTTTTCATGGTCGATTTTAATAACAAATTGCTTGGGACTGAGGTAGTGCCTCCATTTAGACGCTGCCATCAGGATCGCAAGGAACTTTTTCTCATAGGTGGATAGTCCCAGGTTCTTCTTACTGATGGCCTTACTTAGGTATGCAATTGATCTCCCTTGAGTCAGGATTGTTCCAATTCCTAGGTTGCATGCATCGACTTCGATCATAAAGGGTTTTGAATAATCCGACATCGCTAACACAGGGGCTTTGGTCATGGCCTCTTTTTCTTGAAAGCCTCGATTGCCTCTTTATTTCACTAAAACCCATTTTTCTTTAGTAACTCTGTAAGCAATTTGTTGATTATGTCATTTCCCTTGATGAATTTTAGATAGTTTCCGGTTAATCCTTGAAACCCCCTCACTCCTTTGGCTGACTTGGGTGTTGGCCAGTTCAACATAAATTCTATTTTGCTCGGGTCCGTGGATACCCCTTGATCTATAATGACATACCCCAAGAAATCCACTTGCTTCTGACCAAAGAAGCATTTCGTCTGTTTAGCAAAGAGTTTGTTGGCCCGTAGGATCCCTAGCACCATCTCCCCGATGACCTGCATGTCCTTCGAGAGTCCTACTCTACACTAAAATATCATCAAAAACACTAGCACATATTTTCTGGGTAGCAGGGTGAATACGTCGTTCATTATAGCCTGAAAGGTGGCCGGTGCATTTGTAAGCCCGAATGGTATAACTCGGAACTCATAGTGCCCGATATGAGATTTAAATGTCGTCTTTAGTATGTCGTCAGGGTGCATTCGGATTTGATGATACTCGGATCTCAAGTCGATCTTGGAAAAATACTCCGCTCCTCCCAATTCATCTAGTAGGTCATCGATGATCGGAATGGGGTATTTAATCTTGACGGTGAGCTTGTTAAGTTGATGATAATCCACACAAAACCGCCAACTTCCATCTTTTTTTTTAACCAAGAGCACCGGTTATGCATACGGGTTGTGGCTGGGTTGAATCCCCAGTAGCCATCATTTCTTGAATTAGACCCTCCATTTCATTCTCCTGCTCATCAGTGTATCGATACAGTATGACATTCACTGGTTGCGAGCCTTCAATTAGTGGTATCCGATGGTCCTTACTTTTTTCAGGAGGCAATCTCTTTGGCTCCTGAAATATGTCATCATACTTCTGTAGTACTCCTAGTATCAGTTCGGGTATCTGCTCCTTGCCCTCCTTATCTGGGACCCATTGTGCTATGGCCAAGGTTCGAAGTGCCGTGGCACGGGGGCGTGCCGCTCGCCGCCTGGCACGGTACGGTACCGGCACGCCCCCGTGCCGACACGTGGCACGCTTGCGTGCCGATGGATACGCATGACCTCCCAGTGGCACGCTCTGGCACGGCTTTTTTTTGTTTTTTTTGTTCCCAATAAGCTCTTATAATATTGTTTTGAACTGTTTAGTCAAAAAATTATGAATATTGACTATATATAGCTTACTACACTTACCAATTGACATACTGATAATTATTTTTAATATATAAAGTACAACTATATCTCATAGAGAATAGAAATAACAATATAATAAATAAATTTTAAATAGAAATAACTATATCTCATAAAGAATAGAAATAACTATATCTCATAGAGAATAAAAATTATGAATATTGACTATATATAGCTTACTACACTCACCAATTAACATACTTGTTAGTTGTGACTCAAAATCAGAATCGCTTCGATATTATACGTGTGGGTACCGCTCGAGACGGGGGGGGTGAGAGACCCCCCCTGTACCGTGCCCCTCATTGAGGGGCACGGTACGTGCCGCCCGTGCCGCCCCGGCACGGGCGGCACTTCAATCCCTGGCTATGGCGTAGCAACTACTTTCACATAGCTCCTTCCGCAACTGTTTGGTTGTAATATTATGTAGTTTGGCCTTTTCTATCATTCCTTTAAGGTGAATATTCTTCTCACCCTCGGTGATGGTGACAGTGTTGTAGTTATAGTCAAAGGTGACGGGTCCATGAGCTCTTAACTAGTTGATTCCCATGATCATGTTAGACCTTTCAAGCCTGATTATCCACAGGTAAGCGGAATACTTCTCTCTTTGCATTTCCCAAGTGTAATTTGTGCACCTTAACTTGCTCAATACCCTCTTTCCGTTAGCCACAGTCATCAGCAAGGGATTTGTGGTAGATTTGTTGGCCTTAGTTTCTTTTGCAATTCTAATGTCTATGAAGCTGTTAGTGCTCCCCGTGTCTACCAGTATGGACAGTGAATTGCCTTTAATATCCCCCTGGATCTTGATGGTGTCTTGCATGTCCTCAACATTCAATGCATGAACTAATAATCCAGGTTCTTCTTCCTCATTTTCTATTTCCCTTTATTCCTCTATGTCTTGCAGATTATCCTCATCGAAGAACTCGGTCAATACCCTCTTTCCGTTAGCCAGAGTCACTATTAAGGGATTTGTGGTAGATATGTTGGCCTTAGTTTCTTTTGCAATTCCAATGTCTATGAAGCTGTGAGTGTTTCCCGTGTCTACCAGTATGGACAGTGAATTGCCTTTAATATCCCCCTGGATCTTGATGGTGTCTTGCATGTCCTCAACATTCAATGCATGAACTGATAACCCAGTTTCTTCTTCCTTGTTTTCCATTTCCTTTTCTTTCTCTATGTCTTGCATATCCTCCTCATCGAAGAACTCGGTCACTTCTTGGGTTGCATATATAGTGTTCATTGCCTGTGGCTTACATTGGTGGCCGGGGTTGTACTTGTCTTCACATCTGAAACATAGTCCTGCCACTCGCCTTTGTTCTATCAATTGTCTATTGGGTGGTGTCCTTTCCGGAGTATACTTGATTCCCTGGTTCCTGGTGTTGCCGATGTTCTAGTGGACGTTGTCGAACCAATCCCTCTATAGTTGCTATTTGGAGTGGAAACCCCTTGCGATCTGAACATCATCTTGCTGCTTTTAATCATGGCTGTCAGGCTTTGCTCTTGCAGTTTAGCTTGTTTGAAAGCTTGGGTCAGTGTTCTAGGTTGCAACATCTTTACAGTAGCTTTGATTTCCCCCTTCAATCCACTTAGAAAGCTTGACAGAAAGTATTCCCGAGTAAATGGGATTTGGTGGTCAACAGCCTGGCCCTCGGCTCTTCAAATTGTTCCTGGTACTCATCTACGGTTCCAGAACACTCAAAATGTTCAATTTTTTATTTTTATGTCATAGAAAATATTCCAAGTGTTTCTAATCTATAAGAATGTATTCAAATCACCAAAAATATTTAGTTAAATGTACCTGAAGAATTTGAATTCATTCTTCTTGAGATTGATGTCTTTGATCTTCAAGTCTTCATCTTCAATCTTCAAGACTCAATCAACTTCACGAAATACGGCAATACAAAAATTCTTAACGATTGCGACCTTTATTATCGAAACCATTTACATTTCTCCTCAACAAAGATTGACCAACTTCTGGAACCATTTTCTGCCAGGTAACCTTGGAACCATGTGTCAGTTTTAGACTCCCAAGTGCATTGCCACTAATTCCAGGTTCTTACATTCTTTGATTCTATAGATCTCATAGTACTTCTCACATCTTCTGACCCTATTACTTTGATTCTCCCGTAAATATTTGGAAGTCCAATTTTGGAACGGGTAGTTGGAAACCAGATTTATTTTGCATGGAATATATACTACTATCCTCTTTTGCATTATGAATTGGGGGTATGGGAAGAATACCTCTCTCCTCGTGACTGATTGATGACGAATCTTCCTTAGATGGTGTGGCTTGCGTTCATCAGGAGCTCCATAATCTGATCCAGTTTCTTTGAGGTATTAGTAGTTTCCCTGCACATTGCTTCATAATGAGCTTGCCCTTCATTCCGAATTGCTTCGATTCGCCCACTTATCGCTTCGAATTTCCTTTCAGACCCAATTGCTTACTCTTGGAGCTGTTGCTCCAATGTGTGGACATGTTCATCCAACATTTTAAGTTGGGTGCACTCGGCCATTGCTCCGACTACTTGTGGGTTTGATGGTTGCGGGATTCATTTGCTGTAGACACCAGGTGGGAACTCTAGCAAATGGACAGTAGTTACTTTCTCCTTTGATTTGCGAGTTCGAGAACCCAGTTGGTCCTCACAATGGCCCCCTATGTCAAGCTTCAGCGGAAGCTAGTTCTTGTAATGCGCGAACTGTATTATTGTGTAGACTCGGCGATTTCAAGAAATCAGAATCAATTTGTGACAACACTCCACCGATCCCTAGGATCTAACTGCTCTGATACCAAATTGTAATGAACTTGACCCTTTTAGCAACCTGATGATGTTTGAAGGTACGACTATTGGGGAATGATGGTTTGAGATGACGCCTGATCCTAAGCCTGATCCTATTCCACTCCGATGAAGTGACTGGGAGATGCTGTGAATCGGACCTTGATTCCAGAGAATGGGGAAATTCAAGGAAGAAGGGAAGTAAGGAGGAGAATAGAGAAAAGAGAAGAGGAGAGAAGATTAGGGGAGGAATTGGGATTTTATTGTCTTTTTTCTTCCTCATTACAGGTAAGAGATTTCTACTTCTACTATTTTAGGACTTAATTGTAAAAGCTACAGTTATAGGATCTTAGTGGAAAAGAATTATGGATGATGGGCCTTCTCGGGCCGCTTTCGGATTTGGGTTGTACTCTTGCTGCCTCAGTGTGTCGCTCCCTGATCTGGGTCTGTTTGTCTCTTAAGTACACCCCAGTTGGAGGGAAGATCAACGGGTTCGGATGGATGGCCCAGGTGGGCAACCTCCGACTTTTGATCCCCGACGACCCGATCCACATTTGCTTCCTTATCCCCGCTGCGTCTCAGCTAACACCTCTGGATCCTGTCTTCTTCTCTTGTCGTTCTATCTTTTCCTCTTTTACCTTAATCCAAGGAATTAAGTGTCGTGGCATGGGGGCGTGCCGCTCGCCGCCTGGCACGGTACGGTACGGGCATGCTTCCGTGCCGACATGTGGTACGCTTGCGTGCCGATGGATACGCATGACCTCCCAGTGGCACACTCTGGCACGGTTTTTTTTTTTTTTTTTTTTTTTTTTTTCCAATAAGCTCTTATAATATTGTTTTGAAATATTTAGTCAAAAAATTATGAATACTGGCTATATATAGCTTACTATACTCACCAATTAACATATTGATAAATTTTTTTATATATAAAGTACAATAGAGTTTTTTTCAAAATAACCCTCTAAAATTTTATAATTTGCGAAATAATTTTATCAAAATTTTATTTGTAAAACTAACCCTATTTTTGCCATATCAGCGCCACATACAGAAGGCTCACCGCCTTCTAAAGACGGTGGACCGCCTTCTAAAGACGGTGGACCGCCTTTCATGATTAACTTAATTTTCATGATTAAGTTAATTTCAAACAAAATTACAGAGAGATACGTAAATAAAATGAAAATGTGGGTACGAGGTAGATTTTTAAGAGATTTAGGTTGTATTGTAGAAAGAAAAGATAAAATGAGAATGTGGGTACCGATTAGATTTTTAAAATATTTAAATTGTTATTATTCATTAACTAATATAAGAAGGAAAAGAGATAAAAAATATTTTTAATTATGAAACCTAAATCTTTAAAAGATTTAGATTGCTATTAGTTAGTGAATAATAACAACTTAAATCTTTTAAAGATCTAATTTATAACCACATTCTCATTTTATCTTATCTCTTTACTTTTTATATTAGTTAGTAAATAATAATAATCTAAATTTTTTAAAGATACTAACATTTACTAACAACCTAAATTAGTTAGTGAACAAAATAATCTAAATCTCTTAAAGATTAAAACAAAAAAATAAAAAATATGTACTGTACAATATGTGAGTTTTTTTTTTTTTTAAATATACTCTACGCATGTGATTTAAAAAAAAAACAAAAACAAAAAAAAAAAAAAAAAAAAAAAAAAAAAAAAAAAAAACCGGAAAAACTGCCGTGCCGCGCGGCACGGCACGGGCGATATACCCTTTGGGTATCGCCCTATCTCGGGCGATACCCAAAGGGTATCGCCAAGACGATGGGGGGGTGCGATACCCTCCCTGTACCGTGCCCCCATTTGAGGGGCACGGTACGTGCCGCCCTGTGCCGAGCGGCACGGGCGGCACTTGAAACCCTGCCTTAATCCTACTCTCTGTTCCTTCTATCTAGAGCTACGATCATAACAGTGATTTCACCAATGAGGTGGTTGCTAGAGTGGCCAAGAGTTTAAACTTTGCAAGCCCTTATTTATTTCTAAGATTTGACTAAATATGTTGTTGTTTTGTAAAAACTTATAAAAAAAACTTATTTTTGAGATTTAAAAAAACAACATACATAGACATGGAAAATAATGAGAAATTTTGAATATAAGTAAGAAACTTACAGAGCTTCAAGGTTGGTCAATTTTTCTATGCTAGGAGAGAATGAGCCAAATAAATTTGCATTTGCTATTTTCCTGTAGAAATAGGAGTAAAATAACTTTGCATCAATATTTCTCTTTTATATATTTTTCTCTATTATTAACCTAAGATAAAATCTTCAATAAAACATAGAGTATGAGCAAAACTTACAAAAAAAACAACCAACTTCGTTGGTGAGCAAGTAACCATTGTCCAACTACATGGATCAATTGAGTCCTGATCCTATTTCTTCATGGTACCGTAAGGATCCTCGAGAGAGGCCTTAGTAATACCCATCAAAACTAGCACATGCCCCCCCCCCCCCCCCCCGAGATAGGGCGATACCCAAAGGGTATATCGCCCGTGCCGTGCCGTGCGGCACGGCAGTTTTTCCGTTTTTTTTTTTTTTTTTTTTTTTTTTTTTTTTTTTTTAAATCACATGCGTAGAGTATATTTAAAAAAAAAAAAACCCATGTTGTACAGTACATATTTTTTATTTTTTTGTTTTAATCTTTAAGAGATTTAGGTTATTTTGTTCACTAACTAATTTAGGCTGTTAGTAAATGTTAGTATCTTTAAAAAATTTAGATTATTATTATTTACTAACTAATATAAAAAGTAAAGAGATAAGATAAAATGAGAATGTGGTTATAAATTAGATCTTTAAAAGATTTAAGTTGTTATTATTCACTAACTAATAGCAATCTAAATCTTTTAAAGATTTAGGTTTCATAATTAAAAATATTTTTTATCTCTTTTCCTTCTTATATTAGTTAATGAATAATAACAATTTAAATATTTTAAAAATCTAATCGGTACCCACATTCTCATTTTATCTTTTCTTTCTACAATACAACCTAAATCTCTTAAAAATCTAC
This sequence comes from Tillandsia fasciculata, assembly GCA_029168755.2. Classification (NCBI taxonomy): domain Eukaryota; kingdom Viridiplantae; phylum Streptophyta; class Magnoliopsida; order Poales; family Bromeliaceae; genus Tillandsia; species Tillandsia fasciculata. The sequence continues at coordinate 12,846,661 of CM054943.1, read as the reverse complement.
CTCGTACCCACATTTTCATTTTATTTACGTATCTCTCTGTAATTTTGTTTGAAATTAACTTAATCATGAAAATTAAGTTAATCATGAAAGGCGGTCCACCGTCTTTAGAAGGCGGTCCACCGTCTATAGAAGACAAAGAAGACACAAGGTTCCTATAGGATGGAGATAAAGAGTCATAAGATACAAAATGTGAGATATGATGTTTAGTACTATATCGAATACCCTTCCTAAGGCAATGGGAATATCAAGATCATTAAATTGAGACTCGGGTTTTGAAGGAACAGACTTACATTGCTCGGAGGATTGAGATTGAGATTGAGATTGAGAGATGGGAATGGACAGAGGAGCAAGAACTAGGTCTTGGAATTGCTCTTTGCTAGGTAACCTGTGCATGACTTACTCATCTTTTCTCTTCCTTTTGCTATAGACCTGCCATTCTTTATAGTTTTTGTTATTATTATCTTTTTTATGTTGCTCCTCTATTCTAGTTTGTTCATCATTTCGATGTTGCTCTTCTTGCTCCCCCTCAGAATCATTTCCTTTACTCTCTTGCTCACATTCTTGTAACTCCAACCCTGATTTCCAAAGTGGCAAACATCCTGTATGAGTTAGTACGCTTCCATTCGTCTCTTTGTTTTCATTTTGACTCTCCTCCCGAAGAGATGGCTGATAATAGGCTTCATGCTCTCTAAAAGTTACATCCATGGTAACGTACATCTTTCTCGTAGGAGGATGGTAGCATTTATACCCTTTTTGAAAGGAGAGTACCTAATGAAGATACATTTTAAAGCTCTAGGATCAAGCTTATCACTTGAGGGCTTGTGATCATGTACAAAGCAAGTGCAACCAAATACCTTTGGTGGGACAATGAATTCCGTGTGCCCTTGTAATCTCTCTATTGGTGTCTTGAAGCCAATTGCCCCAAATTGCATTCCATTGATCAAATATGCTGCAGACCAAGGAATAAAGTGCCGTGGCACGGGGGTGTGCCGTTGTCCTCCTGGCACGGTATGGCACGGGCACGCTTGCGTGTTGACACGTGGCACGCTTGCGTGCCGATGGATACGGATGGCCTTCTAGTGGCACGCTCTGGCACGTATTTTTTAAAAAATTTTTGTTCCCAATAAGCTTTTACAATGCTATTTTGAAAGATTTAGTTAAATAATTATAAATATTGACTATATATAGCTATTTTTAAATTAAAGAAAAATATTTTTTTCAAAATTTAAAAAAAATTATGAGAATTGCTTAACTTTTAAAATTAGTTTGATTTTATCTTTTTTCTTGAAATTTTTAAAAAATATAATATACAAAATTAGAGAAATGTTTTTTCTCAAAATTTTAATGTATATTTGCAGGATTGATGCATATTGATTTGACGAGAGACCACTAGATATCTAGATTAATCATAATAGGACCGTAATTGCTTTGATAACTTTTTTTCATTTAAATTTTTAAAAAATATTTATTAAATATTTGAAGGAAAATATTTTTTATTAAAATATTTTTTAAAAAATATTAGATCTATTCATAAAAACTTAGCAACAAATTATATGACAAATAAATTAAACAAATTTAAGTATTAATTAATTTAATTCATCTTTTAATTTTATCACTATTTTCAATCTTTTAAATTTAAAAATAGAATTTTGAAAGTTAAAAATATTTTTATCGCAAATCTCATCTAAAATACTAGATCTATCTAAAATAATTAAAATTTTGACTATATAATAATTAAATCAATTATATTTATTTTCAACTTATTATAAAATACAAATAAAAAAATTACTTAATTTTATTTTTTTTTAAAAAAAAACTTAACAAATTAAAAATATTTAAAAGAAAAAAAATCACGTAGGAAATATAAAGGCGAATTCCAAAAAAAAAATTGGATGGAAGACATAAGAACCTACCAAAAAAAAAAATTCATTAAAAAAAAAAAACGGATAAGAGGTACAAAAGCTTATCCAAAAAAAAAAACAATCACAAAAAAAAAAAAAAAAAAAATCAAACTAACTGTGTGTGAGAGAGAAGGATTTGCAAAAAAAAAAAAAAAAAAAAAAAAAAAAAGAAAAAAAAAAAGAGAAAAAAAATAAAGGAAAAAAAAAGATGCTGCGATACCCTCGCGGGGTATCGCGCGAGAGGGTATCGCACGTCTCGCGCGACGCGCGATACCCGCGAGGGTATCGCGGCACGGGGGGTGCCTTGGCACCCCCCTTGTACCGTGCCCCTATATTAGGGGCATGGGCGGCACGAGGCGGCACTTTATTCATAGCTGCAGACATAACAGCATCAGCCTAATACCTCTTAGGAACATTTATACCAAATAAGAGAGATCTAGCAACCTCCAATAGGTGCTAATTCTTTCTTTCTGCTACTCCATTCTGAGTAGGGGTATTAACACAACTAGTTTGGTGTAAAATACCATGTGAGTTTAAATAACTTTGGAAATTACTATCAGTGTACTCTCTACCATTATCAGATCTTAAAATTCTTATCTTGCCATTGAATTGGTTGTCAACCATTTTATGGAACAACTTGAAATAAGATAAAACTTCACTTTTATTACGTATCAGAGACACCCAAGTGGTTTGACTATAATCAAAATACCTAATTCTAACCCTAGATTCTTAATCCTCTCAAGAACACCCAAAAACCATGGTGTTAGCTTGATTAATCTAGGTTAGAATGTTGTAGGGAATTCAAGAATCTCGATTTTAAAGGATTTAAGACAATCCCAACCATAAAACTGAAAATCCTTACCATTTCCCTAAGCTTCCTTAAGAGATATTTCTAGAGAGAGAGAGAGAGCAGTGAAGTGAGGTAGAATCTCTTTCCGACAGCCCTTCCATTAACTTCTTCATTAAAATATATAAAAAGCTTCAGATACTCCATGTGGTTTACTGATTTTTTACTTTTTAGTACCCAATAGTTTAAACATTATCACTGGTTTAACGAAAAAGTTGCTGAGGATGTAACAGAAAGAAAAAAAAAACGAAATCATAGGCACTAAATTGATAAACTTTAAACACAGGGTACTAAAATAAGAAAACACTAAATCACAGGGGGTATATTTGAAGTGTTTCTTTTAAAATGGTACCTTTATTCTCTTTAGAAAAACATACCTGGTCATTTCAGGCATGTAGTAATCAATAGTTACCAAATTCACTTCAATTTCTTGCACACACACAAAAAAAAAACACATCTTAAATTAAATTCATCACAAAATTCAAATAAATTTTAAATTTAAATTTCAGAAGAGATTTAAATCAAATTTTATTTCCAAAACACACATGGTTATCAGAGGAGGCGGAAGGTGGGTAATCTTCACCATCACTCGACCCAGAAAATAAATAAAAAAAACAAATTAGCCAAAAATAATAGCCAGGTATTTCATCAATTATTAAATAAGTTATTTTTTTTAAAAAAATTATCTTAGTAGGAAGAGTGCTTGAGGAGCCTTTCAATGAGCTTCCTATCAATGAGGTTGTCTTCTACAGCGAGAACAAATAATTGGGCTTGTGCATCAACAACCATGGCTTCTTCTAACTGCTGCTTCAAACTGTTTATGCTTCTGCTTTTGCTTTTACTTTTTCTTCCTAGACCGCCACCATAACAATAACAAAAACAATTGGATTAAATGAGAAAAGGTGATAAAGAAGAAGAAGAACGAAGCATTAGAATGTGACATTAGAAAAAAAGCATTAGAATGAAGCAATTTTATGAAAGACTCTTTCACCAAACATATGAAGAGCAAGAATTGCTAGTAAAGATTAGTTCGTTTCTATCGGAAGTACACTCGTTAGCAACTCATTAAGGTTCATCATAGTGAAGAGGATCACCTAAGTACTCTGAATCTTATTTAGTGTAAGATTATAAAGAGAACCTTGTCCAGCCAAACACTTAATATGGGATGGCCATGGACAGCCCCCGCCCCCGCCGCTGTAGGCTGCAGCTTTGCAAGGCCATAAATATTGTTGGGCTGCTATTGAGCAATTACAAGCTTATCTGAGTGTTAAATCTCATATGCAGAATAATGTTAAAGCTTAATAAATGTCAATTATTATTTATTGAAGCATCAAACGTCACTACCACCACAATAATTTAATAATGTATGTGGTGGAGATTATTATTAAATTAATCAATGCATGCATATGGGAAGGTGAAGGGACGGATGCTAGAGAAGAAGAAAAGACATTGAGGGGAGGTGAGAGGTTGAGAGAGAGCAGACAATTATTGTAAAAAAAAAAAAAAATTAAAAATATTCTAAACTATGGAGAATGCGCCACGTCATCTTAAAAATATGAGAATTCATAGTATGGTATAGATTGTTCTATTTGGTCCCCAAACATTAGAATGAACAATGTAAAAAGGTGCAGTACTTTTATAATCACTAATTGAAAGATTAACACGCGTATGTTTTGCCATCTCACAAGTATTACATGTTAAAATTTTAGTACTACACTGCTCAAAAAATTTAGGAAACATAAGTTTTATTATTTAAAAAGATGGATGACCGAGACGAAGATGCCATAAATATCTCGGCAAGCAAGGCTAGAATTTGCTTGAAGTGCAGAATTATTATCTGATGATTTATCCAAGCCTATGCACTTTGCCATAGACAATCTTTCTCCTCGTCCTCAGTTCCTAAAAATACAGTAGGAAGGAAAGAATGTGACTTTACAATTGAGATTTCTAGTAATGGCACTAATAGATAGTAAATTATTCGGAAAAGATGGTATATGCAAAACTGATGACAAAGTAGATAAAAAAGCACAAATGATGGAACCTTTGCCAAAGACAGGACAGAGAACCATCGGCTATACGAACTTTATCTCTGCCTAAGGAAGGAAAATATGATACGAAATGGTCAGGTAAACCAGTCATATGATCAGATGCACCTGAATCAATAATCCAAGGAGAAGAACTATTTTTAGTGGTATGAAAAACACTAGCAAGGATACCTGAGAGAGCAAAGTTTGAGTTTGAGGTAGAGACAACAGAATTAGAAGAAGACAGAATTAGAGGGAAACTCCAACTTCGACATCAGTCGACGAAGTGTTTGCAGATCATCTTGAGATAGACCGACAAAATTTGAACGTTCTCTATCTTAAACAGAGGCCTATGATATTTCTGATTGGTATGCCTGTGGTCGCCCAGGTCCTCGACCGCCTCCACTTCTTCCACCTCGCCCTCTAGAGGGACGTCCATGAAGTTTCGAGCAAGTTTCTCTAGTATGTTTTGTTCTACCACAGTAATCACATTGATTGGGTCTTTATCTAATGCTCCTTGATCACTTGCTCGATTTTTAGGTTCTTTTATGCTTCAAAGTTGATGAATTAGATACCACAGCTGGTCTCTCAGGGGTTATTTGGTGAAGCCAGGGATTTAAGTGCCGTGGCACGGGGTTGTGCCGAAAACTTGTCGGCACGGTACGGCACGGTGCGTGCCGAGCTGTGCCGATGAGTGCCGGTCACAAAAAATACATGCGTGCCGACATATAATGGCATGAAATATTTATTTTCTTTAGCAACAAAACTTTTTAATTGCTTATTATGCATCTTTATCAAATATTTTGAAATTTATTAAGAAAATTACTTTATAATTTTAAGAAAAAAGGGTTTTGAACTGTGCCATCGGCACGGAGGCTGTATCGTGCCGGTATCTTGTTGGCACGGTACGGCACGGTAGATACGGCCCGTGCCGATGGATACTTAAATCCTTGGGTGAAGCATAGCATTTCTTCTACTTTCCTGCTGGACAGTCTCACTCAATGATGGAAAAGGGTCTTTGCCGCACTTGGACCCGAATCTGGTCATATTCAGCCTGCATGCCTACCAGGAAATCATACACTCTTTTCTTTTTCCATCAACTTTTGTAACTTAGTTGCATCACTAGGACATTCAGCATGAAAGTCTTGATAATAATCCAACTCCTGCCAAAGGCTAATGAGCTACTGAGCTATAGTTGTGTCTCCTTGTTTGGTTTCATGTAATTTTTTTTTTTTATCTCATATACAAGGGCATCATTTCCAACTTTCGAATAAGTTTGTGTGGTGGCTCTCCAAATTTTGCAAGTTATGTCAAAGAAGAGATGACCATGAGCAATAGCTGGTTGCATTGAATTTAGAAGCCACGACATAACAAGAGAATTCTCGGATTTCCATTGGCTCAAGAGTAATACATCCTCTTCTGGTCTATTCTTTTTGCCTGTTACATAATCATATAGTCCGCGTGCTTTGATAAATAATAGACAGGATAGAGACTAGGCTAGGTAATTTTGTCCATCGAGTTTAATGGAACTAATCTGCAAGAAGGGCTATCCGTTATTGCGACATTCATCTTTTATCCACTGGATGAACCACTGACTTTTCTCCCACTTGTTGCAGAATTGCCCATTGACATGTTCATTAAAAAAACGGTGCAACCAGGAAAAAAAATAATAAAGGCTTAGATATGAACTTAATTCAATAGAGTGCTGAAATTGTTGTTTGCAAGCATCAGATCAATAGAGTGCTGAAATGGTTGTTTGCAAGCATCAAGATTGATTGCAACTGGCATGTTTGATCACAAACAACAGCAGCTCTGTAAGCAGCAAAAACAGGGCCAAAAACAGCAGTCAGCACCTGTTGACAGCACCAACAAACTGGGGCTGCATCAAAAATCATAAACTTAAAGAGTTTCGCTGATGGCATAGGGCAGCCAATGATCACTTGCAGCGGCGGAGCGAGCCTAGAGGAGGGCGCCGGCGGTGTCGTTACAAGCAATAGAAGCGTTGATTGATGGCACCTTTGCGGTGGCGGCCTTCGTAGTGGACGAACAACAACAGCACTCAAGCATGTACGCGTGGGATTCCAATCGCCCAGAGAGGAGAATGTGATAGGGTCCCTTTTTGTTTGTAGATAAATCCCTATTTAATTAGGGTTATGAAACTGGTTCCTTTGATACCATGATGTTGTTGGAGGAAGAAGAAGATTAGAGAAGGGATTAGGATTTTTTTCTCCTAACCCTAGTTCCACCAATACTTTTATTTTTATATTTCATATATAATAGAAGTTTTGCACATAACACCCTCAAAGAAATAAAAAATAAAAAATATGGGTAACTTCTAACAAAAGTTACGACAAGTTTTGTTGGAACATGATGGTTTCCATCAAAAAATGCTATCGAATATTGAGTCAAATAACAGAATATTCTGTTAGGTTACAAAATATTTAGTCAAGTTCTGATGGCGAGACACTTAATCAAAATTACTTTTAAGGTTGAGTAGTACAATAAATTTTTTTAGTTCAGTATGTATTTTTAAACATCATTAGTTCTGCCTTTATTAAAATGCTAAGACTTGGGTGTATAACCACCTGGTTGAAGATTTGAGTCATGTACCTACCAGTTACTATATGCATTAAGTGCTATAGCTAAGGCCTATCTCCGAGAGCACTCCATCCCAGTATTCCACTTTAGAAAGGATGTAGATAGTGCCCATCTTAGTATATACTGAGTTGGATTATAACTATATATATGCAGTTGAAGTTACATTTAACAATAGAAATAACATGCAATTTCCTGTAACAGGTGCTTCTTAATGATGGGAAAATGGAGAGGGTCATCTTAGCTCACCCTTCAGGTATAGATGGTTCTCAAGAAGCTGTTACCGAATATAGGGTGATGGGACCCACCATTAATGGATGCTCATGGATTGAGCTGCGTCCCGTCACTGGTCGGAAACATCAGGTGCTCCTTAACTATATATATATAAAATTCCACATTTATCTAAATATTTGTCTATGTTTTCTTGCATATAGTTCAAAGTGTAATTTCTGCCTGCATATATGCAAGATCTGCTCTTATGTAATTTCTTGAAATTCAGTTGTCATGATTTATTTGGCAGTAGGAAGAATGTGCACACACTCCTTGAACTTTGATCCTTTTGCAAACCAAACCCTTGAATAGTAATGTTTAGTTTGACTGGTTGACACTCCATTTCATGTAACAGTATAAATGATTCTTCTTCCACGTGACTTTATTTTTTTAGCCACTTTTCTAATGTATCTGTCACAAGTTAATTTGTTTCATCTATCTAAAATATTGTTAGGTTTGGGATGCTGCAAGATAATCATAGATTGTATCTCCACTATTGTTTTCCATCAGGAGTTATACTAACATAATGGTCGCATAATTTTTCACTAAGCTCTCAATTCGACTAAGATTTTCTATCTCTATATGATGTTTTTTTTTTTCTCATGTGGGTGATAAGGATATGATTCGGTGAAGCTTTTATCCTCACTTCAAATGCAGATTGATGTTCTAGATATGTCACATAGAACTATTTAGGGCTAAATTACACTTCTGGTCCTCAAACTATGAGGAGTGTGACACTTTGGTCTCCAAACTTTAATTTGTTATAATTTTTAACTCAAAACTTTTTGAATTGTTGCAATTAAGTCTTACAATTCAATTTAGTTAACAAAATGTTGACGTATTGCTGATGTAAAAATATTGCAGCATCTTAATTATTGTCGTGTTATCAATCATAATACTGTTACATCATTTTCACGTTAGCGATACATTAGTATTTCGTTAACTAAATCAGGTTGTGGGACTTGAGTGCAACAACTTAAAATGTTTGAGCTAGAAATTACAATAAATTAAAGTTTGAGGACCAAAATGTCATGTGCCTTTTAGTTTGAGGACCAGAAGTGCAATTTAGCCAACGACTAAGGAACAAATGTTGCTTGAAATCTGATCAAAGGGCCGTTTACATTGTTGACCATTTAAATTGTTACATGAAGAATACGGGTTAAAACAAATTTCAATAATACCTTAGGCAGTGTTTGGTTTGGGAACAAGGGAGGAATAAGGGAAATAAGCCTTATTCCACCCCTTGTTCCTAGGCAAGAAAAAAAAATTTAGTTCCCTTAATAATGGAATATCCTAGGATAATTTGTTAAGAGAGTGGAATTGTTGTTCTACTCCAAAGGGTGGAACAACAATTCCTCCCCTAATACCTATACTAATTAATAATAAAATATTACTAAGTTATGTATTATATATTAGTTTATTTACTAGTTAACTAGATAAATAATTAACCACTTGATTTGTTACTAATAAATATTTAATTAACTATTTAAGTGATTAATTTATTATTTATAATTAATTACATAATAAAAAAAATAATTATTTAGTGTGTTTATGTAATAAATAATATTTATATTGATTAACCAATTAATAATTTGACCAATCGAACTAATTAAATAATAAACTTATTAATTTATTAACTTATCAAATCACTTATGGTTAACTAATTTATTAATTAACAGTATTTATGGTTTTATAATTTATTAATTAACAGTATATGTGGTTATCTAATAGTATTCATGGTTAATTAATTAATTAATTTATTAAATTATTATTTAATTAATACTTTGATATTAATTAATTAGATAAAATATTATTATTTTAAAACTATAATTACTCTTAATCCTACTATTCCTATCTAACTATCCAAAAGTTATTTTTTTTTATTTCCGGAAATTACTTAATTTTCATTCAAACGTAAAATTGATCTAATTCTTGCTTATCCTAGAAGTTGTACCTATACCGGGACTAGCCAAGATCAGTTTATTCCTGAATCAAACAAAATACCTTAGTGGTCGGCTTGCAAAAAGGTCAGAGTTGAAGGCTTGGAGCAGTTTACTTTTCCTTCTAGAATTTAGTCTTTATTAGCTATCTAGTGGGAATTCTAAGCTATGCTAATATCAACCATCAATACCAATTTAAAGAGAATTGGTGCGAAGTTCGTTTTGCAACAGAATTGCATATTTTTCCTTCAAGAAATAGTTTCCTTCTTCACAACCATTTAAATTTTAACTTTTTGGACTTTCGGAGAAATGAATATTGCAGAGTTGAGGGGGGGGGGGGGGGGGGGGGGGGGGGGGGTTTGGCACATTTAACATCTATGAAAGGCTATACAATATTGACGTCTTATGAGTGTTTCCCTTGCAGCTACGAGTGCACTGTGCTGAAGGTCTCGGCACTCCAATAGTTGGAGACTACAAGTATGGCTGGTTTGTGCACCAGAGATGGAAGCAAATGCCCCGACTTGACTACGCGCCGTTGAGCGGGACGCCATACAAATTAAGAAGGCCGGAGGGTTTGGAGGTGCAAAAGGGTAGTGTTCTCTCCAAGGTCCCTTTGCTACACCTCCACTGTAGAGAAATGGTGATCCCTAACATCGCTAAGTTCCTTGGCAGCACAGGCGAGTGGCATGATGAGGGCAATCCATGGTCTAGGGATAAGCCCGATCTCCTCCGGTTTGTTGCGCCAATGCCTTCACACATGAAAATAACTTGGAATATTATGTCTTCATATTTGGTGTAATTATGTGAGTCCTAGTCTCAAAGTTCAATTTTGTATGTATATTGAGCTGTCTCGGACAGCGGTTGTTTATCTAGGAAGCAATATGCTATCCTTTTTCTTTTTTTCCTTTTTTCCATTTTCCCTTTTTCTTCTAAAATATGTAAGTTCTTTGATAGTTGCAATATTTCTTTATGTACTTCTATTTAATTTAGGAAGTTTTTAATGGATCATGCTGGATCGCACATCTTGGACACCGAGATTTTGCTTGAGGATTAAAACACGGTTTTTGTAGCCTAAGAAAGAGAGCATCTGCCATTTACTCTGAGACAGTGGTGGTAAGCAATTCATATAGATGGCCCGGCCCACGAAGGAGCCAAAAAAATGAAGACATGTTGTCACGCCTCGGCCCTAGCGAAAGCCCGCCCGGCATTTGTATAGATCCGTTATGTGCATAAGGTATCCTTCGGTACATATAAGGTGTCTATAACTAAGAAAATATAATGAATTGCAAAATAAAACTTTATGTATGTTACATCGGAGGATACATGGATATGAGCAATGCTGGGTGTGTGATATACATCGCTTTTGGGATGTACAAGTAACATTTTTCCATGGATATATATATATATGTCTATCAGACCAACTCCAAAATAAGTAGTTAGTGGCAACCCGAACAACTTAGTGACAACCTGAACAATCTTATATAACCAACTCTAAGATATGTACTTAATAACAATCTGAACAACCTTATGTAACTAATATAGTTGGTAACAACCCAAACAATTTTATCTAACTCCAAGATAAGAGAGTAGTCTAAAACTCCCTCTCAAGTTGGTCTATGAATGTCATAAATACCCAACTTGAGAGTGAAACTGATCTTGACCGAGGTTCTTAGTCAAAATCTTTGCGAATTAGAATTTAGTAGAGATATGAGCCGTGATAATTGATTGGGATTGGGATAAAAGATGTTGACGAATAAAATGACAATTAATTTTTATACGCTTTGTACGTTCATGAAAGACGGAATTGACAGCAATGTCAAGGCTGCCTTGTTGTCGCATACAAGTTGCATAGCAGGACTGGATCACGACAATGATCAAAGTGGGAAAAATTCATCCACTAATGAACTCCGATCCCCAAATCTGATGCATAAATAAACATCCGATCAACCGCCCAATATCCGCGGTCACCGCCGTGCCCTAAACTCCCTAATCCAATAACTGACCACCGATCAACCGCCTAATATCCGCGGTCGCCGCCATACCCCACAATCCAAAATCTAGGCCCCGGCTATACTATTCCAAATCCCTGCTCTAATCCGAGCAACAAATATCCTGGGTCTATAATAAAGGAGAATAATATAAAAATCATAGTTTCTTCTAAGTCAAATTCCCAGCATGATAGTGTAGCAGAAAAAGGTGGCCTAACTAGATGTCCATACAAGCATGCAAGTGTCCTCATGATGATAAAAGAAAGACAAATATCGTTGTTCTTACATTAATTAGAGCATACTATTCCAGGATAATAAAGATATCATAAGAACACTAAGTACTAACATAGTACAAGTCCAAACTATACAAGCATGCATGTTACCCACGATATACTAATCGGCATTCAACAACGGGAATCACTCTAATATTCCTAGTGAGTAAATCAAAGATGAGGTCCACAACAACTACCCACCTCGAAAAGCGCAAACCACAACAGCATGAGACTCCTCGCTGTCCAAGATCCTCAATCCCCGCAAACCTCCAAAATGCGAGAACTACAGCAAAAATAGATCACACACGGCATAAATAAGCATCTTTAAACAGAAATTACTGTATTGTAAAACAGCACGAAAAACGAGGAAATTCCACCTCAGTGCGGTCCTCAGAAAAATCCGGAAAAATCGCCGTTGCGATCCTCACGATGAGTAGATGAAAAACGAGTACTTACTCGTCCTGATCCGACACTTGTAGGCCAAGATACAATTTAATCACCGCGGTAAATGCGAAACTTCCAAAGATCAAAAGTCTGCAGTACTCTGTCCAGAAAAAGTTCACCTTCGAAGCAATCTCCAAAAATTCCAGAAAAATTACGACGATTTTCCTTGCGACGCGTAGATGTAAATCGAGTACTTGCACTCCTCGTTCCGACTCTCGAGTGGAGAGAAAACCCACAAAAACCCCGGTGATGTCCAAAATTCCATCACAGAAAAGGGATCACAAAAATGGTCCGAAAAGCCCAAGAAAACCTTAGGAATATGGAGAAGCTGAAAATACAAAAGTCGTAGCCCTACCTGTCTTGAAAATGTGGGCGCAAGAATCACCCGAAAACTCCTTCGGGGTAGACCAGGGGAGTTCGCAGATCGAAATGCGACGAAAAAGGCCACCAAGGAAGGAGCGTCGCAGTGCGCCAAATCACAATAAACGTCGAAGTAGCGTCCTCCAAAAATCCTGGAATTCCTCCATAAGGTGCAGCACTGAATAAGGAAGAAAATCTTTGTAGAGCTCTCCCTACGAAACAGCCCCAAAAACGCTCAAAAGAAGGCCCAAGGGGCCTATTTATAGGCCCAACCCAAAAAAGCCCACTGTTCGGATTCGGGCGCACCTTTTGGGGCGCCCGAATCCAACAGTCGCACAAAATGCAGCTCGAAGCCCCGTCCGACCAGCGCCCGGAACCACCCGCGATCGACACGTGTCCCCCGAACACGAAACAGTGGTGCAAGCGCGCCTGGGCGACAACGCGTGTCCCGCGCCCGGTCAACCGGGTAGGTGGCGCCCGCCAATGGCTGGGCGCCACGTGGCCAGCCCACGCGACCCGCCGACCGGTCGCGCGCCTCACCGGCCGCACCGCCTGCCGGCCACGCGTGCACGTTTCTCGAGGCACCGGCGCACACCCCCGTGGACTGCGCGGCAAGAAATCGCCTATCACATGCTGCCATGTGTCCCCGCGCCTGGTCTATGCACCCACCGGGGTTCCGTGGACAGCGTAATGCGTGCAGCCACTCCTAGGGCGCCGCATGTCCCCGCACCGGCTCCATGCGCCACCCGATGCTGCTCCGTGGACCGCACAACATTAACCGGCCAATAATAGGCCGCCACGTGGTACCCGGCTGGTCTACGGCCTCCCCCATGCACCCGAATCCACTGAAAACTTCCGGGAGCCCCTTTTTGGGCATCCAGACTTAGAAAAATACTAGCAAATAGCCGTTTTCAAGCGTTTTTCCGCGCTGAATCCAAATCCGACCTCCGATTAGCATGAAACCTCTTCTAAAATTCAGCAAAAACAGTCGAAGGATAGGATTGATTCAGGAACCTCACTGAGTCCATCCAATACATCCATTTGATGCGTTACTGGCCCAACGCATCAATACCAGGTGTTTCACATCGTGGATTCACGGTAAAAAAGCTACATGGGGTTTTGGGGCCCTACATCCTCCCCCACTAAAAAGAAGTTTCGTCCACGAAACTTAGAAAACAAGACAAACGTACCTCAGCCAGAAGCCTCGAACAAGAAAGGATAGGTATCCCTCATCACCACCTCCAGCTCCCAAGTGGCCTCCCGCTCCTCGTTGTTGCTTCATAAAATCTTCACATACGGTATCACCCGATTGCGCAATTCTCTCACCTCGCGAGCCAGAATCCGCAACGGGCGCTCCTCGTACCCAAGGTCCTCCCCAATCTCCAGTGGGGTGAAGTCAATCACGTGCGAAGGATCAACTACATACTTCTTCAAAGCAGAGACATGAAACACATCATGAACTCCAGCCAGGCGTGGAGGAAGAGCAACTCGATAAGCAACAGGGCCAACTCTCTTCATTACCTCAAAGGGTCCAATAAACCGGGGACTAAGCTTCCCACAACTCCAAATCTCCGGACTCCCTTCGAAGGTGAGACTTTCAAGAAGACATGATCACCAATCTGAAACTCTAAGTCTCGTCGTCGGGTGTCAGCATAGCTCCTCTGTCGACTCTAGGCGGTCTTGAGATATCGTCGTATCAATCTAATCTTTTCCTTTGCATCTGACAGTAGATCAAGACCCAAAGTCTTCCTTTCACCCACGTCACTCCAATATGTTGTACGCAAACTCAACCAATCCTAAGTGTAGTGGCCCTAGTTCCCGTGCAGTGTTTTTCCGATGGATCCACTGTTAGAACACCTAGTATTGGTGTACCTGGCCCACTGTGCATCAATTGGGTGCTATTGGTGGACCCTGTGTGCTTCTATTTACTGTATTGGCCTTCGGCTGGGTTTGCCGAAATTTCTGGAAAGATTTAGGCCAAACAGAGATCGTAGATGGATTCAGCACGGAAAAACGCTTGAAAATGACTATTTATTTGCTTAATTTGGAGTCCGGATGCCCAAAAACGGACACCCGGAAGTTTTTAGTGGAAAATGGTGCATGGGAGGGGCCGTAGACCGCCGGGACGCCACGTGGCAGGCTCTGATTGGCCGGTCTGTGATGCGCGGTCCACGGAGCAGCGCGGCGGGGTGCACGGACCCGGCGCATGGACACGTGGCACCGCCTGATTGGCGGGCCCAGGGCGCGCGGTCTACCGGTGGAGCGCGGCGGTGCATGGACCAGGCGGGGGACAGGTGGCAGCTCCGGGTTGGTCGGTGCACGCGGCGCGGTCCACGGAATTTCTGGGAAAGGCGTGGACCGGGTGCAGGGGACACGTGTCACTTCCTCGTTGGCGGGTGCAGCGCGCGGGGTGCACGGAGCGCGGGGCTGGTGCCTCGGGATGCGTGCGCACGTGCGACCCACGTCGCGCGGCAGGCGCGCACGTCGCGCGGTCGGGGTCAACGGGGTGGACACGTGGCGCCCGCTCATTGGCGGGCGCCACCGCCTTACTGTGCCCAGAGAGCGGACACGTGGCGGGCGGTGAGTGGCCCGTTTCGGTGTTCGCTGTTCGGGTGACACGTGGCGGCTTCCGAGGCGGGTCGGACGGATCTGGGATCCCGTCCGACGGCGTGTATCGGGCCGGGCCGCACTGTGCGCGCCCGAAAGTTTTGGGCCGGGCCGCACTGTGCGCGCCCGAAAACTTTCGGGCGCCCGAAAGTTGGGCCCGAGCCCAATAATAGGTGATTTTTTGGGGCTTTTTCGTGGAGGCCTATATATAGGTCACCTTGGGCTGGTTTTTCACCCTTTTCCCGTGAGAACCAGCCCTTGAGCTCTATATGAAATATTTTCCTCTCCCTCTTGCCAATCTTCTGACCAAGTTTCAGAAAATCTGGAAGCCGTGACGACTGTGTTTCTTACCTCGTAGTGCGGAGCGACGTTTACAGTTTGAGGCCCACTACCGTCGCATTTTCTTCTGGGAGACCTACAGAGCTACCCCGACCACCTTTTTGGACGATTTCTTCGCCAGCGGTTGCACAAGAGGTATATCTACGTTTTCCGTGTTGATCATTCTTCCCATAAATGAGTTTTTTTGAGGGTTTGGGGTACATTTTTACGCCCCTTTGCTACAGTCTGGAATCTTGACAGCAGCGGCTTCGCGGAATTTTATCTTCACTTCTGGACATCGGATTTCGACGATTCAAGAGCCTATCGACATCTACTCTTCGCGAGGATCGTCGTGATATTTTTATTGGAATTTTGTGAATTTTATTTTCAGGTAAAATTCGCGTGTGAACAGTAACAGTACATGCAGATTTTGGAATGTGTTGGTTATGTGATAATTGGTTGTAATTGTGAGTTGTTGTTGTACCCAGGACTGTAAGAGCACTTTTTCTGTGCTCCTGGCTCTGTGGATCTGGGAAATTGTCGATTTCTGAACTGTATATCTGTACCATCTCGGACAGTTAGCGAGTTCAGGTGGGTGTTTCTGCTTTCAATTTCTATGGACTGCACTCTAATTCTGCAATTTAGATGCATGCATGATAGTTTGTGAGCTAATAAAACTGTGCAATTTATATGTTAGTAACCACAGTTAATAATTGCTAAAATTGATAATCTTTTTGGAACTCTTGCATCATATGAACCACAAATTGGAGAAAGACTTGACTTAGCACATCTATTAGACATTGTATGTCATCCTCAGACAGCTACTATTGGATTTATGCCTTTGCTGTAGTTCTCCCATGTCATTGTTACTTTTGTCATCTTGGGACATAGTGGTCTTCCCCTGAGTTGTGGGTTGGGAGGTTTAGTAGCTTTGGATGCATTGTACTCGTGTCTGGGGATCGAGTAGAGTTGGCAGCAGTCTATAGTTGTTCATCATTTGAGATAGTGATATGTGGGACTGGGATCTTTGGGTGATGATCATAGTGACAGTGTGGATCCTCTTTTAGTGAGTGAGTCAGGGATTGGATCATAGCCTGCAGGAGCCATTCTTGAGATCGACAGAGATGCGCAGATATTTTGCTCGGTGGGGTCGCTACCCACGAGTGCCACTCCGGAGTTGGGCTTGCTACTTCTTTCGCGGCTTGTCGATGTTGGTGTCCCTCTGGCTGAGCCAGTTTTGGCAGTCATGGACATCGTCCCTCTGGCTGAGCCAGTTTTGGCAGCTATGGACATACCTACAGCAGTAGGTAGGCGCAGGTTTGACTGGACCGTTTGGCAGTCAGTTTGGATTGGGTGACTTGAGTCGAGTATCAGTAGAGACATTTTGGTCTTCGATCCTTTTCCTTGAGCATAGTAGATAGGGGCATAGTAGCAGTAGATGTTTTACTTCCTGCTTTCTATTCTGCATTTTTCTTTGGTTACTTTTTGCCCCTTGTAGACTTAGTGGGCAGACCGTCGGGCTTGTTGGCGGCACCCACTGAGAACTACTGTGGGAGGTAGTTCTCACACCCGTCGTGGTGTCTTTTCCCCAGGGACTTCAGCTCCAGTTCCTGCGGTGCCCGTTGCTGATCCAGCTCCTACAGACCGAGGTAAGGGAATCGCGAGGTAGATCTTTTCCCTTTCAGCAGCAGAGTGTGGTAGAGGTACCCGATACCCTTTTTGGTTGTGTCTTTTGGTTTGAGAGATTATGTAGTGAGGTATCGAGTTGTACTCTTCTGTTTTCTTTGAGAGACTCCTGTATTTGAGTGAGGACTTTATGTATATATTTGTGGGACAGTTTTACTTCTTATATATCTGTTAGTTTTATGTTTACAGCTCTGATATCTGTTAGTTTAGACACTTACTTGCAGGTTAGACGCTACGTCCCTACGGGGCTTCCTGTAGGGGCGGCGGATCTGTTGGCGAGCCCGGGGTACAGTTCTGACCCCGGGGCGTGACAGATTAGAGTGGTATCAGAGCCTAGGATGTAGGTCTTTAGGACTTAGGAACCCTAGGCTTATGGTTTAACCCTAGGATGACCACGTGAGAGCCGAGACTTTTGGCGAAAGTCTTGATTGGGTATTTAACTCTCCCAAGAGGATAGGGATGAGTGATAGACATATCTTCCTTTTGTAGCGACTATGTTGGCTGCAGACAACATAGTGCTTCGGAAAGGGGGACATGCCTTTTGACTTTCGCTAGATTGGGTCGAGTGTTGCTTCTGGTTCTGATTTGTTTGCTT
Source organism: Tillandsia fasciculata (assembly GCA_029168755.2). NCBI lineage: Eukaryota > Viridiplantae > Streptophyta > Magnoliopsida > Poales > Bromeliaceae > Tillandsia > Tillandsia fasciculata. The sequence continues at coordinate 12,828,814 of CM054943.1, read as the reverse complement.
TGTCCCTCAGGTGGGGATGCCTCCTCGACGTTCGATGGTGACGCGCTCGCAGCCTTCGTCCTCTGAGCCCGAGCAGGAGGACTCGGGGCGAGGACCTCAGGCTGAGATACAGGAGCTCCGTGCCCAGATGGCACAGATGGCTGAGGCGGCTAGACGCCAGGAGGAGGCAGTGGCGCGGCTGACGCTCTTATTGGAGCAGAGAGCACAGCCGGCAGTGGCACCCCCTGAGGCTTCGCCGGTGCCTTCTTCCCCTGTTGAGGCACCCCCTGTGGCGCAGTCTGCACCGGCAGTTCCTGCTGTGCCGGTTTCGAGTAGGCCACCGGCCGGAGCGACGGGAGCGTTGACGGAGACAGAGCAGCGGGAGGTTGTGGATCTGCTGATGAGATTCCGACGGTTCGATCCGCCCCGCTTTTCGGGCATGGGTGCTGAGCCTTGGGCAGCCGAGGCGTGGATTACCATCATGGAGCGCCACTTTGAGAGCTTATTTGTGGACGACCGGTATCGGGTCATTTTGGCTACCCATTATCTGGAGAGCAACGCCGAGGCGTGGTGGCGGCGTGTGCGACCAGCTGGTCCACCTGGGACGCAGCTTCTTCATTGGGCCGAGTTCCGGAGCATGTTGCTGGGAGCTTTCTTCCCGGAGAGCGTCCGACAGCGGCTGGAGGAGCAGTTGAAGAATCTCCGCCAGGGAGATAGATCGGTGCAAATGTACATCGCCGAGTTTAACCAGCTTTTGGCTTGTGTGCCACATGTAGCCAGGGATGAGAGCCATCGTGTCTACTTGTTCGAGAGAGGACTTCGTCGAGACATCTACCAGTTCGTCCGCTCCCGTAGACTGCAGACCGTGGAGGCCTCGATGGAGCAGGCCTTGTATGTGGAGTGTGGAGAGGCCGTGATGGACGAGGTGTCTCCCGCCCCTGTAGCGACTTCTGGGGCGAAGCGCCCGGCTTCCGCGGAGGAGGGGCAGTCTAGCAGGCAGGGACCCCCGAGACCCCCGCGTTTCCATCCTCAGGGCCGGGGGCACCAGGGACGCCAGAGATCGGGGGCGTCTCGACAGTCACAGCAGCAGCAGCAGCGTCGACCCCCGCGACAGCAGCAGCCCCCACAGCAGTCTTCTCGGCAGCAGCGCTCAGATCGGTGTGTTATCTGCCGGGGCCCTCATCCGCCGACTCAGTGCCCGCAGAGACAGGGCCGGTGTTTTCGATGCGGGGAGGCCGGCCATATTGCGAGTGCTTGTCCCAGGGCCGGCCATCCAGCTCCTTCTTCTGCATCAGCACCGACCGTTCCTTACCAGCCAGCCGGACCTTCTGCAGCCTACAGCAGGCCAGATTTCGCCTCTTCTTCTTCTCGACAGCCTGAGCGACGTCCCCCGGCACCGAGCGGTCGTGTATATGCCGCTCAGATTGAGGATGCTTTCGCAGCAGAGCAGGTCGTCGCAGGTATTATTCTGATCTCAGCAGTCCGTGCTCGGGCTCTTTTCGATACCGGTGCTTCTCATTCATTCATCAGTAGATCATTCGCATCCTTGCATGGTATAGCGGTAGCTTCTTTATCATCTGCATTAGAGGTTGAGATACCGGGTCATGTTCTTCATGTTGAGGAGTACTGTAGAGATTGCCCCATTCAGTTGGGATCCTGGATTCTGCCGGCCGACTTGCTTGTCTTGCGACAACTCCAGGATTTCGATGTTGTTCTGGGTATGGATTGGTTGTCGAGATATTATGTCACCATTGATTGCCGCGAGAGGACTGTTACTCTTCGTGAGCCGGGGCAGGAGGTGTTCGTCTTCCAGGGCTGTCAGAGCTCCTTGTTCGCCTTGACTATTTCTTCAGCGAGGGCCAGGCGGTTGATGAGTAGGGGATGTACCGCATTTCTGGCGACGATTGTTGAGGCGCCTTCGGCGGCACGGGGACTCGAGGATATTCCAGTGGTCCGCGAGTTTCCCGATGTGTTTCCCCCAGAGCTGACGACCATGCCGCCAGAGAGGGAGATCGAGTTCGTGATCGATGTGGTACCCGGAACCGCACCAATCTCGAAGGCACCTTACAGGATGGCGCCTGCCGAGCTGAGAGAGTTGAAGGCCCAGTTACAGGATCTTTTGGACAGAGGCTTCATTCGGCCCAGTGTTTCACCGTGGGGAGCGCCTATTTTGTTCGTGAAGAAGAAGGATGGGACACTCCGCTTATGTGTGGACTACCGGGAACTGAACAAAGTGACCATCCGGAATAAGTATCCTCTGCCACGGATTGATGACTTGTTTGATCAGCTACAGGGAGCCTCCGTGTTTTCGAAGATTGATCTCCAGTCAGGTTACCACCAGCTTAGGGTAAGGGCCGAGGACATCCCCAAGACGGCGTTCAGATCCCGGTATGGACATTATGAGTTTACGGTTATGCCGTTTGGTTTGACCAATGCCCCAGCTGCATTCATGGATCTGATGAACCGGGTTTTTCAGCCGTACTTGGATCGATTCGTGGTTGTGTTTATTGATGATATCCTGATTTACTCCCGGAGCGATGAGGAGCACGAGGAGCACCTGAGGATAGTGCTGCAGCTTCTACGTGATAAAAAGCTGTATGCCAAGTTAAAGAAATGCGAGTTTTGGCTTCGGGAGGTTGCTTTCTTGGGCCACATTGTTTCAGCTGCTGGAGTAGCGGTCGACCCGACGAAGATTGACACAGTTCGGGATTGGCCGAGGCCGACGACGGTTTCTGAGGTACGGAGTTTCTTGGGCCTAGCTGGTTATTATCGTCGGTTCGTGGAGGGCTTTGCGAAGCTCTCTACTCCCCTGACCAGCTTGACGAGGAAGGGGACGAAGTTTGTTTGGACCGAGCGATGTCAGCAGAGTTTCGAGGAACTGAAGAGAAGATTGATCTCCGCACCAGTTCTTGCACTGCCGATTATGGGAGAGGGTTTCGTGATCTACAGTGACGCCTCACACAGTGGACTGGGTTGTGTTCTTATGCAGCATGGTAGGGTAATTGCCTATGCTTCACGGCAATTAAAGGATTATGAGAAGAATTACCCTACACATGACTTGGAGCTTGCAGCTGTTGTTTTTGCACTGAAGCTGTGGCGGCATTACCTCTATGGCGAGCATTGTGAGATTTATACAGATCACAAGAGCTTAAAGTATCTGTTCACCCAAAAGGAGCTGAACCTTCGGCAACGCCGGTGGTTGGAGCTGTTAAAGGATTACGATCTGAGTATCCTTTACCACCCCGGCAAGGCCAATGTGGTGGCAGATGCTTTGAGTAGGAGGTCAGCGCATAGCTTGAGTTTGATGATTACCCAGCAGGCACAGCTGATAGAGCAGATGAGGCGACTTCAGATTGAGGTAGTATCCCCTGGGGTCTCTGCGAGGCTTATGACTATGGTCTTGCAGCCCACTCTGCTGGACAGGATCAGGGAGACGCAGAGTGAGGACCCCCACTTGGAGAGGATCAGGGCTCAGATTCAGGTAGATGAGAGAGGGGATTTTTCTGTGGACAGCTCGGGAGTACTACGGTACAGGGACCGAGTTTGTGTGCCATCAGATTTGGAGATTAGAGATCAGATTTTGAGGGAGGCCCATTATACACCTTATACCATCCATCCTGGAGGTACTAAGATGTATAAGGACCTTAAGGCACACTTTTGGTGGTCAGGGATGAAGCGGGATATTGGAAGGTTTGTTGCTCAGTGCTTAACTTGCCAGCAAGTGAAGGCAGAGCATCGGGTTCCTGCTGGCAAGTTGCAGAGCCTTCCAATTCCCGAATGGAAGTGGGACCACATCACCATGGATTTCGTGACTGGGCTACCGAGATCTCAGAGTGGAGCCGACGCAGTTTGGGTGATTGTTGATAGACTTACCAAGTCAGCGCATTTCCTGCCTGTACAGATGACTTGGTCCTTGGAGCGCCTGGCACAGCTATATTTGGATGAGATCGTGAGGCTGCACGGAGTACCAGCGTCCATCGTTTCAGATCGAGACCCGAGATTTGTGTCACGGTTTTGGGGGAGCTTACAGTCAGCTATGGGTACTCGGCTTAGTTTCAGCACGGCATTCCACCCACAGACAGACGGTCAGTCAGAGCGCACCATTCAGACGCTTGAGGATATGTTGCGTGCGTGTGTTATGGATTTTGGAGGAGGTTGGCACCGACACCTACCCCTGGTTGAGTTCGCGTACAACAACAGCTTTCAAGCGAGCATTCAGATGGCTCCGTTTGAGGCGTTGTACGGACGCAAGTGTCGGTCGCCCCTTTACTGGAGTGATGTGGGTGAGAGGAGGACGCTGGGGCCTGATTTACTGCTGGAGGCGGAGGAGAAAGTCCGTGTTGTTCGTCGGCACTTGGAGACGGCCCAGAGTCGCCAGAAGAGTTATGCTGATGTTCGGCGGCGAGACCTTGAGTTCCAGGTTGGTGACCATGTCTTCTTGAAGGTCTCGCCCTCGAAAGGGGTCCGAAGGTTTGGAGTACGGGGGAAGCTCAGTCCCCGTTTCATTGGACCCTTTGAGGTGCTTGAGAGGGTAGGCCCTGTGGCTTACAGAGTTGCACTACCTCCCCGTTTGGCTGGTGTTCATGATGTCTTCCATGTTTCGGCCTTGAGGAGATATGTGTTCGATCCGTCTCATGTCATTGACTTCGCATCCTTGGATATCGGCGAGGACTTGGTTTACGAGGAGCGCCCATTGCGGATTCTGGCTCGTGAGGTGAGGGAATTGCGCAACCGGGCAATACCTTATGTGAAGATCCTTTGGAGCAACCATGAGGAGCGAGAGGCTACCTGGGAGCTTGAGACGGCGATGCGAGATGCCTACCCTTTTCTGTTCGAGACTTCTGGCTGAGGTACGTTTGTCTTTGCTCTGTTTCGTTTCGAGGACGAAACTTTCTTTTAGTGGGGGAGGATGTAGTGGCCCTAGTTCCCGTGCAGTGTTTTTCCGATGGATCCACTGTTAGAACACCTAGTATTGGTGTACCTGGCCCACTGTGCATCAATTGGGTGCTATTGGTGGACCCTGTGTGCTTCTATTTACTGTATTGGCCTTCGGCTGGGTTTGCCGAAATTTCTGGAAAGATTTAGGCCAAACAGAGGTCGTAGATGGATTCAGCACGGAAAAACGCTTGAAAATGACTATTTATTTGCTTAATTTGGAGTCCGGATGCCCAAAAACGGACACCCGGAAGTTTTTAGTGGAAAATGGTGCATGGGAGGGGCCGTAGACCGCCGGGACGCCACGTGGCAGGCTCTGATTGGCCGGTCTGTGATGCGCGGTCCACGGAGCAGCGCGGCGGGGTGCACGGACCCGGCGCATGGACACGTGGCACCGCCTGATTGGCGGGCCCAGGGCGCACGGTCTACCGGTGGAGCGCGGCGGTGCATGGACCAGGCGGGGGACAGGTGGCAGCTCCGGGTTGGTCGGTGCACGCGGCGCGGTCCACAGAATTTCTGGGAAAGGCGTGGACCGGGTGCAGGGGACACGTGTCACTTCCTCGTTGGCGGGTGCAGCGCGCGGGGTGCACGGAGCGCGGGGCTGGTGCCTCGGGATGCGTGCGCACGTGCGACCCACGTCGCGCGGCAGGCGCGCACGTCGCGCGGTCGGGGTCAACGGGGTGGACACGTGGCGCCCGCTCATTGGCGGGCGCCACCGCCTTACTGTGCCCAGAGAGCGGACACGTGGCGGGCGGTGAGTGGCCCGTTTCGGTGTTCGCTGTTCGGGTGACACGTGGCGGCTTCCGAGGCGGGTCGGACGGATCTGGGATCCCGTCCGACGGCGTGTATCGGGCCGGGCCGCACTGTGCGCGCCCGAAAGTTTTGGGCCGGGCCGCACTGTGCGCGCCCGAAAACTTTCGGGCGCCCGAAAGTTTGGGCCCGAGCCCAATAATAGGTGATTTTTGGGGGCTTTTTCGTGGAGGCCTATATATAGGTCACCTTGGGCTGGTTTTTTCACCCTTTTCCCGTGAGAACCAGCCCTTGAGCTCTATATGAAATATTTTCCTCTCCCTCTTGCCAATCTTCTGACCAAGTTTCAGAAAATCTGGAAGCCGTGACGACTGTGTTTCTTACCTCGTAGTGCGGAGCGACGTTTACAGTTTGAGGCCCACTACCGTCGCATTTTCTTCTGGGAGACCTACAGAGCTACCCCGACCACCTTTTTGGACGATTTCTTCGCCAGAGGTTGCACAAGAGGTATATCTACGTTTTCCGTGTTGATCATTCTTCCCAGAAATGAGTTTTTTTGAGGGTTTGGGGTACATTTTTACGCCCCTTTGCTACAGTCTGGAATCTTGACAGCAGCGGCTTCGCGGAATTTTATCTTCACTTCTGGACATCGGATTTCGACGATTCAAGAGCCTATCAACATCTACTCTTCGCGAGGATCGTCGTGATATTTTTATTGGAATTTTGTGAATTTTATTTTCAGGTAAAATTCGCGTGTGAACAGTAACAGTACATGCAGATTTTGGAATGTGTTGGTTATGTGATAATTGGTTGTAATTGTGAGTTGTTGTTGTACCCAGGACTGTAAGAGCACTTTTTCTGTGCTCCTGGCTCTGTGGATCTGGGAAATTGTCAATTTCTGAACTGTATATCTGTACCATCTCGGACAGTTAGCGAGTTCAGGTGGGTGTTTCTGCTTTCAATTTCTATGGACTGCACTCTAATTCTGCAATTTAGATGCATGCATGATAGTTTGTGAGCTAATAAAACTGTGCAATTTATATGTTAGTAACCACAGTTAATAATTGCTAAAATTGATAATCTTTTTGGAACTCTTGCATCATATGAACCACAAATTGGAGAAAGACTTGACTTAGCACATCTATTAGACATTGTATGTCATCCTCAGACAGCTACTATTGGATTTATGCCTTTGCTGCAGTTCTCCCATGTCATTGTTACTTTTGTCATCTTGGGACATAGTGGTCTTCCCCTGAGTTATGGGTTGGGAGGTTTAGTAGCTTTGGATGCATTGTACTCGTGTCTGGGGACCGAGTAGTGTTGGCAGCAGTCTATAGTTGTTCATCATTTGAGATAGTGATATGTGGGACTGGGATCTTTGGGTGATGATCATAGTGACAGTGTGGATCCTCTTTTAGTGAGTGAGTCAGGGATTGGATCATAGCCTGCAGGAGCCATTCTTGAGATCGACAGAGATGCGCAGATATTTTGCTCGGTGGGGTCGCTACCCACGAGTGCCACTCCGGAGTTGGGCTTGCTACTTCTTTCGCGGCTCGTCGATGTTGGTGTCCCTCTGGCTGAGCCAGTTTTGGCAGTCATGGACATCGTCCCTCTGGCTGAGCCAGTTTTGGCAGCTATGGACATACCTACAGCAGTAGGTAGGCGCAGGTTGACTGGACCGTTTGGCAGTCAGTTTGGATTGGGTGACTTGAGTCGAGTATCAGTAGAGACATTTTGGTCTTCGATCCTCTTCCTTGAGCATAGTAGATAGGGGCATGGTAGCAGTAGATGTTTTATCTTCCTGCTTTCTATTCTGCATTTTTCTTTGGTTACTTTTTGCCCCTTGTAGACTTAGTGGGCAGACCGTCGGGCTTGTTGGCGGCACCCACTGAGGACTACTGTGGGAGGTAGTTCTCACACCCGTCGTGGTGTCTTTTCCCCAGGGACTTCAGCTCCAGTTCCTGCGGTGCCCGTTGCGGATCCAGCTCCTACGGACCGAGGTAAGGGAATCGCGAGGTAGATCTTTTCCCTTTCAGCAGCAGAGTGTGGTAGAGGTACCCGATACCCTTTTTGGTTGTGTCTTTTGGTTTGAGAGATTATGTAGTGAGGTATCGAGTTGTACTCTTCTGTTTTCTTTGAGAGACTCCTGTATTTGAGTGAGGACTTTATGTATATATTTGTGGGACAGTTTTACTTCTTATATATCTGTTAGTTTTATGTTTACAGCTCTGATATCTGTTAGTTTAGACACTTACTTGCAGGTTAGACGCTACGTCCCTACGGGGCTTCCTGTAGGGGCGGCGGATCTGTTGGCGAGCCCGGGGTACAGTTCTGACCCCGGGGCGTGACACTAAGTGTCGGTACCACCCTCCTCCAATATCCAGGACGCACGCTCTCAACATGTCCTCGAGGGTCTGTATGGTGCGCTTAGACTGTCTATCAGTCTGTGGGTGGAATGCTGTGCTAAATCGGAGCTGTGTCCCTAAGGCTGTCTGTAAACTCCTCCAGAAATGCGAGACAAATCTCGGGTCTCTATCTGATACAATCAAGACGGGTACACCATGCAACGTCACCACCTCAGCTAGGTATAACTGCGCCAATCGCTCCATAGGCCTTAAGTCACATGCACCGGTAGAAAGTGAGCGGACTTGGTGAGTCTATCCACGACTACCCAGATCGCATCAGCCCCACTCTACGCCCTTGGCAGTCCAGTGACGAAATCCATGGTGATATGATCCCATTTCCATTCCGGTATTGGAAGACTTTGCAACTTGCCAGCGGGTACACGATGTTCAGTCTTTACTTGCTGACAAGTTAAGAAGTGAGCCTCGCAAGATAGTGGACAGCAAGTCCACTCCAACACAAAAAAAAAAAAAACAAACTAAAAAAAAAAAAAATCCCAAGCTTTCTCTCCCTCTCTCTCTAAAAAAACTGCACATACCTTTGTTGGAGGCTCGACGCGCGCGTGCTCCGATCGCTCCACTCGGCTTCACACGGCTACTAGCAGAGGGTCCACACAAATACCACTCTCATTTCCTTCTTTTTCCTCTTCTCTTTTCTTCTTCTTCTTCTCTTTCTTCATCTTCCATTCTTTCCTCTGTTTCACCCCTTTTCCTCTGTTTTGTAGGTGGAAGGAGACGATGACGTGGCCATTGCTAATTAAGGATGGGTAATTAGTGGGAAGTAGCTGTAGAGAGTAAAAAATTAAATAAAATCCCTCAACAACAGAATATCTGAACTCACTTAAAATCCACTTCCACTAATTCCAATCTCCTCTTCCCAAAACCACACTTCACAGACCATTAACCAACTAAATAATTAAATTAATTAAATAATCCATCAAATGCCCACTCCAACTCACTTTTTTGCCCTCGGAGCCTCTGCACCAGTCCGAAACCTCCCGAACTCCGCTGTAATCTGAAAATACACATGTCCAAATATTTCCCCACTCAAAAAGCTCAACTGTAGAGTCGATGTGCTCAATCCAAAAACCGGCTCCCATAATTGCCAACTCCAACTCACTTTTTGCCTTCGGAGTCTCCGCATCAATCCGGAACATCCCGAACCCTGCTGTAACATGAAAATACACATGTCCAAAGCTTTTCCCCCTCAAAAAGCTCAACCACGGAGTCGGTGTATTCAATCCAAAACCCGGTTCCATAATTGCCCACTCCAACTCACTTTTTGCCTTCGGGGCCTCCGCATCAATTCGGAACCTCTCGAACCCCGCTGTAATCTGCAAATACACTTGTTTCAAATATTTTCTAATTTTCAGAGCACAACTGTGGAGTCGGGGCTCTAGAAAACCGGTCCTCTAACGGCGCACAATTCCCAAAAAATTCCGATTAAAGCTGGGGCTTCCGCGTCGATCCGACTCAACCCGAACTCATCTGTAAACATATAAGGAACACGCCCGAGGCGATTTCTCCACACCACGCCATCTTGCGAGGTCGGTACACTCTACAAAGTCTCGGTACTCTACAACGACGTCCTCTACCGCTGAAGCCTCCTCAGTTTGGGCCGCATACATGCGCCCGCTTGGAGCCTGCCATGGCCCCTCGTACTGTTGTGACGCCTGTGGTCGTCCTGACTGAGAGTAGGTGGGTGGGGTCACCTGTCCTTGAATAACTGGTGCCGATGCTGATGAAGGTGTTGGTGTCAAACCTCGCGGGCACTCTGATCGAAAGTGGCCCTCCTGGCCACAAAGGAAGCACTTGCCTCCACGCTGCGGGCATTGCGGCGACACATGGGGTCCACCACAAATCATGCAATGCGGCGGCAGCCGACGGTCTGGTCCTCCCCGGTGTGAAGATGAGCCGCGTCCTCCAGACTGGCTCCTCAGGTGCTTCGGCGGTTTCTTCGAACAGGGCTTATGACTTGCGCCTTCGGTCGCCGACCTCTTGCCTCGCGTCCTATCAAGAGCTTCTCTCTCTTCCTTAGCAATCTCCGCGCCTTTCTCCACTATCAAGGCACGGTCCACAACTTCCCGGTAGGTTTGGAGGTTTAGGGTCTGAACCAATCTGAAAATGGACGGTCTAAGGCCGTTCTCGAACATACGGGCCTTGTCCTCATCGTCCCTCACAACGTGCGGAATACAGTTAAGTAGTCGAGTAAATTCCCTCTCGTACTCCGCCACGGTTTTGTCTCCTTGCCTCAAGTTGCGGAGATCTCTTTCCATTTGCCTTTTTGCGCTCGCCGGAAAATATTTCATTGCAAGCATCTTCTTGAATCGCGGCCATGTGATTGCCGCCAAATCGGTCGTGGGTCATCCCGAATGTCCGTCCACCACTGGTAAGCATCGCCCTCAAGATGGTGTGTTGCCAATCACACCCGGTCTCCCTCCGCTACGAAGGTATCGTGGAAAAGTTTCTCCATGTGTAGAATCCACTTCTCAAAAACCCAATAGTCGAGTTTCTCTCCATCATATGTCCGAGGCTTGGATTCCCGGAATTCCCTCAAACGAGCCATGAGTCGGTCCCGCTCTTCTCCTGCTACCATCATCGGTAAAACTGTCTTCGCCGGTGGAGTCTGAACTGGCGGTGACATCACAACCTCTTCCCGGCGCCCAGCACTCGGAGTGTGATGTGAAGACTCGGGCACCTCAGGTCGAAGTGCATCGGTCACTCCACCCATGTGCTCCCGTTGTTGCATGGGTGGTTGCGAAGGGTCTTGAGTTCCCCTTGCTGCCAACTGCTGTGTAAAAGAGCTTCCAACCTCTGCATCCTAGCATCCTGCCGACGCGAAGCCTCATCCTGCTCTCGCGCCGCAGCCGACTGCTGCTCCACTGCATCAGCTAGCATAGCCAGCTGCTCTCTCAAATCTCGGACCTCACTGGATCCGGAAGTAGCGGACGTCTCCGCATCGGCCTCCTCGGTCGTCATGGAGCGAGTCGTAGGCATCACAAACTGTAACAGGCATAAAATGCGTAGGTTAAGATAACCAACGCGAAACGCATCCCTACTCAAAACAAATCCCAATCATGCGAAAGCAAATAAAGCATGCCACAATTATTTCCCGATGTTAGGTTGTCGGCCGCCAACCGACCTTCCAAGGAAATAAAAGGTGCAATTACTTCAATCAACTCCAACTCTTATGATGTTATAATAATGACCCAATCATATGCTTTCGCCAAATAATCATATAAGACCCCGTCTCTCACGTTCTTAATCCTTATGGTCCAACCAGCCTAAGGTTTGCTAGGTCCTCTAACACTCAACCCTAGGCTCTGATACCAATATAATCTGTCACGCCCCAGGTCCCAGCGGAAGCCTACCCGGCACGTGCATAGACCCGCCATGTGCACAAGGTACCCCACGGTACACACAAGGCGTCTACAACAACAAAGCGGAAAGGAAGCAATATACACATCCTACTAGTAATCAGAGCACAACGCGACTAAACTATACATAAAAAAGGAAAGTAGATAACAACTATCATACAAGAAGTTAAAATCCATTATACAAATGTGGTCCCCTCAAATACAACCTATCAAAAATACATGGGTGGTTTCTATGCCAAAATACACTAACACCTCTCCAAGAAAAACAAAAGAAAAGGTGCCCTGTAACCACCTCGAGTGGTGCGACGGGGACAAGCTAGCTATGCGATAACCCCTTGCCACGGTCCCGAGCCCCTCCCACTGCAGATGGCTCTGAAAAACAACAACCCAAATGGGGTGAGAACTATTAATCAATAGTTCCCAGTGGGTAAGCCGTCGAGAGGTGTGAAATACACCACTAGGTCAACTGAGGCATAAGATAGTAAAACTGCTGAAATGAAATGCAGAAAATAAACAACTGAAGTAAAGTAAAGTACTCTACTACTATTATGCCTCTATGCTCATGTACAAAGTGATGATGATAAGAATCTATCATGTTATCATAATGTCCAACTACGATGAGTAGTATCATTTATGTGATATCCAATGTCAAGTTTGCTATCATGTATGTTCAACTACCATAAGAAGTATCATCTAGGTGATATTCAATGTCAAGTTTAGTTAACACAATCTTTTCCTCTTGAAGACTTTCTTTGAGTCTAAGCTTGAGCCACGCCTCATGGTCCCGTGGTGGCACCCCCCAAGGAGCTATGCCAATCCAACGGTGTCCCAATCGGCACCCAATCCCGCACGGCGATCATGATGTCGCAAATGGCCAACTCCGAAGTGCCGGCTTGGAGGGAGCGACCCTACCAAGCATGTGCGAATGAGCACAAATGGCAAGCAAGCAAGTCTCGATCATCTTGTCTAAAACACGGAATAGCAATCATCGTGTCTAAAACACGGAATAGCATCATCGACCTTTAGATCGGGGTATAGTATCTCAAGTGTTAATGTTTCGTATACAATATTAACATTATCTTGCATAATGAAAGAGTAAAACATTTACATGTTGTCCTCATGTCTCAAACATGGAATCTAACTATTTCATCTTGATTGTACAAGTTTAGAAGTTTTCTACTTGTATCTCACAACACTAGATGACCCTAATGTCATAATGTCCATTTACACATGTTCAAGTGTTTAACATGTCCCAAAAATTCTATAACAGGTATAGTTATTCTATATTCATATCCAAAAGCTTAAGTTCACGAAAATTCCTATTCAATCCCCCCTAAAAATGCTCATGCACATACAATGTTTACCTCTACTACATAGAGTATGAAATTTTCTACACATGAAGGGGTTCAAATGCATAATCATAAATCATGATAAATCAAACGACGATGCATGTTTAATATAGCAATGATGCCCTAAAAGTCTATAGAAGACATAGGGGGAGTTCACCCATTTCGGTGAGGTCAGACCCACCGGATAGTTGCCAAATCCTTGTGAAGAATCCCAACCAAGAAGCCCACACTTCCTCTTATGCCCTAAGAGAAGTTTTCAATGGGTTAAAACATCACAAAACCCTAATCACAAAATCCCTTAAAATCATAAGGAAAATAGGTGGAAAATACCTTAGGTTGAGGGATTTTGCTAAATCTTGAAATCCAAACAAAAAAAGCTTCAAAACCAACCTACAAGAGTGTTCTACACCCATCAATTCCACCCCAAAACCTAGAAATCAAAAAGTCCCATAATAAACCCTAGTTTTCCAAAAACTAGGTTTTCCCCCAAAAATCCCAAAAGAAAGGGAAAAGAAGTGTTCCAAACCTCTTTTAGCTCAAATCCCACCTTGGAAAAGCAAAGGAACTAGAGCTCCAAACTTCCTTCTCCTTCAAGCCCTTGTCTTCCTCCAAGCTCTTGTAGCAAGCTTCAATGGTGGAGAAGAGGAGGTTGAAGAAGAATCCAAGTAGAGAGATGTGTTGGAGAAGAAAATCCAAGATCTCTTGCTCTCTCTCTCTCTCTCTCTCTCTCTCTCTCTCTCTCTCTCTCTCTCTCTCTCTCTCTCTCTCTTTCTCTCTCTCTCTCTAACACTTTCTCTTGCTCTCTCCAAATGAGAGGAAAAGAGAAGGCAAAGAGGGTTAAAAACCCTATTGTAACAAAAGCCCAAAAGCCCCTCTGCAAGAAATGTTATTATATTTCTTACTGTGCTGTCCAGACCAAAACGGTCCGGACTGCCCCAAAACGGTCCGGACCCCGAAGGTGTAAATTCCAGATTCACGCAGACAGTCCGGACTGTCCCCGGACGGTCCGGACCCCGAAGCCAAAAACCTCAAATTTTTGAATTTTTCGAAAATTTTCTATTTGCGTCCAAACTCTCCGGAAATCTTCTAGAACCTTCCGGAAGCTTACTAAAACATCCGAAGGGTATCATTTAACCCTTCACACACTAGAACTTTGCAATTTGCTAAAGTTTAGTGTACTACAAATTTGGTCACCTGTACTTATTTTGCTAAGTAAAAGACGTTTGCTTGCTTGTTTGGACATCTAAATAGGCCTATTTTTTCTGCTACACTATAATGCTGGAATTGACTTAGGAGAAACCATGCTTTTATTTCTTTCTCCTGTTATCTAGACTTCGGGGATAGTGTGCTCGGGTTCGAGCGGGGGCTGGGATAGTGTAGTCAGATTTCTCGGGATTTCGGACAGGCAGGGCTTGATGGTAGGGTATTGCGGCGACCACGAATCTTGGGTGGTTGACCGGGTTGATACTATTGTATCAGATTGGGAGAGTGGGATCGGGCTTTCTTTCGTGGATGGTTTTTCCCACTTGATCTGAGTCATGATCCAGTCCTGCTATATCAGGTTACTTATGGCTACTTACTTTACTCTTGTGGGTCGCTCCCCTGGAGTGCCACTCCGGAGTGTGCGACAGGCAGGCTTTGAGTCCTTGAGACTCCTTCTTTGCATCGGTGTTATGCGTAGGCTTGCATACCCGATGCGGCAGGCAGAGCAGGCAGTACTAGTGTTTACTGGTGGTAGGATTGGGTTATTCAGGCAGGCATCTAGACACTGATGCATACTTTTAGCTATTCTTATTAGCTTGGCATTTAGAGGCATATTAGTGGTAGCTTGTTCATCAGCAGTTATATTCTTAGCTTACCACCTCTTCTTCTTTTTTTGCCTCTAGTAGACCTAGTGGGTATGTCAGGGTTTGAGACTTAACCCACTAGGGGAGGCTACTGTTTTTATAGTAGTTCTCACCCTCATCGTCTTTTTCTTTGTTTCCCCCTTTGTTTTGCAGAGTCCTCTGCGGGAGTTGCTGGGTCGTCAGCAGCGGATCGAGGTAAGAGGATAGCGGACTAGATAGAGTGTCCACCCTACAGTTGCTAGCTGGACTTTTGATGTACCCCTATCTTCTCAAATATTCTTATTGTACTTTATTTTGGGTCTGGCATTAGCCAGCTGTTTGTATATTTGTGGTGAGCTGGGAGAGTACTTGTATTTATTTTCATTTGTTCTTTACTTTATTTCCAGTTTTAGTTTGAGATGTAGCAGTTTTAGTTCAGCTCTGATTTTATGCTCTTTTATTATTATCTCTTATATCTGAGCAGGTTACCGACGCTTCGTGTACGCGGGAAATACCGTGTGCACGGCGGATTTGTAGACGGGCCCGGGTTCTGGTTTACACCCGGGGCGTGACAAGAACTGCTATAAAAATAGTAGCCTCCCCTAGTGGGTTAAGCCTCAAACTCTGACGTGCCCACTAGGTCCACCAGAGGCAAAAAGAAAAAGAGAGGTGGTAAGCTATAAACGGTACTGCTGATAAGAAAATGAAGCTACCACTACTATGCCTCTAAAATGCAGAGCCAGAAAGGTGTAACTATAAGAATGCATCAATGAATGTGCTTGACTGAATAAACCCAATCTAACGACCAGTAAAAACTGGCACTGCCTGCTCTGCTGTCGAACTCAAGAACCCATCCGCGGGATACAGACCGACTTCTGACCGGTAGTCGCATCCCAAAATAAGTAACAGACCGACTTCTGTCCGGCATGGTCGCACACTCCGGAGTGGCACTCGAGGGGAGCGACCCACAAGAGTAAAGTAATCATGTCTCACAAGTACAGTAATCATGTCTCGATGATTCACTATAGCAGGACTGGATCACGACTATGATCAAAGTGGGAAAAATCCATCCACTAATGAAAATCTAATGCATAAGAAAACATCCGGTCAACCGTCCAATATCTGCGGTCTCCGCCGTGCCCAAAACTCCCTAATCCAATAACTGACCACCGGTCAACCGCCTAATATCCGCGGTCGCCGCCATACCCCACAATCCAAAATCTAGGCCCCGGCTACACTATCCCAAACCCCTGCTCTAACCCGAGCAACAAATATCCTGGGTCTATAATAAAGGAGAATAATATAGAAATCATGGTTTCTCCTAAGTCAAATTTCCAGCATGATAGTGTAGCAGAAAAATGTGGCCTAACTAGATGTCCATACAAGCATGCAAGTATCCTCATGATGATGAAAGAAAGACAAATATCGTTGTTCTTACATTGATTAGAGCATGCTATTCCAGGATATTAAAGATCTCATAAGAACACTAAGTACTAACATAGCACAAGTCCAAACTATACAAGCATGCATGTTACCCACGATATACTAATCAGCATTCAACAACGGGGATCACTCTAATATTCCTAGTGAATAAATCAAAGATGAGGTCCACAACAACTACCCACCTCGAAAAGCGCAAACCACATCAGTATGAGACTCCTCGCTGTCCAAGATCCTCAATCCCCGCAAACCTCCAAAATGCGAGAACTACAGCAAAAAATAGATCGCACACGGCATAAATAAGCATCCTTAAACAAAACTTACTGTTTTGCAAAATAGCACGGAAAACGAGAAAATTCAACCTCTGTGCGGTCCTCAGAAAAATCTGGAAAAATCGCCGTTACGATCCTCGCAACGAGTAGATGAAAAACAAGTACTTACTCATCCCGATCCGACACCTATAGGCCAAGATACAATTTAATCACCGCGGTAAACGCGAAACTTCCAAAGATCAAAAGTCTGCAGTACTCTGTCCAGAAAAAGTATAATTTTCACCTTCGAAGCAATCTCCAAAAATTCCAAAAAAATTACGACGATGTTCCTTGCGATGCGTAGATGTAAATCGAGTACTTGCACTCCTCGTTCCGACTCTCGAGTGCAGAGAAAACCCACAAAAACCCCGGTGCTGTCCAAAATTCCATCATAGAAAAGGGGTCACAAAAATGGTCCGAAAGGCCCAAGAAAACCTCAGAATACGGAGAAGCTGAAAATACAAAAGTCGTAGCCCTACCTGTCGTGAAAACGTGGGCACAAGAATCACTCAAAAACTCCTTCGGGGTAGCCCAAGGGAGTCCGCAGATCGAAACGCGACGAAAAAGGCCACCAAGGAAGGAGCGTCGCAGTGCGCCGAATCGCAATAAACGTCGAAGTAACGTCCTCCAAAAATCGTGGAATTCCTCCACAAGGTGCAGCACTGAATAAGGAAGAAAATCTCTGAAGAGCTCTCCCTGCGAAACAGCCCAAAAAATGCTCAAAAGAAGGCTCAAGGGGCCTATTTATAGGCCCAACCCAAAAAAGCCTACTGTTCGGATTCGGGTGCACCTTTTCGGGCGCCCGAATCCAACAGTCGCACAAAATGCAGCCCGAAGTGTAGAGTACGGGAACTTTGTTGAGTGCACCGACTTCGCAAGACGGCGTGGTGAGGAGGAATCGCCTGGGGCGTATTCCATTTGGGTTTACTGATGAGTTCCGATTGTTCCGGATCGACGCAGAATCCTTCTGGATGAAAAGTGAGTTAGTGGCACTGAACTTGGAAGCTGAGTTTGAATCTGTGACTTCGGGGCATTGGGTACTTGTAGAGTACTTGTAGAATACTAGATTGAATAGAGAACCGACTCCATGATTGTGCACAAGGAATTGGAAAGTGTTGGAACACATGTATTTTCAGGTTACCGCGGAGCCGGGAGGTTTCGGTTTGGTGAGGAGGCCCCGAAAGTGAAAAGTGAGTTGGACTGGGCAAGTAAAGAAATGAATAAAGGGATTTTGTTGTAGGAATGCCGGTTTTCTGGATTGGGCGCACCGACACCATGGTTGATCTTTCTGTGTGAGAAAAGCTTTAGTCATGTGTACCTTGTGTTTACAGTGGAGTTCGGGAGATTTCAGTATGATGCGGAAGCTTCCGGGGTGAAAAGTGTGTTGACCGCGGCATTTTTGGAGTTGTAGACTTCGGACTGGGCCTTGGATGATTGAGTTCCGGAACCAAGTGAGGAGTTCCGGAACTGGAGGGGTGGTTTTTCACTGTTTCGTGTCTGGTGTTCCGGAACCAAGTGAGGAGTTCCGGAACTAGGGGGGTGGGTACCGGAACCAACCGGTTAGTACCGGTACTCCAACCTCCAGAATTCGGGAATTTGAGGGTAAAAGAGTAATTACACTTCCCCAACCACCCTGTTGACTGGTTGACCCCTCTCTTCTCTATATAAGAACCCCTCCTCCTCTCTTCACCGCTGGATTCAGAGAAAGAAAGAAAGTAAGGAAATGAAAGGAGAAGAAGAAAAGAGAGTGAGAGAGATTGAGAGGGATGTGCTGTGGTTTTCCTGCTGCTTGGAGTCGGACGGCGTCGCGCGCGCGTCGGCCGCACGTGTGAGGTAAGCCAGCAGATTTTGTAATTGGTTTTTTGGTTTTCCTTGGATGATGGATTTTGATGAAGCCTTGAGCTTAATTGGATTAATTCTTCCATCTTTGCTTGTTGGCTGTAAGCTTGGTTTTGCACTGCGCGGAGCCGAGGGTGCACGCGTGCGTGGGTGCATGCTATGAGTGGACAGCGAGAGCCGGAGCGCGCTGGATTTTTTTTGAGGACTCGAGAGGATTGATTGAGCTTCCGGGGATATTTTCCGACGATCGGGATAGTGCGCGCGCGTGCGGCGCGGTTTTGGGCGTTCCGGCAGTTTTTCCGACAGTGAGCGGTGCGGCGCTTCACCGACTTCAGCGATTGCCTGCGGAATGCTTTTGAGGTGGGTTGGAATTTCTTCAAGATGTATGGAATGCCTTCTAAAGCTATTGTATGCATGTTGACCATGTTTAGCTTAATATTCATATAGCTGGTAAATCTGATAACTGCCTAGAAAATCATAGGAAGACATTTATGAGCCCCAGGCATTTTTAGCATGATCTAGGGATGATGTGACACTAGACTGCATTGTTAGTTGGCATTACATTGGCATCTGAACCATTTTAAAAATTGGCGGACCAGTTTTAATGAAAATTAAGGATTTAAAATGATTCTATATTATTGTGAGACTCCAGAGAGATGGATTAGGTTCAGGATGCTTTTGTTCTCGTGCCGAGGGGCCGAGGGGATTTTTAGAACTCTGTGGGATGAGTTTCTAGTGTCAGGTGAGTTGAGACCCCTGGTGGGATTATTCTAGATCATGGATTGGCATTTCTCTGATTTGGTAGTGGAGATGGTTCTCCGACTTGGGTTCGAGAGATTGGGCTCTGGCGGATTGAGTCGTGGAGGTTTCCCGACTTAGCCATGGGATGTGCATTATTAGATTGGGTCGTTGAGTGTTCTCCGACATAGCTATGAGAGGGTTTGGTATCCCCTGATCCAGTCGTGGAGGGTTCCCGACTGTGATGTGTTATCTGGATTGGGTATCCGATCTGTTTGATCGTGGATCATAGCCTGCATGTGCCATTTATGAGGCAGTTGAGACTGACTAGATACTAGAGCTCAGAGGGGTCGCTCCCCTCGAGGACGCCCCACGTGGAGTGGGCAGGTGCGTCCATAGTAGACCGACTAGGACGCCCCACAGGGGTGGGCAGGTGCGTTCCTAGTGGTCAGTATTACGCCCCACGTGGAGTGGGCAGGTGCGTTCCTAGTGGTCAGTATTACGCCCCACGTGGAGTGGGCAGGTGCGTAGGACGCCCCACGTAGAGTGGGCAGGTGTGTCCAGAGTAGTCAGTATGACGCCCCACGTGGAGTGGGCAGGTGCGTCCATAGTAGTCAGCAGTACGCCCCACGTGGAGTGGGTAGGTGCGTAGGACGCCCCACGTGGAGTGGGCAGGTGCGTCCATAGCAGTCGGTAGGACGCCCCACGTGGAGTGGGCAGGAGCGTTCCTAGACGATAGGCGCGGGCTTGACTGAGCCAGTTTTGGGCAGTCATTGAGATTTGGGTTTTGAGTGCACCTCATGTGCGAGTGGTGCATAGCTTGCTCTTAGATGAGTATCCCTTTGAGCATGATACTTGAGGCATTTAGTAGTGAGGGTGTATGTATAGCAGGTTCATAGTAGAGATTTCCATGAGCATGATGTTGAGGCATATAGTTGTAGCTCATTCCCTACTTTCATTTATCTATCTATCTATCTGCATACCTATCTTTTGTGCCTCCAGTAGACTTAGTTAGTGGGCATACTGTGGATATTGGTGACGGTACCCACTGAGATCTATCTTCTGTAGTAGATCTCACACCCGCTGCGATGACAGGTTCCTGAGGTAGCTGTTCCGGCTTGGTTCGCGCGGAGACAGCTGATCGAGGTGAGGACGTGGCCGAGTAGTTCCTTACCAGTTTTGAGAGTCAGAGGTAGATGTACCCTGTATTTTATATTTCCACTTTTGTACTGGATAGTCTGAGAGATTGGTGAGGCTTTGTATTTTATTTGACAGTTGAGAGATGTTGTATTGAAGATGATTTTATTATATCAGTTGTTCAGTGGTTTATTCTATAGCATTTGGTTATTAGTTTCAGCTCTGATACATGTATAGCTATAGTTTGTGCTCTGACTTGCAGGGTAAACGCTTCGTCTGTGCGGCAGTTTCCGTACAGATGGCGGATCTGTTGGCGAGCCCGGGTCGTAGTTTCGACCCCGGGGCGTGACACGAAGCCCCGTCCGACCAGCGCCCGGAACCACCCGCGATCGACACTTGTCCCCCGAACACGGAACAGCGGTGCAAGCGCGCCTGGGCGACGACGCATGTCCCGTGCCCGGTCAACCGGGTAGGTGGCGCCCGCCAATGGCTGGGCGCCACGTGGCCAGCCTGCGCGACCCGCGGACCGGTCGCGCGCCTCGCCGGCCACGCCGCCTGCCTCCTATGCGCACACGCGTCCCGAGGCGCCAATGCACACCCTCGTGGACCGCGCGGCAAGAACCTCCCTATCACATGCTGCCACGTGTCCCTGCGCCCGGTCTATGCACCCGCGCGGGGTTTCGTGGACCGCGCAATGCACACCGGCCACTCCTGGGGCGCCACGTGTCCCCGCGCCGGGTCCATGCGCCACCCGGTGCCGCTCTGTGGATCGCGAAACCTGAACCGGCCAATAATAGGCCGCCACGTGGCACCGGGCCGGTCTACGGCCTCCCCCATGCACCCGAATCTATTGAAAACTTCCGGGAGCCCCTTTTTGGGCATCCGGACTCAGAAAAATACAAGCAAATAGCCGTTTTCAAGCGTTTTTTTGCGCTGAATCCAAATCCGACCTCCGATCAGCCTGAAACCTCTTCTAAAATTCGGCAAAAGCAGCCGAAGAATAGGCTTGATCCAGGAACCTCACTGAGTCCATCCAACACATCCATTTGATGCGTTACTGGCCCAACACACCAATACCAGGTGTTTCACATCATGGATTCACGGGAAAAAGCTACATGGGGTTTTGGGGCCCTACAGATACAGTAGGTCGTTTCTTGGTTTTCCAAGAGATTGGTGAATCACCAAGGAAGACAAAAATAGCTAGTCTGTCACGCCCCGGGGTCGAAACTGCGACCCGGGCTCGCCAACAGATCCGCCACCTATGCTAAAACCCGCATAGGCGAAGCGTCTAACCTGCAAAAGATAGTACTATAGCTACACAAATATCAGAGCTGAAATAAAAATGCTGTAAAATAAAATCCAATCACTGAACAATATGAAATAAAGTACAATATCCATTTCCTCAAATACAGATGATCATCATACAATGTCCTCAGTACAGCATCTCTCAACTATAAAAGAAGATAAACTAAAACTATAGTACATCAGTCTCAACATCAGTCTCTCCAAATACAAAAGATCTCTCTCCTCCAGATAAACAGTAAAAACCAGCCAACAGCTACGAGGAATCTCCAACCAGGGGATACAGCTACACTCCTCGGGTGGTAACGATCTAGCTCGTGACTCCCTCGCCCCGAACAACGACCGTAGATCAGCAACTCCAATGAGGACTCTGCAAAACAGGGGGGAGAAAAGAAGAGGAAACAACAGTGGGGGTGAGAACCACTAGTAAACCAGTAGCCTCCCCCTGTGGGTAAAGCCTCAAGCTCCGGCGTACCCACTAAATCTACTAGAGGCAAGAAAAGGGGCAAGGGGTAAAGCTGTAAACAGAACTACTGAATAAAAGGGGAAACCACAATAAGTATGCCTCTAAATGCAATACCGAAGGAAATGACGGTATGAATGCATCAGGAAACCATATCTGGCTAAATAGACCCAATCTAATGCCACCAGTAAAACTGGTACTGCCTGCTCTGTCATCACTCACAACTCACCAACTGACCGGAACCCAACACGGTCTAAAGCCTACTCCGGAGTGGCACTCGAGGGGAGCGACCCACACGAGTAAAGTATCACTGTATCAAGCATCTCTGTAACCACTGTCTCATAATAGCAGGACTGGATCATGACTATGATCAAAGTGGGAAACTCCGTCCACTAATGAAACCTCGACCTGATGCAATAGTACTCAAAAAGTGGGAAATACCATCCACTAGAGAACTCTGATACCCAATCTGATGCAATAGTGAACATCCGGTCAACCGCCCACAGTCCGCGGTCACCGCAATAACCCCCAACCCACAATTGGGTACAATAGTCAAGATCCGGTCAACCGCCTACTGTCCGCGGTTGCCGCAATAACCCCTAATCCAACATCAAGTACACCCTGTCACTGACCCGCAGGTCCCGGCTACACTATCCCAAAACTTCTGCTCGAACTCGAGCAACATGACTCAAAAGTCCAAATGAAAAGGAGAAAGAAAGCAATCATGGTTTCTCCTAAGTCAAATCCCAATATGATAGTGTAGCAATAAAATAGTGGCCTATCTAGATGTCCAAATAAGCATGCAAAAGTCCTCAGGCAATATGAAATGGAGAATAGCAAATAACAGTTTTGCAGGTGTAACAAATAATAAATCCACATAAATATGTCCAGCATACTAACATCATCGGTCAACTACACATGTAAATAATCCCTGATCCATAATAAATCTCAAAGTGGCACCCGCACATTGATGTGTCATTATGTCCTGACAATTAATCATTTAATCCACTTTCATAAATCTAAGTGCTAGTGTAGCATATTAATCATCACTAATAAATTATTCCAGTGATCATGTTCCAACAGAGATATTATCCCAATGATACCACCAACATGCTAAATCCACACAATTAATCTCGGATGATAGGCTCACAAATATAACAGTCAAACATGCATGATACTCAATCAACAAATTCATTAGTGGGGTTTTCTAATAAACTTAGTGAGTAAGCCAGATGTAGAGGCATGCAACAACCACCCACCTGAAGCGCTAACTGTCCGGGTCCGTACAGCTGAAAATACCAAAAACTCCAATCCTGCGCTCCAACAAGTACAGTACACCCGAAACACTCCTGGCACAACACAAAGTCCACTAAATACACTTAGGCTCCCAAATATTGCTTTTATTAACCCATACAACAACAGTCCCGAAACTGTTAAATTATCACCTGTAGAAAGTGCCCAGAAAATTCCCAGAAAAATATCACGGCGATCCTCGCGTCGATAGCTTCGTAACGGTACCTTGCACGCCCAAATCAGAGTTCGGTAAGCCAAGTTATAAATTCGTCAAGGCGGTAATCCAATCAACAAACTGTGAAGAAAAACTGTACACAGTACACTGAGAAAACAGTGATTATCACCTCGAAACAATTTTTCTAAAATCTCAGAAAAATCACCATTGCGTTCCTCGCGATGAGTAGATCAAAAAGTTGTATAAGCTCGTCTCCGTCTGACGCTCGTGCGCGAAGATATGGCTGAAATACTCCGCTGCTGTCAAGGAAATCCACACAGCAAAAAGGGGTCACTGTTTGCCTCGGGATCCGTGCCAAAACCTCGAAACTGAAAAGCGCAATCAAAATGAAAGTTGAAGCCTTATCTGTAAGGAGTCAGCCGGCGCAAGAATCATAGAAAACGGACCTCGGGGTAGCCCAGGGGAGCCAAAACATCACTGCTGCGCCGAAGAAGGAAACAGGAAATGCATCGTCGCACCGTGCCGAAAAATGGGGAACCTCGGGATTCGAGCCTCCTAAAATCCTAGAACTTGGCAGGAAGATCAAGCATCAAGAGGTGAACAAATCTCCTTAAGGTGGCTCGGGCAGAGGAGGCTCGGAAAGGGGAGAAAAACTCGAAAAGAAGGGGCTCGGGTGGGTATTTATAGGCCATTCCAAACAAATCCAAAAATGACCCCTGTATCCCCACTTTCGGGCGCCCGAAATGTTTCGGGCGCAAACAGTGCGGCCCGGCCCAAACATTCGGGCGCGCACAGTAGTCCGGCCCACACGGCCCAAGCCCGCACACCAGATCCGGTCGGACCGCGCACCCGTCCGACCCGCTCCACGCACCGACACGTGTCCCCGAACACGAAACAGTGGAACCGACCGCTCCCCTCGCGCCCCGTGGCCGCCCTTGGTCAACGGGGCCGTTGGCGCTGGCCAATGGGCGGCCGCCACGTGGCGCACGCGTGCGCCACGTCGGTGCCGTGGCCGCCACGCCCGCCGGCACCGCCGCCTGCCGCCTGCGCGCCTGCCCCGCCGCCTGCCACCCGTACGCGCACAGTAGCTCGCCCAATCCTCGCTCGCCACGTGTCCTAGCCAAACAATCGCTGCACCCGGTGCATGATACACAAAACACCGAACCAAACCGAGGCCGCCACGTGGCAAACCCCGGTCCACCGTGCACCGCGCACCGCCCGTGCCTGCCACGCACAGTAGCGCGCCCAATCCCCGCGCGCCACGTGTCAACCCTCTCACTCGCTGCACCCGGTGCACCCGACTTCATGAACCGAACCAATGAAATCCTGCCACGTGTCTTCCCGCCCAATCCACCGTACACCACGCTTCTCCGTAGACCGCGACCTGTGAACCCACCAATGGGAAGCCGCCACGTGGCACCCCGCTCTGGTGCACGCCGGCACGTGGACCGCGCGCCTGCCCGCGCCCCTGCCCGCGCGCTGCGCGCTGCCCGCGCCTGCCCGCCGCCGTGCTGCCGCCTGCCCGAGGCCGCGCCGCCGCTCTCCGCCGCTGCCCGCCGCCGGCGATCGCCGGAGTTACTGTTCCGGCGGTGAACAGTAACCCGAGCTCAAAAACATCAAGTGGGTAGTCCATTTTGATCGTTTTCGCGCGCTGAATCCGAATTTGACGTCCGTTTCGCCAAATTCCAACTCTAAAAAATTGCCGAAGGCTCCCGGAAGTGTATTCTTAGCCCGATGTTGCGCGGAGCCCAAATTTAATATCCGATTCGCGCGAAACCACTTCTAAGACCTCCACGGGGTCCTCCGATCACTCACATGATCCATTTGAGCCCGAAGTCCAACTCTTGTGCCCAATTATGCCCCAAACACCTCCAGTACCCCATGTAGGCCTCCAATGGCCACCCCAACGCACTGCAGCAGCTCTGCGGAGATCCGGGTTATCACATAGTCACCGATTGTATGGTCATGGGATAGCTTGCCCAATCTAAATCACAATAAGCCATTAGCTGAAGGGATGAGAAAGATAACATAATACCTTGGCTAGGATAATGTTTCAAATATCAGAGAACACGAAGAAGGGCATCCCAATGTGCTTGCAGTGGATCTTGAATAAATTGAGAGAGGATGTGGACTGAGTAGCCCAACTTAGGTCGTGTAATGGTGAGATGATCAAACGACCAACCAGGGATACCGGCCAGGATCAGAATGAGGAGCACCTGAGTCCGCCGTGAGTTTTAAGTTTTGCTCTATGGGAAAAGTGGCAGCTTTAGCTCCTAACATGCCATACTCTGTTAAGATATCCAGCGTATACTTGTGCTGCGATAAAAAGAGTTTTGAATCAACTTTAGCAACTTCAATGCCTAAGAAATACTTCAAAGGACCAAAGTCTTTAATATGAATGCAAGTATCAAGATATGTCTTGAAAGAAGAACAATAGGAGCTTGAATTTTAGTAAGTAGATCATTCATATAGATTAAAAGAGCAACAAAGACACCATTCTTTGAATAACTAAAGAGAGAATAGCTGACCAATGACTAGACAAATCTATATTGCTTCAAAACATCTGAGAGTTTGAAGTACCAATTTCATGAAAAAGGCCATACAAAGATTTGCAGAGTTGACAGGGGGCCCTTGCGAGAAGTCGTGCAGCCCCTCCTGGACAATGAGAAGCAGCCAAGACTCTTCCCCTTCTCCCCCACCCTCTAACTCCACGATCAAATGGATCGTGAACCAGTTGAGAAACGAGAGAGAAAAAAGGGAAAGAAGAGAAAGAATGATGTTGCCGAATTCTTTCGTCGGGGAGTCGCCGAAATTGTTTAGATTACTGGGGAAGATCACAAGAACTGTTAAAATAAAATCAGAATTCTCTAGATATGAAATTTTCTAAAATTTCTTAACCTCTGATGTTTATTTATTAGCCTCAAATATGCACAATTACACATAAACCCTCCAAACTTAATCCTAATTCACTTAGGACTCTTTCAATGGATACTCCTAACTAAAAGATCTTATTCCCTAGATTTTCTCTTAATCCCATACATAAAATATAAGAATCTTAACTAACATTTAAATTTCTATCGATAAGGATCGATCGAAAAATCCTCTAATCGTATACGAACGGTACCCGAATCTAATAACTAACTTTACCATTACATTCAACATTGCCAAATCATCTAAGTTCTTGTTTCATCGGATTCCGTCTCCGTTCAACCACATTAGTCGAAACGCAACCTAGGTACCATAATTTAAAATTTCCTAGAATCTTAAATTTAATGAAATTCAAATTAAATTTTACTAGATTTTGCAGGTGCTTCGTAGAGAGTCGACTTATGCGCGGAACCCTCTCTACTCAGCAGTTGTTTGGGCTCCTTTAGAGCCATTTCACAAAGAATTGACTTATGCGCGAAACCCTTTTCACTTGCCATGAATGAGTTTAAGGTATCTTGGCACTCATTCGCATAAGGAATCGAAATATGCTCGTAACCCTCCCCCGAGAGTTAAAATATGCTCGTAACCCTTCCTCGAGAGTCGAAATATGCTCATAACCCTCCCGTTGGCCCTTCATCGCTTCCGGAAGCTTTATTACCTTTACTTTTCTCTTTTACCCTTGATTATTAACTCTAGGATAGTTAGGATGCCCCAAGGACACTAAATTGCATTGGAATTATCATATTTACTCAATTTACACTTATGACCATAAGTTCAAGACTCTAGGATTCAATATGCTCCAAGGACATCAAACTAGCTCATACCATGTCACTCTAACTTAAGAGTTCAATGACTCTATGTTGAGACTCTACCTTTTCTCATCTTAGGTTTTCCCCTATGTTCACGCTTTTGACCTAAATTCCTTCCTAGGTTTCATGTCACTCATAAACAACCTACAACTAGGTTTTGTATCCACTAGGTTTATAGGGAGGGCTAAAACCCTAGTTTTCTTTCTTTTCACTTTACTTAGGTCTAAACCCTAATATGCTCATGAATACTTGCATCATCATACATCTACTCTTACAATAAGTTAGCATCTAGGTCAAAATAAAGGAAAATAAAAAGAAATGAGTTCACCCTTTTTGGTGAAATTCCCCATCTTGTGATCTCTTGTAAAGAAGAGGAGTGACTAATCTCTCAAATCTTCAAAAAAATCTCTAAAATAAGGTTTAGAAACCAAAAGAAATCAAATAGAAACCTTTTAGGACCCAAAAATCCCCAAAACTCACAATGTCTCCAAAATCCTAAAAACTCACCTATTTGGTTCTTACTCAAAACGTGGAAAAGAGGGGTTCTTCTTCCTCCAAAGGCTTCTCCACGTGATCCCCTTTTGTTTCCTTGCTTCGAAAGATATCAAAACCCTCCAAGCCCTCCCTCAAGCTAATGTTTCCTCTCCTTCTAGAGAGAGAAAGAGAAGAGAGAGGGTGGAAGAGGGGGGAAGAGCATGGTTTGTGTGGTGCACCAGCTTTCGCTAAATTGGTAAAGTGCAACTAAGTCACCTTGAACATATTTAAAAATATGGTAAAAAGGGTTAAGAGTAAGTTTGGTTCGAAGTAAAATGCATTTGGACCAAAGTTGAGTCGAAAACGGATGAAAAAAATTTAGTCTGGAACTTTTGAGATCTTTCGGGCGCCCTAAATAGGGTGCGAGCGCTCGGATCAATAGTAGCAGGCATAGGTAAGGGCACCCTATCTGTACTTTCGGACTCCCAATCCGAGAGTTGGTTTTTGGTGTGCGCGGGCTTTCAGACGCCCGGGATGTCCTACGGGCGCCCAGAGCTACAGAGGCGGGCGCAGGTGAGGGCATCGGGTCCATACTTGCGGATCCCCAATCTGAGAGCTGCCCATTTGTATGCAAGGGGATTTAGACACCTTGACTGTATTGTTGGCGGTGAGAAAACACCTATTTTTTGTGTACCGAGTGTGTTGCGTGTCAAACAGATGCCAAATGCGAAAATAATCAAAATTTGCTATTTTCGGGCTAAATGGGCCTACTGGGCCTATTTTGGAAGAAGGCAGGCTTACGACCCATAGGCGCATGCACCGGGACCAGCGGGCGCGGGCGGAGCCACGTGGCAGCGCGCCATTGACCGGGCCACTGCCATTGCGGAGCGATCAGCGCGCGCGAGCCATGTGGCAGCGCGCCATTGGCCGGGCGGCAGACCCGATAGGCCCGCCATGCACCCCGCCGTGCTCCCCGCATGCCACGTGGCGCGTCCCGATTAGCGGGAGCCAACCACCGTGCGAACACGGGGCGCACGGAGTGCGAGCGTGGGACGCTTGGCGCGATCCCACGCATTCCGGCGCTGTGCGGAAGCGGTGCGGATAGCGGCCACGTGTCCCGGGGGTGCACAGTGCGAATCCGGGCGTCCGGTTCTTCCCCCCTGATCCGAAATGGGTTGTTTTGGGGTTTTTTCTATAAATAGGCCCTTTCATTCCTCCATTTCGGTTTTTTTGGAGAACCTCTTGGAGCCCCCTCTTGCTGAGAAGAAGTCCTACAAGTCTTCTACACTTCTAGTATTTTTGGAGGATTTTTGGAGATCGTTTCATTAGCTTCTTCTCCTACTCCGCGAGCTTCGACGTTCCTCCGATTGTGGTTTTCTTCGTCGATGTTTCTTTCGTGGACTCCCTTAGGCTTACCCTTTGGAATTTTAAGCTGAAATTTTAGGAGGATCTTCACGAGAGGTAGGCAGGCCTTCGACTTTGGTATTTATCGCTCCTCTTCGTTTTGAGTTTTTATGGGGTTTCTCACAGCATCTTTAGACCCCCTTTTTGCTATTGTATTTTCTGGACAACGTGGAGTTTCATGCATTTTCTTGGCTTTCGATTGGCGGATTTGGGAGTTTAAGGACTCGATCTCTATCTAGACTTCAGAGGAACGCAGCTGTACCTTTCTTGGATTTTTTTGAAGTCATTTCGAAGGTGAACTTTTCCTGTCTTTGAAGCTCTATGACAAGGTTTTGATGCTGAAATCTGGGTTTGAACTCATCACGACATTCGGCTTTGTATTTCAGTTTTTGTTGAGATTTTGGACTGTTGCTGGGAAAGTAAATGTTGGAACTCCTTATGATCAAGGTGAGCATCTTTCTTTTTGGTTCCAGGTGAAAATTGTGTACGGTTTGGCTTCTACACATTGTTGATGCGCACACTGAATTTTGCAGTGGACTGTTTGGCAGCACTTGGTATTTTGAGCACCGCCGTTTATCCGGGAGGAGTTTTTTTGTTGCTTTTAGGTGTGTTGGAACCGTGTGAACCTGAGGAACACACACATTCAGTTTCAGCTTAATCGGACTACGGATTAGCACATTCCAGGTGGGTTGGATTTCCTCCAAAATTAACTGGCGGCGTACTAATTCTATGTCGTAGTATGCATGCATGTTAAGTAAAGTACTCCTTTTTGTGGACTAAGATGCAAGCATGTATGATAGAATTAGCAAATTAATTATTTTCTGTGATAATGAAATATTGGAACCTTGACTAGCACCCCGTCATATATTTGCATATATTTAACTAGACTAGTAGAAAACCCTCACTTGGGCTAGTTTCCTTTATGTTCTAGACTTCCCACACTCTGTATTTTTTTTTTTTCTTAAATTATAGTTTCTCCTCGCCCGGATAGTGGATCGAGTGGTCAGGATATTGTGGGATGCATTGGCACTCGCACTTAGGAGCCGGGTGGAGTCTGGTAGCTAAGGCTAGATTAGGGCTAGTGTCGGGAGACATTCGGGGCGACGGTGGTCCCGGGTCGTCGAGTCTTCTCCGACCAGTGTCGTTGGCACTGTGTTCGTAGTAGTGTTGAGTTGGTGATAGCAGGACCTTGAACCTAGACTATTTTTGGTTACACACATGATTTCAGTAAACCAATATTTTCCTTCCGAATTTTGAAGGGTCGCCGAAGCCTGTTCTTGTTTGATTAGGTGAAGGCATTGGCCCTTCGAGATTTGGAAAATAAAACTTATTTTAACTAATTTTTCTTAAAGAAATAAAATTCATTAAATTGGGTTTCTCAAATCAAAATAGTTTTTGGTGATAAATGTCATCTTTTCTTATAAACTTCCTCACCCGAGAGGGTTCGAGTGACCTGGGTTCTAAGAGCTGTTTCCATATTTTGGGTCGAGAGCTATGGGGGACTGTGCCTAGAACCTGTTCTTGTTTGATAGGGTTGTATGCGCTAGTCTCCCGGAACTTTCTGACCTTCCTTTGTGGTTGGCGGTTGAGTACCTCCGGCCAATAGATTTAATGTGGTCAATTGAGTGGTCTATTTTGGGAGCCATTTGGGGATGGTCCCGAGCCGTTGAGTGTAGAGTACCGGGACTTCGTATAGTGCACTGACTCCGCAAGATAGCGTGGTGCGGGGAAATCGCCTGGAGTGTCACGCCCCGGGTGTAAACCAGAATTCGGGCCCGTCCACAGATCCGCCGTGCACACGGAATTTCTGTGTACACGAAGCGCTGGTAACCTGCTCAGGTATAAAAGATATAATAAAGGAGCATAAAACAGAGCTAAACTATAACTAATACATCTCAGATCACAGCTGGAAAGTAAAAGTACAATAAAAACTCTCAAAATATACATGTGTCTCTCCCAGCTCACCAAATAAGTACAAACAGCTGGCTAGAGCCAGACCCAAAAGAAAACTACAACTGTCTGAGAAATAAAGGGTACAACTGATACACAACTAAGCTCGCAGTCGGGGTAGATGAACTATCTAATCCACTATCCTCTTACCTCGATCTGCCCAAGACGGCCCTGCAACTCCCGCAGAAGACTCTGCAAAACAAAGGGGGGAAAAGAAAAGAGAGACAATGGGGGGTAAGAACTACTATATAAAACAGTAGCCTCCCCTAGTGAGAAAAGCCTCAAACTCTGACGTGCCCATTAGGACTACTAGAGGCAAAAAAGGTAAAACAGTAGTAAGCTATAAAGGCTACTGATAAAAGGAAACTATTGTGCCTCTAACTGAAGTATCGAAAGAAATGTCTACATGAATGCATCAGAAAACAGTACCTGACCAAATAAACCCAATCTAGTGCCACCAGTAAAACTGGTACTGCCTGCTCTGCCGTCGAACTCAAAACTCAGTAGGGGACCAGCACACATGGCTCAAAATCCCGAATAAGATGGACCGCTACCCGTCACGGTCTAAAGCCTACTCCAGAGTGGCACTCGAGGGGAGCGACCCACACGAGTATAGTATCTCTGTCATCAGTATCACAAGTGTCACGCCCCGGGGTCGAAACTGCGACCCGGGCTCGCCAACAGATCTGCCATCTGTACGGAAACTGCCGCACAGACGAAACGTCTACCCGTGAGTCAGATCTATAGCTAAAAAAATGTATCAGAGCTGAAATAGAACTAAAACCACAAGCTATAGAAATCCACTGAACATCTGATATAAATAAATGAATAATAATCCTCAATACAACTCTCAAAAGCTGTCAAATAAAATACAACACCTCACCAAACTCTCAGACTGTCCAGTACAAAAGTGGAAACATAAAATACAGGGTACATCTACCACTGACTCACAATGCAGGTAAGGAACTAATCTGCCACGTCCTCACCTCGATCAGCTGTCTCCGCGCGAACCCATCCGGAACAGCTACCTCAGGAACCTGTCACCGCAACGGGTGTGAGATCTACTGCAGAAGGTAGATCTCAGTGGGTACCGTCACCAATATCCACGGTATGCCCACTAAGTCTATTGGAGGCACAAAAGATAGGTATGCAGATAGATATATAAATGCAAGCAGGAAATGAGCTACAACTAATATGTCTCAACATCATGCTCATGAAAATCTCTACTATGAACCTGCTATGCATACTCCCTCGCTACTAAATGCCTCAAGTATCATGCTCAAAGGAATACTCATTTGGAGCAAGCTATGCACCACTCACACACGAGGTGCTCTCAAAAGCCAAATCTCAATGACTATCCAAAACTAGCACAGTCAAGCCCGCGCCTGTCGTCTAGGAACGCACCTGCCGATTCCACGTGGGGCGTCCTACCGACCACTATGGACGCACCTGCCCACTCCCCCGTGGGGTTTCCTACGCACCTGCCCACTGCGTGTGGGGCATACTACGCACCTGCCCACTCCCTGTGGGGCGTACTACGCACCTGCCCACTATGCGTGGGGCGTACTACTGACTACTATGGACGCACCTGCCCACTCCACGTGGGGCGTCCTGCCGACTACTACAAACGCACCTGCCCACTCCATGTGGGGCGTCCTAGTCGGTCCATCTCAATCATCGTCACGCATCCGGAGCGTACTCGAGGGGAGTGACCCCACCGAGCTCTAGTATCTAGTCGGTCTCAACTGTCTCATAAATGGCACATGCAGGCTATGATCCACGATCAAACAGATCGGATACCCAATACCAGATAACACATCACAGTCGGGAACCCTCCACGACTGGATCAGGGAATGCCAAACCCTCTCATAGCTATGTCGGAGAACCCTCAACGACCCAATCTGATAATGCACATTCCATGGCTAAGTCAGGAAACCTCCACGACTCAATCTGCCAGAGCCCAACATCTCAAAACCAAATCGGAGAACCATCTCCACTACCAAATCAGAATATATATACTCATGATCTAGAATAATCCCACCAGGGATCTCAACTCACCTGACACTATAAGCTCGTCCTACAGAGCTCTAAAAATCCAATCGGCCCCCTGGCACGAGGATACAAGCATCCTGAACCTACTCAAACCCTCTGGAAGCTCACAAAAATTCCAAACTATTTTTAAAGTCTCAATTTCATTAAAATCGGTCCGCCGATTTTTAATACGGTTCAGATGACAATCTAATGTCAACTAATCATGCAGTCTAGTGTCATATCATCCCTAGATCATGCTAAAAATATCTGGGGCTCATAATTGTCTTTCTATAATTTTCTAGGCAACTATCAGATTTACCAGCTATATAATTAATGAGCTAATCATGATCAACATGCATACAATAGCTTTAGAAGGTATTCCATGTCCAACCCACCTCAAATGCATTCCGTAGGCAATCGCTGAAGTCGGTGAAGCTCCGCATCGCTCACTGTCAAAATCCTGCCGGAACGCCCAAAATCGCATCGCATGTGCGCGCACTGTCGCGATCCTCGGAAAATATCCCCGGAAGCTCGGACGAATCCCTCGAGTCCTCTAATGAAATCGGCGCGCACTCCGGCCCTCGCTGCACGCTCACAGCACACGCACACACTCACGCATGCGCGCATGCACGCCTCGACTCCGCAGCGAGAAAATCCAAAGCTCACAGCATCAATGCCAAGGATGGAAAGAATAATCCAAATAAGCTCAAACCTCATCAAAAATCCATCTAAGAAATCCAAAACTCATGCTTGAACAAATCAAACCACTTACCTCCTGTGCGGACGACACGAGTGCGCGGCTCCGCTCGACCCCAAGCTGCAGGAACACCAAGCTGCATCAACTCCCTCTCAATCTTCTCACTCTCTTTATCTTCTTCTCTTCTCTTTTCTTTCTTTCTTTCTTGCTCTGCCGTGGAGAAGAAGCAGGGGCTGGACTCAATAAACAGAGGGTGTAAACAATGGGAGAGGAAATCACCAAAAAGCCCTCACTCAAAAAAATATCCAACGTGCTGTTTCAGGGCAAAAAAGCCACTGGGTACCGGTACCACTAATTGGGTACCGGTACCAACCCATTAGTTCGGAACTCTCACTCCGGTTCCGGAACACAAGGCCTAGTTCCGGAACCAAAACCCATGTTCCGGAACTCAGCTTCCAAATGCCAAAATCTGAAGTCTGAAGCTTCGGTTCTCTCGCCGGCAACTCGCTTTCTGTTCCGGAAGCTTCCGCAACACTCTGAAATCTCCCGAACCCCACTGTAAATATAAAGTACACATGTCCAAAGCTTTTCCCACTCAGAAAGCTCAACTGTGGGGTCGGTGCGCTCAATCTAACAATCCGGTGCTCTCACAAGAAAATCCTTACTTGCCAAGTCCAACTCACATTTTATCTTCGGGGCCTCCGCATCAGTACGAGTCCACCCGAACTCCGCTGTAAACTGAAAATACGCAAGTCCCAACACTTTCCAAATTCTAAGTACAACCGCGGAGTCGGTTCTCTATCCAAAACAATACTCTACAAGTACACAATGCCCCGAAATCACTGATTCAACTGGGCTTCCAATTTCGACGCTGCTGACTCACTTTCTCTTCAAAGGATTCTGCGTCGATCCGGAACAATCAGAACTCAGATATAACTACAATTGGAACTCGCTCAAGGCGATCTCTCCGCACCACGCCATCTCGCGAGGTCGGTGCACTCTACAAAGTCCCGGTACTCTACAACAAGTATCTCTATATAGCAGGACTGGATCATGACTATGATCAAAGTGGAAAAATCCATCCACTAACGAAATTCGAACCCCCAATCAAAGCAATAATACTCGATAAGTGGGAAACCCCATCCACTAGAGGAATCCTATCCCCAATCTGATGCACAAGTAAACGTCCGGTCAACCGCCCAATGTCCGCGGTCGCCGCAACACCCCACACGACCAAAATCTGATAGAGTAATCAACATCTGGCTAACTGCCTAATGTCCGCGGTTACCACAATGCCCCACAATCTATACTCGAGTCTGACCCATTCCTGACTCGATGACCTCGACTATACTATCCCAAACCCCTGCTCTAACTCGAGCAACATGCAACTGAATAGTAAGGAGAACAGCTAAACATAGTTTCTCCTAAGTCAAATCCCAATATGAAAGTGTAGCAATGAATAGTGGCCTAACTAGGTGTCCATACAAGCATGCAAATGTCCCAAGATGATACAAAAGAAATACAGATTTCGATGTTCTTACATTATTCGAGCATGCTAATCCCAGGCTTAATAATAATAATTATAATTGCATAAGAACATAAATACTAACAGCCTATGCCTGCCTATACCACGTGTACAATGCCCTCAAGGAAAATAAATGGCCTTTGATCATAACAAGCATGCAAATATTGCTAACAGGGTGCAATTAGGCTTCTAATATGGAAAACACTCCAATAAGCCTAGTGGGTAGTCAAAAGTAAGAGGTTTGCAACAACACCCACCTCGAACGCTAAATCCCTGTCTAAATGTGAGGTCCTCGCCCAAGCAAGTCAACCGCCACAAACACTGTACAACACACCCAAAAACATACAATTAAACATACAATTACACTCAAGAACATGCTGTCCAAAACCATCAGTCCAAATTTGTGCCATTTTCACCTGCGAGTTCTGCTCAAAAAATCCCAAGAAAAATACTGTCACGATCGTCGCGACGA
Source organism: Tillandsia fasciculata (assembly GCA_029168755.2). NCBI lineage: Eukaryota > Viridiplantae > Streptophyta > Magnoliopsida > Poales > Bromeliaceae > Tillandsia > Tillandsia fasciculata. The sequence goes on along the minus strand of CM054943.1, from coordinate 12,793,208 downwards.
ACTGGCCGAAATGAGTACCTACACGTTCAAATCCGAGTTTCCTACACTGAGATACAAATTCGACAAGGGAACCACCCCGAAATAAACCAATCTCAAAATCTGTAGCACAAAGTTATGTAAACAGGGGTTTTTCACCTTTGGAGAGAACTCAGAAAATTCCAGGAAAATTTGTGGATATTCCTTGTGCTGTGTAGATGCAAAACGACTGAAGGCGCGTCTCAATCCGATGCCTGTGCGCGAAGATATCGCCAAAATACTACAGCGCTGTCCAAAACTCGAAAGAAAAAGGGTCAAAAGGAAACTCAGGAAACTCCAAGATAAACTCGAAAAGAGAGGGAGCTCAAAATAGGGAAGTCAGAGTCCTACCTGTCGTGAGTCCAACGGCGCAAGAATCGCCTGAATCGGAGGTCGGAGTAAGCCAGGGGAGTCCTCGCACCGAAACGCGACGAAGGAGATCACAAATGAACGAGCGTCGCGCCGCGCCGTAAAAATGAAAACCTCGAAGTGTGTGCCACAGAAAAATTTGGGAATCCAGAGGTGGAACCAGCTCTAGAAGATGAAGAACTTTGGTGAGGGTCACACTGTGAGAAGAGGAACAGGGAAAAAGCTACAAGCGGCTGTTCTTGGCCTATTTATAGGCTGGGAAAACAATTCCAAAAATCCCCAATGTATCCCTGGTTTCGGGCGCCCACACGGGATTCGGGCACCCGAATCCGCTGCTCGGCTCCAAACACGGAACGCCCGAATCCACCACCTAGCGCCACGTAGCCCCAAAACAGCAGACAGCATCTCCAGCCGCTCAGCGCGCGCCACATCGCCCGCGCCCGGTTAAAGCGGTAGGTGGTGCCCGCCAATGGCAGGGTGCCACGTGGCCCGCCCTGACCGGTCGCCGACAGCGCCCACTTGCCGCTTGCCACGCCGCCTGGCGCCCGACGCGCACGCGCCCCGAGGCGCCCCGGCGCGCCTCCGTGGACCCCGCCTTCGTGAGCCCACCAACCGCAAGCCGCCACGTGTCCCGCCGGTCCATGCACCACCTCTGCCTGCTCCGCGGACCGCGCCCTCTGCGCCACCCAACCACACGGTGCCATGTGTCCACCGCGCTCCAAAGGAAATCCGCCACGTGGTGCACTCCCCCGCTACACCGCGCGCCTGCACGCGCGCCTCCGCGTTGCCCGTGCTGCCCGCTCCTACGCGCTGCCCGCGATGCTGCGCCGCCGTGCTCCGCTGCTGCCCACCAGCCGCTGGAACAGTAACCAACCCTCGAAATCCGTGTTTTCGCATCTGGGCTCCGAAAAATACAAATAAATAGTCTATTTTCACCGTTTTCGCGTGGTGAGTCCAAATTCGGTGTCCGATTTGCCAAATTCTAACTCCAAAATTTGCCGAATGCATCCAGACAAGTGTTTTTAACCCAAATTTCGCGCTGAGTCCAATTTTGATATCTGTTTCGTGCGAAACCACTTCTAAACATCCGACGGGATCATCCGATTACCCTTCGTGATCCATTTTAATCCCTGAGTCCAACACTTGTATCCAATTTGTGGACAAATACCTCCAACAAACAGTACAGACCCCCAGAAGTCACCCATCGCACTGCAACAACTCTGTAGAGATCCAGGTCATCACATGGAGCGTGTTCCATTTGTGTTTACAGATGAGTTCCGGTTGATTCGGATCAACGCGGAAGCCTTTGGATTGAAAAGTAAGTTAATGGCGTCGAATTTGGAAGCTCCAGCTTGTTGTAGTAATCTGGGACGTTGCATACCGAAACGCAAGTGTAGGTACCGGAACCAAATGCTTTGGAGAAAAACCGAAGAGAGTTCGGTTGAGAAAAATGTGGAAAATTTTCTAAGTCCCTGGGTACCGGTACTGGGCAGTGCGTACCGGTACCCCATGTGCATTTTGGCTTGAGTACCGGAACGTGGGGGCAGGTACCGGTACTCAATGATGGATTTATTAGAGTTGGTTCTTGGTTTGAGATTTTTGAGCTTGGGTATCGGTACAGGGACCCAAGTACCGGTACTCAGCCTTCAGAATTTGGAATTTGTGAGGGTAAAAGAGTATTTTCACCTCCCACCTACCCCCTGCATAGCCGTACATCTCCTTTGCCTTTATATTTGAGACTCCTTCTCTCTTCTCAGTTGGAAACCAGAGAAAAGAAAGGAAAGAGAGAAAGAAGGAGAGAAAGAAGGAGGAAGAGAGTGAGCAGTTTGAGAGTGAGAGTGTTGGTTGTCGGTTTTGATGGGCCTCTCTTCGCGCCAGAGCTTTGGGTTTCGATCGTGAGCGCGTCGGAGGGAGAGACCGGTTTGAGGAGAGCGCGGATGGAGCACGCGCGCGCAGACACAGTCAGTAGAGCAGGGTGCTGCGCGTGCCGTGGAGGAGCATGCGTGAGTGCTGGGTGTACTATGCGGAGCCACGGAGGAGCGCGGGCTGAGCGCGCAGGTGGGTCGGCGGATTAGATTTTCATGTTGACCGAAGCCTAGAGGATCCTTGTGCGGGGCTGTGGGAGTGAGGTGAGAGCTCCTGGAGAGCCCCTTGGGCCGCGGCAGTGGTGCGGGCGACTGAGAGACGAGTTACAGTTTTCGACGGATTTTGACAGTAAGCGAGTCCGTTCTTCACCGATTTCAGCGTTGTCTGTGGAAAGCGATCCAGGTGGGTTGGAAATTCTTCAAGATGTATGGAATGCCTTCTAATGCTATTGTATGCATGTTTAGCATGTCTAGCTTTAATTGTTATTATAGCTGTCGTATCTGATAGTTGCCTAGAAAGTTATAGGAACACAATCCTGAGCCCCAGATATTTTTAGCACGATCTATAGATAATTTGACACTAGACTGCATATTTTCTTGACATTCGGGATGCATCTGGACCTTCATAAAATTTCTATGATCAGTTTTAAGTTAAACTCTATTTTTAAAGTGTTTTAAAATATCGATAGCATTATGGATGGTCCAGATAGTTCGGGATGCATGTATCCTCGTGCTAGGGGGCCGAGTGGATTTTTAGAGCTTTGTGAGATGAGTTTCTAGTGTCATGAGAGATTGGGCATTTGTTTCACTTCAAGGGCGGAAGCTGCGGGCGGCTGTGCCTGCAGCTTGTTCTTGTTTGATTTGGGTTGTAGGCGTCAGTCTTTCGGAATTTTCGGGCCTCTTATGTGAGAGATTGAGGACTGATTCCATTGTTGGGTCGGAAGCTACGGGTGGCTGTGCTTGCAGCCTGTTGTTGTTTGATTTGAGTTTGTAGGCGTCAGTCTTTCAGAATTTCCGGGCCTCTTATGTGAGAGATTGAGGACTGATTCCATTGTTGGGGTGGAAGCTACGGGCGGCTGTGCCTGCAGCCTGCTCTTGTTTGATTTGGGTTGTAGGCGTCAGTCTTTCGGAATTTCCGGGCCTCTTATGTCAAAAATTGAGGACTGATTCCATCGTTGGGTCGGAAGCTACGGGCGGCTGTGCCTGCAGCCTGTTCTTGTTTGATTTGGGTTGTAGGTGTCAGTCTTTCGGAATATTCGGCCCTTCATGGAAGTCGTTGGGTTTACTCTAGATCATGGGTTGGGCATTAGCTGATTGAGTCGTGGAGGGTTCTCCGACTTAGCTATGTTTCTTTGGGCATTGTGAAATTGAGTCGTGGAGGGTTCTCCGACTGAGTGATGGTTATTTGGGTATTCGAGTTTTCGATCTGTTTGATCGTGGATTGTAGCCTGCATGTGCCTTTTTTTATGCCAGATGAGACACGCTTGAGCTCAGTGGGGTCGCTCCCCTCAAGTTACCCTCCGGATGCGATGATGATGATGATGATGCGCCTAGTTGATACACTCGAGGTCACTTTGCGTGATACTGAGATAGTCCGATGGGACGCCCTGGTTGATACACTAGGGAGCGCAGGCTTGACTGGACCCGATGTGGCAATCACTGAGATTTGAGTTATTGTGAGCACCTCGTGAGCGAGTGGATGCATAGCTTGTTCTTAGATGAGTTTTCCTTTGAGCATGATATTTGAGGCATATTAGCAGTAGCGAGTGTATGCATAGCATGTTCATTGTAGAGTTTTCCTTTGAGCATGATGTTTGAGACATATTAGCTGCAGTTCTTTTCCAGCTTTCCTATTATCTATCTGCATACCTATCTGTTTTGCATCCAGAAGACTTAGTGGGCGTACCGTGGATATTGGTGACGGTAACCACTGGGAACTACCTTCTGCAGTAGTTCTCACACCTGCTGCGGTGACAGGTTTCCTGAGGTTGCTGTTTCGGCTTGTGTTCGTGCGGAAACAGCTGATCGAGGTAAGGCTGTGACCGAGTAGTTCCTTACCAGCATTTTGAGAGTCAGAGGTAGATGTACCCTGTATTTTTCTGATTCCACTTTTGTACTGGGCATGTCTGCAAGATTTGTATTTATTTACTTAGAGAGAGAGAAAGAGAGTGACTATGTAATGAGGATTTATTTATATTAAGATGTCCAATTTATGATTTCTGTAGCTATTAGTTTTATTTTATCTCTGATACATGTTTAGCTATAGATCTGACTTGCAGGGTAGACGCTTCGTCTGTGCAGGGGTTTCCGTACAGATGGCGGATCTGTTGGCGAGCTCGGGTCGCAGTTTCGACCTCGGGGCGTGACATTGAGTGTTTTCGGCTGATGTTGTTAGTGTTGAGTTATTGTTTCCGATCTGATTGATCGAGGACTTGGATTATAGCCTGCATGAGTCGTATTGAGCTCGACAGAGATGCGCGGATATTTCATGTCACGCCCCGAGTTCGAAAATCAGCGTCTAAATTTTTTTTTTTTTTAAATCAGAGTTTAAAGACAGCCAGGGCATGACAGACCGCCACATATATAGAAGAGTCTCAATCCCCCTTGGGATTGAGCCTTTTCTATATATGCACGGCTAGCTTTACAACAACATCAGAGTAACTAACTACGTACAACTAAATAAACATAAAACAAATATTACAAATTACATTTACAGTTAAATTACAATTTCATTCTTTAACATTTGCTAATACATAAAACGGCTGTCCAGGGTCGTTTGCTAACTCGGAATCTCACCAACACGTCCCGACATCCCAGCACCCGATCGACCTGAAAAATGGTCACCCAGGGGGTGTGAGATACATCGACAGTGTATCCCAGTGGGCACGACGAGCCGAGAAATAGCAGATCGTACCTACTGGCATACAATACTAGAGGATAGTAATAATCACGTGTTAGGATAAAGCAGATATATAATTGGAGCTGTGATTGAATGCAAACTTACTAAATCTTAAAGCAAGCATAGGTTGATAGCCATAGCAGGAATAGAAATCAGGGAATCATGAGATATGACAAAAGCAGGCTAATAAGCAACATATGCATCAAATAAATGAAATATCAAAAACCCAATCATAAGCCACCATATTGGTCAACAAGACCTCAGGGAATTTGCCCAACCTAGCACCAACCTGGCTGACATTCCCCCCTTGAGGGTCACGGGTCTTTCAACAAACCACTTTACCGGTAAAGAACAAAGCGCACGGGGTGCGACCCCGGATATGTTCGTGAAGTACAGCGGTGCGGGCGATCAATGCGAATGCTCAAGCTTACGGTCCTCAGACCGGGTAATCGGCAACAAGCCGGGAACAATCCCCTCTGGGATGCAACAGTAGTACAACAACAAAATCTCAACTCAATGCAGAATCAATCAACAACTATGTATCATGGATCAGATATATCAGGGTATCAAGAATGCAATATCTAAACCAACTGTATCTCAACTCATATACAAGAAGAAGCAGCAACTATATGACATGGATCAGAAATAATCAGAGAGTACTGATAATCAGATATGGCAAATATCCAGGAATAAAGTCACAATATTTGGAAGCAACTAAAGACCAATCATGCAAGGCTAAACACATTTTTTTTTTTTTTTTTTAAGAAAACCATTTTGAAAACAAGTTTTATGTCCAAACCTCGAAGAGCTATGCCTTTGTCCTATCAAACAAGAACAGACTCAGGCGACCCTGCGATGCTTGGATAAAAAGCATTTATTGACTAAAAACATGTGTTTAGCAGTATAATACTTGATCAACAGGAAAGAAGGCTCAAGCTCACGGTCCACTGACCGGGTAATCGGCAACAAGCCGGAAAATCCCCACTGGGATGCAATAATAGTATGCCAACAGAATCTCAACTCAAATGATCAACAACAAGTCGAAACAATCCAATCAAGGATGCAATATCAGAATCAACTGAATCTCAACTCATATGCAGGAATAATCATCAACTACTATAGCATGGATCAGAAATAATCAGGGAGTACTGATAAACAGGTATGCAAACTAGAAATGACCAAAATCCCAACAAGGGTGCAATGCGGAATATAATCAACAACTTCTAGAACATGGATCAGGATATACTGATAATCAAGTATAAATGTGCAAGCTAGCTAATGACCAATCAGGCATGGCAAATGTCCAGGAATAGAGTCATAATATCCGGAAGCAACTAAAGATCAATCATGCAAGGCTAGAAAAAAATATCGTTTTAGAAAAACCAATTTGAAAACAAGTTTTATGACCAAACCTCGAAGAGCTATGCCTTCATCCTACCAAACAAGAACAGACTCAGGCGACTCTGCGATGCTTGGAGAAAAACATTGGTTGACTAAAATCATGTGTATAGTAGTATAAAACTGATCAAAAGGAAGTCAGGCTCGAAATACATCTAGGCTACAAGAACAGAGGTCCAACCAATACTATACCCAGAGGGCCGAAATGATAAAGCCCGGACCGAAGATAAACCCACCTGTCGTTTTGCAGGCGACTAAACTGTATCGACTGAATGCTCGAAAACTAGATGCAAACTGAGCCAACCTGAATCAAAAATACTGATCAGGGAACAACTCAATCCCACTAATCCCAACTTAAACCCAGATCAAACTCGTAACCTCAAACTACTTAAACATCAGTGTTTGACAACAACACTTAGACCATTCTGGGAGACTCGGGCTTTAACTCTTTACCGCTGGCTCAACCAGATTCTACTGGAACTCAACAGTCGGCTTGGTGAAACCGCCGCAATTTACCAAATTGCGCGATTGCCACCGGAATGCCGTTAAATCGACGATTTTGCCGATTCTCGGGCCAATATCCGATTTTTGCTCAATGAAAGCCGTTGGATTCCTAATGAAAAGCTTACGAATAAACTACACACTGCCCTAGGCAGCACACACTGTTACAATTGCATTTAGACCCTAAAGGTTTCCAAAAATCGCACTTTTATAACTTTTTGACAGCCGTTTTTGCTCGTTATTTTAATCGGAATAATATTTTTACGAACCGTCACCTCCAGTAGGTGACCCTCGACTCGCTGAACACTGTGCTCACCCATTTGCAGCAGCACGGAACCCGAGGAAAACTTCGGGTCATAATATACTTTTCTAACATAGCCTAAACGCATTTTCGTTTCTTTGGCTCAACGAAACCAAAATTAAACGCGAGCATCGCGTTCAGTGACCCCAAATTAGCCAGGAGCTCACTGTCGCGGCTTCGCAAACAGAACCAAACACTACCACGGCCAATTATTAGACATAAAGCTTAATAATGCTATAACTTTAAACCTACATGTCCCTATTTAAAACAACTTGGATCAATTGTATCTGGACAACTCCAGGCCACCAGGGCTTGCCCTATTTGCAACCCAGAACTGCTGGATCAAGCAGATCCAAAACCCTTGCTTTCTACCATGGCAACATTGCTCCACACACAAATCCACACAGATCTACTTTGATCTGAAGTGAGCATCAAGCTCAGGGGATATAAAGGAGAAATTTTCATATTATGCTCGAAGCCAAATTCCCTTTTTTTCTTCACTGTGGCATTTCCACAAACAGTTGGTGTGCACCAACTTCCAACACACATTAACCATGCCCGAGCTTGTTCTCAGCAACCAATGCACCAAAGCTCTTCCAACTTGGAAGGAGAAACTTCTCTGAGTTGCAGGAGCAACTCCAGCAAACCTGGGCATCTTTGCTCCAGAGGTTGGCCGCGGGCAACGAAGAAGATGATGAAGCTCAAGCTTCGAATTTCGTGACCATTCAACCAGGGGCTCTAAGGCTCTACCACTTGCACAATTATTCCCCAAAACTCAACACAAACCTACCTGAACCTGTGTCCGGCGACAGGGCACGGCGGCTGTGGCGGTGGAGCAAGCTCGGATTGGAGCTTCACCACCTCTAATGGTGATTTTCTCCAGAGGCTGCATGGGACCATCTAACTTGCATGGATACCAACTCCCAGCATGCTTCCTGTCCATTCCCCACCCGCCGGAGACGGCCGGAACGCCGGCGACCGCATTTCGGTCACTTCTCGGGTCATCCATGGCACCCTGGATTTCAGGCTGCATGGAAGCCATGCAAATGCATGGATGGGACCACCTTACTCCCAGGAAACTTTCTGGACACGTGGCCGGCGGTGGGGTAGCTCGCCGGCGCCGGAGTACATAGCTCGGCCATGGTGCACAAGAACCCGAAACTAGGGTTTCGTTCTGCCACCTAACGGCTTGATCAAACTCCACCAAATTTGGTGGAGACGATCCCTAGGTCCTACAGTAAATTTCCACAGTTTTATTTTTTAATTGGGTTCACTGGTTGTAGAGAACGGCCGAGGCGGAGCAAACCTAGGGTTCCGACGAGAAGCTTTCTTCCGCCGGCAACCACTGTGCATGGGAGCTCGGGGCTGTGCAGGGAGCATTCTTAGGGCCTAACAAAGCCACTGCTAAGGGTCTAGGGTTCATACGACCACTGGTTTAGGGCAACTCACCTCGCCGGAGTTGTTGAAGAAAGGAAGAAGCCAGTTCCCTTCCTCCTCCTTCGCGCGGCCACGGAAACCTCCAAGGTGATCCTCCAGACACAGGTGAGCACCTCAGGACACTCTAGCATCAAGTTGGAGCAAGTTTGCTCCAACTTCTTCTCTCCCTCTAACTCTCGGTTCACTCACAATGGAGTGGTGTCCCTCGGCCTCCACAGCAACCCGGGTTTGGTCTGGATGATGCAGAGGAGAAGTTGATGCTTCGGGACCAACCCTGGCTCCTCGTGCATCCAGCCAAGGAAGATCAAAGGTCAAGTTGCATAAATGCAATATTTTGCAAAATTTCACTTTACCCCTTATACAAGCAACCCTAAACTCTAAGGTCCCTCCTGTAGGTTACAAATGCAACCAGATCCTTAATGTATAAACCCCTTAAATTTAGACACATAAAATATTAAACTTTTCGCAAAAATACCCGCTTTTTCGGTGGTTTTCACGCATTTCGAGCAAACAGCTTGTCAAATTGCGAAACGGGCTTCGCCACGACGTCCGGCTCGTCGAGACCTTTCAAATGGCATATTTGTTTGCTTGATTCGGCGCTCGAGTAAAATCTCGAGCCATAAAGTTCTGTAAGTTGCAGTGCAACGCACGCACTTCGATGCACCCGGATCGCCAAACGTGAATTCCGTCAGTGCCATTGCGCTCAGAACGTCGAAAATAGTTAGGATTGACTACTCATACCCCTATGTTTGGAGTCCAGACGGCGAAACGGTCGACGCTGGTCAAAAGGGCAATTGAATTAGGGGTTACTATTCACAACTTAAGTTGTGGGGCCCACTTCTTCTTTGCTGTTTTGCGGAAGATTCGACCGTCGGATCTAAAACATATGAATATCAACTTTCATGTTTCGACGAGACGGTCGCAATGGTGATCTCGGATTTTCGAGATCAGGCCCCGATCAAAATTCGGTATTTTAGGGCCACTATTATCCTATTAATTCCCCATTTTTGCCATTTAAATAATCCAGGAAATTATTTAAACTTAAATTTTGGATTTTAAAAATCACGGTTACTACTACACTTCATCGGTGGGGTCGCTCCCCTCGAGTGCCGCTCCGGAGCTAGGCCTGTTACTTATCTTTCGCAGCTTGTCAACGCAGTCCGAGTGGGACCGCCTACGTAATTCCCGTCCTAGTGGGGATGTGTGGTAGTAGGTAGACACAGGTTTGACTGGACCTTATTTGGTAGTAAGTGTGATTGGGTTGATTGAGTATACCGAGTTAGAGTCGATGCATCACTTTTATCTTTACTATCCATTGAGCATTTTGGATAGAGACATGGTACTGTAGAGTTATTTTCAGCTTTTTATTTCCTGTTACTGCATTGTTATCTTATGCCTCTAGTAGACTTAGTGGGCAGGCCGTTGGTCTTGGAGACGGTACCTACTGAGAACTACTGTTTGATGTAGTTCTCACACCCGCTGCAGTGACTTTTTTTTGAGGCATCCACCTCTGTTCCTACTCCAGTTGCTGCACCTGCTGATCAAGGTAAGGGAGTCGCAAGCTAGTTCCCTACCCGTCCTTAGAGTGTAGCGGTACCCCCTTTTGAGATTTATAGTACAGCCAGCTGGATTATTATATATTTTACTTTTGAGAGTTTTATTTTGAGAGACTGATGTATTGTGAGAATCTGACATGTACTATTTGAAGTTATATCTGTTTACATTTTAGTAGTTTACTTTCCTCACTCTGATATCTGTATAGCTGTAGTATTATCTTTTACGGGTTAGACGCTTCGCCTATGCGGGGCTTCCCGTATGGACGGCAGATCTGCTGGCGGCCTCGGGTTGCAGTTTCGACTCCGGAGCGTGACAAAGGTGGTGCGGGCGCCCTAAAAAACCCAACATGACTGTAGTTACGAAGTTTCGGACGCCCAAGACAACTCGTGGGCACTCGAATCGCGCGGTGACTGACATAGGTAGGTGAAGAATAGAGAATTTTTTTGGGGTCAAAAGGGTCATTTCACCTTCTCTGTTGTAGCCGCCTACTCCCCTGACACCAAACCTCTCTTTTCCTCTCTCTCTCACTATTTTCTCTCTCTCTCACCCTGTTTTTTCTCTATAGAAGAAGAACAAGAAGAAGAAGAATAAGAAGAGCAACACAGTGGAGAACCCTGTGGCTTGGAGTTTTGATCTTCAAAATAGCAAGGTGAAGAAGGAGAGAACCTCAAGGAAGGCTTTGGGGAGAAGAAAGAAGCCTTTCTCCATCTCTTGTGGCTAAATTTTGAGGAGGTATGTAGAAAAAATTAGGGTTCTTGGGGTTTTCGTTGTTTATGGATTTAGAAGAGATAGGGATGATCTCTTATGGGTTTTATCCTATTATTAGGGGATTTCTTGAAGAGTTAATGGATCCACGAGGTCAAGCAACCTTACCTTACAAGAGTACATATAAGGTGAGAGATTTCACCAAAAAGGGTGAACTCATCTATTTTTTTTTCTTTACTTTTCATGATTAGAAGTATTATTGTAAGAATAGATTTGTAGAGACACTAAGATTCTTCAGAAAAATAGGGTTTAGGCCTAGGAGTTATGTGTAAACAAAATCTAGTGATAGGTTGGACATGTGTGGCATATAATCTAAAAATCGAGATCAAAATGAATGGGCATTGAACATAGGGATAAACCTAAGGTGGAAATGGTAGAGTCTCAACATAGAGTCATTGAACTCTAGGTTAGAGTGAAATGGGACCTGATTGGTGTCCTTGGGGCATCTTGGAACCCTAGAGTCTTAACTTAGGGTGAAGATGAAAAGGAAATGTAAAATGCACCTCTGAATTTGAGACTGGTCATTTGGGAGTGAGCGCATATAGCGACTCCTAGGGTAGAGGCCCATCGGACAAGATACTTTCGTGAGGATTAAATCGTGAACAAAAATTTTAAAAAACAAGTTAATGTCCATGAGGCATATGTTGGGACCCTAGGGGTAAAAGTAAAAAAAAAAAAATGTAAAATGTACCTTCGGATTTGAGACTGTCATTTGGGAGAGCGCGCATAGCGACTGCCAATCGAACGAGGCACTTCCGAAGGGCTTAAAAGGAAAAAGAGAATGTAAAATGCATCTTCAGATTTGAGACCCGTCATTGGGAGCACGACTCCTAGGACAGAGCCCATCGGACGAGATACTTTCGAAAGGTTTAAAAAGTGACAAGTGGCAATGGGAGGGTGCGAGTCTATATCGACTCTTGGTATGAATGAGTATCAAGGTGCCTTAAACTCATTCATGACAAGCCGTGGTAATTATAAAACCTAAATCATAATGTGTAAAGTGACCGAGTGCGGTCGGGTTAGATGTGACCCTTGAGTAGCTGCATAGAGTGGTCTGCGTATAGTTGAGTAGCCTAGTGTGGCATGGTTTTGTAGCATTATGGAATTGAGTATGGACTAGTAGTGTAGCGATTTCATACCTGCATGCTAGTGTAATATTGACTGCTTACCCTATTATCTTGCTACTAATGCTTCCATTGGACCAAGAAGTGTAGAGCATGTTTCTCGGTGGATGAACCCACTAAGAACTATTCGTAGTTCTCACACCCCGTGATTTCCACCTTTTGCAGCTTCAAGTATAGCTAGTGAGGCACACGACAGGGGTAAGAGCCCATCAGCATAGTGGACTTAGAGGGTCCAGCGGTATCTCCTTTTTGTGTTTTGAGTAAAGGGTGTATTTGGTGAGGAAAAAGAAAAATTGTAACTAAATATTGTATTGAGATGTTCACTCTTGTACCCTTTACTTTAAACTTGATATAACTTTATGTTTAAAGTTGAATGTTACAGTTTTTTTTCGTTTCACTCTGATATTATGTATCTCATTGTACACATTGTATTGATTGAGACGATTACCATTCCTTTCGAGTATAGGAGATCGAAGTTAAAAAAAAATTCAAGAGACTTATTCTCTTCCAAGAAGTGGATTCAGAATTAAGGTAAGGAATAAAAAATATGAAAATAAGGGCTTCCGTTCGTAAAATTTGTGAAAAATGTCGACTGATTCGCAGGCGTGGACGAATTATAGTGATTTGTTCCAATCCGAAACATAAACAGAGACAAGGGTAATTCTTCTAAAAAAGAACTTTACTTTCTAAATAAATATATATATATATATATATATATATATATATATATATATATATATATATATATATATATATATATATATATATATATATATATATATATATATATATATATATATATATATATATATATATATATATATATATATGTAAAAATAAGGTAAAGGATCTGTTTTAACATGAAATGGATATCTCCGTATCTTTTCTTTTTGTATATTTCTGACTCATAAATATGAGATGATAAAATATGACAAAAGCTATACCAAGAATTGGTTCACGTAGGAATGGGCGTATTGGTTCACGTAAGAATGGACGTAGAATACCAAAAGGCGTTATTCATGTTCAAGCGAGTTTCAACAATACCATTATAACTGTTACAGATGTACGAGGTCGGGTAGTTTCTTGGGCCTCCGCCGGTACTTCTGGATTCAAAGGCACAAGAAGAGGAACACCTTATGCTGCTCAAGCCACAGCGGTAAATGCTATTCGTACAGTGGTTGATCAGGGTATGCAACGAGCAGAAGTTATGATAAAGGGTCCTGGTCTCGGAAGAGATGCAGCATTACGAGCCATTCGTAGAAGTGGTATATTATTAAGCTTCGTACGTGATGTAACACCTATGCCACATAATGGATGTCGACCTCCTAAAAAAAGACGTGTGTAGAAATAAGAATTAAACCGATTTCAAGAGAAATAAATGATCAAATAATAATACTAGTATAGTATGGTTCGAGAGGAAGTAGCAGGATCCACTCGAACACTACAGTGGAAGTGTGTTGAATCAAGAGTAGACAGTAAGCGTCTTTATTATGGTCGTTTCATTCTGTTGTTAAGGAATTTGTATTGGCGTATTTCGTGAAAGTGTTTAAGTCTTGAAGATTGAAGATGAAGAAGCTTGGATCATATACCTAAATCTCAAGAAAGGAGAATTCAAAAGGATCAGGTACGTTTAATTAAATAATCTTGGTGATCCGAATACTTCTTATAGTGTAGAAACACTTGGATGGGTTTTTAATTGCTTAAAAATCAAGAAACTGGGCTGTTATATGTTCGGGATCCGAATCAGGGTACTACAGTCCGGACCCCGAACATAGGTAGGTTCATGCGCAAATCCAGTCCGGAACACCCCTGGTTCAGTCCGGACCCCGAACGTGGAGTTTGCAGAAATCGCATGAACAGTCCGGACCGTGGGCATTTCAGTCCGGACCCCGAACACTGGTTTTTCAGGAATTCTCTAAAAACAACGACAGTCCGGATCAAGCCAAATCCAGTCCGGACCGTCGTGCAGGAAAAATTCTGTTACAGTCAGTTTTTGATTCTTATCCACTTCCAATGGTTTCTAACCTATAAATAAACCCTAATTTCATCGTTTAGGGTAATCCAAAATGTAGGACCCCTGAACCCCATGCAGCTTTTTCCCGTGAATCCACTGTGCAAACACCTGTTGATGGTGTATCTGGCCCATAGTGCATCAAAGGGATGCCACAGATGGACCCTGTGAGCTTTGGTTAGCTGTATTGGCCTTCGGCTGCTTTTGCCGAATTTTAGAAAAGGATTTAGGCCAAACGGAGGGTGGATTTGGATTCAGCGTGGAAAAATGCTTGAAAATGGCTTTTTGTTTGCTAAATTCTGAGTCCGGATGCCCAAAAACGGACTCCCGGAAAATTTATTAGATTTCTGGTGCATGGGGGAGCCGTGGACCGGCGGGGGTGCCACGTGGCAGGCCCTGATTGGCCGGCGCACGCGGCTGGGTCCACGGAGCGCAGGGGAATGGACCGGAGTGCACCGCGGCGCGCGTGGACCGGCGGGTGTCCACGTGGCAGCGCCTGATTGGGCGGCTCTGGTGCGCTCGGTCTGCGGGAGTGCGCGGGGAGGCGTGGACCGGGGGCGCGCCACGTGGCAGCACCCGGTTGGCGGGCGCATGCGCGCGCGGTCCACGCAGCGCGCGGGGCAGTGTCGGGGGCAGGCGCCGTACCGCGGGCAGGTGGCCGTACGCGGGGCAGGCGCGGGCGACGTGCGCAGCGCCACGTGGCGCCCGCTGATTCGCGGGCGCCACCTACTGCGTTGACGCGGGCAGGGACACGTGGCACCCTCCGCAGCAGCTTGCATGGCTGACGCCTGTTCGGGCGACACGTGGCGGGCGCCGGGGCGGGTCGGATGAAGCTGGGATCCCGTCCGACCGCGCGTATTGGGCTGGGCCGCACTGTGCGCGCCCGAAAGTCGCGGGCCGGGCCGCACTGTGCGCGCCCGAAAAATCGGACAAATCCGGAATTTGGCAATTGTTTTCTTCAGCCTATTTAAAAGGCAGCCCGAGCCCTCTTTGCAGCCCTTTTTCTCTCAGTTTGTGCAAGATCTCCCCGAGCTTCCTCTTCATGAATTTTTCCTCTCTTAATCCTTGATCTTCCTGCGGAGTTTCTGAATTTTTGGAGGCTCGAATCCCGAGGTTCTCTATTTTACGGCGCGGCGCAACGTTGTGGTTCCTGTGTTCTTCTTCGGCGCAGCAGCAGTGTTTTAGCTCCCCTGGGCTACCCCTTGATTCTTTTGCTGTGATTCTTGCGCCGACAGACTCCTAAGAGGTAGGGCTTCATCTTTCGTTTTGATTGTACCTTCCCGTTTTGAGGTTTTGGCACGGATCCCGAGGCAGCACAGTGACCCCTTTTTCTGTGTGGATTTTTGTGACAGCGGCAGAGTGTTTTGGCCATATCTTCGCGCACGAGCGTCAGACGGAAACGTGCTTATACAACTTTTTCATCTACGGATCGCAAGGAACGCGCTCGTATTTTTCTCGGAATTTTCAGAGAACTATTTCGAGGTGAAATTCCCTGTTTTCCCTGTGAACAGTGTACAGTCTTTTTACAGTTTTGTTGTTTGAGTGTACCACCTTGCCGAATTTTTATCTTGGCTTACCGAACTCAGATTTGGGCGTGCTGCACCGTTTCGAAGGTAACGACGCGAGGATCGCTGTGATATTTTTCTGGAAATTTTCTGGGCACTTTCTGCAGGTGAAAATTAAGCATTTCTGGGACTGTTGTTGTATGTGAGTGTAAGAGCAGTTTTTGGAATTATGTGTAATAGTGGACTTTGTATTGTGCCAGGAGTGTTACGGGTGTGCTGAATTTATTGGAGCAAGGGATTTGATTTATCTGGTATTTTCAGCAGTTGGGATTTAGATAGTTAGCACATCAGGTGGGTGGTTGTTGTACTCCTCTCATTTGGTATGCCCACTAGGAACATCAGAGTGTCCCAATGTTAATGATGCTAAGCTTATTGTTGGTAGCCCTGCATGCACTAGGAAACTAATCAATTGATAATTAATCCCTGATGATGATATTTTTGGCATGATGTTGATAGCATGATTACTCTATTTAGTCGCTTAATTATTCTGGACAGCATGGTTAGAGGCAGGATAGTAATTAATGACTTTAAATTAATGATCTTTCAAATGAGACTGTCACCTTGGCTTTTGTTGCTTTAAATTGATTACTCTTGTAAATAGACTAAAATACTGGGACAAATGCATGTTTAAACTGGTCACTTAGCTAAGTCACTTTTTACTGCTACACTATCTTTTGGTACTTGACTTAGGAGAAACCATGCTTTCATTCTTTTTCTTCCTCCTATTATTTAGACTTGAGGCATAGTTTGCTCGGGTTCGAGCAGGGGTTGGATAGTGTAGTCAGGTGCTGGAGATTTGGGACAGGTTGGGCTTTATGACAGGGTATTGCGGCAACCACGGATTTTGGGTGGTTGACCGGGTCATACTATTGCATCAGATTGGGTGAGGGGGTTCGGGTTATCTTTAGTAGTGGGGGGTTTTCCCACTTTGATCATGGTCTTGATCCAGTCCTGCTATATAGTGATACTTGATACAGTGATACTTGCGGTACTGCTGACAGAGTTACTTACTTTACTCGTGTGGGTCGCTCCCCTCGAGTGCCACTCCGGAGTGTGCGACCGGACGGATAGAGGCCGGCCTACTACTATTTAGTGTGCGATCGGACGGGCAGAGGCCGACCTATTACTTACCTTGAGATATGACCGTACCAGGCAGTGGTCGGTCAGTACTCCCATAGATGAGTTTAGCAGGCAGTGCCAGTTTTTACTGGCCGTCAGATTGGGTTTATGCGGTCAGGCACATTCACTGATGCATTCTTTAGTTATATCGTTCTGATTCTACATGTAGAGGCATGTTAGTGGTAGCTCTTTCATCAGATGTTATACTTAGCTTCCACCCCCTTTCTTCTCTTTTGCCTCTGGTAGACCTGGTGGGCATGTCCGAGCTGAGGCTTTACCCACTAGGGGAGGCTACTGTTTATAGTAGTACTTACCCCCATTGTCTTTTCCTTGTTTCTTTTCCCCCTTGTTTTGCAGAGTCCTCTGCAGGAGTTGCTGGGCCGTCAGCAGCTGAGCGAGGTAAGAGGATTGCGGACTAGTTAGCGTGCCACCGAGGGATGTAGCTGGAGTTTTTGGTCACCCGGTCTTCTCAGACAGTTTTTATTATTTCTTTTTGGGTCTGGCTTCTGCCAGCTGTTTGTATATTTGTTGTGAGCTGGGAGAGGTGTTGTATTTATTTTTACAGTTGTAGTTTACTTACTTCCAGCTTCTGTCTGAGATACAGTAGTTTTTATTTCAGCTCTGACTTTATGCTCTATTATTATTATCTCTTTTATCTGAGCAGGTTACCGACGCTTCGTGTACGCGAAACATACCGCATGCACGGCGGATCTGTAGACGGGCCCGGGTTTTGGTTTACACCCGGGGCGTGACACAAAAAGAGGATCTAGTACGACCGAAAAAGAGAAAAATCCACATATAGAGAAGAAAGGAAATAACTAGATTTAATTCTATGTTTCTTCATCTATATTGATTAATTTGATTCTAGGATTTCAAACTCAGATTTTGAGTAGAATCAAATTAATGAATACTTAGATGGTATTTTCGATCTATCTTTAATCTAAGTATTCGGCGGATTTTCACCACCAAAAACAACGATTTTGCCAAAAATCGGCGCGTGGATTCGCGTGGCCTTGTGGACTCAAGGTGATACCGCTTCGTGGATTCGGAGCGAGGTGCGTTCGTGGATTCGAAGCGTGCTACTTGGTGAAGACCGTGGATTCGGTTGGACGTCGTGGACTCGACGTTGGACGCCGTGGATTCGGCGTTGGGCGCAAATCGTGGATTCGAGAAGCGTTGCGGAGCGAGCGGAGAAGATCTACTAGGAGCGTATGGAAAAAGGTTGAGTCGTCTGTGAGTACGTTATATCACCTTGTACGTGTTTAATTCTAGTGGATTTCGCCGTGTTATCGGTCCCGTGGTTTTTTACTCCGGTTTGGAGTTTTCCACGTAAAAATCTTGCGTGTTATTTAATTTTCCGCATTGGGTTATTTTTACGCAAAGATTTTGTGTTTACTGTTTACACCTATTCAGCCCCCTCTAGGTATTTTTTCTCCTATTTAGATCCATATTTATTATAACCGAACAAGTGGTATCAGAGCGGGAATAGGTTGTAAACAATGGTTGAAGGTGGAAACATCAACAGACCACCGTTCTTCGATGGAACAAACTATGCCTACTGGAAAGTATGGATGAAAGCATTTTTAATTTCCATCGACGAACGGGTGTGGCAATCAATTGAATTAGGATGGTCTAATCCAACTGAAATTATTGCTGATGTTCGCACCATCAAACCTAGGTCGAAATGGACCAAGGAAGAAATTGATACATCTTCTTACAACGGCAAAGGAATTAACGCCTTATTTAAATACTTTGTCACAAACAGAATTCTCGCGTATCTCGGCATGTGAGACTGCGAAAGAAATCTGGGATGTTCTACAAGTTACACATGAGGGAACAAACCTTGTGAAGATTCAAAAACTGCAAATGCTTACGAGCAAACTTGACTCCATTTTTATGGCAGAAAATGAATCATTCACAGATTACTATACATGATTGCAAGACATCATGAATACATGTGCTAACTTGGGAGAGAAAATTCCAGAATCTAAAGTTGTAAGAAAGATTTTAAGGACTCTTTTTGAAAGATTTCGCCCAAAGGTTACAGCCATTGAAACAGTTAAACACCCGGACGAAATCCGTGTAGAAGAATTAGTTGGTGCACTTCAAACGTATGAAATGACTTTTCCTACTAACTATTCTTCTGGAAAGGCATCCTCTTCTAAGTCTTCAGGTTTTGCGTTGAAATCAACAAAAGAAGAAGACGCGGATTCATCCTCCTCAGACGATGACGAGAACCTATCTATGGAGGACTTTGAGAAGCAACTTGCTCTCTTGACAAGGAAATTTCGCCGAAACTTTCGAAGGGGTAATTCAAGCAAAACCTCATCCTTCGTTAAGTCGAAGAAAGGCAAAGGAACTTCAAGTCTTAAGTCAAGAAAGCAAGAGAACTTTTCAAAGGACAAGAAAAGTTCGGAGGGACAAGTCCAATGCTTCAAATGTCGAGGCTACGGCCACATCTCAACGGAGTGTCCCAACAAGAATCCGGCAAAGAAGAAGGCGATGCAAGCTGTCACTTGGGATGACAACTCAACGTCAAATGAGTCATCTTCAAGTGATGAAGAAACAACGCAACGGCATTCCACGCGTCCACAACTTCACCTTCATGTGCTTAATGGCAAGTACATCCAGTTCATTGTCCAACTCCTCCTAAGTTGAAAAGAATGCAACGGACGATGAACTGAGCAATTCCGAAGGTGAAGATTTTGCTTTTGCCTACCATAAACTTTTGAGGGATTCAAAGAAATTGGCAAAGCAAAACAAGAGTTTGAGAAGAAGATTGCAGGATCTCGAAGAAGAAGCAAAAAGGGCAACTTCTCTCTCAAACGCTCTTGAAGTGGAAAGGGATAACTTGATCAAAGTAAATGTTTCCCTTCAAGAGAAAAATGAGCATTTCGAGAAGGAACATATCAAACTGGTGGATAAAGCGAATTACTTCTTGAAGCTCTACTCCGAGGCTCGACAAGAAAAATGGAAATGACAAAGACCATTTTCCAACTTAAGGATGATTTGAAGCGATTTTCTTCAGGAAGGAGTAAGTTGGATAAGTTGCTTGGTCTTGGTCAAACAAACCGTTTGGGCCTCGGATACACTCAAACTGGAGACAGTCCAAGTTCGAGTGGAACAGTTTTTGTGCCCCAGTCGGTATCTCCTCCTCCGACACGGAAATCACGCAAGCAACGACAACAAGCCTACCTCAACTACTACGGGATCATCAAGTACAAAGGTATGTTTTCGTTGTGGTTTTTCAGGGCACATAAGAAGAAATTGCAAGATTGGAGCAAAACGATCAAATCAAGCACCTCTTGCAACAACTACCAACAAGGTCATTCCTCGGAAATCAAAGAAAATTTTTCAAAGGAAAAGAGCCTTGGTAGTTCACCGCACAAGACGACACATCAAGGAGCAGCAATGAATCAAACAAGACGCTTTCACCTAGGAGAATAACTTCACGATCATTACCGACGCACTCCAAAAAGGTTTGGGTGCGCAAAGGTGAAATCTTCCCTTGTCTTGTTGTTCATACTTCCTTGCATGCATATGATAGTTCGTCTTGGTATCTGGATAGTGGTGTTCCCGTCACATGACCGGTGACAAAAACTGTTTTCAAACTTTAGAGAAAACCTCCGGAGGACTTGTAGTTTTCGGAGACGGTCGGTCTTCCAAAATTGTTGGAAAAGGGACAATAGCTATTCCAGATGGCCCGGTTTTGAACAATGTTTTATTTGTTGAAGGCCTTAAGACTAACCTCATTAGCATTAGTCAACTTTGTGATAATGGTTTTTCAGTTAAATTTTCTTCTGCAGAATGTATTGTAACTGATAAGGACCATGTATTCTTTTTGAAAGGGGTTAGATCTGAAAATAATTGTTATGTTGTTCCTAACAAAATTTCTGAAAATTGTAACCTAGTTTCTTTGATAATGAAACTCTTTGGCATGAAAGGCTAGGTCACATAAATTTTAAGGAACTTGCTAGAATTTCTAATAAAGACGTGGTCAAGGGGGTTCCAAACTTTCTTTTAAACAAAACATTGTGTGTGGCGGTTGTCAAAAGGGAAAACAATCTAGGACTGCACACAAGAATTTGAACCACGTAGGTACAAAACGGCCTTTGGAATTTTGCACATGGACTTAATGGGGCCAACTCGTCAACCATCTTTGGGAGGTAAATGGTATATTTTTCTTTTGGTTGATGATTTCTCTAGATATTCTTGGGTAGCATTTTTAAAAGAGAAAGCTGATACTTTCGATTCTTTTCATGAGATTTGTCATCGTATTATGATTGAAAAGAATGAAAAGATTACTCGTGTTAGAAGTGATAGAGGTGGAGAATTCATAAATTCAAATTCATTGATTTTTGCACTTCCAACGGCATTAAACATGAATTCTCTGCACCCTATACACCTCAACAGAATGGTGTAGTCGAGCGCAAAAACAGGGTCGTACAGGAGATGGCACGTGTTATGCTTCACAGCCGGAATCTACCGTTATATTTTTGGGCTGAAGCGGTGAACACTGCTGTCTATGTAATTAATCGAGTGTATTTGCGCCCGGGGACTTTAAATACACCATATGAACTATGGTTTTGTAGAAAACCTAATATCAAATATTTTCGTATCTTTGGGAGTCGGTGTTACATTTTACGTGATCGCGAAAATCTTGGAAAATTTGACTCTCGAAGTGACGAAGGGATTTTCTTGGGTTATTCTACAAACAGTAGAGCATATCGAGTATTTAACTTAGAATCTAAGACGATGGTAGAATCGATAAATGTTAAAGTAGATGAAGCTTTTCACTTTGCATCTGAAAAATCTACCCTCGATATCTCTCTTGATGATGATACACCTGCTAATGCATCTTCTCATAACAATTCTTCCGATAATGTTGATGCATCTAATGGTTCTTCAAGTTTATCTGATGTGCAGGAATCATCTCGTGTACCTCCGAGCTACTCCGTTACCTCAAACGTTACGCATCTCCAAGGATCATCCTGAATCGAACATTATTGGAGACCACAAGAAGGAGTCAGAACTCGGAGACAATTGGTTTGTGGATTCGCATGTTACGTATCCAAATCGAACCAAAGAATGTTGATGAAGCTCTTCAAGATGATTACTGGATTGAAGCAATGCAGGAAGAGCTCCATCAATTCGAGCGAAACAAAGTCTGGGAACTAACGAAGCCTCCGAAGCAACACAATGTGATAGGTACCAAATGGATTTTCAAGAACAAGAAAAACGAGGATGGTACCATCATCAGGAACAAAGCACGGTTAGTTGCTCAAGGCTATTCTCAAGTAGAAGGTATAGACTTTGATGAAACTTTCGCCCCTGTAGCTAGACTCGAGTCCATTCGTATTTTGTTTGCGATTGCTTGTCATTTTAAAATCAAATTATTTCAAATGGACGTTAAGAGCGCCTTTTTAAATGGGTTTTTAAATGAGGAAGTTTATGTGGCTCAACCGAAAGGTTTTGTGGACCATAAACTACCTAACCATGTTTTTCGTTTGAAAAAGGCTCTTTACGGTCTGAAACAAGCACCGCGAGCATGGTACGAAAGGTTGACAAAGCACCTTTTGGAAAAGGGCTACACTCGAGGGGGAGCTGACAGGACTCTCTTTGTGAAGCATTATCAAAATAACTTCATTGTTGCACAAATCTATGTCGATGACATTGTATTTGGTGCAACAAGAGATAATGATGCTTCTAAATTCGCTGAAACCATGGAAAGCGAATTTGAGATGTCCATGATGGGCGAATTGACATATTTTCTTGGATTGCAAGTTAAACAAAGTGATGAAGGCATTCATCTGTGTCAATCCAAGTATGCAATGGAGTTGGTCAAGAAATTTGATTAGAAAATTCTAAAGATTTTCCGACTCCAATGGGAACTAGCCACAAGGGATTAGGAAGTGAATCACACAGTGAGAATGTAGACGAGAAACTTTATCGCAGCATGATAGGAAGTCTACTCTATCTCACGGCTAGTCGCCCGGATATATCCTTTAGTGTTGGGATTTGCGCGAGATATCAATCAGCACCAAAGGAGGTTCACCTGAAAGCGGTGAAAAGGATCATCCGGTACATCAAAGGAACAATAAATTTCGGAATTTGGTATCCTATGGGAACAACTCTTGATATTGTAGGATACTCAGATGCCGATTGGGCAGGATCAGTGGATGATCGGAAGAGCACGAGTGGTGCATGTTTTTATCTTGGCCATTGCCTTGTTGCGTGGCATAGTAAAAAGCAAAACTGCATTGCACTCTCGACTGCCGAAGCAGAATACATCTCAGCGGGTAGTTGTTCAACCCAACTCATTTGGATGAAAAGTGTGTTGAGCGACTTCCGAATTTCAGCAACTTCGGTAACCATTCTTTGTGACAACACTAGTGCTATAAACATTTCTAAAAACCCTGTGTTGCACTCTAGAACAAAACACATTGAACTTAGATATCATTTTCTAAGAGAGCTAGTTGAATTAAGTATTCTTCAAATTTCCTACATTTTAACTGAAGATCAATTAGCTGACATTTTAACAAAACCTTTGGATCAAAAACGTTTTATTCATTTGCGTAAAGCAATTGGAATGCTTTCTTTGAAATAACACTTCTTGAAACCATTGCTTAGGTTAGGTTTTGTTTTGTGTTTTTGTTCTTTATCTATGCTTGTACATAAACATTAATTGAGCATATGTTATTGACTTTAACTGCATCCTTTCATATAGTTAGAAATTTATTATGGTTTGGATATCATGATAATTCATTTGATGCAATGATCATTTATGTCAATTAAGTCATCTTTAATTGATCAAAGTCAATTTCTCTCTCAATGATCTCTTGGTATAGTCATTATCTTATTTGACAATTGAGTCAAGTATGAACTCGAGATCAATTTTTGGTTGAATACCTCATATCTTAAATAATTGATAGCCAATTGAGGGGGAGTTTATTAAAATTGTTATGCTCAAAAGATGTGGAAAGAGTTACATCCCAATGAGGAGTGTGAAAACTACCACCACATGGAGGAAAGAGCTACCACCTCGGTCGTCCGAGTACTGTGTGCAACCACATGTATACCAAGCATAGTTTTTGTTGTTGATTAGATAAAATGCTTTTTGGAATACTTGACTCCGTCACATTCCAAGGTTGGTATAAGGTGGGATTTTATTGAAAGATGCTCAAAGAGCCACTCCCTACAATAAATTGACTAGAGATATTATCTAACTTATTTGGGATTTCAAACATCTATCGATCTTTGTGCTTCATTTTCTTTACCAAATTGATGATTTGATAAACGCATTACTCATAAGATCGTGATAGATGTCATTGAACTTGTTCAACTTTAAAGGATTTAATTTTTATAAATTTTCGTTTCGTTACTTGGATATTATTGATAGATTTAGCATAATCTATTTCTTTTGATATAAAACGATGATTTTTTAAAGTTGACATACAAAAGTGCTTACAATCTTTTTCTGGAATTTCTGGAATTTTCCTAAATTTTTCTGAAGAAAAAGTTGGAGCCGATCTGGACTGGAAAATCTGTTCCGGAACCCGAACACAGTAATTTTCTGTGGGTAACCGATCCTGACCGCGGCTAGGATTTATATAAAACAAAAGGGTTTTTGATTTCCTTGTACAACAAACTTTTATTTCCAAGTCTCCAGAGTTTCTCTCTCTAGAAAACAACCGATTTGGAGCCCTTCTAACTCAAGTTCTTCAGATTCAAGTAAGTTTTTGTGATCAAAACTCAAAATTTTCCACTGTTTTTGCATTGTTCTTCAACATATGAGTGAAAATCATGATTCTTTTTCGTTTGTAGATGGTTTTTGATCAAATTTCTTTTGAAATAAGAACTCTGAGTAGATTAGTTTTGTTTATATGCCTTGTATTCACTTGATAAACGGATTTTTAAGCTTCGATTTCTAAAAATTCGGTTTTAGGGCATATAATGAGAATTTTTGAAAATCATGAAATTGATCAATTTTTAAAATTCTTTTTGCAAAACTAACTTGATTCCTAGTCTCTCTACACGATAATGATTGTTTGGGTACAATTTTTCAAATTTTTGAAAATTAAACAATTTTTCGTGTTCTTGAGTTCTTGCTCGCAGGTTTCTCATTTACTAAGGCACAAGCAAGGATGGTGTTTGCTTGGATTATTGTGCTTCTTGTAGCCATGGTACACACAAGAGCAAGGAACAAACCAAAGAGGGCTAAGAAAGCTCAGGACAGCTCAGATTCAGGATCCGAGACAGAATCCGTCGACTGGGATGAACTTATGGAGGAAGGCACAGCGCATGCTACGGCAACTGCCTCGAAAGGGAAAGCACCAGCAGCTTCAACAAAGGCGAAGACAGCGCCCACTGCTGCAGAAAAAGGGAAAGCCCCAATGGAATCAACTCCAGTAAAAATGAAAAGAAAGAGCATTGCTAGAAAAAGAGGTAGTGCTCAAGGAATCACAATTGAAGAACCACTTGCAAGCGAGCCTCCTCCACAAGATTTTATAAGCTCTGAGAGAATCAAGGATTTTGAAAAGAGGGAATGCATTGGTGAGCGACATGTGAATGTCAAAGCTCTGAAAGAGCGTTCTGCACTATTTGGAACTCTTTTTGACCAAGCAAGACTTGCCCCCATCTGTAATTTCCCGGAGTCAACTGGCTATTGTCTTCACTTGGTGAGGATATTTTATCAGAATGCATCGAAATTGGTTGATCTTGAGGACGGACCAAGAGAATTTCTAACAACGGTTAGAAATGTTAAGATCAAGATTACACCTCAGCTGATTGGAGAGGTGTTGGGAATGAAGGCCCGGAGAGTGGTTGTGGATGGAATCTGTCTCCCGGATACTCAGTCGACAGGGAACTCTATTTTCTCAAAAGAACTTCGACCTGAGTACCGGTACTTGAACTTTATTGTTTGCTACAACATCCTACCCAACATGCAAACAAAAGTTCTCAGATGGGATAGAATGTTGTTTCTTTATCATCTTGGAAACCCCACAGCAGCCTTGGGTTCTAACTTCAACATTCCCTATCTCATTTGGTCGAGGATGGCGCGGTATGTGGAGAATGCCCATCCTACAGAGCGACTTCCCTTCCCAATGATCATTATGCGTATACTGAAGAAATTTAAAGTTGACATTGCATCTTCGGCATACATGCACAGTTTGGGAACGATCAATGACACAACAATAGTGAAGTCCCTCTCGACGAGACAAGATGAGCCACCCAAACCTCCTCGCAGAAAGAGATCGTCAACAGCAACAGCAGCACCAACAACAGCAGCAACAGCTTCAGCACCACCAGCAGCAGCTTCAACGTCAGAGGATGATGCCTCTGTCACATCAATATACAGAGAACAACAACGGCTATCATCAGAACAAGAACGAATGTCTTCCGAATTCGTAAAGATGACCGCCGACATAGGAGATTTGAAGAAGAAGCAGAAATCTCTAGCCATGTTAGTTAAAAAGATCTTCCAGAAACTTGGTTGCAGCAGCTCTGAGTATTCAGACTGATTTTTCTTTTGTTGTTCTAATTGTTTTTGTTTTTGCAGGTTTTAGTCTTAGTTCTTACTATTTTTGAACTGTTTAACTCCCTTTTATTTTTGTAATTTTGGCTACTTTTAGTGACAAAAAGGGGGAGAGAGATATGAACAATGGTTTGACAATGGTCTGTGAGACTTTGAACCTTGGAACACTAAAACTTGAAGGTAAGTACACAACAACTTTGGTTTGTATTGTGAATAAATGCATGTCTCGACTAACTATTCGACTAACTATTTGGGCATGTAATATTACTAACAAGTTGTTGATGACTAACAAACTTATGACATTTGGAATTTAATGCTTAGAAGATATGTCTATCTCTGATTGGTATTCTTAACACATATCTGATGTTGTAAATGTCATGGTGAGTATAAACTCCATCTCTCTGTTTGGTTTTTGAATGTTAAATTCTTGAGGTATCTAACGATTTCTTTTGTCAAGAATTGTCTCTTTTGCAGAGAGTACAGTCGTCTAAGTCTAGAGTCTGTTTTAGGAGTTTATCTCATGTATTTGGATCTTAATTGTAAATTTTTGTTGTATGGTGATAACAACAAAAATATCTTTTTGAATTTTCTTAAAGTGGATTTTTGTTTTGTCACGAAACCGCCAAAGGGGGAGATTGTTAAGGAATTTGTATTGGCGTATTTCGTGAAAGTGTTTAAGTCTTGAAGATTGAAGATGAAGAAGCTTGGATCATATACCTCAATCTCAAGAAAGAAGAATACAAAAGGATCAGGTACGTTTAATTAAATAATCTTGGTGATCCGAATACTTCTTATAGTGTAGAAACACTTGGATGGGTTTTTAATTGCTTAAAAATCAAAAACTAGACTGTTGTATGTTCAGGATCTGGATCAGGGGACTACAGTCCGAACCCCGAACATAGGTAGGTTCATGCGCAAATCCAGTCCGGAACACCCCTGGTTCAGTCCGGACCCCGAACGTGGAGTTTGCAGAAATCGCATGAACAGTCCGGACCGTGGGTATTTCAGTCTAGACCCCGAACACTGGTTTTTTAGGAATTCTCTGAAAAACAACGACAGTCCGGATCAAGCCAAATCCAGTCCCGATCGTCGTGTGGGAAAAATTCTGTTACAGTCAGTTTTTGATTCTTATCCACTTCCAAAGGTTTCTAACCTATAAATAAACCCTAATTTCATCATTTAGGGTAATCCAAAAAGAGGATCTAGTACGACCGAAAAAGAGAAAAATCCACATATAGAGAAGAAAGGAAATTACTAGATTTAATTCTATGTTTCTTCATCTATATTGATTAATTTGATTCTAGGATTTCAAACTCAGATTTTGAGTAGAATCAAATTAATGAATACTTAGATGGTATTTCCGATCTATCTTTAATCTAAGTATTCGGCGGATTTTCACCACCAAAAACAACGATTTTGCCAAAAATCGGCGCGTGGATTCGCGTGGCCTTGTGGATTCAAGGTGATATCGCTTTCGTGGATTCGGAGCGAGGTGCGTTCGTGGATTCGAGACGTGCTACTTGGTGGAGACCGTGGATTCGGTTGGACGTCGTGGACTCGACGTTGGAGGCCGTGGATTTGGCGTTGGATGCAAATCGTGGATTCGAGGGGCGTTGCGGAGCGAGCGGAGAAGATCTACTAGGATCGTATGGAAAAAGGTTGAGTCGTGTGTGAGTACGTTATATCACCTTGTACGTGTTTAATTCTAGTGGATTTCGCCGTGTGATCGGTCCCGTGGTTTTTTACTCCGGGTTTTGGAGTTTTCCACATAAAATCTCTGCGTGTTATTTACTTTTCCGCATTGGGTTATTTTTACGCAAAGATTTTGAGTGTTTACTGTTTACGCCTATTCACCCCCCTCTAGGTGTTTTTTCCCCTATTTAGATCCATATTTAGTTATAACCCAACATCTGTCACCACTTATGAAAGGTCAAGCTGATACCATCGGTATTGCCATGCGAAGGGCCTTACTTGGAGAAATAGAAGGAACATGTATCACACGTGCAAAATCTAAGAAGGTGCCACATGAATATTCTACGATAGGTCATGTCCGATTGGCGGATCTATTGGCGTACCCGAACCAACCAAATTGGCTGTCTTGGGGCGTGACAGTTTGGGGGTGAGGGTGAAGTCCCCTCACTTATATAACCTAAGCCTCCCAAGAAATTACAAGTTTGCCACTCTCTCTGTGCATTCCAGGCGTGAAAGGTCCGAACCCCGAATGTGGGTGTCCATTCTGCGCGCTGATGGTCTGAACCTTGGCTGTCCGGACCCCGAACATAGGTTTTCCAGTTTCCAGCGCAGGGAAGGCCTGGATTGCTCCTCTAGGGTTCGGACTCCACTACCCATGTCCAGACTCTCGACCCAAGGTCCGGACCCCGAAGGCTATGTGCTCACAATTTTTTTGCTTCGAAAAGCATGTTTTCGCCCCACGAAGCTCTAATTCCCATTTAATCATTCTGATATGCTCGGAATTCATTTTTAGTATATGCATTGCTTTGACTATGCCGGGGTCTCTTTTGAGCCGGAGTCCAACACAGAACCTTCTCCAAAACTCTCTTTTTTTTTTTTTTTTTTTTTTTTTTTTTTTTTTTTTTTTTTTGCGTCGAATTCGTGTCAAAAACACTAGAATGAGCTTGGAACTTTGCCCAATCATGGAGGTAGATCCACCAACTCACTTCCTACCAGTACTCTGCTATTTCGCACGAGTCCGGTTCGCTACATCCCTCCCTCCTTATAGGAGTTTCGTTCGTGAAACTAAAAATTGCCATATCTCAACTTGGGTCCTCGAACAAGTGAGGATGCAGCTCGCGCAGGGTACTTTCAAGCTCCCAAGTAGCCTCTCGATCACTATGATTGGCCCGAACATAAGGGATCAAGCGGTTCCTCAACTTCTTCTCCTGTCGGTCAACGATTCCCCATTGGAATGCATCGTAAGTTAAATCTTTTCGTAAATCTAGCAACGGATAGTTAACATTGTGAGCCAGGTCGTGAATGTACTTGCGAAGTTGGGAAACATGGAAGACATCATGTACTCCTGCCACATCTGGAGGCAATGCCAACCGGTAAGCTATGGGGCCGACCCGCTCCAAAACTTCGACACAATTTACCTTGCATTCCAAATCTCGTCACGCCTCTTGTAGGTGATATTTTCAAGAACAAATATGGGAATAACACTAAATGTAAGATCATGTCATCTTTTGTCGGAGTAACTTGTCTGCCAACTTTTCGCCGTCAGCAACCATTGACGTGCAATTCTGTCACGCCCCGGGAGAGGTCCGAAACAGCGGAAAACACCCATATTTTTTTTCTCAAAATCTTCCCCCCCGGCAACGTGCCCAGACCGCCATATATACAAGATCATTCTATACAAACGGACAGAGTCTCCCCTGTATATGTACGGTGTCGCACAAAATACAAACATCAACCGCAACCTGTTTTCCATACACAAAGTGCTAAATAAAGAGATAAGCTAGTCTTTGGATTCATACAAAAGAATATCACCCACACGGCATACTCCAAGTTGAAAGGATAAAGCCACAAGGTTTGAAACAGTGCCTACCCGACACTCAGTTTTGAAAATAAATTTCGCAACCATTTTATCATTTTGAAAACCTCCACATTCCACATGCAATCACACAATAATAAAACCAAATCCAAAAGACTACTATCTATCCACACAGTCCACATGTCCCACATCCACATCACACAATGTCCACATCTCATGCAAATAGTATCAACCAAATGTAATGATCAAAAGGGAGGAGTAAAATGTCACCAAGATGACGAAAAACCGAATCACTCCCAATCCAAAGCCTCTCCTCCATCTCCGTCCGAACCTGTCACCTAGTGGGAAATCAGTGACAAAAATATAGCAAGGAAAACGAATAAAACGATACTCAAGTGCCAAAAGATAGGTACGATAAAGTAAATAGGACATCAAACCGGAAGCTGAACTTCCAAGTCATCCACACTGTTTTTCCCGATTCCCCACTCGGAACCCAAGAAACAACAAACATACTCATCTCTGGTCCCTCCCGCCTGACTGACGTAGGGATCACGGGCCACAATTTCAGACCACTTCTCCGAAAAAGAACACCCTTGCGGTGGCCAAACCGCTGGTGTACGTGACAACGCCATGAGTCTCACGATCCCATACTTGTGGAATAAGACGCGGTACATCTTACGATCCCATACTTGTGGAATAAGTCCCGGTTCACCTCACGATCCCATACTCATGAAAAAAACCGATAAGTCAAGTAACCATCCTTGTCCCTCATGTATGTCTCGTTCCGTCACAATAGTCGTGATAATGTCCTTTACGTATTTATCGTTCCGTCATAATATTCGTGACAATGTCCTTCCTGTCATTTTAAAAGAGCAATATCGAAAACAACAACAAAAGGAAGAGGAGGGTTGAACAATGCCGTTCAACAACGTTCCCGACCTTGGTTCAGTTACCCACCTCAAACGGCGATGAAAACGATGTTCCAAAAACCCTTCTGAATCTCCTCAACTTTGCTCGGATGAAAACTACACCAAAAACCATCGTTAAAAACACACCCGTAGTACAATTCCGTAAATCGTATGTCAACCTGGGCTTCCGATGGCGAAAACAGCGAGAACATCGCTAACCGTAAATCAATTCCGTCAACGAAAACCCGAGCACACATCAAAACCGTACATCATGGCTTAAATCGGAAATCCAACAGTCAAAAACCCAACCAACCCCAACAACGACGGAGGCCAAACAGTCCCAAAAACTCAAAAACGGAGCAAAACGGGCCGAAATCCGTGTTGAAACGGGCTACCGGGCCTTCGGGTTGGGCGTCGTTGCACAGGCCTAGGCGTGGACCGGGTCCATGGCAAGCGGCAGCGGCGGCGTGGACCGGGCGTACACCAGCCGTGGACCGTGCCCAGGTGGGCCGCGGGCGCAGAGCGGGTTCTGTAGTTAGGCCGGGCCGCGCAGGGGTTTAGGCGCGCCCCGGGTTCACCGATAGCGGGGCGGTTTCGTACGCCGGGTCCATGCCTGACGCGTGGACCGCGTAGTTGGGCCGGCCCGATGCGGTTGCTGCGGGCCGGGCTAGTGCACACAGCGGCGCGCCGAGTTCACCTCGGTAGGCTGCGGCCGCCTGTGCCGGGTCCACGCGTGGAGCGTGGCTCGCCCTCCTGGGTTGGGCCGAATGAATAGTAACAGCTCCTTTTTCGCCGTTTTCTTTAACCCTTTGCCTTCCGTGACTCCGATGGTGACCCCGCGACCACCACTACTGTGACGTCGACCTTGCGAACATGGTAACGGCAGCGGCGGCCTCCCGTTTTAACTCAACAGCGGCGGCGGCCTCCCGTCTAAACCGACGGCCGTGGCGGCCTCCCGTTTAATCCTCCACGCTCCGACGGAATTCCCAAGAAATCCAACCGAAAGTACGGAACCTTACGAAAACAACACTAATAATAACAAAAAACCAAGATCCACCCTCTTTGCCGACGGGGTCGACGATGCGATGCCCGGATCCGCTTTCCGATCTCCGATCTTTGACGGTAAAGGTGCTTCCTCCTCCGGTCTCCGATGATGATGTCGGTTTCGTTCCCGATCTTTGACGAGCACAACGAGGAAGAAGACAAGATTCTCTCTTTCTTTTCTAAGGTGGAAAAACAAGGTTTTCTTATTTCTAATCTCTAATAAGTAATGTGAAACCGATCACCGGTTCACCTAATATTTATAAGAGAGATAGTAACAATAATAATCGATTTTAACAAATTGAATCTTTTTGTAACAAATTTCACCTTTTTGTAACAACCAAATCTTTTGTAACAAATTCTATCTTTTTGTAACAATTTCATCGATTTGCATGCCAAGATCTCCAAAAAATCCCTCCTACATCGGCACGGTTTTTAAAGCACCAATAATTATTAATGGATATTTAAAAATCCTTTTCCACCCATTCACTTTGAAAAATCATTACGGGAGATCCGTTCGTCAGATTTTCGAGCCGTTCGCACCGTCGTTTCCGTTTAACGGGCTCTACCACATGGAAACCAAAATCGATAAAATCAATAAAAGCGAAGAATACGCAAAATCACACACACACACACCGAAAGCGACTCGAAGGAAAAACCGCGGGTATTACATCACTCCCTCCTTTAAAAAAGTTTCGTCCCCGAAACTTAATTGAGGTTTGAGTTTCGGAACTGGGCATTGTGTTCCGGAACTCAAGCTCCAGTTCCGGAACTAACTTGGTTAGTACCAGTACCCAGCCTTGGGTACCGGTACTCAGTGAGGTAATTAGCCGATTTTGAGCAGTTTAGTGAGGGGCACTTTGGTCTTTTCACTCCCAGCTGCCTTCTACCCCTCGCCACCTTCTATAAAGAAGCCCCAGCCCCTGCCTTCTTCTCCACGACAGAAAGAAAGGAAAGAGAGAAAAGAAAGAAAGAAAAGGATGAAAGCAAGGAAAAGTTAGAGAGAGAGAAGAAGGAGAAGGAAAAGAAGGTGTGTGAGAGGGTGCAGCTTGTTGTCCTGCTGCTTGGAGTTGAGCGGAGCCGCGCGCGCGTCGGCCGCATGTGAGGTAAGTTGGCAGACTCTTCAAGATGGATCCTTGGATTTATTTTATGGTTTTAGAATGAGATTTTGAGTTGGGTTTTGGTTGTGATTCTCCTCTTTTTGTGCTGAGAGCTTTGGATTTTCACTGCGCGGAGCCGAGGCATGCTTGCGCGTGTGCTGTGAGTGGACAGCGAGGGCCGGAGTGCGCACAGATTTTATTAGAGGACTCGAGAGGGTTGTTCGAGCTTCCGAGAATATTTTCGAGGATCGCGACGATGCGCGCGCGTGTGGCGCGATTTTGGGCGTTCCGGCAGAGTTTTGACAGTGAGCGGTGCGGCGCTTCACCGACTTCAGCGTTTGCCTGCGGAATGCATTTGAGGTGGGTTGGAATTTCTTCAAGATGTATGGAATGCCCTCTAAAGCTATTGTATGCATGTTGATCATGTTTAGCTTATTTAATTGCATAGCTGGTAAATCTGATAGTTGCCTAGAATACTATAGAAAGACATTTATGAGCCCCTAATATTTTTAGAATGATCTAGACATGATTTGACACTAGACTGCATGGCTAGTTGGTTTTAGACTTGCATCTGAACCATTTTAAAATTGTCGGACCTGTTTTATGGAAAAATAGGCTTTGAAAATAGTTTTAAAATATTGAAATCTCCCAAAGGGGTTGTGTAGGTTCAGGACGCTTGTGTTCTCGTGCCGGGGGGCCGAGTGGATTTTTAGAGCTCTGTGGGATGAGTTTCTAGTGTCATGTGAGTTGAGATTCTTTGCTGAGATCGACGGGATTATTCTAGATCGTGAGTGGTGCATTTCTGATTTGGTAGTGGAGATGGTTCTCCGACTTAGCTTTGAGAGTTTTGGGCTCTGACAGGTTGAGTCGTGGAGGTTTTCCGACTTAGCCGTGGGTTGTGCATTATCAGATTGAGTCGTGGAGGGTTCTCCGACATAGATGTGAGAGGGTTTGGGCATTCCCTGATCGAGTCGTGGAGGGTTCCCAACTGAGTTGTGTTATCTAGGTATTGAGTTTCCGATCTATTTGATCGTGGATCATACCCTGCATGTGCCGCTTATGAGACAGTTGAGACTGATGAGATACTTGAGCTCGGTGGGGTCGCTCCCCTCGAGTTACGCTCCGGATGCGTGATGATGAGGATTGAGATAGTCAGACTAGGACGCCCCACGTGGAGTGGGCAGGTCGTTCCTAGTAGTCAGTTTAGGATGCCCCACGTGGAGTGGGTAGGTGCGTTCCTAGTAGTCAGGAGGACGCCCCACGTGGTAGTGGGCAGGTGCGTTCCTAGACGACAGGCGCAGGCTTGACTGAGCCAGTTTTGGCAGTCATTGAGATTTGAGTTTTGTGAGCACCTCGTGTGCGAGTGGTGCATAGCATGTTCTTAGATGAGTTTTCCTTTGAGCATGATACTTGAGGCATTTTAGCAGTGGCGAGTGTATGCATAGCAGGTTCATAGTAGAGATTTCCTTAAGTATGATGTTGAGACATACTAGCTGTAGTTCATTTCTTGCTTTTATATATATCTATCTGTATACCTATCTGTTGCCTCCAGTAGACTTAGTGGGCATACCGTAGATATTGGTGACGGTACCCACTGGGAACTACCTTCTGCAGTAGTTTTCACACCCGCTGCGGTGACAGATTTCCTGTGGTTGCTGTTCCGGCTTAGCTCGCGCGGAGACAGCTGATCGAGGTGAGGACGAGGCAGACTAGTTCCTTACCAGCATTGAGAGTCAGAGGTAGATGTACCCTGTATATTTTTATGATTCCAATTTTGTAATGGACAGTCTGAGAGAATTGTATTTATTTACTTAGTGAGGGTGAGAGGCCTTGTATTGAGGATTATTTTATTTATATCAGATGTTCAGTGTTGATTCTGTAGCTATTGGTTTTAGTTTCATCTCTGATACATGTTAGCTATAGATCTCTTGCAGGGTAGACGCTGCGTCTATGCGGCAGTTTCCGTACAGATGGCGGATCTGTTGGCTAGCCCGGGTCGCAGTTTCGACCCTGGGGCGTGACATGTGAGCAGATACTTGAGACAGTTTGAGCAGGCAGTACCAGTTTTTACTAGTTTGAGCAGGCAGCACCAGTTTGGGTGTCTTTGGGACGGTTGGTTACTGATGCATACATTCGGTTATTTTTTCATTTTGGGATTGCATTTAGGGGGCGTTTGGATCGGGTTATGTAAGATTACTGAGTATTTCAACATACCCAGACATGTTGTATTTCTGAACGAGATTACTGCTGATGCTGCATTAATACGTTTGGAATAAACCGGTAATGTAATGCTAAATTATAGTGTTTATAGCATTATTACGTTTGGTTCAACCTTTAAAACTCAGTAATCCTGATAGAAATGTATATCCTTTTCCAAAATTTCCCTTTTGATATTTTACACCACCAAAACTTAAAATTTAAATTGCACCGCAAAAAATTAATTTCTACTGTTAAAAATAAATAAAAAATAGACTATAATAATAATAAAAAATCATAAAATAATAAATAAATTTCATGTTAGAAGCTATATTTAAAGAGAATTAATAACTAAACATCACATAAGGCATAATATCAAATACATAATTTTCAAGGCGAGGGGGGGCCGTACGGTTTGAGGGCGCTTGAGGGAGAGAGGGGCGGCCGCTGCTTGCTTGGACGAGAGAGGGAGAGAGGGGCGGCTGCGGCTTGCTCGGGCGAGAGAGGGAGAGAGGGGCGGCCGCGGCTTGCTTGGGCGAGAGAGGGAGAGAGGGGCGGCTGCGGCTTGCTCGGGCGAGAGAGGGAGAGAGGGGCGGCCGCGGCTTGCTTGGGCGAGAGAGGGAGGTTCGTACGGCAGTCTCGGGAGAGAGAGGGGGGTGGCGATCGTGAGAAGAGATGGAATGATCTCCTGTTTAGGGTTTGGGGGTACTCGAGGGTAAACTTGTCATTTTATATTAACTACAACATTACCCGCTTCCAGTAATTCAACATACACCCCTCCCCCCCCAGTAATGTTTTGGAGTTAATCCTGCACCTTTCGGAATCTTATATTACCGAACAGATTACAGGCAGGATTTCCCAAACACAGTAATCCTGCCAAGATAACCCGATCCAAACACCCCCTTAGAGGCATAGTTGTGGTAGCTTCATTTTTCCTCATCAGTTTTGTTACCCGATCCAAACACCACTTCTTCTTTCCCCCTTTTGCCTCTGGTAGACCTAGTGGGGGCGTCGGAGTTTGAGGCTTTACCCACTTGGGGAGGCTACTGGTTTATCTGTAGTTCTCACCCCCATTTGTCTTTTCCTCTTTTCTTCCTCTTGTTTTGCAGTGTCATCTGCGGGAGCTGCTGGGCTTTCAACGGCTGATCGAGGAGAGAGGACGGTTGAGTAGATAGATCAAATCGCAGGATGAGAGATTTAGCTGGACTGTTGTTGTACCCTTCTTCCTCAGACAGTTGTACCTTACTTTTGGGTCTGCTTTAGCACGCTGTTTGTATTTTTTGGTGAGCTGGGAGAGACAGATGTCTTATTTTTATAGATGTACTGTATTTTATTTCCAGCTTCAGTCTGAGATGTATTAGTTTTTAGTTCAGCTCTGTTTTATGCTCTTTCTTATTATTTCCTTTATCTGAGCAGGTTACTGGCGCTTCGTGTACGCGGAAAATTCCGTGTGCACGGCGCATCTGTAGACGGGCCCAGGTTCTGGTTTACACTTGGGGCGTGACAAAAATAATATCGTGGATGTTGGACACATGCACACAACGAAAACAAGAAAACTGCGTGGTTAATGCCCTTTCGCTCTGATACCATTTAATCTGTCACGCCCCAGGAGAGGTCTGAAACAGCGGAAAACGCCCTTTTTTTTTTTTTTTTTCTCAAAGTTCCCCCCCCCCCCTTCCCCCGGCAACGTGCCCAGACCGCCACATATACAAGATCTCTCAACACAAACGGACAGAGTCTCTCCTGTATATGTATGGCGTCGCACAAAATACATATATCAACCACGACCAGTTTGCCATACACAAAGTGCTAAATAAAAAGATA
Source organism: Tillandsia fasciculata (assembly GCA_029168755.2). Lineage (NCBI taxonomy): Eukaryota > Viridiplantae > Streptophyta > Magnoliopsida > Poales > Bromeliaceae > Tillandsia > Tillandsia fasciculata. The sequence goes on along the minus strand of CM054943.1, from coordinate 12,756,170 downwards.
AGCTATTCTTTGGATTCATACAAAAGAATATCGCCCACACGGCATACTCCAAGTTGGAAGGATAAAGCCACAAGGTTTGAAACAGTGCCTACCCGACACTCAGTTTTGAAAACAGATTTCGCAACCATTTTATCATTTTGAAAACCTCCACATTCCACATGCAATCACACAATAATAAAACCAAATCCAAAAGACTACTATCCATCCACACAGTCCACATGTCCCACATCCACATCACATGGTATCCACATCACACAATGTCCACATCTCATGCAAATAGTATCAACCAAATGTAATGATCAAAAGGGAGGAGTAAAATGTCACCAAGATGACAAAAAACCGAATCACTCCCAATCCAAAGCCTCTGCTCCGTCTCCGTCCGAACCTATCACTTAGTGGGAAATCAGTGACAAAAATATAGGAAGGAAAACGAATAAAACAATACTCAAGTGCCAAAAGATAGGTATGATAAAGTAAACAGGACATCAAACCGGAAACCGAACTTCCAAGTCATCCACACCGTTTTTCCCGGTTCCCCACTCGAAACTCAAGAAACAACAAACATACTCATCTATGGTCCCTCCCGCCTGACCGACGTAGGGATCACGGGCCATAATTTCAGACCACTTCTCCGGAAAAGAACACCCTTGCGGTGGCCAAACCGCTGGTGTACGCGACAACGCCATGAGTCTCACGATCCCATACTTGTGGAATAAGACGCCGTACCTCTCACGATCCCATACATGTGGAATAAGTCCCGATTCACCTCACGATCCCATACTCATGAAATAAGCCGATAAGTCAAGTAACCGTCCGCGTCCCTCATGTATGTCTCGTTCCGTCACAATAGCCGTGACAATGTCCTTTACGTATTTACCGTTCCGTCACAATAGACGTGATAATGTCCTTTCTGTCATTTTAAAATAGTAATATGAAAAACAACAACAAAAGGAAGAGGGGGTTGAACTATGCCGTTCAACAACGTCCTCGACCTTGGTTTAGTTACCCACCTGAAACGGCGATGAAAACGATGTTCCAAAAACCCTTCTGAATCTCCTCAACTTTGTTCGGATGAAAACTACACCAAAAACCATCGTTAAAAACACACCCGTAATACAATTCCGTAAATCGTATGTTAACCCGGGCTTCCGATGGCGAAAACGGCGAGACTATCGCTAACCGTAAATCAATTCCGTCAACGAAAACCCGAGCCCACATCAAAATCGTACATCATGGTTTAAATTGGAAATCCAACGGTTAAAAACCTAACCAACCCCAACAACAACGGAGGCCAAACAGTCCCAAAAACTCAAAAACGGAGCGAAACGGGCCGAAATCCGCGTTGAAACGGGCTACCAGGCCTTCGGGTTGGGCGTCGGTGCACGGGCTTCGGCGTGGACCGGGTCCACGGCAAGCGGCTGCGGCAGTGCCGACCGGGCGCATGCCAACGATGGACCGCGCTGGGCCGCGGGCGAAGGAGGGTCGGGTTCTGTAGTTGGGCCGGGCCGCGCAGGGGTTTAGGCGTGCACCGGGTTCACCGATAGCGCGGCGGTTTCGTACGCCGGGTGCAGGCCTGGCGCGTGGACCGCGTAGCTAGGCCGTCCTGATGTGGTTGCTGCAGGTCGGGCTAGTTCACACAGTGGCGCGCCAGGTTCACCGCCGTGGGCTGCGGCCGCCTGCGCAGGGTCCACGCCTGGAGCGTGGACCGCGCTCCTAAGCTGGGCCAAATGAATAGTAACAGCTCCTTTTTCGCCGTTTTCTTTACCCCTTTGCCTTCCGCGGCTCCGACGGTGACCTCGTGACCACCACTGCTACGACGGCGACCCTGCGAACATGGTAATGGCGGTGGCGGCCTCCAGTTTAATACAACGGCGGCGGCGGCCTCCCGTTTTAACTCGACGGCGGCGACGACCTCCCGTTTAAACCGACGGCGGCAGCGGCCTCCCGTTTAATCCTCCACGCTCCTACGGAATTTCCAAGAAACCCAACCGAAAGTACGGAACCTTATGAAAACAACACTAATAATAACGAAAAACCAAGATCCACCCTCTTTGCCGACGGGATCGACGATGCGAGGCCCGGATCCGCTTTTCGATCTCCGATCTCCGACGGTAAAGGTGCTTCCTCCTCTGGTCTCCGATGATGATGGCGGTTCCGTTCCCGATCTTCGGCGCGCACAACGAGGAAGAAGACAAGATTTTTTTTTCCTTTTCTAAAGGTGGAAAAACAAAGTTTTCTTGTTTCTAGTCTCTAATAAGTAATGTGAAACCGGTCACCGGTTCCCCTAATATTCTTAAAAGAGATAGTAACAATAATAACTGATTTTAACAAACCGAATCTTTTTGTAACAAATTCCACCTTTTTGTAACAACCAAATCTTTTGTAACAAATTCTATCTTTTTATAACAATTCCTCGATTTGCGTGCCAAGATCTTCGGAAAACCTCTCCTACATCGGCACGGATTTTAAAGCACCAATAATTATTAATGGGTATTTAAGAATCCTTTTCCACCCATTAACTTTGAAAAATCATTACGGGAGATCCGTTCGTCGGATTTTTGTGCCGTTCGCAGCGCCGTTCTCCTTTTAACGGGCTAGAATACGCAATAAAAGCGATGAAAGCAATAAAAGCGAAGAATACGCAAAATCACACACACACAGAAAGCGACTCCAAGGAAAAACCGCGGGTATTACAAATTCGTAGTTCTCCTCAACCACTTGGAAAACATCTGGTCCCTACGTAGACTGTTCACCGACTTCACTCCAATGCAACGAAGATCGACACTTTCTGCCATACAGAGCTTCACAGGGTGCCATCCCAATGCTCAATTGGAAGCCGTTATTGTCGGCAAACTCCGCCATTGGCAAATATTGTAGCCAACCAGTTCCATAATCCATAACACAAGCCTTTAATATGTCCTTGAGGATTTGATTGGTCCTCTCCGATTGTCCATCACTTTGAGGATGATATGCGGTGCTTAAATCGAGGCGTGTCCCTAGAGTCTTGTGAAGACTTTTTCAAAACTGCGAAACAAACCGGGGATCCCGTTCTAAGACGATAGATATGGGCACTCCATGAAGTCGTATAATCTCATCGACGTAAAACTTCGCCAATCTGTCTCTTGACCACATGGTGTGGATTGGCAAGAAATCGGCTGATTTGGTCAGCCGATCCACCATCACCCATATCGCGTCGTGGCCCGCTTGTGTCACTCCCCGAGTGTAAATCAGAACCCGGGCCTGTCCACAGATCTGTCGTGCACACGAAATTTTTCGCGTACACGAAGCACCGAAAACCTGCTCAAATATAATATAATATAAGCAATAAAAGAGCACAAGTACAGAGCTGAACTAAAAACTAAAACATCTCAGACTAAAACTGAACTGAAAAAATAAAGTACAACTGTAATAAAGACATCTGTCTCTCCCAGCTCACCAAAATATACAACCAGCTGGCTAGAGCAAGACCCAAAAGTAAAAGTAAAACAGTTCGAGATGAAGGGGATACATCATAAGTCTAACTACAAGTCACTATCGGGGCGGATGATCTATCTACACAGCGATCCTCTACTAACAAATAAATGGGATGCTCCAGTATCAAATAAGGTACGAACTCTAATACCAGAAAGTAAATCATACCTGCCACCACATAGTCAGCCGTAGTAGAATCCTCCGCCTGTGCTAAGCAGTCCTGGTCGCTCGATAACGGCTGTCTCCCATCAGAAGGGCGGGGAGGCGCAGCTCAGTTTGCCTAGAGGTCGGTTGGTGAAACTCCCGGTCGCAGTTGGTGTGGTGACCTGGATCTCCACTGAGCTTTTGCGGTGTGTTCAGCGACTTCTGCAGGCCTATGCTGGGTGTTGGAGGTGTTTGTGCGCAAATTGGACCCAAAATTAGACTCAGCGCGAAATTTGGATTAAGATTACTTATTTGGATGCCTTCGACAAATTTTAGAAGTGGAATTGGGCAAAACGGACATCGGATTTGGACTCAGCGCGCGAAAATAATGGAAATCGACTACTAGGTTGTATTTTTCTGGACGCCCGAAAACGGACACTCGAAAGATTTCTAGTGTTTTCGGTTGCACGGTGGACCGGTGGACCGAGGAGAGTGCCACGTGGCGGCTTCCTATTGGTGTTGTATGCCACGTGGCGGAGCGGGGGTCACGGCGCAGTGGGCGCGGCCCACGGGAGCAGGCGCGGGAAGCGCAGTCTCGGGCAGGCGCGCGGGCGAGCGCGGTGTAGCGGGGCCGTGTGCCACGTGGCGTCTTTCGAGTGGTTCGCGTTGGACGCGTGGCAGTAGGTGAGTGGCTGGCGCATCAGGCATGGTCCACGATGTCGGGTGAGGACGCCTCGGGATGTGTGTGCAGCAGGGTGCGGGCGGCACGGCAGGCGCCCACATGGGCGCGGCGACCGACGCGTTGACGTGCGGTTCCCGCGCGTGGGCGCGCCACGCGTCAGCGCCCGCGCAAGCCATGCAGCGCATTGCGGGTGGCGGTTTTGGCTGTTGCCTGTTATGGGCGACGTGGCACGAGGAGGTGGTTCCGGGCGCTCCTCGCAGGGGACTCCATGGGGGATTCGGGCGCCCGATTGTGATCCAAGCGCCCGAATCAAGGGACAAATCCGGTATTTTCGGATTTGTTCGGGCTGGGCCTATAAATAGGCCCAGTACTGCTTCGTTGCTGGGCTTTCTTGCCTATTTCTCGCGGGAACTTCTATAGCAAACTTCTTCTTCCTTGTATGCTGCATCTTGTGGAGGATTCTCGGGTTTTTTGGAGGCCGCGGCATCGGCGTTTTCTGCGACGCGGCGCACTTCGACGCTCCTTCGATTTTGGCTTCTACCGTCGTATTTCAGTCCGCGAGACCCCCCTGGACTACCCCGTTGGACTTTTGAGCTGATTTTCATGGCAGCGCGTTCATAAGAGGTACGTCTTCGATTTCCATGCTGATCACTTTTTCTCATTTTGGGTTTTTGGCACGGTTTCCGAGGTATCTTTTGACCCTTGTACCGCTGCGAGGTATTGGACAGCGGTGGAGTATTGTTGGGATTTCTCGGCCTACAGGCATCGAAACGAGACGTATGAGGACTCGATCGGCATCTACGCTTCGAGAGGAACGCGCTCGTATTTTTATTGGAATTTTTGGAGGACTCTTTGAAGGTGATAATTATGCTTCTTCGCGGCTGTTTTTCCGCAGACTTGTGTTCGTGGGGTAGTTTGACTTACCGCATTGATTTGGGTGTATCTTGGCCTACAGGTGTCGGAACGAGATGTATAAATACTCGATTTGGATCTACACGTCGCAAGGATCGTAACCGTGATTTTTCTAGATTTTTCGGAGGTCTGCATGCAGGTGAAAAACCCTCTTTTTTGTGCTATTTTGCAAAATAGCGGGTGCGATTTTGGGGTATTGATTAGTGTGTTGTGGTTGTGATGTTGGTTGGAGCAGAGGCTTGGGCGACTGAGTACCGAGGGTGCAGTTTCGGTGGATTTTGATAGCGAGTGATTGCGCACTTCACCGACTTCGGCTTTGCCTGCGGAAAGTGATTCAGGTGGGTTGCTTCGTCTCCAAAACCGGTGGACGGTTCTCTAATTCTATTTGATAGAATGCATGCATGTTTAGGGTACTGTGTATGTGATTAAGGGGTAAGCTTAGTAATGATGATTGTATAAAGAATTGCAAGATTAATATTCATGTTATATTATGAGGACTTGCAAGATTTGGATATCCATGTTCATGATTAGTGAGAGCTTACCTAAGGGAATGTTACCCTATGTGACTATTAGCATGCCATGTTAGCAAATAGCGCTTTTTTGGGATTTGGTTATGTGATGGGGCAGTATTATGTATCTATGTGCGGATATCACCTGAAATGATTTCTTCTGAATCATGGATTATGGACAGCTGTAGTGGATTAGTGATTTTAGGCATATTGGTTATACCCTTGTGGAGCTATTATGTGATTTACTCCCTTTCATCTTCTTGAGGACAAAATGCCTGCTTGTATGGACATCTAGATAGGCCATCTTTTACTGCTACAATATCATGTTGGAACATGACTTAGGAGAAACCATGTTTGCTTCTTTTCTCCTTATTCGTTAGTCAGGTGATTTATGTTGCTCGGGTTTGAGCAGGGGTTTGGGATAGTGTAGTCGAGACTTTGTGTCTGGGACAGGTTGGATTAGATTGTGGACTTGTGGGGTATTGCGGCGACCATGGATATTGGGCTGTTGACCGGATGTTTACTTGTGCGTCAGATTGGGGATCATATTTCTCTAGTGGATGGAGTTTCCCACTTATTGAGTACTTATGCAACAGATTGGGGATTGGGTTTCTTTAGTGGTTGGATTTTCCCACCTTGATCATGATTGTGATCCAGTCCTGCTATATTGTGATACCTATGACAGTGATACTTTACTCGTGTGGGTCGCTCCCCTCGAGTGCCACTCCGGAGTAGGCTTTAAACCGTGACGGGTGCCAGTCAGTTGGATAGTTGGAGATACTGAGTTCGTGAGATTGATGAAGGAGCAGACAGTACCGGATTTTATACCGGTTCATTTGATTGGGTTTATTCCGACAGATACTTTTATTGTTGCACTCGTCCCGGGGGCTGAGTGGAGTCTGGTAGCTGAGATTAGACTAGTGCTAGTGTTATTGGGAGCTGTTTGGATTGGCGGTGGTCCCGTGTCGTTGAGAGTATTTCGACCGTTGTGCGAGATGTTGAGGATCTTGAGTCTATCCGTTCTGAGAGAGCGTGGATTTCGACTATAGCCTGTAGGTGGCACTATTCGATAGCGAGTTAGTCCGATTGGACACCCTACGTGGATACACTAGGGAGGCGCAGGCTTGACTGGACCAGATAAGGCAATCAGCTTGATTGGGTCGATTGTGCACCTCGTGTGCGAGTGGTTGCATACCTTTCATTGGTTTTTCCCCATTTGAGCATTTAGATAGAGGCATGGTAGCTGTAGAGTATCTCCAGCTTTCTGGTTCGGTTTTTATTGCATGGTTATCTTATGCCTTTAGTAGACTTAGTGGGTAGATCGTCGGGCCTGGTGGCGGTATCATTATTTCTAGTTGTACAAATGGTTGGTTTTTAGTTTTACAGCAGTTTTATTTTTATAGCTCTGATATCTGTTTAGCTGTAGTACCTTTTCTTGCAGGTAGGACGCTTCGCCTATGCGGGGTTTTGCATAGGCGGCGGATCTGTTGGCGAGCCTGGGTCGCAGTTTCGACCCCGGGGCGTGACAGCTGGGAAGTAGTAGGAACAGACGCTGGAGTTGGTGTCGCCAATGTCAGTAGGGGGCATGAAGCCCGCATATGTCCAGACTAACCACGAAGGTAACAACATCCCTGCAGCTGATCACAAGTACTAGCAAAATTCTGACCCCCACAGAAGATGCACCGGCCAGCCTGCTGGGGCTACCGTCTCTGCTATCGCGATTGTAACCTCTGCTGTTGCGGTGGCCTCTGGGATCCACCAGGCCCTCGCCGATCGGAATGCCTACGACCATAAAACTGAGGCCGTGGATGTCGTGGCGGTCTCCATCCACAGGTCTGCCTCTCATCATCCGGGGTTGGGCGTTTCCTCTCTGAACCCTGCTGTGATGTCCTAGCCCTCTCTCCGACCGCCACGTCACCCCTTTGCGCTAATAGCTGCTCCAAGCGTTGGTCCAGTCAAAAACTCCTCGCCACTAAATGGGTCACCAAGGCTCGCAGTTCCCTCAGCTCGGCGGATACCGCCTGCTCAGGCTCCTCAGAGGGGGTGGGGGTACCCCAGGTGGAAAAACGACGACGGGGAGGCATTCTGCCACCAGAAAACACAAGTCAGAACACAAAACACGCTCGACCCAATCTAGCGAAAGTCAAAGACATCCCCATATTTCTGTAACTTTATGTTGTCTGCAGCCAACATAACTGTCCAACAGGAATAGGATATGTCGATCCCTCTTCACTCACTAGAAGAGTCAAATAACTAAATCACCGATTTTTGCAAAATATCACGTCTCTCACGCCCTATCATCCTAGGGTCCGCCAAAAGCCTAGGGTTTCTTAAGTCCCAATTGACCTATCCCTAAGCTCTGATACCAACCTAATCTGTCACGCCCCGGGTGTAGTACACTAAACTTTAGCAAATTGCAAAGTTCTAGTGTGTGAAGGGTTCAATGATACCCTTCAGATGTTTTAGTAAGCTTCCGGAAGGTTCTAGAAGGTTTCCGGAGAGTTTGGGCGCAAATCGGAAATTTTCGAAAAATTCAAAAATTTGAGGTTTTTGGCTTCGGGGTCTGGACCGTCCGGGGGACAGTCCGGACTGTCCGCGCGAAACTGGAAATTCCACGTTCGGGGTCCGGACCGTATTGGGGGCAGTCCGGACCGTTCGGGTCTGGACAGCACAGTAAGAAACATAATAACGTTTCTTGCAGGGGGCTTTTGGGATTTTGTTACTCTAGAGTTTTTAACCCCTTCACTTCCTCTTTTCCTCTCATTTGGAGAGAGCAAGAGAAAGTGTTAGAGAGAGAGAGTGAGAGGGAGAAACCTTGGATTTCCTTCTCCAACACATCTCTCTACTTGGATTCTTCTTCAACCCCCTCTTCTCCATCATTGAAGCTTGCTACAAGAGCTTGGAGGAAGGCTAGAACTTGGAGAAGAAGGAAGTTTGGAGCTCTTGTGCCTATCCTTCGCTTTTCCAAGGTGGGATTCAAGCTCAAAGAGGTTTGGAACACTTCTTTTTCCTTTCTTTTGGGATTTTTGAAGGAAAACCTAACTTTTGGAAAACTAGGGTTATTTTGGGGCTTTTTGATTTATAGCTTTTGGGGTGGAATTGATGGGTGTAGAACACTCTTGTAGGTTGGTTTTGAAGCTTTTCTTGTTTGGATTACAAGATTTAGCAAAATCCCTCAACCTAAGGTATTTTCCACCTATTTTCCCTATGATTTTAAGGGATTTTGTGATTAGGGCTTTGTGATGTTTTAGCCCACTGAAAACTTCTCTTAGGGCATAAGAGGAAGTGTGGGCTTCTTGGTTGGGATCCTTCACAAGGATTTGGCAACTATCCGGTGGGTCTGACCTCACCGAAATGGGTGAACTCCCCCTATGTCTTCTATAGACTTTTAGGGCATCATTGTTGTATTAAACATGCATCGTTTGATTTATCATGATTTATGATCATGCATTTGAACCACTTCATGTGTAGAAAATTTCATACTCTATGTAGTAGAGGTAAACATTGTAGGTGCATGGGCACTTTGAGGGGGGATTGAATAGGAATTTTCATGAACTTAAGCTTTTGGATACGAATAGAGAATAACTATACATGTTATAGAATTATTGAGATATGTTATGCATATGATCATGAAGAAAATGGACATTATGACATTAGTGCCATCTAGTGTAGTGAGATACAAGTAGAAAATTCCTAAACTTGTACAATCAAGACGAAATAGCTAGATTCTATGTTTGAGACATGATGAGGACAACTTGTAAATGTTTTACATTTTCATTATGCAAGATAATGTTAATATTGTATATGAAACATTGACACTTGAGATACTATACCCCGACCTAAAGGTCGATGATGCTATTCCGTGTTTTAGACCCGATGATTACTATTCCGTGTTTTAGACACGATGATCGAGACTTGCTTGCTTGCCGTTTGTGCTCATGCGCACATGCTTGGTAGGGTCGCTCCCTCCAAGCCGGCACTCCGGAGTTGGCCATTTGCGACATCATGATTGCCGTGCGGGATTGGGTGCCGATTGGGACGCTGTTGGATTGGCATAGCTCCTTGGGGGGTGCCACCACGGGACCATGAGGCGTGGCTCAAGCTCAGACTCAAAGAAAGTCTTCAAGAGAAAAGGATTAAATTAACCAAACTTGACATTGTATATCACATAGATGATACATTCATGGAAGTTGGGCATACATGATAGCAAACTTGACATTGGACACCACATAAATAATACTACACATTGTAGTTGGACATTATGATAACATGATAGATTCTTATCATCATCACTTTGTACATGAGCATAGAGGCATGATAGTAGTAGAGTAGTTTACTTTACTTCAGTTGTTTATTACCTGCACTTTATTTCAGTAGTTATACTATCTTATCCCTCAGTTGACCTAGTGGTGTATTTCGCATCTCTCGGCGGCTTACCCACTGGGAACTATTGTTTAATAGTTCTCATCCCATTTGGGTTGTTGTTTTTCAGAGCCATCCGCAGCGGGAGGGGCTCGGGACCGTGGCAAGGGGTTACCGCATAGCTAGCTTGTCCCCGTCGCACCACTCGAGGTTGTTACAGGGCACCTTTGTTACAGGGCACCTTTTCTTTTGTTTTTCTTAGAGAGGTGTTGGTGTATTTTTGGCATAGAAACCACCCGTGTATTTTCATAGGTTGTATTTGAGAGGACCACATTTGTATATTGAATTTTAACTTCTTGTATGATAATTGTTATCTACTTTCCTCTTTTATGTATAGTTTAGTTGTGTTGTGCTTTGATTACTAGTAGTATGTGTATATTGCTTCCTTTCCGCTTTGTTGTTGTAGACGCCTTGTGTGTACCGGGGGGTACCTTGTGCACACGGCGGGTCTGTGCACGTGCCGGGTAGGCTTCCGCTGGGGCCTGGGGCGTGACACCGGGTGTAAACCAGAACCCGGGCCCGTCCACAGATCCGCCGTGCACACGGAATTTTCCGCGTACACGAAGCGCCGAAACCTACTCAAATATAATATAAGCAATAAAAGAGCACAAGTACAGAGCTGAACTAAAAACTAAAACATCTCAGACTAAAACTGAACTGGAAAAATAAAGTACAACTGTAAAAAATATATCTGACTCTCCCAACTCACCAAAATATACAACTAGCTGGCTAGAGCCAGACCCAAAAGTAAAAGTACAACAGTCCGAGATGAAGGGGATACATCATAAGTCTAGCTACAAGTTACTGTCGGGGCGGACGATCTATCTACACAGCGATCCTCTTACCTCGATCAGCAGCTAACGGTCCAGCAGCTCCCGCAGAAGACTCTACAAAATAAAGGGGAGAGAGAAGGAAAAACAACAATGGGGGTGAGAACCACTGATAAAACAGTAGCCCCTAGTGGGTAAAATCCTCAAGATCCGACGTACCCACTAAGTCTATTAGAAGCAAAAAGAAAAGTAAAGTGGTAAAGCTGAAAACAGAACTGCCAATAAAGAGGAACTACCATTACTATGCCCCTAATGCTATGATGAATGATAGCAACTGTAAATGTATACATCAATATAAAAGAAATAACCGCCGAGATATAACCCAATCAACCCGAGCTAAAACTCGAACACTGCATGCAAAACTGTGTCAAGTATTTGCTAATAGATCGGCACTCAATGACCAGAAGCCACTGTCTGGTACTCACTGGCCGATGTGTCAAACGCCTACTCTGGAGTGGCACTCGAGGGGAGCGACCCACACTAGTAAAATAACCATGTCTCATAAGTACAGTAACCATGTCTCACAAGTACAGTAACCATGTAGCAGGACTTTAGTCACGACTATACTCAAGGTGGAAAACTCCATCCACTAATAAGATCTCCACCCCAAACCTGATGCAAAGACCGGCATTCGGTCAACCGCCTAATATTCGCAGTTGTCGCAACACCCCACAAGTCCACAATCTGGAAGAGCAACCAATATCACGTCAACCTTCTACTGTCCACGGTCGCCGCAATACCCCACAAGTCCACAATCTAGAAGAGCAACCAATATCCGGTCAATCGCCTACTATCTGCGGTCGCCGCAATACCCCACAAGTCCACAATCTGGAAGGGCAACCAATATCCGGTCAATCGCCTACTGTCCACGCTCGCCGCAATACCCCACAAGTCCCCAATATGTACAATCTTTCCCAGACTCAAAGATCTCGACCACACTATCCCAAACCCCTGCTCGAACCCGAGCAACATGAATCACATATCCGAATAAAAACGAGAAAAATAGCGAACATGGTTTCTCTTAAGTCAAGCCCAATATGATAGTGTAGCGATAAATAGTGGCCTATCTAGATATCGATACATGCATACAAATGTCCTCATGTAGAGCAAGAGAAAAGAATATAATAGTGTCCTTACATAGATCAGATCATGATGTCCCAATCATAATGTCTCAATCTCACTTAGATAAGCTAGGAGTTAATCAGTGGAACTAAACATGCATGATTTTCAACAAGGAGATAATTAACGATCATAACCTGGTGATCTCTCTAATAGTTCGAGTGAGCATGTCGAAATAAGAGGTACACAACAACCACCTACCTGGAACACACAATCCACAACTGTAAAAGACTCCTCGCTGTCCAACTTCCTTTTTTCCCCACAAAACATCCAATATCTGCTAACCACTGCAAAAAGAATCGCACTCGGCATAAATGGAGATCCTCAAAAACAGTGCTTGCTGTTTTGCAAAACGACCCGGAAAAATAGGAAATTTCACCTCTGCCCAGTCCTCCAAAAAATCCATAATAATCACGGCTGTGATCCTCGCGATGATTAGATGCAAATCGAGCACTTACACGTCTCGTTCCAACACCCGTAGACCAAGATACGGCAAGAACACTCCACCGCTGTCCGAAACATCGCAGCAGAAAAAGGGATCAAAAGATGCCTCAGGAACTCCACCAAAAACTAGAAACGGAGCGAAGTGATCAGCATGAAAATCGAAGGCCTACCTCTTTGGAACACGCTGTCGCAAAAATCATCCAAAATTTCCTTCGGGGTAGCCTAGGGGAGTCCGCGAACTGAAATGTGATTGAAAAGACCACCGAAAGAAGAACGTTGCAGTGCGCCGAATCGCAGAAATTGCCAATGTTGCGGTCTCCAAAAATCTCCAAATCCTTGGAAGAGGTGGAGCACAGGTGGATGAAGTCTCTGCCAGAAGCCCAGCTCGAAATTCCACCAAAAAAGTGAGAAGAGAGGGAGAGGAAGTCTATTTATAGCTTCAAAAAGGGGGGGGAACACACTTTGGGGTGCGTTTTCGGGCGCCCGAAGTTTTCGGGCGTCGAACAAGCAACCCTCGTACCGGATCCGCGTAGCGCCCGGATTGCTCCGGGCGCGCCACGTGTTCGGAACACGGGACAGCGGGCGCCCGGCCACCAGGGCGCTACCGCGTGGCCCGACAAAAAAGGGCGGGGTGGGTGGCTGCGGCGAATGGCGGGGCGCCATGTGGCACCCCCCGCGTGGGCACCATGCCGCCCGTGCCTGCCCCCACCAATCACATGCCGCCACGCGTCCCGCGCTGGCGTTCACTGCGCCCAGCGCACACGCCTGGTCCGTGGACCACCCCTCCGCAGCGCTGCGTGGACCGAGCCGCATGAGCCGGCCATTCCCGAGCCGCCACGTAGCCCTACCCTGGTCTATGGCTCCCCGCGCACTCCTATGGACCGCACGCCCGTGAGCCGGCCAACTAGAAGCCGCCACGTATCCCCCCCTCCGATCTATAGCTCCCCCTATGCACCGAAATGCGTGGTAACCCTCCGGGTGTCCCTTTTTGGGCATCCGGACTCAAAAAAATACAAGCAAATAGTCGTTTTTCAATGTTTTTCCTCGCTGAATCCAAATCCGGCCTCCGTTAAGGCAAAACCCCCCTCTAAAATTCTGCGAAAGCAGCCGAGGTGCAGACTTGATCCAGAAGCCTCGCTGAGTCCATCTAACACGTTCATTTGACGCGTTACTGGCCCGACGCACCAAGAATAGGTGTTTCACACCACGGATCATGGGGAAAACTGCTCGGGGATCTGGGCCACTACATCCTCCCCCACTAAAAAATAGTTTCGTCCTCGAAACAAAAGCCATACCTCATGCCGAAGCCTCGAACAGATAGGGGTAGGTGTCCATCATCGTCGACTCAAGCTCCCAAGTAGCCTCGCGCTCGTCATGATTGCTCCACAAGACCTTCACATAGGGGAGGGCCCGACTGTGCAATTCTCTCACCTCTCAATGGCGCTCCTCGTACCTCAAGTCCTCGCTGGTCTCGAGTGGGGTGAAGTCGATGACGTGCGACGGTCGAAGACATACCTCCTTAGAGAAGGAACATGAAAAACATCATGAACATCGGCAAGCCTCGGGGGAAGTGCAAGTCTATAGGCAACTGGCCCAATATGCTCCAATACCTCGAAAGGTCCAATATAACGGGGGCTAAGCTTCCCACGGATGCCAAACCTCCTGATCCCTCTTAACGGCGAGACTTTCAAAAACACATGATCTCCGACGTGAAACTCTAAGTCTCGTCGCCAAACATAAGCATACTCCTCTGTCTGCTCTGTGCGGTTTGAAGGTGCTGTTAGATCACTCTGACCTTCTCCTCTACCTCAAGCAATAAATCGGGCCCCAAAATTCATCTCTCACCCACATCACTCCAATAAAGAGGTGATCGACATTTGCGCCCGTATAACACCTCAGACGGAGCCAACTGAATGCTCGCTTGAAAGCTGTTGTTGTACGCAAACTCAGCCAAGGACAAGTGTCGAATCCACCCTCCGCCAAAGTCCAAGACGCAAGCCCTCAGCATATCCTCACGAATATGTATCGTTCGCTCTGACTGCCCATCGGTCTGTGGGTGAAAGGCTGTAGTGAACCTGAGCTGAGTCCCCAAGGTAGACTGTAAACTTCTCCAGAAACGCGAAGCAAACCTCGGGTCTCTATCTGAAACTATAGAGGCGAGCACTTCATGCAACCTCACCACCTCATCCAAATACAGCTGGGCTAGCCGCTCGAGTGACCAAGTAGTCTGCATCGGCAAAAAGTGGGCGGACTTGGTGAGTCTATCAACAACTACCCAAATAGCATCTGCTCCACCCTGTGCCCTCGGCAATCCAGCCACGAAATCTATGGTAATATGGTCCCATTTCCACTCAGGAATTGGGAGACTCTGTAACTTGCCAGCTGGCACCCGATGCTCAGCTTTTACCTGCCGACAAGTTAAACATTGTGCCACAAACCTCCCAATATCCCTCTTCATGCCGTTCCACCAAAAGTGTGCCTTGAGATCCTTATACATCTTAGTCCCACCAGGATGGAGGGTATAAGGTGTATAATGGGCCTCTCTCAAAATCTGCTCTCTGATCTCGGAGTCCACTGGCAAACATGCTCGGTCCCTGTACCTTAGTACTCCCGAAGCATCCACTATAAAGTCCCATGTCTGAATGTTTGGAATCTGATCTCTAATCCTGGTCAACTGGGGGTCCTCACTCTGTCTCTCTCTGATTTTGTCCAGTAGAGTGGGCTGCACAACTAAAGACGTCAGTCTAGCAGAGACCCCAGGGGCCACAACCTCTAGCTCGAGCCACCTCATCTCCTCTAGTAATGGCGCCTAGTCTGTGATCAACATAGACAAGCTCTGCACAGCTCTCCTACTCAAAGCATCAACAACCACATTAGCCTTGCCAGGATGGTAAAGGATATCCACATCATAATCCTTTAATAGCTCCAACCATCTGCGCTGCCTCAGATTCAACTATTCTTGTGTAAACAGATACTTTAGGCTCTTGTGGTCAGTATAAACCTCACAGTGCTCCCCATACAGGTAGTGACGCCACAACTTCAGTGCAAAAACCACTACAGCAAGCTCTAAGTCATGGGTAGGGTAATTCTTCTCATAATCCTTAAGCCGTTGGGATGCATAAGCAATTACCCTACCCTCCTGCATCAGCACGCATCCAAGTCCACTGTGCAACACATCACTGCAGATCACATATCCTTTTCCCATAATATGGAGGGAAAGGATAGGAGCTGACATCAATCTGTTCCTCAATTCCTCAAAGCTCCTCTGACAATCCTCACTCCAAACAAACTTAATTCCTTTACGAGTTAAACGAGTGAGGGGTGTGGAGAGCTTCGCAAAGCCCTCTAAAAACCGGCGGTAATATCCAGCTAAGCCCATGAAGCTGCGCACCTCAGACACAGTCGTCGGTCGGGGCCAATCCCGAACTGCCTCTATCTTCGTCGGATCCACTGCCACACCTACGGCGGAAATCACATGGCCCAAGAAAACCACTCCCGGAGCCAAAACTCGCACTTTACCAACTTGGCATACAACTTCCTCTCTCGTAGAAGTTGCAGCACAATCCTCAGATGCTCCTCATGCTTAGCATCGCTCCGGGAGTAAACCAGGATGTCGTTGATAAACATCACCACAATTCGATCCAAATACGGCTGAAAAATCATGTACATAAAGGCGGCAGGGGCATTGGTCAATCCAAAAGGCATGACGGTGAACTCATAATGCCCGTACCGTGTCTTGAAAGCTGTCTTCGGAATGTCCTCGGCCTTCATCTTCAGTTGGTGGTAACCAGATTACAGATCAATATTCAAGAAGACACAAGATGCTTGCTGTGAGGACCCGAATTTCCATAAGAGGTTTACTGTTGGATCAACAGCTTTTGGAGGCCTTTGTTGGGTGTTAGAGTTGTTTGTGTGCGTTTTGGACTCAAGAGATGGACTCAGTGTGTTGAATTGATCCCGAGTGTAGTCGGAGGCATCTGTCAAAATTTTAGAAGTGGTTTTGTGCGAAATAGACATCGAATTTAAATTCAGCGCGGAAAAACGATGAAAATCGACTACTTGAATGTATTTTTCTGGGTCCGGATGTCCGAAAACGGACACCCGGAAGTTTTCAGTGTTTTCGGGTGCACGGTGGACTGGTGGACCGAGGGGTGTGCCACGTGGCGGCTTTCTAGTGGTGCTGTACACCACGTGGCGGAGCTGGAGAGGCAGCGCAGTGGGCTCGGCCCACGGGAGCGAGCGCGGGCAGGTGCGCGGGCAGGGCGCGCGGGCTGGCGCGATGTTCAGAGTTGGGTGTGCCACGTGGCGGCTCCCCATTGGGCGCGCTAGGGACACGTGGCCGATTCGGGTTCGGCGGGTGCATCAGGTGCATGCACCGGGCGCAGCGAGTGGAGGCGGTGACACGTGGGGCGCAGGGATTGGCCGGTCAACGCACGCGCGACACCAAGCGCGGCGCACGATGGACCACCTCGGGCCACGTGTCTCCCACTCATTGGCGGGCGCAATGACCCGGGAGATTCGGCGTGAACCGCGGCCCACGCTCCCCGCCGTGGACCGCGTCGCCACGCGGCGCTCCGCGATTGGCGGGCACGCGTGCACCGGGCACGCGTGCGCCGCGCGGGGCGCAGAGCACGGTGACGTGGCGCGCCGAGGAGGTTTCGGGCGCACACAGTAGCGGGCCTGGGCCGGATTCGGGCACTCGAATCCGGCGCCCGAATCCGAGAAGCCTGGTGGGCTGGGCTGGGCCTATTTATACCCCTCCTCTCTCTTTTTTTCTGCTTTTTTCGAAACGTAGAGAAGGATTGAGAGGGAGAGCCATGTAGAAAACTTGTTCCTCTTGATGTTTTTGATCTTGCGGTGGATCCCTAGGATTTTTGGAGGCTCGGCAACGGCTATCTTGGTTTTACAGTGCGCCTCGACGTTCCCCTTTTTCGGCCCATTTTCGTCACTTTTCAGTCCGAGAAGCCCTCTGTGCAGCACCAAAGGAATTTTTCAACGATTTTTACGACGGTGTGTTCCTGAGAGGTAATGCTTCGTTTTCTATGTTGATCGTTTTACCTCATTCTGCATTTTTGGCACAGTTCCCGAGGAACTTTTTGACCCTATTTTCTGTGGGGAATTTCTGGACAGCACGGACTTCTTTTATTTTTATCTTGGCCTACGAGCATCGGATCAGGGCGTATAAATACTCGTTTTGGATCTACTCGTTGCGAGGATCGCAGCGGTTATCTTTTTGGATTTTTCCGAGTTCATCTCGTAGGTAAAATTTAGCCATTCTCGGGACTGGTTGTATGGACTATGGGTTATTGTACATTATTTGGATTAATTGTACGCCGTGTGTGTTGTTGTGCTGTGGTTCGCAGCTTTTGGGTGTCTTGCGGAGAAAGGAGTGTTGGACAGCGGGGAGACTTTTACAGCTGTGGGTTGCGCTTTTCCAGGTGGGTGGTTGCTATATTTCTCTATTTCTGATATACTCACTAGGAATATTAGAGAGATCCTTTTGTTGGCTGCAGACAACATAAAGTTACAGAAATAGAGGGATGTCTTTGACTTTCACTAGATTGGGTCGTGTGTTTGGGGTGTGCTGAATTGCGGTTTTGTGGCGGCGAGCGGTGTCTCCCCGACGCTGGGCCCTGATCCGGGTGCACCTTGTAGCAGTTGGATCTGAGCTAGTTGTTTCGAGCCAGATACCCAGATTGGAGTCTGAGAGCTCCGGACCCGAAGGGTAGGTGTGTTGGAGGCAGATCAGCGGCGGTGTGGGTAGCTGAGCGCAGTGACACAGTTGTCGGAGCAGCGTGGCACAGTTGTCGGAGCAATGAGGTGACACAGTTGACGGAGTAGCGAGTAGCCCCCTCCGTGCCCACATTTAGTGCTGGGGCACCTAGGCAGGGTGGACAATTGACAGCGGGTAAGCTGTGGAACTGCATAGATCGAGTGAGCCAGCTTTGTAGGATGAGTCACCCCGATTTGTGGGTTTGAGTATGGAACATTTGGAGGCAGGGTTGTGTTTGGTGGGGATGGAGAGAGTACTTGTAATATCACGACTTTTTGTGTATCGTTTTACCCTCTTGCTAATACATTACATGTTAGGGAAAATCGAATTATCGGGTTTTCTTAAGTTGGCAATCATGCGGTGCGGGTATTTTTCTGTGATAGAGCTCGAAAAATGATGAACGGCGATGCGACCGGATATGAGTTCCGACTTACGGATTCCCCGGAAAGGGTTTCGAAGATCGCGGTAACCGTAGTGTGCATCGGAATCTGTGCAAAAGATCGGGCACGCTTTTCGATGGGATGAGGAATTATCTCTGCGATTAAATAATTATTATTTAAATATTAAATACCCGGATGTGGGTTTTACGGTACGTACCTAGGGAAAAATCGGTTCTTTCCGAAAAGAAAAGAGAAAACCCTAGCCGAAGAGAAAAGAAAGAAAAGAGAAAAGAAAACCCTAACCGGAGGAAAAAGAAGGAGAGAAGAAGAAAGCGGAAGAGTCCGATCGCTTCCGATCAACGTGCCGGAGCCGGAAGTGTGAGGGATCATCTGTCACGCCCCGAGGTCGAAACTGCGACCCGGGATCTCCAACAGATCCGCCATCTGTACGGAAACTGCCGCACAGACGAAGCGTCTACCCTGCAAGTCAGATCTATAGCTAAACATGTATCAAAGCTGAAACCAAAACCAATAGCTACAGAAAACCACTGAACATCTGATATAAATAAAATAATCCCCAATACAACATCTCTTAGCTGTCAAATAAATACAAAAGTCTCACCAATCTCTCAGACTGTCCAGTACAAAAGTGGAAACATAAAATATACAGGGTACATCTACCTCTGACTCACAATGCTGGTAAGGAACTAATCAGCCACATCCTCACCTCGATCAGCTGTCTCCACGAGAACCGTGGCGGAACAGCTACCTCAGGAACCTGTCACCCGCAGCGGGTGTGAGATCTACTGCAGAAGGTAGATCTCAGTGGGTACCGTCACCAATATCCACGATATGCCCACTAAGTCTACTGGAGGCACAACAGATAGGTATGCAGATAGATAGATATATATGAAAGCAGGAAAATGAGCTACCGCTAATATGCCACAACCTCATGCCCAAGGAAATCTCTACTATGAACCTGCTATGCATACACTTTCACTACTAAATGCCTCAACTATCATGCTCAAAGGAAAACTCATCTAAGAGGAAGCTAAGCACCACTCGCACACGAGGTGCTCCGAAAACCTAATCTCAATGACTGCCCAAAACTGGCTCAGTTAAGCTCGCGCCTGTCGTCTAGGAACGCTCCTGCCCACTCAACGTGGGGCGTCCTAGTGACCACTATGGACGCACCTGCCCACTCCACGTGGGGCGTCCTAAACTGACTACTAGGTACGCACCTGCCCACCCCCGTGGGACGTCCTAGTCTGTCTATCTCAATCATCATCACGCATCCGGAGCGTACTCGAGGGGAGCGACCCCACAGAGCTCAAGTATCTCGTCAGTCTCAACTGCCTCATAAGCGGCACGTGCAGGCTATGATCCACGATCAAACAGATCGGATACCCAATACCCAGATAACATATCTCATTCAGGAACCCTCCACGACTCGATCAGGGAATGCCCAAACCTCTCACAGCTATGTCGGAGAACCCTCTACGACTCAATCTGATAATGCACATCCCATGGCTAAGTCGGGAAACCTCCACGACTCAATCTGCCATAGCCCAACCATTCAAAGCCAAGTCGAAGAACTATCTCCACTACTAAATCAGAATATATATACCCATGATCTAGAATAATCCCACAAGGGATCTCACCTGACACTAGAAACTCATCCCATAGAGCTCTAAAAATCCACTCGGCCCCCCGGCACGAGAACATAAGCATCCTGAACCTACTCAATCTTTCTGGAAGCTCACAATAATTCCAAACTATTTTAAAATCTCAATTTTCATTAAAACCGGTCCGCCAATTTTTGAAATGGTTCAGATGCCAATCTAATGCCAACAAATCATGCAGTCTAGTGTCAAATCATCCCTAGATCATGCTAAAAAATACCATAGGCTCATAAATGTCTTTCTATAGTTTTCTAGGCAACTATCAGATTTACCAGCTATATAAATATTAAGTTAAACATGATCAACATGCATACAATAGCTTTAGAAGGCATTCCGTACATCTTGAAGAAATTCCAACCCACCTCAAATGCATTCCGCAGGCAAACGCTGAAGTCAGTGAAGCGCCGGGTTGCAAACTGTCAAGAATCTGCCGGACATGCCCAAAACCGTGCTGCACGCGCGCGCACTGTCGCGTTCCTCGAAAAAATATCCCCGGAAGCTCGAACCATCCTCTCGAGTCCTCTAATAAAAAATCCGGCGCGCTTCGGCTCCCTCGCTGTCCACTCACAGCATGTGTACATGCGCGCCTGCGCCCTCGGCTCCGCACAGTAAAATCCACAACCTCAGCTCAATCAACACAAAAGAGAAGCAATACAACCAAAAATCTAACTCAAAACCTTATTCTAAAATCCATAAAATAAATCCAAGGATCCATGCAAGGGAGACCTGTCACATACCTCTCACGCGAGGCCGATGCGCGCGCGGCTCCGCTCAACTCTAAGCCGCAGGGAAAACAGAACACTCCTCAATCCTCCTATTCTCCTTCTCTTTCTTTTCCTTGCTTCTCTCTTTTCTTTCTCTCTTTCTTGCTGTCGTGGAGAAGAAGGCAGGGGGGATTCAAATAGAGAGTGGCGAGGGGCAAAATACATGGGAGATGAAATGACCAAAGTGCCCACACTAAAAAATATCCAACCTGCTTAATTAATTCTGGCTCCCAGAGTCACTGAGTACCGGTACCCATAATGGGGTACCGGAACTATTGGTTCCGGAACTAAAGCTTGAGTTTCGGAACACAATGCCCAGTTCCGGAACTCAAGCCCCACTTCCGGAACTAAAGCACCCAAAACCCAAAATCCGAAGTCTGCAGCTTCTAAGTCCTTGCCGACAACTCACTTATTGCCCCGGGAGCTTCCGCGCCACTCCGAAATCTCCCGAACCCCTCTGTAAACATAAAGTACACATGACCAAAGATTTTCCCACTCACAAAGCTCAACCGTGCTCAATCCAACGATTTGGTACTCTCACAAGAAAAACCCTCACTTGCATTCTTTATTCATCTCTTTTCTCGTTCCTTTTCTCAATTCCAAAGCGGGTTAGAAGTAATTACTTAAACCTTTAATTACCAACTCCAACTCACTTTTCACCTTCGAGGCCTCCTCATCAAACCGAAACCTCCCGAGCTCCGCGGTAACCTGAAAATACACGTGTTCCAACACTTTCCAATTTCCTGTGCACAACCGCGGAGTCGGTTCTCTATCCAAATCCAGTATCTACAAGTACACAAAGCCTCGAAGCCAATGATTCAAACTGGGCTTCCAAGTTCGACGCTGCTAACTCACTTTCCTCTCAAAGGATTCTGCGTCGATCCGGAACAATCAGATCTCAACTGTAAACCCAAAAGGAACACGCCCAAGGCGATCTCTCTGCACCACGCCATATCGCGAGGTCGGTGCACTCTACAAAGTCCCAGTACTCTACACTCTCCCCTCCTTTAAAAAGGTTTCGTCCTCGAAACCAGAATAAGTCTAATCATTGGAGAATGTCTCAATCCGATGGGAACAGGAAGTACCCAACTCATCCTCAATCTCTCTAATGGTCGATCTCACTCATCACGATGGCTCCACGGAACCTTCACCCAAGGTATAACCTGACTGCATAATTTTTCTGCCTCACCAGCAAAAACTTGCATCGGCAGCTCCTGATAACTCAAACCTCGACCAAGTCCAAGGCAATGAAATCCAAAATATGCAGGTGATCACATATACATCTTCCAGCAAGATAAATACTCGCGGATCAAACTCCCCACATAACTCGAATCTACATATCCTTGCGGGTAGTGGCTTCCAGAAAAACATGGTCTCCAAATCCAAAACTCTACGCCTACAATTGGAATAAAACCTCCGTTGCTCCTTAGCAACTAAATGCTCAAGTACCACAAATGCATCACTCACATCCATCCACAGGGGAAGGAGTTCGACATTGGAAACCACGCTCAACCCTTAGCTCTAAATTCCAAGTTTCAAAAGTGGCGACCACTGATCGAACACCTCATTCCAAGGTTGCACTGCTCGCCTAACCAAGGCGTACTGACGATAATGTCCATGCCGGGATAATACTATAGGATATCAATCCTACAGCTCCAATAACTCTGTCCACCGGCGTTGCCTCAATCAAAATCATCCTGAGTAACCAAGTACTCCAGGCTCAATGATCTATGGATAATTCCATGATCTCTCTATCACAGGCAATATCTGTATCAATGCTGGTATCCTCCTCAGCTTTGCCTCTTCCAAGCTACACTGGCCTTGCATAGTTCAAGAACTTCTGACCTCTGTCACTAACATAGGTCTAGGCCCAACCCAAACGGTATCACTCTTCGTTGGGTCCTCTGTCACTTTTACAGCTATAATCACATGACCTAATCACAAAATCTTCCGAAGTCCAAGTGCAAACTCTCACAACTTGGCAACAACTTCTTCTCATAGAAGTTGCAGCTCTATCCTCAAGTGATCCTCATGCTCTATGTCACCTCGGAAACCAATCCAAATATAATCGAATCAACCGGCCCTGTATAAATCAACTCAACAACTGGTATGCCAACTCGATGTAGAGCTCAGACTCATGCCGGTACAACAACCCGGTCCAAGTACCGCTGGAACACATAATTCCTCAAATCCAAAAGGCCGCAGGGCGTTAGTCAATCCACTTGACCTTGCTGTAAGCTCATAATGTCCCTATCGGGTTCAGAACACTGTCTCTGCACAGCCCTGAGGAAAGAGGCTCCAAAGCGCTACCAATCTTGGAAAAGGGCATCTGCCGAAATACAATCCAAACCTATCTGCGCTCTAACCCTCATAGAACCCTCACCATTGTGTACTCAGAACGGGGCATCACTGCCGTGTATCAACGGCAAGGCATCACCACCGTGTATCAACGGTGTGGCAAGATATCCAAAATATCAATCTCTCGGATCCTCACTGTCGTATCCCCACGATGTGGTACTGGGTCACACAGACCACCTGATCCATCAAATCCCGCAACTGCGCTATCAGCTCTCTCTCTATGTCTCACGGGTAACACTCCAAGGGGGACTGCCGAAGTCGGCGCGGTTTCCAAGACCACGTCAATCACTGTCTCGATCTCAAACTCACCAAACGGCGGCTTCAAAATCCGATCAGGTAGACTCTCACTCGAGATCACACGGGCGATGGAAATATTCCTTAGTCCCGGTGCCGCCGTAGACACCTCCTCTACAGTCGCTAACAAAGCGATAAGACCACGACTCAACTCTGTCGTGCTCTAGCATCCTCTATAAACACACTCCTCCTGGCCAGGTCCACGGAGGATCAGTGTCCTCTCTCGACAATCCATGATAACATAAAAATTGGGATAGCCAATCCCTATCCAACCTCATAACAACATATCTGAACTGATATAGGACTAACAACTCGATGCTCGAATCCAAGGTCCTAACTGCACTGGGCAGGACTGGCAACACTCATCCATGTGCCAAACGTGAACCGGAACCTGATCCTCACGTGCACAAACCAACAGTCTCATCTCTGGCCCACACGAAGCTACCCCTGCTCTGCAAAATATGCCCAAGCGGTGTCGGCATCAACATGCTCCAACTCTAATGACCACAAAGACACCACACCTGATAAATCGCGATCCACTATCCTGGCACCCTCTAACCGGCTGCACAATCTCATCCACTAGATGCTGGTGGCCATCACTCAATCTGCCTCGGCATCACGGCTCTATCGGCCTACCGGTAAGTCGGGTAAACCTCTTCATCCTAAAGGCGTAGTGGGGGTGCCGTCGCAAGCGGCAAAACCCAAAAGCACTACTCTAGGACACTCTGCCTGAAAATATCCTGACCGTCCACATGAAAACATCGCCCCTGTCTGAGGTCACACTATGGCGATGTATACAGCCCACCGTAAAGACACAATCCTCCTGACACTACCACTAGTGCCTCGACTGTCGAGAACCTCCTGGTCTCTATCTCCTCTGAGACTCATGATCCTGTGACTGGAATCACGGCGATCTCGATGCACTCGACTGTACCAAAATAAGGCGGTACTGGATGTCTCTCTCCGGAGCTGGTCCCTCGCTTTCCGTCCTCTCTCGGACATGATCACTGATCCTCGGTCAGTCCATCGAGCATGCACAATCACTGCATCTAAAGTCAGCACTCGCCGAGAATGCACTAGGCAATAGATATCCTGATGCAGTCCCCTCTCAAACATAATCAACCTTCTGGGCCTCATCCTGGGCAACGTGGGATGCTGTGCTGAACAATCGTAGAAACTCGCTCCAAGTCCTCAACTACGCCCCCGGTGGTCCAGCGGGACGAACTCGACGCCAACAACTCTCAGCGTCCCTATCCAAAGTTGCGCAACCAAGTGCACCTGATGCTCCCCCTAGATGAACAAGTCCTCGAGCAACTTTCCATAGCAGGAATCCTGTTCCCAGCCTCCCAAGGCTCCAAACTCTACCCCAAAATCTAAAGGGGAAAGGATCTGGCTGATATCCAACAACAAATCAGCAACCTCTCGCTGCTCCTGCACTATCCACCGTGCGATCTGAGTCGAAGTCGACGATGTCGCGGCCGGAGGTACTTGTCACGCCCCAGGCCCCAGCGGAAGCCTACCTGGCACGTGCACAGACCCGCCGTGTGCACAAGGTACCCCCCGGTACACACAAGGCGTCTACAACAACAAAGCGGAAAGGAAGCAATATACACATCCTACAAGTAATCAGAGCACAACACAACTAAACTAGACCCAAAAAGAAAATACAAAAAAACTCTCTGAGAAAACCGGGTACACCAAAAACTCCAGCTAACAATACTCGGGTGGCTCTCTATCTAGTCCGCAACCCTCTTACCTCGATCAGCTGCTGACGGCCCAGCAACTCCCGCAGAGGACTCTGCAAAACAAAGGGGAGAAAACAAGGAAAGGACAATGGGGGTAAGTACTAATATAAAAATAGTAGCCTCCCCTAGTGGGTAAAGCCTCGACTCAGACATGCCCACCAGGTCTACCAGAGGCAAAAAGAGAAGAAAAAGGACAATGGGGGAAAGCTAAGCATAACAGCTGATAAAAGTGCTACCACTAATATGCCTCTACATGTCAAGCTAATAAGAATGGCAAAAGTATGCATTAGTATCTGAAAGCCTGCCTAAATAACCCAATCTGACCACCAGTGGACACTGGTACTGCCTGCTCTGTCTGCCGCGACTGGTATGCCAGCCTACGCATAACACCGAAGCAAAGGAGTCTCAAGGACTCAAAGTATATCTGCCGCGCACTCCGGAGTGGCACTCGTGGGGAGCGACCCACACGAGGAAAAATAAGTAACCACAAGTAACCTGATGTAGCAGGACTGGATCGTGACTCAGATCAAGTGGGAAAAACCCTCCACAAAAGATAGCCCAATCCCCCTCCCCCAATCTGATGCAATAGTACAGCCCGGTCAACCACCCAAAATTCGTGGTTGCCGCAATACCCTACCATAAAGCCCAGCCTGTCCCAAATCCCTCAGCAACCTAACTACACTATCCCAGCCCCCCGCTCGAACCCGAGCATGCTATCGCTGAAGTCTAAATACTAGGAGAAAGAAAATAAAGGCATGGTTTCTCCTAAGTCAAATTCTAAAAGATAGTGTAGCAGTAAATAGTGACTTAGTTAAATGACCATTTGAGGCATGCAATTGTCCCAGTATTTTAGTCTATTTCACATGAATAATTAAAATAAAGAAACGAGTGTCAGGATTATTGTCTCAAGGTGATGATCCCTATTGCAAAGTCATTAATTGCTAACCTATCGCTAATCATGCTGTCCAGGATAATTAAATGATTAAACAGAGTGATCATGATACCGAACTCATGCCAAAAATGCCATCATCATGGATAAACTATCAATTATTTAATTCCCTATTGCATGCAAGGTTATCAACAATAAGCTAGGCCTTTCTAACATCGGGATAGTCTGATCTTCCTAGTGAGCATACCAAAGGAGAGGAGTACAACAACCACCCACCTGAAGAGCTGACTGTCCAAATCCCAACAGCTGAAAATACTAGGAAATCCAAATCTCCTACTCCAATGGGTCAAGCAATACCCGCAACTCTCCTGGGTACAACACAAGGTCCACAAATACACATAAATTCCAAAACTATCCATACAAACACACACAAAAATCAGTCCCAAAGATGCCCTTATTTCACCTGCTGAAAATGCCCAAAAAATTCCAAGAAAAATATCACAGCGATCCTAGCGTCGATACCTTCGAAACAGGTACCTGCACGTCCAAATCCGAGTTCTGTAGGTCAAGATACAAATTCGGCAAGGTGGCCTACTCAAAAGATTTCTGCACCAAAAACTGTAGCACTGAACACAGGGAAAAAGGAATTTTCACCTCCAATAAAAACTCGAAAAAATCCAAGAAAAATACAAGCTTGTTCCTTGTGATCTGTAGATGAAAAACTTGTATAGGCACGTTTCAGTCCGATGCTCGTATGCGAAGATATCGCCAAAACACTCCAATGCTGTCCCAAAAACCACACAGAAAAGGGGGTCACAAAGGCACCTCGGGATCCGTGCCAAAAACTCAAAACCGGAGTGCGCAATCAACACGAAAGATGAAGCCCTACCTCTCAGGAGTATGTCGGCCCAAGAATCGTCAAAAACGAAGGTCGGGGTGGCCCAGGGGTGTCCTCACACTGCGCTGCGACGAAGAAGATCACCAGAAATGAAACATCGCACCGCGCCGTAAAATCCGAAACCTCGGGATGCGTGCTCCTAAAAATCCGAAAACTCTGCAGGTGGAAGCAGCACTCGAAGATGAACAAAGGTCTAGAAGGGAGCTCAGGCAGAGGAGGCTTGGAAGAGGGAGAAAAATCTCCAAGAAGGCAGCTTCGGGTTGCTTTATATAGGCTGTAGGGAACAAATCCGGAAATTCTGAATTTGTCCCCAGTTTCGGGCGCCCGGCCCGGCTCGCCAAGAATTCGAGCGCGCACAGTGCGGCCCGGCCCGCCAAGATTAGGGCGCGCACAGTGCGGCCCGGCCCAGCCTGCTCGCGCACGGGATCCGTCCGCCCCGCTCGCCGCCGTCCGACCCACCTCGGGGCCTGCCACGTGTCCACCGAACACGCGGCAGCTGTGCAAGCCCAGTGGGGGAGCGCCACGCATCCCCCAGCTCGGTCAGCGCGGTGGGTGGCGCCCGCGAATCAGCGGGCACCACGTGGCGCTGGCCACCTGCCCCACCTGCCCCACGGTAAGGCACCTGCCCCGACCGCCTGCTCCCGCGCATTACGTGGACCTCGCGCACGTAGGCCCGCCAACCCGGGGCTGCCACGTGGCAAGCCCCGGTCCACGCTCCCCCGCGCGCCCCCGTGGACCGAGCGTGCGCGGGCCGGCCAATCCGTTGCTGCCACGTGGACCCCCGCCGGTCCACGCTTCCCGCGGTGCACCCCGGCCTTTCCCAAGCCGCCCCGTGGACCATGCCGCGTGCGCCGACCAACCAGAGGTCGCCACGTGGCACCCCCGCCGGTCCACGGCTCCCCCATGCACCAAAAATTCAGTAAAACTTTCGGGAGTCCCTTTTTGGGCATCCGGACTCAGAATTTAACAAGCAAATAGCCGTTTTCAAGCGTTTTTCTGCGCTGAATCCAAATCCAACCTCTGTTTGGCCTAAAACCTTTTCTAAAATTCGGCAAAAGCAGCCGAAGGCCAACCCAGCTAACAATAACTCATAGGGTCCATCTGTGGCATCCCTTTGATGCACTACGGGCCAAACACACCATCAACAGGTGTTTTGCACAGTGGATTCACGGGAAAAAGCTGCATGGGGTTCATGGGTCCTACATCCTCCCCCACTAGAAAAAAGTTTCGTCCCCGAAACAAAGAAAGTAAAGCAGACGTACCTCAAACGGAAGTCTCGAACAGAAAGGGGTAGGTATCTCTCATCTCTGTCTCCAGCTCCCAAGTAGCCTCTCGCTCCTCATGATTGCTCCACAAGATCTTCACATACGGAATGGCCCGATTGCGCAATTCCCTCACCTCACGAGCAAGAATCCGCAACGGGCGCTCCTCGTACACCAAGTCCTCGCCGATCTCCAACGAAGTGAAGTCAATCACGTGCGACGGGTCAAAAACATATCTCCTCAGAGCTGAGACGTGGAAAACATCGTGAACTCCGGCCAGGCGTGGGGGTAAGGCAACTCTGTAAGCCACAGGGCCAACTCTGTCAAGTACCTCAAAGGGTCCAATAAAGCGGGGACTGAGCTTCCCGCGCACTCCAAATCTCCGGACCCCTTTCGAGGGCGAGACCTTCAAGAAGACATGATCACCAACCTGAAACTCTAGGTCTTGCCGTCGAGTATCGGCGTAGCTCCTCTGACGACTCTGGGCTGTCTCAAGATGTCGGCGAATAACTCTGACTTTCTCCTCAGCCTCCAAAAGTAAATCCGGTCCCAAAGTCCTCCTCTCACCCACGTCACTCCAATACAAGGGAGACCGACACTTGCGTCCATACAACGCCTCAAACGGAGCCATCTGGATGCTCGCCTGATAGCTGTTGTTGTACGCAAACTCAACCAATGGTAAGTGTCGGTACCACCCTCCTCCAAAATCCATAACGCACGCTCTCAACATATCCTCGAGGGTCTGTATTGTGCACTCAGACTGACCATCGGTCTGTGGGTGGAAAGCGGTGCTAAACCTGAGCTGAGTCCCCAAAGCTGACTGTAAACTCCCCCAAAAGCGTGATACAAATCTCGGGTCCCTATCTGATACAATCGAAGCAGGTATACCGTGAAGCCTCACTACCTCATCCAAATATAACTGTGCCAGACGCTCCATGACCAAGTCATCTGAACAGGTAAGAAATGTGCAGACTTGGTGAGTCTATCCACAATAACCCAAATCGCATCTGCCCCGCTCTGCGCCCTCGGCAATCCAGTGACGAAATCCATAGTGATGTGGTCCCACTTCCACTCGGGAATTGGAAGACTCTGCAACTTGCCAGCAGGAACCCGGTGCTCTGCCTTCACTTGCTGGCAAGTTAAACAATGAGCTACAAATCTCCCAATGTCCCGCTTCATTCCGGGCCACCAAAATGTGCCTTGAGGTCCTTATACATCTTAGTACCACCAGGATGAATGGTATAAGGTGTATAATGGGCCTCCCTCAAAATCTGATCTCTAATCTCAGGATCCATAGGCACACACACTCGGTCCCTGTACCGCAGTACTCCCGAGCTATCCACAGAAAAATCCCCTGTCTGATCCGCCTGAATCTGCGTCCTGATCCTCGTCAAGTGGGGGTCCTCACTCTGAGTGTCTCTAATCCTGTCCAACAGAGTGGGCTGCAAGACCATAGACATAAGTCTAGCAGAGACCCCAGGGGATACTACCTCTATCTGTAACCGCCTCATCTGCTCGACCAACGGCGCCTGCTGCGAGATCATCAGCTCAGACTCGTCCTCCTACTCAAAGCATCTGCCACAACATTGGCCTTGCCGGGATGATAAAGGATACTCAAATCATAATCCTTTAACAGCTCCAACCACCGGCGTTGCCTCAAATTCAGCTCCTTTTGAGTGAACAGATACTTCAAGCTTTTATGATCAGTGTAGATCTCGCAATGCTCTCCATACAAATAATGCCGCCACAGCTTCAGAGCAAACACCACCGCTGCCAGCTCAAGATCATGAGTAGGGTAATTTTTCTCATAGTCCTTTAATTGCCGTGAAGCATAGGCAATCACCCTACCATGCTGCATCAACACACATCCCAGACCACTGTGAGAGGCATCACTGTAAATCACAAATCCTTCTCCCATAACCGGGAGGGCAAGGATCGGAGCGGTCATCAATCTCTGCTTCAGCTCCTCAAAACTGCTCTGGCAAGTCTCGCTCCAAACAAACTTAACCCCTTTCCTGGTCAGACGTGTGAGGGGAGAGGAAAGCTTCGCAAAGCCTTCCACAAAACGCCGATAGTAGCCCGCCAATCCAAGAAAGCTCCGCACCTCGGTGATAGTCGTCGGCCTCGGCCAATCTCGAATAGCATCCACCTTGGCCGGATCCACCGCCACTCCAGCAGCTGAAACAACATGGCCCAGAAAGGCGACCTCCCGGAGCCAAAACTCGCACTTTTTAACTTGGCATACAGCTTCTTCTCTCGCAGAAGCTGTAGCACGGTCCTCAAGTGCTCCTCGTGCTCCACATCACTCCGGGAGTAGATCAGAATATCATCAATAAACACCACCACAAACCGGTCCAAAAACGGCTGAAATATCCTGTTCATCAAGTCCATGAATGCGGCAGGGGCATTAGTCAACCCAAAAGGCATCACGTAAACTCATAATGCCCGTACCGCGATCTGAAAGCCGTCTTGGAGATGTCCTCGGCCCTCACCCTCAGCTGGTGGTAACCGGACTGCAGATCAATCTTCGAGAACACAGACGCTCCCTGCAACTGATCAAACAAATCATCAATCCGGGGGAGGGGATACTTGTTCCGGATGGTCACTTTATTCAACTCCCTATAATCCACACACAACCGAAGTGACCCATCCTTCTTCTTCACAAACAACACAGGCGCTCCCCACGGAGAAACACTGGGTCTGATGAAGCCCCTGTCCAAAAGATCCTGAAGCTGGGCCTTCAACTCCCTCAACTCAGCTGGCGCCATCCTATAAGGTGCCTTTGAGATTGGTGCAGTCCCAGGAACCACATCAATCACAAACTCAATCTCCCTCTCCGGCGGCATCGTCGTCAACTCTGGGGGAAACACATCTGGGATCTCGCGGACAATAGGAATATCCTCGAGTCCCAGTGCCGCCGTAGGCACCTCCACAACAGTGGGTACTGTCGCCAAAATCCACGGTATGCCCACTAAGTTCACTGGAGGCAAAATAGATAAATAGATAGATAGATAGATAGATAGATAGATAGATAGATAGATAGATAGATAGATAGATAGATAGATGCAAGTTGGAAGTAAAACTATCGCTACATGCCTCAAGTATAATACTCAAAGGAAAAATCCATCTAAGAACATATAATGCGACCACCCGCTCATGTCACCCAATCTCAATGACTGCCACATCGGGTCCAGTCAAGCCTGCGCCTGTCGTCTATGAACGCACCTGCCCACTACCACACATCCACAAGAGGACGGGATTTACGTGGGGCATCCTAACTGACTATCTCAATCTCACTCAAGTGACCCCATGGTAACTCGGCCAGGGGCATCATCACATCAACGCATCCGGAGCGTAACCCGAGGGGAGCGACCCCACCGAGTATCAAGCGTGTCACATCTGTCTCAGCAAGCGGCACATACAGGCTATAGTCCACGATCAATCAGATCGGAAAACTCGAATGCTCAAATAAAACTACTCACACTCATGTCTAAGTCGGAAAACATCCCTCGACTCAATCTGATAAGCCCCGCTAAAAATCCCAAGACTCTAGAGCACAACCAGAAAATCCGAAATCCCCCTCTCGGTCCCGAGCACGAGATCAATGCATCCCGAAGCCACAACATAGCCCAGATGGACTTACAATTTTAAAATCACAATTTAAAGACTAATTTTTGAATAAAACAGCTTTTCTCGATTTTTAAAAAGATCTGGGAGCAACAGTAATGCCAACTAAACATAATAAAAAGTGTCATGCAGTCTAAGGAGTGCACTAAAAATAACACGGGGTTCCAACGAATTTTCTAAAAATTCTCCGGCAACTATCGGATTAAATAATAGCAAAAATAGTATATTAGACATGAATAATTTGCATTCAGAAGCTTTAAAGGGCATTCCGCAATTTTTGGAAGAAAAACCAACCCACCTGAGGTCTACAGAAAAATTGGCGTGCACACCGGCTCACCCAAAGCCAAACCACAAGCAACCAAGCTCCCTCGGCTCCGCGCAGCGAAAACCCCCAAATCTGGCCAAACAGTACACTACAAACTGCACTACAAACTACAAGAAAAGAGGAAAAAAAATCCAAAATTAGATAAGCACGGCCAAACCCACACGATCGCCGAGGAAAAACTGCTCTTCGGCCGACGAAAACGCCGCGCGCCGCGCGAAAAAAACTGCTTGTGCACGTGTCGCAGCGCGCCGCCAAGCCGCTGCCTGAGTGGCTTCAGCGCGGCGCAGCTAGCCGCGCGGCGCCATGCGCTGCCGCTGGCAGCGAAGACACACGCCGCGCGGCGCTAGGGCCAGCCACGCGGCGCCAGCATGCCTGCTGCGCGGCGCGGGGCCCATGCCGCACGGTGCTCGAGCCTGCCGCGCGGCGCTAGGGCCAGCGGCGCGGCTCCCCGCAGCGCTGCGCGCACCATGCGCGCGGCCTGCAGCGCTGCGGGAGCCCGCAGCGCTGCGCGCGGCCCCGTACCAGAGCGCGGAGCCCTGATGCACCCGAGCTGCTGTGCGGCGCCCAGGCGCGCCCGCCAGGCTGCGCAGCGCCCAGCTGCGCCCCTGCGGCAGCCTGGCGCCTGCTGCGCACGGCGCTCCTGCCCGCCCGCGTAGCAGCTCGCGCCGACCGCGGGCACGCCTTTTCGCGCGCACGCGACTCCCCCGGCTGCGACCCTTGTGCACCTCGGACACACAGTCCGGCAGCCCAAACACACACCAATTTTTTTTTTTAAAAAATAAAACAAATCAAAACCCAAATCAAGCTGAAAATCACCCAATAAAAATCCAAACTAAGCTCAAAAACTGCTACCTACCTCGAAGCAACCCTCCGCGCATGCTCCGCCCGGCTTCAAGCAGTAGGTCCCTCAAGCCCACCTACTTCCTCTTCTCTTTCTTCCTCCTCTATTCACCTTAACTCACTCCCTTTGTTCCTTCCTACTTAGCCAGCAGGGAGAAGCATGGGAGGTGGTCTAATTAAGGTGGCTTAATTAGCCCAATGTGCGGGGCAGCTGGCACAAGTAAATAAAATAAAACATAATAAAAAGAAAAAGCTTAATTAGAGAAAAACAAAATTACCTCCTCTAATTAAGCCAAGCATCCCTCAACCAAACCCTCAACATCTGTCTAAAACACAACAAAGCAACCATCAGTTTAAAAGAAATCATTAAATTAATTAAATAAATAGATACTCCAATAAAGCCAACTCCAACTCACTTTTCGCCCTCGGGGCCTCCGCCGCAGTCCAGAACCTCCCGAACTCCGCTGTAATATGAAAATACCCATGCTCACAGCTTTTCTCACTCAAAAAGCTCATCCGTGGAGTTGGTGTGCTCAATCCAAAAATTCGGTATTCTACACTCTCCCCCCGTTCAAAAGGTTTCGTCCTCGAAACCCAAAGAACTCAAATCTCAGGTAGGGGTCTCAAATAGAAAGGTGTAGGTACTCCTCAGCTCATCCTCAGGCTCCCAAGTGGCCTCTCTCTCATCATGATGGCTCCATAATTGTGAGGTCCCGGATCCCCCGCGTTGGGTTTGCTGGTTGTTGGGCA
Organism: Tillandsia fasciculata; assembly: GCA_029168755.2. Lineage (NCBI taxonomy): Eukaryota > Viridiplantae > Streptophyta > Magnoliopsida > Poales > Bromeliaceae > Tillandsia > Tillandsia fasciculata. The sequence continues at coordinate 12,722,050 of CM054943.1, read as the reverse complement.
GCTTTTGGTGGCCTTTGGGAGTGTTTGTGCGCGTGTCGGGTCCGAGAAATGGATTTGTGATGCAATTTGGGATTTAGTTGCATCACTGGAGGCCTGCGTGGTGTGTCGGTGGTGTTTGCGCGCAATTTGGACACATGTGTTGGACCTTGGGCTTAAAAGGAATTCCGTGGGAAATTGAAGGACCCGTCGGGTGTTTGGAAGTGGTTTCGCGTGATTCAGATGTCAAAATTGGACTCCGGGCGAAGTTTGGATTGAAGTTTACCTCTCCGGATGCCTTCGGGAATTTTTAGAGTTGGAATTTGGCAAATCGGACTTCAGAATTGGACCCGGCGCGGAAATCGGATCAAGTGGGCTATCCGGGGGCATTTGGTAAATTTTCGGATGAGAATTTGGAGAAACGGACATCGTTTTTGGATTCAGCGCGCGAAATCGCTAGGAATGGACTATTTACTTGTTTGTTTTGGAGCCCGGTTAGCGCGCGCGTTTTTCGAGGCATCGCGGCACGGAAATCGAGGTTGGCGTGGCACGGTTCCCGAGGCGGCTACGGCACGCGGCTCGAGGCGCGCGCTGGGGAAGCGCGCTTCGGCGCGGAATGCGCGGGGGCCGCCACGTGGCGGGCCCCCACTCGCGCCCGCGTGGGCGCGGGTGACGCGCGCCCGTGTGGCGCGCGGCATATCCCGCGCCGCGCGGTGTAACGGCCCGTGTGGCGGGCGCGTTGCCGCGCGCCACGTGGCGCAGGGGGCGCGCGCCGTGCCTGGTGCGCGCGCCCCTGTGCTGTGGACCGCCAGCCGGCGGGCCCTCATTGGAGGGCCCGTGGACCGGGTTCTTGGGAGCCCCCCTCTCCCATTTCTTCTTCTTCTCCTCTTTTTCTTCTTCTTTCTCCACCGCGAGCACCATTTCTCCTCTTCTTTCCTTTTCTTCTCCAACCGAGAGCGAGAGGGTGTGAGGGAGAGATTTATGGGTGGTGCGGCGGTGCGGCGTGGGCCTCGTGGAGCGCGCGAGGTTTTCCAACGGGGCGGTTCGGCGGCGGCGACGCAGTCAAGGTAGGTTCCGCGCGCTGTTTTTACGGTGTTTTTGGCACAGTTTTGGGGCGTTCTTTAGACAGTGAATTGACCCTCTTGCTCTTATCTGTATTAGGGACCGTATTTTAGTGCACCGTTTTGCGTGCGGACCCCGACGGCGTGCTCCGTTTTGCGTGCGGACTCCGTTTTGCCTGCGGATTCTGGCACCGTGCTTCGTTTTGCGTGCGGATTCCGGCACTGTGCTCCGTTTTGCGTGCGGACTCCGTTTTGCGTGCGGATTCTGGCACTGTGCTCCGTTTTGCGTGCGGACTCCGTTTTGCGTGCGGATTTCGGCACTGTGCTCCGTTTTACGTGCGGACTCCGTTTTGCGTGCGAATTCTGGCATCGTGCTTCGTTTTGCGTGCGGACTCCGGCGGCGTGCTCCGTTTTGCGTGCGGACTCCGGCAGCGGGCATCATTTTGCGTGCGGATCGCGTGGAGGCCAATTGCAAGTGTCTACGAGCAATTGGTGGCAAATCGAGGTGGGTGGCCTTATCTCCAAGTTTTCTGGACTGTACAGTAATTCTACTGATGTAGAACTATGCATGATAGTTTATTTCCTTGCGTAGCATGCTAGATTGTAGGAATTGTTATTCCTTTTATCATCTGTTAATATAGTTATCTTGGAACTTGACCTAGCACCCCCGTCATATGTTGCATGTGTAACCAGACCAGTAGAAAACCCTCACTTGGGCTAGGGTTATTTATGTTTAGACATCCACACTGTTCTTTCATTCCTGGACATAGTGTTATCCTCGCCCGGGTAGTGGGCCGAGAGGTCGGGACTTTCTTTTAGTGTGGGATGCATTTGCACTCGTGCTTGGGAGCAGAGTGGAGTCTGGTAGTTGTAGTGGGTCACTTCTCTGTGCCGGGAGCCGTTTGGGTAAACGGTAGTCCCGGGAGGTCTTGTATCCCTGTTGTGCTGTCGCCATTGTGTTAGTGGCAGTTGTGTGCTTGTGTTAGCTGGACCTAGAACCCAGAACCTTTTTGACATACACATAATTTTTTTTAGTCTATCGATGTTTTCTTCCAAGCATCGAAGGGCCGCTGAAGTCTGTTCTTGTTTGATGGGACAAAGGCATCAGCCCTTCGGGGTTTGGGTAAATCCTTGTTTTCTAACTGTTTTTCCTAAAAAGAACTAAAAATTATTAAAATGGACTTCTTCTCAAATCAAGATGGTTTTTCAAAAAGGGAACTACTTTTAGTCGTCACCCGCGTGGGTTGAGTGAAAATGGTTTTCAGTAACTAATGTCACCCCGTTTTCGTGTAAACTTCCCCACTCGTAAGGATTCGAGTGGCCTGGGTTCTAGGGGCCATTCCTTTTGTCGGGACGAAAGCCACGGGGGCCGAGCCTGGAACCTGTTCTGTTTGATAGGGTTGTAGGTGTTGGTCTCCCGGAACTTTCGGGCCCTGGTTGATATTTTCTGCGTGTTGTACCGAGGTTGTCGTGTTCCCGAACTGTAAGGGGGCCGGGAACTCCGATAGGCGGAGCCTAGAGTCTGTTCTTGTTTGATAGGGTTCTTAGCACCGACCTATCGGGTTTTCCAAACCCTTATGGTGTCGGTCCTTCCTGAGTTATCTGTGTGGTTGATGTTCTACTGTTGGGAACCGTCGGGGTTGACGGTGGTCCCGGGTCATTGAGTGTTGTCCGACCAGTGTTGTTGGCCCTGAGTTGTGGGTCGTTCCTGGCTGTGGAGTATCTCCAGCCAGTGTGTTCTGTACTGTGAGCTGTTGGTGAGGCCTGTGTCTCGTGTTCGTGTGAGCTGATCAGCTGAGTCGTCGAGAGTGCTCCGACTATGTGCGAGATGTTTGTGGATTCTGAGTCCTTCCGTTCAGTGCGTGAGCGTGGATTTTGACTATAGCCTGCAGTGCCACCTGAGCGACAGAGTGCGCGGATACCTTTTCCTCGGTGGGGTCGCGCCCCTCGAGAGCCACGCCCGGGGTGGATTTGTTACTTTGTATCGCGACTTGTCGACGCCGTCCCTCTGACTGGGCCAGTTAGTGGCAGTTACGGACGCAGTCCCTCTGGCTGGGCCAGTTAGTGGCAGTCACGGACGCCCTACGTAAGTCCGGTCCTCCGTGGATGTAACGGCAGTAGGTAGGCGCAGGTTTGACTGGACCCTATGCGGCAGTCAGTGTAGATTGGGTGACTGTACAGTGTGAGTTAGTAGATGCATCATATTATCATCTGTTCCACTTCTTGAGCATCTAGATAGAGGCATAGTAGCTACAGAGTTATTTTCCAGCTTTTCCTCTTTCAGCCCTGCTTTTGTTACTTTATGCCTCTAGTAGACTTAGTGGGCAGACCGTTGGGCTTGTTGACGGCACCCACTGAGAACTACTGTGGGAAGTAGTTCTCACACCCGTCGTGGTGTCTTTTCCCCAGGGACTTCTTCTCCTATTCCTGTGCGCCTATTGTTGATCCTTCTGGCCGAGGCGAGGGAGTCGCGAGCTAGTTCCCTACCTATCGTTGGAGTGTAGCGGTACCCCTCCAGAGGAGAGCTTCAGTAGATTAGTTTACTTCTTTTTCCTCTGTTGAGAGATATTTGTAGTGAGGTATAGAGTTGTACTTTATTTTTACAGTTTGAGAGACTGTTGTAGTGAGGATATATTTGTATTGAGAGCTTGTACACTATTGTATTAATTGGAGATATCTCCCTTTTGAGTTTTGTAACAGAGGACTTTTCATATGATCATTTTTGGGAGATGGATATTGTATTATTTTCAGTTGTACAGGGATTGGATTTTAGCTTTACAGTGGTTTACTTTTAGCTCTGATATCTGTATACTGTAGTTGATTCTTTTTGCAGGTTAGATGCTTCGTCTGTACGGCAGTTTCCGTACAGATGGCGGATCTGTTAGCGAGCCCGGGTCGCAGTTTCGACCCCAGGGCGTGACAATAATACCTTCACATAAGGTATAACCCGATTGCGCAATTCTTTCGTCTTGCGAGCAAGAATTCGCATCGGGCGCTCCTGAAAGTGCAGCTCCTCATCCAACTCCAAGGAAGTGAAATACAATATGTGTGAGGGATCAAAAACATATTCCTCCTTAAGACGGATACATGAAACACATCATGGGTACCTGCCAACCACGGCGGTAGCGCAACTCGATAGGCAACGGGTCCAATGCGCTCCAAAATCTCAAATGGTCCAATAAAATGCGGACTCAGCTTCTAGCGTACTCCAAAGCGGCGTATCCCTTGAGATGGCGAGACTTTCAGAAAGACATGGTCTCCAACCTGGAACTCTAAGTCTCGCCGCCACCTATCGGCATAACTCCTCTGCCGGCTCTGTGCAGGCACCAAATGACGCCGAATAACCTTGACCTTTTCCTCGGCCTCCAAAAGCAGATCAGGCCCCAAGGTCTTCCTTTCACCCACGTCACTCCAACATAAAGGCGATCGATATTTCCGTCCATACAATGCTTCGTAGGGCACCATCTGAATGCTCGCCTGGAAGCTATTGTTATAGGCAAACTCTGCTAACCTCAAATGTCGATCCCAGCTGCCGCCAAAACTCAGGACACAAGCTCTCAACATATCCTCAAGAGTCTGAATGGTCCGCTCGGACTGTCCGTCAGTCTATGGGTGAAAGGCAGTGCTAACCTGAAGCTGGGTCCCCAAGGCTATCTGCAAACTCCTCCAAAACTGTGAAGTGAACCTCGGGTCCCTATCAGACACAATCGAAGCTGGCACCCCGTGCAGTCTCACAATCTCGTCCAAGTACAACTGTGTTAATCTCTCCAGAGACCAACTCGACTGTATCGGCAAAAAATAGGCTGATTTGGTCAATCGATCCACAATCACCCATATAGTGTCGGCTCCACTCTGAGTCCTCGGTAATCCCACAATGAAATCCATAGTGACACGATCCCATTTCCATTCAGGTATTGGAAGGCTCTGTAACTTGCCAGCTGGAACCCGATTCTCTGCTTTAACCGGCTGACAAGTTAGACAATGGGCCACAAACCTTCCAATATCTCTCTTCATGTTATGCCACCAAAACTGTGCCCTCAAATCCCTATACATCTTGGTTCCCCCAGGATGGAGGGTGTAAAGTGTATAGTGAGCTTCCCTCAGGATCAGCTCTCTAATCTCCAAGTCCACGGGCACACAATAGCGGTACCAGTACCTAAGTACTCCCACTGCATCCACAGAAAAGTCCCCACCCAGACCACGCTGAACCTGGTCTCTAATCCTCTCAAGATAGGCGTCCCCACTCTGTTTCTCTCTAATCCTGTCCAACAGAGTGGGCTGCAAGACCAAGGACATAAGTCTTTTAGAATCCCCAAGGGACACAACCTCGATATCCAATCGCCTCAACTGCTCCCTCAACGGCATCTGCTCAGTAATCAACAAGCTCAAGGACTGTCCTGATCGCCTACTCAAGGCGTCCGCGACCACGTTGGCCTTGCTGGGATGATTTTGTATGCTCAGATCATAATCCTTTAACAGTTCTAACCACCGGCGCTGCCTCAAATTAAGCTCCTTCTGAGTAAACAAGTACTTCAGGCTTTGGTGGTCGGTAAAAATCTCGCAGTGGTCGCCGTAGAGATAATGTCGCCATAGTTTCAGAGCAAATACAACCGCGGCTAGTTCCAAATCATGAGTAGGGTAATTCTTTTCATAATCCTTTAATTGCCGTGACGCATAAGCAATTACCCTATCACGCTGCATCAAAACACAACCTAAGCCGCTGTGGGAGGCATCACTGTAAACCGTAAATCCCTCTCCCATAACTGGCAATGCAAGAATCGGCGCTGAAATCAGTCGAAGCTTCAACTCGTCCAAGCTCTGCTGGCACTGCTCAGTCCATACAAATCTCATTCCCTTCCTAGTCAATTTGGTGAGGGGAGAGCTTCGCAAAGCCCTCTACGAACCGACGGTAGTAGCCTGCTATGCCCAAGAAGCTCCGAATCTCTGTCACCGTCGTAGGTCTAGGCCAATCCCGAACTGCATCTATCTTCGTCGGGTCCACTGCCACTCCTGCGGCTGAAACTACATGGCCTAAGAATGAAACTTCCCGAAGCCAGAATGCGCACTTCTTCAGCTTGGCATACAACTTCTCTCTCAGAAGTTGCAGCACTATCCTCAAGTGCTCCTCGTGCTCAAAGTCGCTTCGGGAATAAACCAAGATGTCATCGACGAAGACCACCACAAAACGGTCCAAGTACGGCTGGAACACTCGGTTCATTAGATCCATAAAGGCGGCAGGGGCATTTGTCAATCCAAAAGGCAGCACCGTGAACTCATAATGCACGTACCGAGTCCTGAATGCCGTCTTGGATACATCCTCGGCCCGCACCCTCAGCTGGTGGTAACCGGACTGAAGATCTATCTTCGAGAAGACCGTAGCTCCCTGAAGCTGATCGAATAAATCATCAATCCTAGGAAGGGGATACTTGTTCCTGACGGTCACTTTATTTAACTACCTGTAGTCCACACAAAGCCCGAGTGACCCGTCTTTCTTCTTCACAAACAGGATCGGGGCTCCCCATGGAGAAACACTTGGTCGAATAAACCCGCGATCCAAGAGATCCTGTAACTGAGCCTTTAGCTCCCTCAACTCTGCAGGAGCCATCCTGTAGGGTGCCTTGGAGATTGGTGTGGTTCCAGGGACTACATCAATCACAAACTCTATCTCTTGATCCGGCGGCATAGAAGATAACTCTGGGGGAAACACATCCGGATACTCTCGGACAACAGGGATGTCCTCGAGCCCGGGCATCTCTACAACAGTCGCTAAGAAAGCGACACAACCACGACTCAACATCTGTCGTGCTCTAGAAGAAGATATCGTCAATGCAAACAGAGTACTCTGACATCCCCTTGACATTTTAGTTGTATCTCTTTTCCTGCTTTATATATATATCTATCTGCATACCTATCTGTTGTGCCTCCAGTTGACTTAGTGGGCATACCGTGGATATTGGTGACGGTACCCACTGAGATATACCTTCTGCAGTAGATCTCACACCCGCTGCGGTGACAGGTTCCTGAGGTAGCTGTTCTGGCTTGGTTCGCGCGGAGACAGCTGATCGAGGTGAGGACGTGGCCGAATAGTTCCTTACCAGCATTGAGATGTACGCTGTATTGTTTTGATTACACTTTTGTACTGGACAGTCAGAGAGTTGTATCTTTTTGGACTGTGAGAGTGAGAGACTTTCTATTGAGGATTATTATTTATATATATCAGATGTTCAGTGATTGATTCTGTAGCTAGTGATTTTGGTTTCAGCTCCGATACATGTTTAGCTATAGATCTGACTTGCAGGGTAGACGCTTCGTCTGTGCGGCAGTTTTCGTATAGATGGCGGATCTGTTAGTGAGCCCGGGTCGCGGTTTCGACCCCGGGGCGTGACAGATTAGGGTGGTATCAGAGCCTAGGAATATAGGTCGTTGAGGACTTAGTGACCCTAGGCTATTGGTTGGGCAGTAGGATGACTGTCGTGAGAGAAGTGACTTTAGCGAGAGTCCTGATTGAGTTTGTACCTCCCCCGAGGGATTGGGGCGAGTGATTTTACATGTTTATTCTCTAAAAGTGATTATGTTGGCTGCAGACATCATAATGCTTTAGAATGGTTAACATGAATTAGACTTTCGCTTGATTGGGTCGAGAGTGTTTGTGGTCTTGTTGTTTGGTTGTGGCAGTTGTCCTTCTTGCCTCCGAGACGCCGTGCAGCGGCGAGGGCGTGTTTGACCTTGGATAAGGAGCTCGAACAGCGGGAGGTTGAATGGACAGAGCATAGTGAGGTCTGCGAGTTTCGGGCCAGATAGCCTAGATGTTTGAGGCGATATGGTGCCAGGAAGAGAATATGGAGCGCGTGGTGCGCATGCTTGAGCAGAGAGTATCTCCCGGGGTATCGCCAGTGGTACCTCCGGCCGCGACATCGTCGACTTGGACCCAGATTGCACTATGGATAGTGCAGGAACAGCGAGAGGTTGCTGATCGGTTGTTGGATATTAGCCAGATCCTTTCCCCTTTTGATTTTGGGGTAGAGTTTGGAGCCTTGGGAGGCTGGGAACTGGATTGCTGCTATGGAAAAGTTGCTCGAGGACTTGTTCATCCAGGAGCATCAGGTGCACTTGGTTGCGCACCTTTGGATAGGGACGCCGAGAGTTGTTGGCATCGAGTTCGTCCCGTTGGACCATCGGGGGCTTAGTTGAGGACTTGGAGCGAGTTTCTACGATTGTTCAGCAGAATATCCCACGTTGCCCAGGATGAGGCCTAGAAGGTTGATTATGATTGAGAGGGGGCTGCATCTGGATATCTATTGCCTAGTGCATTCTCGGCGAGTGCCAACTTTAGATGCAGTGATTGTGCATGCTCGATGGACTGACCGAGGATCAGTGATCATGTCCGAGAGAGGACAGAGAGCAAGGGACCAGCTTTGGAGAGAGACATCCAGTATCGTCTTATTTTGGGACAGTCGAGTGGATCGAGGTCGCCGTGATTCCAGTCACAGGATCAGAGGAGACAGAGACCAGGAGGTTCTCGACAGTCGAGGCACCAGCGGTAGTGTCAGGAGGATTGTGTCTTTACGATGGGTCGTATACATCGCCATAGTGTGACCTCAGACAGGGGCGATGTTTTCATGTGGACGGTCAGGATATTTTCAAGCAGAGTGTCCCAGAGTAGTGCTTTTGGTTTTGCCGCATGCGACGGCACCCCTTCTACCCTTTCAGGATGAAGAGGTTCATCCGACTTATCGGTAGGCCGATAGAGCCATGATGCCGAGGTAGATTGAGTGATGGCCACCAGCATCTAGTGGATGAGATTGTACAGTTGGTTAGAGGACGCCAGGATAGTGGATCGCGTCTTACAGGAGTGGTATTCTTTATGGTCATCGGAGTTAGGGCTTGCTTGTTGCCGACACCGCTTGGGTGTGTTTTAGTAGAGCAAGGGTAGCTTCGTGTGGGCCAGGATGAGACTGTTGGTTTGTGCATGTGAGGATCAGGTTCCGGTTCACGTTTGGCACATGGATGAGTGTTGCCAGTCCTGCCCAGTGCAGTTAGGACCTTGGATTGAGCATCGAGTTGTTAGTCCTACATCAGTTCAGAGATGTTGTTATGGGTTTAGATAGGGATTGGCTATCACAATTTTATGCTATCATGGACTGACTGTCAAGAGAGGACAATGACCCTCCGTGGACCTGGCTAGGAGGAGTGTGTGTATAGAGGATGCTAGAGCACGACAGAGGTTGAGTCGTGGTCGTATCGCTTTGCTAGCAACTGTAGAGGAGGTGCCTACGGCGGCACCGGGACTAAGGGATATCTTTATCGCCCGTGTGATCTCGAGTGAGAGTCTACCAGATCGGATTTTGAAGCCGCCGTTTAGTGAGATTGAGATCGAGACAGTGATTGATGTGGTTTTGGAAACCGCGCTGACTTCGGCAGCACCCCTTGGAGTGTTACCCATGAGACATAGAGAGAGAGAACTGATAGCGCAGTTACGGGATTTGATGGATCGATAGGTCTGTGTGACCCAGTGCCACGTCGTGGGGATACGACAGTGAGGATCCGAGAGACTGATACTTGGGTATGATGCCACACCGTTGATACACGGTGGGGATGCCACGCCATTGATACACGTCGGTGATGCCACGTTGTGAGTGCACAACGGTGAGGGTTCTATGATGGTTAGAGCACAAACAGGTTTGGATTGTATTTCGGCAGATGCCCTTTTCTGAGATTGGTAGCGCTATGGAGCCTTTTCCCGAGGGCTGTGCCCAGACAGTGTTCTGAACCCGATAGGGACATTTTGAGCTTACAGCAAGGTCAAGTGGATTGACTAAGGCCCTGTGGCCTTTTGGATTGGAGGAATTGTGTGTTCCAGCAGTACTTGGACCGGGTTGTGCACCGGCGTGAGTTTGAGCTCTACACCGAGTTGGCATACCAGTTGTTGAGCTTGATTTATTCAGGGCCTGTTGATTTGATTATATTTGGATTGGTTTCCGAGGTGACATAGAGCATGAGGATCACTTGAGGATAGAGCTGCAACTTCTATGAGAACAAGTTGTTGCCAAGTTGTGAGAGTTTGCACTTGGACTTCGGAAGATTTTGTGGTTAGATCATGTGATTACAGTTGCAAGAGTGGCAGAGGACCCTACGAAGAGTGATACCGTGTGGGTTGGGCCTAGACCTATGTTAGTGACAAAGGTCAGAAGCACTTGAACTATGCAAGGCCAATGTATCTTGGAAGAGGCAAAGCTGAGGAGGATACTAGCAATGATACAGATATTGCCTGTGATGGAGAGAGCATGGAGTTATCCATAGACCCTTGAACATGAAGTACCTTGGTTACTCAGGAGGATTTTTGTTGAGGCAACGCCTGTAGACAGAGTTATTGGAGCTGTATGATTGATTTAGTATATCATTATCCCGGCATGGACATTATGGTCAGGTACGCCTTGTCTAGGCGAGCAGTGCAACCTTGGAATGAGGTGATCGAATCAGTGGTCGCCACTTTTGGAACTTGGAATTGAGAGCTAGGGGTTGATCATTGTTTCCAATGTTGAGCTTCTTCCCCTGTGGATGGATATGAGAGATGTATTTGTAAAGTTTTGAGCACTTTGGTTGCTAAGGAGCAACGGAGGACTTATGCCAATTGGAGGCTAAGAGCTTGGATTTGAAGATCCTGATTTGTGGACGCTACTATCCGCAGGGATATGTAGATTCGAGTTATGCGGGGAGCTTGATCCGCGAGTATTTATCTGGCTGGAAGAGGTATGTGTAATCACCTGCATGTTTTAAATTTCACTTCTTTGGCATTGGACGATGATTTTGGTTATCAGGAGCAGCCGATGCAAATTCTTGCTTGCGAGGCAGAAGAATTATGCAATCGGGTTATACCTTGAGTGAATGTTCAGTGGAGCCATCATGATGAGTGAGAACGACCACCTGAGAGCTTGAGGATGGGTTGAGTGTTCCTGTTCCTATCGGATTGAGACATTCTCCCGATATTGGATTTATTCTAGTTTAGAGGACGAAACCCTTTTTAAGGATGGGAGAGTGTAGAGTACTGGAACTCTGTAGAGTGCACCGACCTTGCGAGATGGCGTGGTGCGGAGAGATCGCCTTAGGCGTGTTCCATTTGGGTTTCCAGATGAGTTCTGATGGTTCCGGATCGACGCAGAATCCTTTGAGAAGAAAGTGAGTTAGCAGCTTCGAACTTGGAAGCCTAGTTTGAATCAGTGGTTTCGAGACTTTGTGCACTTGTAGATACTAGATTTGGATAGAGAACCAACTCCGCGGTTGTGCACAGGAAATTGGAAAGTGTTGGAACACAGTGTGTTTTTAGGTTACCGCGGAGCTCGGGAGGTTTCGGTTTGATGAGGAGGCCCCGAAGGTGAAAAGTGAGTTGGAGTTGGCAATTAAAGGATTTAAGTAATTACTTTTAACCGGCTTTGGAATTGAGAAAAGGAACGAGAAAAGAGATGAATAAAGAATGTAAGTGAGGGTTTTTCTTGTGAGAGTACCTGATTGTTGGATTGAGCACCGACTCCACCATCGAGCTTTTTGAGTGGGAAAAGCTTGGAACATGTGCTCTTCATGTTTACAGCAGGGTTCGGGAGATTTCAGTGTGATGCGAAAGCTCCCGGGGCAATAAGTGAGTTGTCGGCGAGGACTTAGAAGCTTCAGACTTCGGATTTTGGGATTTGGGTGCTTCAGTTTCGGAACTGGGGCTTGAGTTCCGGAACTGGGCATTGTGTTCCGAAACTCAAGCCTTAGTTCTGGAACCAATGCATTTAGTTCCAGTACCCCATTATGGGTACCCGTACTCAATGACTCTGGGAGCTAGAATTAAGTGGAATTTGGATATTTAGTGAGGGCTTTTTGGTAATTTTCTCTCCCACTGTTTTACACCCTCTATATTAAGCCCAGCCTTGCCTTCTTCTCCACGACAGAGAGAATGAAAGAGAGAAAGAAAGAAAAGAGAGAAGCAAGGAAGGAGAAGAGGGAGAAGGAAAGGAGAGTGTTGTGTGGGGGTGCAGCATGTGGTCTGTTGCTTGGAGCTCGACGGAGCCGCGCGCGCGTCGGCCGCACGTGAGAGGTATGTGACAGATTTTCCTAGCATGGGTTTCGGATTTGATGATGGTTTTAGAATGAGATTTTGAGTTGGATATTGGTTGTGTTGCTTCTCTTTTGTGCGGTTTGAGCTGAGGTTGTGGATTTTACGGTGCGAAGCCGAGGAGCGCGCACGTGCTGTGAGCCGGTTGTGGAGAGGGCCGGAGTGCGCGCAAATTTTTATTAGAGGACTCGAGGGATTTGTTCGAGCTTTCGGGGATTTTTCCGAGGATCGCGACAGTGCGCGCGCGTGCGGCGCGGTTTTGGGGCGTTTCCGGCAGATTTTGACAGAGAGCGGTGCGGCACTTCACCGACTTCAGCGTTTGCCTGCGGAAAGCGTTCCAGGTGGATTGGAATTTCTTCAAGATGTATGGAATGCCTTCTAAAGCTATTGTATGCATGTTGATCATGTTTAGCTTATTATTTGCATAGCTGGTAAATCTGATAGTTGCCTAGAAAACCATAGAAAGACAATTATAAGCCCCAGATATTTTTAGCATGATCTAGGGATAATTTGACACTAGATTGCATGATTAGTTGGCATTAGATTGGCATCTGAACCGTTTTAAAAATCGGCGTACCGATTTTAATGAAAACTGAGATTTAAAAATAGCTTGGAATTATTGTGAGCTTCCAGAGAGATTGAGTAGGTTCGGATGCTTATGTTCTCGTGCCGGGGGGCCGAGTGGATTTTTAGAGCTCTGTGGGATGAGTTTCTAGTGTCAGGTGAGTTGAGATCCCTTGTGGGATTATTCTAGATCATGGGTTTGTATCTCTGATTTGGTAGTGGAGATGGTTCTCCGACTTGGCTTAGAGTGTTTGGGCTCTGGCAGATTGAGTCGTGGAGGTTTTCCGACTTAGCCATGGGACGTGCATTATCAGATTGAGTCGTGGAGGGTTCTCCGACATAGCTGTGAGAGGGTATGGGCATTCCCTGATTGAGTCGTGGAGGGTTCCCGACTAAGATGTGTTATTTGGGTATTGAGTATCCGATCTGTTTGATCGTGGATCATAGCCTGCATGTGCCGCTTATGAGATATTTGAGACTGACGAGATACTTGAGCTCGGTCGGGTCGCTCCCCTCGAGTCACGCTCCGGATGCGTGATGATGATTGAGATAGACTGACTAGGGCGTCCCACGAGGGTGGGAAGGTGCGTTCCTAGTAGTCAGTTCAGGACGCCCCATGTGGACTGGGCAGGTGCGTCTATAGTAGTCAGTAGGACGCCCCACGTGGAGTGGGCAGGTGCGTCCATAGTAGTCAGTAGGACGCCCCACGTGGAGTGGGCAGGAGCATTCCAAGACGACAGGCGCGGGCTTGACTGAGCCAGTTTTGGGCAGTCATTGAGATTTGGGTTTTGGGAGCACCTCGTGTGCGAGTGGTGCATAGCTTGCTCTTAGATGAGTTTTCCTTTGAGCATGATACTTGAGGCATTTAGTAGTGAGGGCGTATGCATAGCAGGATCATAGTAGAGATTTCCTTGAGCATGATGTTATGACATTTTAGCTATAGCTCTTTTCCTGCTTTCTATATATATCTATCTGCATACCTATCTGTTGTGCCTCCAGTAGACTTAGTGGGCATACCGTGGATATTGGTGATGGTACCCACTGAGATCTACCTTCTGCCGTAGATCTCACACCCGCTGCGATGACAGGTTCCTGAGGTAGCTGTTCCTACTTGGTTCGCGCGAAGACAGCTAATCGAGGTGAGGACGTGGCCGAGTAGTTCCTTACCAGCATTGAGAGTCAGAGGTAGATGTACACTGTATTTTTTTTATTACACTGTATTTTTTTGATTTAGTACTAATGATTTAGTACTATATATATATATATATATATATATATATATATATATATATATATATATATATATATATATATATATATATATATATATAGTCATCGTGAGGAAAATAGCAATTTAAGTATGGTGTTGTAATGAAGATACAAACGTTGGCACATAACTCATCAACAATTAATTATACTATGCCGGCCTGTATAGAAGTCCTTGTCCTGGTATAAACTGCTTTCAAGCTTCAACATACTATACTACTACCATGTCAAATTAATTAATTAGGATCGAAATAGTATAAAAAACATCTCTCATATATGCATGCATCATATACATAATATTCACAGTACTTACAAGTACCATAATGATGCTTGCAGTGGTGTATGAAAGCTATTGGTATTAGACAACAAGTTACGGATACCATGTTTACAAGAAGGATTGAAAGGTGTTTGTGAGTTAAGTACTGTGAATATAATACATACGATGCATGTATGTTACATATGGGTGAAATGCTAGAAACAGTACCTAGCTCATAATTAATTAATTTGACATAATAGTGGTACGGTATGTGTGGTGACCCGGATCTTTGCAGGGCTTCTACAGTGTGACCAGCAGCTTCTGGAAGCCTACGTGGCATGTCGGCGGTGTTCGCGCGCCAATTTGGACACAAGAAATGGACTCGGGGCTTAAATGGATCACGTGGGTAATCGAGGGACCCCGTCGGATGTTTAGAGGAGTTTACGCGCAGAATGGATGTCAATTTTAGGCTCGGCGCGAATTTAGGATTAAAAATACCTTTTCGGGAGCCTCCGGCCATTTATAGGATTGGAATTTGGCAAAATGGACGCCGGATTTGGAATCAGCGCGCGAAAACGGTCAAGATGGGCTATTTACTTATTTTTTTGGAGCTTACTACAGTAATTTTTACTGTTCACTGCCGGAACAGTGTTCCCGGCGGCGGCCGGCAGCGGCGGGCAGCGGCGGAAGGCGGCGCGCGGCCGTGGGCAGGCGCAGAGCGACACGGGCAGGCGCGCATGGGCGCAGGGAGGTGCGCGGTCCACGCGGCGGGCGTGCACCAGGGCGGTGCCACGTGGCGTCTTCTGAGTGGGTGGTTCAGGCGGCGCGGTCCACGGGAGACGCGCGGGTGCACGGTGGACCGGCTGGGGACACGTGGCATCTATCTACTGGTTCGGTGCATTGAACTTACGTACACCGGGCGCAGCGGACGAATGGTCTGACACGTGGCGCCTCCCCATTGGTCGGGGTACTGTGCGCGGCTGGCAGGGCGACGTGCGCCGTACCGGCGGGCAGGTGGCCGTACCGGCGGGCAGGTGGCCGTACGCGCGGGTCAGCCGAGCGACGTGCGCGGGGCAGGCGCGTGGGTGCCACGCGGCGCGGCCGGGGTGGCCGGCGCCGCTGGTTGCTGTTCGTGCGCGGGTGACGTGGCGCAGCGCGGTTGGCGGTTCTTGCTGTTTGCCATTTTGGGGTGACGTGGCAGCATCTGGTGGATTCGGGCGCTGATGGACGGCCCGGATCGGGCGCATTGTGTGCGCCCGAAACTTTCCGGGCGCCCGAAAGTTGGGACATAGGGGGGATTTTGTGATTTGTTCAGTTTCAGCTATAAATACCTCCCTTTGGCCTGCAGTTTGAGGCTTTTCCCGAGCTCTTCTCCCTTGGCAACCTTAAGCAAAGTTGTTCCATCTTCCCGTGGAGCATCTCGTGGAGAAGTTTGGGAATTTTTGGTGGCACGCACTTCGAGGTATGCGGCTTTTGGCGCAGTGCGACTTTCCTTCACCGGTGATCCCCTTTGTCGCGTTTCGGTACGCAGGCTCCCTTGGCTTACTCGGACCATCTTTTTCGATGATTTTTGCTGCAGCGCGTTCACGAGAGGTAAGGCTTCGTTTTTCGTGTTGATTACTTCTCCGTATTTTGAGTTTTTGGCACAGTTCCCGAGGCATCTCTGAGCCACTATTTTTCTGTGGTGATTTTGGACAGCATGAGCTTGTTGGATTTATTTCTCAGCCCACAGGTATCGGAATGAGGTGATTCAAGTGTCGATTGGTATCTACTCTTCGAGAGGAACGCACCCGTATTTTTATTGGATTTTTATGAGGTCATTTCGTGGGTGAGAATTAAGTTTCTTTACTGCTGTTTTTCCAGCAGAATTGTGTTCTTGGGGGAATGGGTTCCAACGTTGTCCGAATTGTTTCTTGGCCTACAGGTATCAGAACGGGGCGTTTAAACAGTCGATTTGGGGCTACTCGTCGCGAGGATCGCAACAGTAATTTTTTTGGAATTTTCGGAGGTCTGTATACAGGTGAAAAGGCTTCTCCACTCTGCTGGTTGGTAAAAACAGCGTATGCTGTTTTTAGGAATTGTAGATTGGTTATTAATTGTTGGTGATGTTGTTGATTGGAACAGAGGGCTGTGCGGCTGTTACCGAGGGTGCGACTTTGGCAGATTTTGGATTTCGTGTGGCTGCGGAC
>CM054943.1:12685643-12700643 GCA_029168755.2 Tillandsia fasciculata | reverse complement strand
TGATGTGAGCGGATGGTGGCATATTTATTCTTAGATGGTTTTTCCCTTTGAGCATCATATTGAGGCATGTCGGGTAGTTTATTTCAGTGCACTTTATTTATTTATCTATCTATCTATCCGTTTGCCTCCGGTAGACTTAGTGGGCATACCGTAGTCTTTGGGGACGGTACCCACTGAGAACTACCTCCTGCAGTAGTTCTCACACCCACTGTGGTGACAGGTGTTCCTGAGGCGGCCGTTCAGGGTTCAGCTTGTGCGGAGTCTTCAGACCGAGGTAAGGGCGTGGCCGACTAGTTCTTACCCGGGTCTGTGAGTTACCTGTATGTCCTTTTTGGTTCCACTTTTGTACTAGTCTGTGTTTTGTACTTATGCTGAGAGAGTGGTGTTGTATTTGGATCTTGTACCTGGACTTTGTATTTTGGGATTATATCTTTGGTTATTTAAGCAGTTCTGTTTTATTTCTCTTGTATAGTTTATTTCAGCTCTGATACTTGTATAGCTATAGCATTCTTCTTTGCAGGTTAGACGCTTCGTTTGTGCGAAAAATCCCGTGCAGGCGGCGGATCTGTTGGCGAACCCGTGTCGCAGTTTCGACCGCGGGGCGCGACAGATTTAGGTGGTATCGGAGCCAAGTTGTATAGGTCATTGTGGACTTAGAGACCCTAGGCTTTTGGTTGGACATTAGGATGACTGTCGTGAGAGACGAGACTTAAGCGAGAGTCCTGATTGAGTCTGTAACTCCCCTAGGGGATAGGGGTGAGTACTTTTACATGTTCATTCTCTAAAGAGGTTATGTTGGCTGCAGACAACATAATGCTTTAGAATGGGTGACATGTTTTAGACTTTCGCTTGATTGGGTCGAGAGATTTGTGTTCTCTGACGCTTGGGTTTTCTTGTTGCAGATTCCTGCGATGCCTCCGAGACATCGCGCGACGACGAGGGCGCAGTCTACTTCAGATGAGGAGTTCGGGCCGCAGGAGGCCGGGCAGGGTGAGGTTCAGGAGTTGCGGGCCCAGGTGGCCCAGTTGTCTGAGACCTTACGGCGCCAGGAGGAGGCGGCCAAGCGCCAGGAGGATAACATGGAGCGTATGATGAGGTTGCTTGAGCAGAGGGCACCTCCTGCAGCACCACCAGTAGCACCTCCGATCGCGACATCGTCGACCTCGTCCCAGATCGCTCCGTTGACAGAGGCAGAGCAGAGGGAGCTCACAGATCGCCCATCCTATATCAGTCAGTTTCATCCCCCGCGGTTTGCGGGGCAGGGCTCAGAGCCTTGGGAGGCGGAGAATTGGATTGCCGCGATGGAAAAGTTGTTTGAGAACCTGTTTATCAAGGAAAAGCATCAGGTGTATTTGGCCACACTTTTTGGAGAAGGACGCCGAGACTTGGTGGCGTCGTGTTCGTCCAGTGGGACCGCCGGGTGTACCTTTGTTGACTTGGGCAGAGTTTCGGGCTTTGCTGCTCGGGGTTTATTTTCCCGACAGTGCAAAGCAGAAACTAGAAGGGGATTTGCGACGACTGCAGCAGGGGGATCGGCCCCTTCGAGACTATATCCTTGAGTTTCAGCGGCTTTTGAGCAGTGTGCCCCACGTTGCTCGGGATGAGGCCCAGAAGGTTGAGCTATTCGAGAGAGGCCTGCATCAGGATATCTATCCCCTTGTACACTCGCATAGAGCGTAGACTTTGGAAGCAGCTATTGACCACGCTCAGTGGGTCGACAGAGGATCCGTAGTTATGTCTGAGCGGGGCCTGGCACCTGGGACTAGTTCTGGAGAGAAACGCCCGGCGCCGTCAGATGTTGGTCAGTCTAGCAGGCCGAGGCTGTCGAGACCACCACGATTCCAGCCTCGTGGTCGTGGGTCTCAGGGCAGGCAGAGATCAGGGGGTTTCCGATCGCCGAGACAGCAGTACCACCAGCAACAGCGACGTTCAGATAGATGTGTCATTTGCGGCGGATCCCATGCACCTCAGTTTTGTGATCAGAGACAGGGCCGGTGTTTTCGTTGTGGGCAGCCAGGGCACATAGCATCGACTTGTCCAGGGGTAGGGTCACTAGTACCCTCGTCAGCATCGACTCCTCTTCCGTCTTTCCAGACGGGTGGAGCTTCGATGGGTTTTGGCCAGGGAGATAGAGCCAGGCAGTCAGACAGACGGCCACCGCCGAGCGGGCGAGTTTATGCCGCTCAGGTTGAGGATTCAGGGGCCGCGAGCCACGTGGTAGCAGGTATTGTTCTTATCTCCTCTACTCGCACTCGAGCTTTATTTGATACTGGAGCATCGCATTCATTCATCAGTAGGGCATTTGCATTGTTGCTTGGGCTAGAGATAGGACCATTAGCTTGTGCTCGTGAGGTTCAGATACCTGATCATGTATTGCATGTAGATGAGTATTGTCGGTCCTGCCTAGTGCAGTTAGGGCCCAGGATTTTACCGGTTGATCTATTGGTCCTTCGTCAGCTCCGGGATTTTGATGTAGTGTTGGGAATGGATTGGTTGACTCAGTACTATGCTACTATCGATTGTAGAGATAGGACTGTGACCCTTCGAGAGCCGGGTCTGGAGGAGTTCATCTATAGGGGATGCCAGAGTACCCTATTTGCGGTGACTATATCTTCTGCTAGGGCACGACAGATGTTGATTCGTGGTTGTGTCGCTTTCTTAGCGACTGTTGTAGAGGTGCCTACGGCGATGCCTGGGCTCGAGGACATCCCTATCGTCCGAGAGTATCCAGATGTGTTTCCCCCTGAGTTATCCTCTATGCCGCCGGATCGAGAGATAGAGTTTGTGATTGATGTAGTCCCTGGAACTGCACCAATCTCCAAGGGACCCTACAGGATGGCCCCTGCTGAGTTGAGGGAGCTAAAGGCTCAGTTACAGGATCTTCTGGATTGAGGGTTTATTCGACCTAGTGTTTCTCCTTGGGGAGCCCCGATCCTGTTTGTGAAGAAGAAAGACGGGTCACTTAGGCTTTGTGTGGGCTACAGGGAGTTAAATAAAGTGACCGTCAAGAACAAGTATCCCCTTCCTCGGATTGATGATTTATTTGATCAGCTTCAGGGAGCTACGGTCTTCTCGAAGATAGATCTTCAGTCCGGTTACCACCAGCTGAGGGTGAGGGCCGAGGATGTATCCAAGACGACGTTCAGGACTCGGTACGGGCATTATGAGTTCACGGTGTTACCCTTTGGTTTGACGAATGCCCCTGCCGCATTTATGGATCTGATGAACCGAGTGTTCCAGCCGTACTTGGACCGTTTTGTGGTAGTCTTCATCGATGACATCTTGGTTTATTCCCGTAGCGACATTGAGCACGAGGAGCACTTGAGGATAGTGCTGCAACTTCTGAGAGAAAAGAAGTTGTATGCCAAGCTGAATAAGTGCGCTTTCTGGCTTCCGGAAGTTTCATTCTTAGGCCATGTGGTATCAGTCGCAGGAGTGGCAGTGGACCCGACGAAGATAGATGCAGTTCGGGATTGGTCTAGACCTACGACGGTGACATAGATTCGGAGCTTCTTGCGCCTAGCAGGCTACTACCGTCGGTTTGTGGAGGGCTTTGCGAAGCTCTCTACTCCCCTCACCAGACTGACCAGAAAGGGGACAAGATTTGTTTGGACTGAGCAGTGCCAGCAGAGCTTTGATGAGTTGAAGCTTCGACTGATTTCAGCACCGATCCTTGCATTGCCAGTTATGGGAGAGGGATTTACAGTTTATAGTGATGCCTCCCACAGCGGCTTAGGTTGTGTTTTGATGCAGCGTGATAGGGTAATTGCTTATGCATCGCGACAATTGAAGGATTACGAAAAGAATTACCCTACTCACAATTTGGAACTAGCCGCGGTTGTTTTTGCTTTGAAGCTTTGGCAACATTATCTCTACGGCGAGCACTGCGAGATCTTTACCGACCACAAGAGCTTGAAATACTTATTCACTCAGAAGGAGCTTAATTTGAGGCAACGCCGGTGGTTAGAACTGTTAAAGAATTACGATCTGAGCATACAGTACCATCCCGGCAAGGCTAATGTGGTCACGGATGCCTTGAGTAGGCGATCGGGTCAGTCCTTGAGCTTACTGATTACTCAGCAGGAGCCACTGAGAGAGCAGCTGAGACGGTTGGATATCGAGATTTTGTCCCCTGGGGATTCGGCAAGACTTATGCCTTTGGTCTTGCAGCCCACTCTGTTGGACAGGATTATTAGAGAGAAACAGAGTGGGGACCCCTATCTTGAGAGGATTCGAGACCAGGTCCAGTGTGGTCAGGGAGGGGACTTTTCTGTAGATGCAGCGGGAGTACTGAGGTACAGGGATCGCTACTGTGTGCCCGCGGACTTGGACATTAGAGAGCTGATCCTGAGGGAAGCTCACTATACACCTTACACCCTCCATCCTAGGGGAACTAAGATGTATAGGGACTTGATGGCACAGTTTTGGTGGCATGGCATGAAGAGAGATATTGGAAGGTTTGTGGCCCATTGTCTAACTTGTCAGCAAGTTAAAGCTGAGCATCAGGTTCTAGCTGGCAAGTTGCAGAGCCTTCCAATACCTGAATGGAAATGGGACCGTGTCACTATGGATTTCATTGTAGGACTGCCGAGGACTCAGAGTGGAGCTGATGCTATATGGGTGATTGTGGATCGATTGACCAAATCAGCCCATTTCTTGCCGATACAGTCGAGTTGGACTCTGGAGAGGTTAGCACAGTTATACCTGGACGAGATTGTGAGACTACACGGGGTGCCAGCGTCGATTGTGTCTGATAGGGACCCGAGGTTCACTTCACAGTTTTGGAGGAGCTTGCAGACAGCCTTAGGGACCCAGCTTCTGTTCAGCACTGCCTTTCACCCACAGACTGACGGACAGTCCGAGCGGACCATTCAGACATTAGAGGATATGTTGAGAGCTTGTGTCTGAGCTTTAGCGGCAGTTTGGGATCGACATTTGAGGCTAGCAGAGTTTGCCTATAACAATAGCTTACAGGCGAGCATTCACATAGCGCCTTATGAAGCATTATATGGACGGAAATGTCGATCGCCTTTATGTTGGAGTGACGTGGGTGAAAGCAAAACCTTGGGGCCAGATTTGCTTATGGAGGCCGAGGAAAAGGTTAAGGTAATTCGGCGCCACTTAGTGACTCCATAGAGCTGTCAGAGGAGCTACGCCGATAGGAGGCGGTGAGACTTAGAGTTTCAGGTGGAAGATCATGTTTTTCTGAAAGTCTCGCCCTCTCGAGGGATACGTCGCTTTGGAGTGCGCGGGAAGTTGAGCCCGCGTTTTATTGGGCCATTTGAGATATTGGAGCGCATTGGACCTGTCGCCTATCGAGTTGCGCTACCGCCGCGGTTGGCTGGTACTCATGACGTATTCGATGTATCAGTTTTGAGGAGATATGTGTATGATCCCTCGCACATTTTGGACTTCACATCTTTGGAGTTGGATGAGGAGCTGCACTTTCAGGAGCGCCCGGTGCGGATTCTTGCTCGGGAGACGAGAGAATTGCGCAATCGGGTTATATCTTATGTAAAGGTCTTATGGAGCCACCACGATGAGAGGGAAGCCACATGGGAGCCTGAGGATGAGCTGAGGATTTCTTGCCCGTATCTGTTCAAGACACCCCCCTGAGTTTCAGTTCTGGTTGGGTTTCGGGGACGAAACCTCTTAAAGGGGGGGGAGAGTGTAGAGTACGGGTTTTGCATCGAGCACCAACTCCGCAGGTATTTCCAGAAAAACTTGAAAATTCTTGGAACATGTGTATTTTATATTTACAGTGAGGTTCGGGTGATTTCAGATTGTGGCGGAAGCTTCCGGGGTGAAAAGCGAGTCGGCGGCGGAGTTTTTGAAGGTTTCTGCACGATTTGGGGTGGCTGGCCCCCTGTGTTCCGGAACACAAGGCTGTGTTCCGGAATAGGGCCCTGTGTTCCCGAACACAGCATTGTGTTCCGGAACAAGGGGGGGTGTTCCGGAATAGGAATGCCTGTTCCGGAACACAGGATGCAGGGCCGGTTTTTTTTAGGCAGACTCGGTTTTTTCTTCGAGGGCAATGAGGTAATTTCACCTTCCCTTTGTGCTAACCCTACACTTGGTCTATTTATACAAGCTTTTCACCCTGCTTCTTCTCTACCATAACCTAAGGAAAGGAAGAAAGAAAGAAGAGGCTAAGAGAAGAAGGTGAAGAAGAGGAAGTTGAGTGCAACTTTGCTCACTGCAGCTTGGAGTTGAACCAACCGGGCGTGCAGGAGATTGTTGAGGCTTGGGGATTGTTGTGAGAGCTTCAGACGATTTTTTCGGGTGCGCGGTAGTGCGCGCGCGCGCGCGATGCGCAAGCAGATTTTCGTCAGATTGAGGATTTCGGCGCGACCCCGACTTCGGCTTGCCTACGGAAAGCTTCTAGGTGGGTTAAAATTCTTCCAAAGTATATGGAATGTCTTCTAATGGTTCTATAGGCATTTTGAGCATGTCGAGTGTAGTATTTTTACTGTTGGTAAATCTGATAGTTGCCTAGAAAATTCCAGAAATTTCCATAAAACCCCAGATTATTTTTAGTATATTCCAGGTACTGTAGGACACTAGTATGCATGGTTAGAGAGCATTATATTCATGGTTAGAGAGCATTACTACACCGGGAATGTTTTAAAAATCCTAAACCTGTTTTTAAGAAAATTTGACATTCTTTCAACATGAGGATTTTATTTGGGAGTTGAAAGAGTCCCGGGGTGCTATGACCTCGTGCTTGGGGGCTGAGGGATTTTTATTTGATTTATGCATGGTCTTACTAGTGAATTGGGGGTTGGTGAGGGCTTATCAGATTGAGTCGTGGAGGTTTCTCCAACCTAGACATGAGATGAGTCTTGTTACTCGAGTTTTACCGATCTGTTTGATTGTGGACTGTAACCTGCATGTGCTGCTTATGAGACAGTTGTGATATACTTTAGCTCGGAGGGGTCGCTCCCCTCGAGTTACGCTCCGGATGCATGTTATGATGCGACTAGTTGATACACTAGTGTTCGCTTGTGAGAGATTGTGATAGTCCGTGTGGGACGCCCTATGTAAGTCCAAGTCCCTTGGGGGCTCGTGGCAGTAGGTTTGGCGCATGCTCGACTGGACCCTGTGTGGCAGTCATTGAGATTGGGTGATGTGAGCGGATGGTGGCATATTTATTCTTAGATGGTTTTTCCCTTTGAGCATCATACTGAGGCATGTAGGGTAGTTTATTTCAGTGCACTTTATTTATTTATCTATCTATCTATCCGTTTGCCTCCAGTAGACTTAGTGGGCATACCGTTGTCTTTGGGGATGGTACCCACTGAGAACTACCTTCTGCAGTAGTTCTCACACCCGCTGTGGTTACAGGTGTTCCTGAGGCGGCCGTTCAGGGTTCAGCTCGTGC
Organism: Tillandsia fasciculata; assembly: GCA_029168755.2. Taxonomy (NCBI): domain Eukaryota; kingdom Viridiplantae; phylum Streptophyta; class Magnoliopsida; order Poales; family Bromeliaceae; genus Tillandsia; species Tillandsia fasciculata. Next base: position 12,693,262 of record CM054943.1, on the reverse strand, counting down.
GGAGTCTTCAGACCGAGGTAAGGGCGTGGCCGACTAGTTCCTACCCGCGTCTGTGAGTTAGAGATAGAGTTACCTGTATGTCCTTTTTGGTTCCACTTTTGTACTAGTCTATGTTTTGTACTTATGCTGAGAGAGTGGAGTTGTATTTTGATCTTGTACCTGGACTTTGTATTTTGGGATTATATCTTTGGTTATTTCAGCAGTTCTGTTTTATTTCTCTTGTATAGTTTATTTTAGCTCTGATACTTGTATAGCTATAGCATTCTTCTTTGCAGGTTAGACGCTTCGTTTGTGCAGGAAATCCCGTGCAGGCGGCGGATCTGTTGGCGAACCCGGGTCGCAGTTTCGACCGCGGGGCGTGACAGATAGTGAGTGTATCCCAGTGGGCACGACGAGCCGAGAAATAGCAGATCGTACCTACTGGCATACAATAACTAGCGGAAATGAGAGATCAGTAGGTAAGTCATGTATAACAAGCTGATAACTGGATAATCATGAATACAGTGCTGAGCATAACAGGGTACTGAACTATCATAATAAGAGCATGCTGATATAGATACTGAATCAAGAAACTGAGCAATCATAAGAGTATAATGACTAAGCATGCTAAACAGGCAATCAATGCATCAAAGGAAAAATTCCACCTGTACACCAATCTGCTGTCATAACCCCAACAGGCTCACGGGTCCTTACTCTAGACCACTTTACCGGTAAAGTACACCACTGCGGGTAGCAATTCCGCTAGTATACGTGAAAGAACAGCTGGCTCTGTGGAGATCAAAATGCTAATGCTCAAGCTCACGGTCCACCAACCGGGTAATCGGCAACAAGCCGGGAAATCCCAACAGGGATGCAATAGCAGAATGCCAACAAATCTCGACTCATGGTAATCAGCAACAAGCCAGGAAAAATTCCAACAAGAATGCAATGGCAGAAAGGCAACTGAATCTCAACATATGCAAGATATAACTAAACAATCACTATAATATGGATCAGGATATACTGATAATTAAGTAAAGGTGTGCAATCTAGCTAATGACCAATCAAGCATGGCAAATGTCCAGGAATAAAATCATATTATCTGGAAGCAAGCTAAGGATCAATCATGCAGGGCATAATATAAACTGATAATTGATAAAGATCATAAGTAAAGCAAATATAGCAATATGAGACAATGCTGATCAATAAAAATGCAGGCTCAATGAGAAATCTAGGCAACAACAAGAACATGGGTCCGACCAATTACGATATCCCAGAGGGCCGAAATGATAAAGCCCGGACCGAAGATAAACCCACCTGTCTGCAGGCGAACTATCGACTCCAATAGAATGCTCAAAGACTGTGCCAACCTGAATCATATGTTTTGATCAGGGAACAACTCACACATACCAAAACCACAGACTCACTATTCTTACTTAAACCTGGATCTTTTCCAGATTGACGCCAAATTTACCAAAATACCTCTCCCGAAAATTCATTTTATATTCCCGGGAGATACGGGCATCAACCCTATGCCGCTGGCTCAACCAGATTCTACTGGGACACATCAGACAGCATGGTGTAATCGCCGCAATTCCTCGAATTGCGTGATTAACACCGGGATGCTGTTAAACCGACGATTTTGTCGATTTACGGACCGATAATCAATTTCTACTCAACGAGAGTCGTTGGATCCCTAACGAAAAGCTTAGAGATCATGGTCACACAGTCTAAGATAGCACGTGAGGTTACAATTGCGTTTAGACCCCTAGGGCTTTCCAAAACCGCATTATTATGCGTATTTGAGAGCCGTTTTCGCTCGTTCTAACTTTCGGAGCATTAGTTTAACGAACCGTCACCACCAGTAGGTGGCCCTCGACTTGCTGGAACACCGTGCTCACATTTGGCAGCAGTACGGATCCCGAGAAAAACTTCGGGCCATGAAATTCCTTACTAACATAGGCTTAATCGCATTTTTAGTTCTTCGGCTCAACCAAATCGAACTCTAAAGTGAGCATCGCGTTTAGTCACCCCAAAATAGCCAGAAGCTCACTGCCGCGAAGTCACAAAACACCTAGAACAGCCCCATGATCAATTAAACCCACATAAGCTTCCATTTACTATAACTTTATTTTCTGCTTGTGCCAACCACAAAATAAGTTGAGCATCATGCTCAGGACATCACAGGGATTCTAAGGCTAACTTTAGTGCAGCCTAATTGCTGTTGGATCAAAAGATCCAACACCCTTGCTCTCTAATGGCCATGAATGCTCCACGTATAATTCCACTCAGTCAAAATTGCAACGGAAGTGAGCATCAAGCTCAGGGGATCATGTGGAGTTTACTGCTCACATGCTGGATGATCACAAATGGCCAAAACCAACTGGAGTTTCTTTCAGGCATTTCTTCAAACATATGGTGGGCATCTTCCATTAACATGAAACCAAACCTAACCCAAGCTACAACTCAACAAAGAGGGACTCTGGGAGCTTCCAACTTGGATGAAAAAACTTCTTAGGCTGCAGGAGCATCCCCAGCAAGTCTGGGTCCATCTTGCTTCCATAGTTGCCGAGAAACAAGAAGAGAAAAAGGAAGAAGATGAGCTCGGATGCCCATTAATGGTGATTTTTCATCAATGGGTTCTGGGTCTCTCCCAACAGCACCAAAAGGTGCCTCTCATCGACACAAAGCTTCCTGAACCCGTGCCCGGCGACAGGGCACGGCGGCGGCGGCGGTGGAGCAAAGCTCGGTTTGAGCTTCCACCATTAATGGTGAATTTTCACCCGGGCAGCATGGAACCCATGCAACAGCATGGAACCCATGCAATGGCCAGGTTCCCCTTGGTCCCAGCAACTGTTCTGGACATGCCATTCCCATCGGCGACGGCCGAAAGGCCGGCCACCGCGGTTTGAACCCAACTCAGGTCATCCATGGCACCCGGCGTTTCGAGCTGCATGGATGCCATGGAAAGGCATGGCCGGACTCCTCACATTCCCATGAAGCTTCTCGGCCACTTGGCCGGAGGTGGGGAGCCTCGCCGGCGCCGGAGCAACAAGCTCGGCCAAGGAGCAAAAACCCGGAAACTACGGCTCGTGTTTGCTACGGACAGGGCCAACCAAACTCCACCAAATTTGGTGGTGATGATCCTCTAGTCCTACAGTTTTTACCCATGATTTTAGTTTTTCGTTTGGACGAGCGTTTGTGATGCAAGGTCGAGGCGGAGCAAAGCTAGGTTTCCGGCGAGAACCATCTCCCGCCGGCAACCGGGGCCATCCCAAGGGCTAGGGCTCGACAGGGAGCATCCTTACAACCTACAGAGGCTACTTCCTAAGGTCCTAAGGGCTAAGAACCAGAGAGAAGAAGAGACTCACCTTGCCGGAGTTGGTGAAGAAAAGGGTTGTGGCCGGTTCACCTCCCCCGCGCTGCGCAGCCACCAGCAAGCTTGGCTCGATCACAGGACGCAGGAGATCACTCCAGAAGTCACCAGGAGCAAGTTGGGAAAACTTTGATCCAACTTCCCTCTTCCTCACTCACTCTCGGGTTGGCTTCAATGGTGATGGCTCCTCCGCTAGCCCCGCACTCAGGGGTTATGAGGAATAACTCATTGGAGTTAGGAAGCCCAAACAACCAGAGTTGGCCCCTCGTGTAACCACCCAAAGGAGACCAAAAGCCACATGCATTAATGCATGGAATTTTTCAAAAATTTGCAAATAACTCCCTACACAGCCAACCACAAGCCCATAGGTCCCTGCTATAGATTAAAATTACCACTAAGACCCTAACCTTAAAGCCCTAAAACCTATGGTCCAAGAAAAGTATAGGTTTTAATAGAAAAGATTGGTTTTTCAACACTTTTCACGCATTTCGAGACAAACGGTTCATCGAATTGCGAAACGGACTTCGCCACGACGTCCGGCTCATCGAGACCTATCAAATAGTGCCCTTGCTTGTTTGATTTGGTGCTCGAATAAAATCTCAAGCCATAATATACTGTAGGCTATACTGTAATGCATGCATTTCGATGCACCAGAATCGCCAAACGCGAATTCTGTCAGTGCGCTCAGAACGCTGAAAATAGCTAGAAACGACTACTCATACTCCTATGTTTGGATCATAGACAGTGAATCGGCCAACGACCGATCGAGAGAGGACCAAAAATCAAGGTTACCATTCATTTACTATTCATACTTAAGTTGTGGGCCCCGTTTTTCGTTACTGATTTGCGAAAGATCTGACTGTCGGATTGAAAATATGTGTATATCATTTTTACTTGTTTCGACGAGACGGTCGCACTGGTGATCTCAGATTTTCGAGATCAGATCCCGATCAAAAGTCGGTATTTTTGGGCCACTTTTACACTATTAATAATCTATTTTTGCCAATTAATTAATTCCGAAAATTATTTAAACTTAAAAAATTCAGTTTCAAAAATCATGGTTAACGCTATTTTTGGACGATTTCTTCGACAGAGGATTCACAAGAGGTAAACCTACGTTTTCCGTGTTGGACGTTTTTTCTGGAAATGAGCTTATTCAGGGGTTTGGGGTACATTTTAACCTCCCTTTGTGACTGTTTGAGTTCCTGGACAGCATACTCTTCGCGAATTTTTATCTCCCCATCCGGATATCGGATTTCGACGATTTAAGAGCCTATCGACATCTACACTTCGCGAGGATCGCCGTGGTATTTTTATCCGAATTTTTGGAAGAATATTTTCAGGTGAAAATTTCGTGACAAAAGGACTGTTCATGCAGGATTTTTGGAACTTGAAATTTGTGTGGATTTGTGTGTAATTGTGGATTGTTGTTGTACCCAGGACTTTGTGAGCACCACTACTGTGTTACTAGCTTAGCGGATACGGTGATTTGGCGGTTTCTGGACTTTTTATCTGTGCAACCCCGGACAGTTAGCGTGTTCAGGTGGGTGATCTCGCTTTCAAAATCTACGGACTGTGCTCTAATTCTATTGTTGTAGTAACATGCATGTTAGTAAATGGTTTAATTGGTATATTTAAACTGCATGTTCGTATCCTCAGATGCTAAATATTAAATCTAGTGACATCATTGGAATTCTTGCAACATGTCAACCATTTAGCCTGGGAACTTGATTTATCACTCTGGTCTATAATTTACATCATGCTCAACCGAACTGTAGTTAATAATTAACCTGGGATAGATGTACTTATGGTTTCATTTCTCCAGTTGTCCCACATCATTTGCTACCCTTGTCATTCTGGACATAGTGTTTCCCCGAGTCGTGGGTTGGGAGGTCGAGTAGCAGTGGGATGCATTTGCACTCGTGTCTGGGGACCGAGTGGAGTTGATAGCAGTCTGTAGATCACTTTTCTTGGGATAGTGATAGTGATGTTAGATTTGGGTTCATGAGAGATGACAGAGTGACCGTGAGTCTCAGCAGTGTTGCTTTTAGCCAGAGAGAGAGAGACAGTAGTTTGGATCATAGCCTGCAGGAGCCACATTTGAGCTCGACAGTGATGCGCGGATACTGTGCTCAGTGGGGTCGCTCCCCACGAGTGCCACTCCGGAGTTGGGCCTGATACTTCTATTGCGGCTTGTCGATGCTGGTGTCCCTCTGGCTGAGCCAGTTTTGGCAGTCACGGATACCGTCCCTCTGGCTGAGCCAGTTTTGGCAGCTACGGATGTACCTACGGCAGTAGGTAGGCGCAGGTTTGACTGGACCCGAGGTGGCAGTCAGTTTGGATTGGGTGATTTGAGATGAGTACCAGTAGTGGCATATTGTTCTTCTGTCCTATTCCTTGAGCATTTAGATAGAGGCATAGTAGCTGTAGATTTTTACTTTCCAGCTTTTCTATACATCATTTCTTTTGTTACTTTATGCCTCTAGTAGACTTAGTGGGCAGACCGTCGGGCTTGTTGGCGGCACCCACTGAGAACTACTGTGGGAGGTAGTTCTCACACCCGTCGTGGTGTCTTTTCCCCAGGGACTTCAGCTCCAGTTCCTGCTGCTCCAGTTGCTGATCCAGCTCCTACAGACCGAGGTAAGGGAGTCGCGAGATAGATCCCTTTCCCCCCTTCAGCTTCAGTGTGTGATAGTGGTACCCTTATGTTCATTTTGGTTGTGTCATGTTTGAGAGACTATGTAGTGAGGTATCGAGTTGTACATTTTATGTTCGCATTTTGAGAGACTCTTATGTATTCGGGTGAGGATGCTATGTATTTATTCCTGAGAGACTGTCTATTTCATGTTTATAGTTAGTTCTCTATTTCAGCTCTGATATCTGCTAGTGTAGTTGTTTATTTGCAGGTTAGACGCTACGTCTCTACGGGGCTTCCCGTAGGGGCTGCGGATCTGTTGGCGAGCCCGGGGCACAATTCCGACCCCGGGGCGTGACAGGTGAAGCTCCGCACCACTCACTGTCAAAATCCTGCCGTAACAGCCGAAACCGCATCGCATGTGCGCGCACTGTCGCGGTCCTCGGAAAATATCCCCGGAAGCTCGGACGAATCCCTCGAGTCCTCTAATGAAATTGGCGCGCACTCCGGCCCTCGCTGCCCTCTCACAGTACACGCACACACTCACGCACGCGCGCACGCACGCCTCGACTTCGCGCCGAGAAAATCCGAAGCTCACAGCATCAATGCCAAGGATGGAAAGAATAATCCAAATAAGCTCAAACCTCATCAAAAATCCATCTAAGAAATCCAAAACTCATGCTTGAACAAATCAGACCACTTACCTCCTGTGCGGCCGACACGCGCGCGCGGCTCTGCTCGAGCCCAAGCTGTAGGAACACCAAGCTGCATCAACTCCCTCTCAATCTCTCTCACTCTCTTTATCTTCTTTTCTTTTCTTTTCTTTCTTTCTTTCTAGCTCTGCCGTGGAGAAGAAGCAGGGGCTGGACTCAATAAATAGAGGGTGTAAACAATGGGAGAGGAAATTACCATAAAGCCCTCACTCAAAAAAATATCCAACGTGCTGTTTCAGGGCAAAAAAGGCACTGGGTACCGGTACCACTAATTGGGTACCAGTACCAACCCATTAGTTCCGGAACTCTTACTCTGGTTTCGGAACACAAGGCCTAGTTCCGGAACCAAAACCCCTGTTCCAGAACTCAGCTTCCAAATGCCAAAATCCGAAGTCTGAAGCTTTGGTTCTCTCGCCGGCAACTCGCTTTCTGTTCCGGAAGCTTCTGCAACACTCTGAAATCTCCCGAACCCCACTGTAAATATAAAGTACACATGTCCAAAGCTTTTCCCACTCAGAAAGCTCAACTGTGGGGTCGGTGCGCTCAATCCAACAATCCGGTGCTCTCAAAAGAAAATCCTTACTTGCCAAGTCCAACTCACATTTTATCTTCGGGGCGTCCGCATCAGTACGAGTCCACCCGAACTCCGCTGTAAACTGAAAATACACAAGTCCCTACACTTTCCAATTCTAAGTACAACTGCGGAGTCGGTTCTCTATCCAAACCAATACTCTACAAGTACACAATGCCCCGAAATCACTGATTCAACTGGGCTTCCAATTTCGACGCTGATGACTCACTTTCTCCTCAAAGGATTCTGCGTCGATCCGGAACAATCAGAACTCAGATATAACTACAATTGGAACTCGCTCAAGGCGATCTCTCCGCACCATGCCATCTCGCGAGGTCGGTACAC
>CM054943.1:12572288-12685543 GCA_029168755.2 Tillandsia fasciculata | reverse complement strand
TGGCATCACTCAAGATCAAGGTCTCAGATCCTCACAGTCCTTATACCCAACACTACCCTCGAAATCCTGGAGCTGACGGAAGGCCAAAAGATCAACCGGCAAAATGCAGGGCCCTAACTGCACTGGGCAGGACCAACAACACTCATCTATGTGGCAACACGTGAGCAGGTATCTGAACCTCCGAGCACAGCTAAGGGTCCTAATCTCTAGCCCATACCAATGCAAATGCCCCTACGAAGAAAAGAATGCGCCCACCACAAGGACACAGTCACCCCGCTGCTGCTGCTGATACATCGGCTGTGAGAACCTCCTGGTCTCTGTCTCCTCTGAGACTCACGCCCTCAGACTGGGATCGTGGCGGCCGCCGGGGTCTCGATCTACTCGACTGTCCAAACTCACAGGCGGCACTGATGCCTCTCCCCGAGCTGGTCCCTAGGCGCTCCGTCTATCTCTAACAGATCACTGATCCTCGGTCAACCCGCTAAGCATGCTCAATCGCTGCATCTAACGTCGGCACCCGCCGAGAATACACCAATGATAGATATTCCGATGCATTCCGTTTCTCAACTAGCTCAACCTCCTGGGCCTCATCCAGGCGACATGGGGTACACCGCTCAACAATCGCAAACTCCGAACATACTCCAGAAGAGGTCGACTCCCTGCTGCAGGAGTCTAAGCTCCCCTTCCAGTTTCTGCTTACACTGTCGGAAAGATCCCTGAGCCGCAAAGCACGAAACTGGTTCCAAGTCAAACAACTGCGCTCCCGTTTAGTCCAACAGGACGAACTCGACGCCACCAAATCTCGGCGTCCTGTCAGACCATCTCAATCTCACTAAAGCAACCACCTGGTAACTCGGCATGTACCCACCTGGTAACTCGGCCAGGGTATGTACCCATCTGGTAGCTCGGCCGTGGAAAGTGTCCTCCTGGTAACTCGGCCAGGGAAAAGTGTCCTCCTGGTAACTCGGCCAGGGCATGTGCCCACCTGGTAACTCGGCCAGGTGCAATGTGTCCATCTGGTAGCTCGGCCAGTGGAAAGTATCCTCCTGGTAACGCTCGGCCAGGGCATGTGCACACCTGGTAACTCGGCCAGGGGCAATGTATCCATCTGGTAGCTCGGCCAGTGGAAAGTATCCTCCTGGTAACTCGGCCAGGGCATGTGCCCACCTGGTAACTCGGCCAGGGGTATGTACCCATCTGGTAGCTCGGCCAGTGGAAAGTATCCTCCTGATAACTCGGCCAGGGCATGTGCCCAACCTGGTAACTCGGCCACGGGCAATGTGTCCATCTGGTAGCTCGGCCAGTGGAAAGTATCCTCCTGGTAACTCGGCCAGGGCATGTGCCCACCTGGTAACTCGGCCAGGGGCAATGTATCCATCTGGTAGCTTGGCCAGTGGAAAGTATCCTCCTGGTAACTCGGCCAGGGCATGTGCCCACCTGGTAACTCGGCCAGGGGCAATGTATCCATCTGGTAGCTCGGCCAGTGGAAAGTATCTACACAGCTGGGACCGCCGTCACTCCAAAAGGCTCCCACAACAACACCCCGCTCATAGGCGAGAAGAACCGACTGACGCAGCAATGATCCAAAAATCCCGATAGACCGGTGCCTAGAACCCCAATCAAACAAGAACAGACTCTAGGCTCAGCCTATCGAAGTTCTCGATCCTTTACCGTTCAGGGATTTGGCCCTTCTCGGTTAAAGTGGGAAACTATCTCAACACACAAACTCCTGGGTCTCGCTCTGATCTGATAGCTCTGCCTCCCGCTGCTCGGGTATTCATCAGGTGCGGGGTGTGTCCTCTTCACAACACGACGTCTCAGGAGTATCGTAGTCCACTGCACAGTAACAAACGTCAGGACACAACAACCATACGACCCAATCCAGCGAAAGTCTAAGACATGTCATCCATTCCATAGCATTATGTTGTCTGCAGCCACATAATCGCTTGGAAAAGTAAACATGCCAATCACTCATCCCGTCTCTTAGGAGAGGTATAAAACTCAATCCGGACTATCGCTATCGACTCTCACGCAGTCATCCTAATGTCCAACCACAAGCCTAGGGTTTCTAAGTCCACCACGACCTACAACCTAGGCTCTGATACCACTCTAATCTGTCATGCCCCGGGGTCGAAACTGCGACCCGGGCTCGCTAACAGATCCGCCATCTGTACGGAAACTGCCGTACAGACGAAGCGTCTAACCTGCAAAAAGAATCAACTACAGCTAAACAGATATCAGAGCTGAAAGTAAAACTACTGAAAAGCTGAAATCCAAACACTGTACAACTGAAAATAATACAATATCCATCTCCCAAATACGATCGTATAAAAAGTCCTCTGATACAAAACTCAAAAGGGAGATATCTCCAATAAAATACAACAGTGTACAAGCTCTCAATACAAAAATATCCTCACTACATCATTCTCTCAAACTGTAAAATAAAGTACAACTCTATACCTCACGACAAAGGTCTCTCAACAGAGGAAAAGAAGTAAACTAATCAACTGAAGCTCTCCTCTGAAGGGGTACCGCTACACTCCAACGACTGGTAGGGAACTAGCTCGCGACTCCCTCGCCTCGGTCAGAAGGATGAGCAACAGGAGCACAGGAACAGGAGAAGAAGTCCCTGGGAAAAAGACACCACGACGGGTGTGAGAACTACTTCCCACAGTAGTTCTCAGTGGGTGCCGCCAACAAGCCCAACGGTCTGCCCACTAAGTCTACCAGAGGCATAAGGTAACAAAGTAATACGGAAAGAAAAGAGCTGGAAAATGATAACTCTACAGCTACTATGCCTCTATCTAGATGCCCAAGAGGTGAAACGGATGATAATATGATGCATCTACTAACAAATCAGTAAAGTCACCCAATCTAAACTGACTGCCTCCTCGGTCCAGTCAAGCCTGCGCCTACCTACTGCCGCACATCCCGGAGGAACGGACTTACGTAGGGCGTCCCACACGGACTAACTCACCCCTCGCGCAAACTGCCTCAACAGGCCCACCATCGCATCCACTGCGGGAAACTGCCTCAACAGGCCAACCATCGCATCCACAGCGGCATCTCAGGGGGCGCGACCCCAACTGAGGAAAACGGCGCGGCATAGAGTATCAAAAATTGGCATAAGCAGGCTATAGTGAAAACCCACGCTCACTCTCAGAAGGGTAGGACTCAAGATCCCCAAAATATCTCGCACAACAGTCGGAGCACTCTCGACGACTCAGCTGAACAGCTCACACGAAACACGAGACACTAGCCTCTCCAACAGCTCGCAGCACAAAGCACACTGGCTGGAGGTACTCCACAGCCAGGAACGACCCACAACTCAGGCTAACAATACCGGTCGGACAACACTCAACGACCTGGGCCCACCGTCAACCCTAACGGTTCCCAACAACACTGACCGGAGGAAACTCGACGGCTCGGGACTACCGTCTGCTCAACGGCTCCCCCCCACGACAGCACAACAGGGATACAAGACCTCCCGGGACTACCGTTTACCCAAACGGCTCCCGGCACAGATAAGCAACCCACTAACAACTACCAGACTCCACTCTGCTCCCAAGCACGAGTGCAAATGCATCCCACACTAAAAGAAAGTCCCGACCTCTCGGCCCACTACCCGGGTGAGGATAACACTATGTCTAGGAATAGAAAAACAGTGTGGGTGTCTAAACATAAATAACCCTAGCCCAAGTGAGGGTTTTCTACTGGTCTGGTTACACATGCAACATATGACGGGGGTGCTAGGTCAAGTTCCAAGATAACTATATTAACAGATGATAAAAGGAATAACAATTCCAACAATCTAGCATGCTACACAAGGAAATAAACTATCATGCATAGTCCTACAACAGTAGAATTACTGTACAGTCCATAAAACTTGGAGATAAGGCCACCCACCTCGATTTGCCACCAATTGCTCGTAGACACTTGCAATTGGCCTCCACGCGATTCGCACGCAAAACGTTGCCCGCCGCCGGAGTCCGCACGCAAAACGTAGCATGCCGCCGGAGTCCGCACGCAAAACGGAGCACGATGCCAGAACCCGCACGCAAAACGGAGTCCGCACGCAAAACGGTGAACGGTGCCGGAATCTGCACGCAAAACGGAGTCCGCACGCAAAACGGTGCACGGGACCGGAGTCCGCACGCAAAACGGTGCACGGTGCCGGTGTCCGCATGCAAAACGGTGTCCGCACGCAAAACGGTGCACGGTGCCGGAGTCCGTACGCAAAACGAAGCACGGTGCCAGAATCCGCACGCAAAACGGAGTCCGCACGCAAAAGGGAGCATGCCGTCGGGGACCGCACGCAAAACAGTGCAGAAAAAATACGGTCCCTAACACAGATAAGAGCAAGAGGGTTAATTTACTGTCCAAATAACGCCCCAAAACTGTGCCAAAAACACCGTAAAAACAATGCGCGGAACCTACCTCGACTGCGTCGCCACCGCCGAAACGCTCCCATCGGAAACCTCGCACGCTCCACGAGGCCCACGACGCAACGCCGCATCTCCCACTATCTCCTCCCTCACTCTCCCTCTCGCTCGGTTGGAGAAGAAAGGAAAAAGAGGAGAAAAAATGGGGTGCGGGGGAGAAAGAAGAAGAAGAAAAGAGAGAGGAGGGAGGAAGGCGGTCCACGGTGCACCGGTCCACGGTGCACCCGCCGGTCCACAACACCCAGCCGGGTGCACCCGCCGGTCCACAACACCCAGCCGGGTGCACCCGGTCCAGGCACGCGGGCGCCGCACCACGTGGCCGCGTCCCTGTGCGCCACGCGGGCGCGCAGCCAGCGCGCCACACGGGCGCGCAGCCAGCGCGCCACACGGGCGCGTGACACCGCACCCGCGCAGGCGCGGGACACGGGCGCGCCACATGGGCGCGTGCCCCCTCGCGCCCGAGCGGGCGCCAGTGGGTGCCCGCCACGTGGCGGCCCCCCGCGTGCGCCCCACGCCGCAGGCGCGCTTCCCAAGCGTGCCTGCCTGCCGCGCCAACCCTCACCTCGATTCCCGTGCCGTACGCCCTCGGGAATCGTGCCGCGACTCACCTGGAAAAACGCGCACGCCTCGAATCTCGTGCCGCGTCGCCTCGAAAAACGCACAATTCATCCGGGCTCCAAAACTAACAAGTAAATAGTCCATTCTCAACGAATTCGCGCGCTGAATCCAAAAACGATGTCCGTTTCTCCAAATTCTCATCCGAAAATTTGCCGAATGCCCCCGGATAGCCAAATTGATCCGATTTCCGCGCCGGGTCCAATTCTGAAGTCCGATTTGCCAAATTCCAACTCTAAAAATTCCCGAACGCAACCGGAGAGGTAATCTTTTATCCAAACTTCGCCCGGAGTCCAAATTTGACATCTACGCCGCGCGAAACCACCTCAAAACACTCGACGGGTCCGCCAATTTCCCACGGGCTCTCCTTTTAAGCCCAAAGTCCAACACTTGTGTCCAAATTGCGCACAAACACCACCGACACACCACGCAGGCCTCCAGTGATGCAAACTAAATCCCAATTTGCACCACAAATCTATTTCTTGGGCCCGACACGCGCACAAATAAATCCCAAAGGCCACTAAACCGACAGTAATCTCATAAGTGGGAATTCGGGTCCTCACAAACTGCCACCTCATCCACACTGGGACGGGACTTACGTAGGGCGTCCCACACGGATTATCTGAATCTCAAGCGAACTCTAGTGTATCAACTAGTCGCATCAACAACATGCACCCAGGGCATAGCTCGAGAGGAGCGACCCCACCGAACTCAAGTATCTCTCATCAGTCTCAACTGTCTCATAAGCGGCACATGAAGGCTATAATCCACGATCAAACAGATCGGCACATGCGGTCCCTCGCGCACGCTCGTGCTGTGCGGCACCCGCCTCTGCGCGGCGCCCGCAGCGCGCGGCCCCCTGCGCGCGCCCGCGCTGTTCGACGCCCGCCTCTGCACGGCGCCCGCAGTGCACGGCCCGTGCCGCGCGCGCCCGCGTCGCGCGCCACTGCTGCGCGGCGCCCACAGCACACGCCTCCTGCCGCGCGTGCCTGCCTGCTGCGCGCGCAGCGCCCACAGCTGCTGCGCGCGGCGCCCTTGCGGGCCCGCGCAGCAAACTGCGCCAGCCGCGCGCGGCGCCCATGCGCGCCCGCGCGGCTCCCCCTGCGGGGCCACCCGGCACACGTGGACAACAGTCCACACACCAACCTCCACTCCAAACCAAAAAAAACCAAGCTCTCTCTCTCTCAAAAAAAAACTGCACTTACCTCACTCAAATCCGTCGCGCGCCGCTCGTCGCGCTCTCCGCTCGGCCCTTCATGGCTCCAAGTAGTAGGTCCACACCAACACAAGTACACCCTTCACTAAACTCCCTCCATTTCCGTCTTCTTCTTCTTCTTTTCCCTCCTTTCTTTTCTTTCTTCCTTTCCTCTGCTTCCTTTTTTTTTCCTCTGTTTCCTTGCAGGAGAAGGAGACGATGACGTGGAGGCTCTAATTAAGTGAGGCTAATTAAGGGGGGATAGGTGCTTGACAGCAAGCAACAAAATAATTAAAAAAGTCCATTTAATCTCTCCATCCAAAATTATTTCATCGCAAATACAAACTCTTTCTTAAACCCTTTCTTTCTCTAATTCCTTCAAAGGCAAAAACTCCAAATAATTTAATTAATTAATTAATTAATTCCAAATTAAGCCAACTCCAACTTACTTTTTGCCCTCGGGGCCTCCGCATCAGTCTTGAACCTCCCGAACTCCGCTGTAATCTGAAATTACACATGCCCAAAGCTTTCCCCACTCAAAAAGCTCAACCGTAGAGTCGATGTGCTCAATCTAAAAACCGGCTCCTATCATTGCCAACTCCAACTCACTTTTTGCCTTTGGGGCCTCCGCATCAGTCCGGAACCTCCCGAACTCCATTGTAATCTGAAAATACACATGTTCCAACCAATTCCCAATTTTTCTGCGCACAACGGCGGAGTCGGTACACAAACAAAACCAGTCCTCTATCGACGTACAACGCCCGAAAATCTTCGATTCAAGCTGGGGCTTCCGCGTTGATCTGAATCAACCCGAACTCATCTGTAGACACATATAGAACTCGCCCAAGGCGATATCTCCGCACCACGCCATCTTGCGAGGTCGGTACACTATACGAAAAGCCGGTACTCTACACAGCATCTCGGAGGCATCAAACACCACTGCAACAGAACAGACATAAGGACCAAGAACTCTCTCGACCCAATCAAGCGAAAGTCTAGAACATGTTATCCATATTAAAGCATTATGTTGTCTACAGCCAACATAATCATCTTTAGAGAAATAACATGTAAAATCACTCACCCCAATCATCTGGGGGAGGTACAGACTCAATCAGGACTCTCGCTAAAGTCAAGTCTCTCACGACAGTCTTCCAAATGTCCAACCAATAGCCTAGGGTCTCTAAGTCTTCAATGACTTGTATTCCTAGGCTCTGATACCACCCTAATCTGTCACGCCCCGGAGTCGAAACTGCGACCCGGGCTCGCCAATAAATCCGCCATCTATACGGAAACTGCCGCGCAGACGAAGCATCTATCCTGCAAGTCAAACCTATAGCTAAACATGTATCAGAGACTGAAAACTAGAATCAAAGGCTACAGAAACAAACTGAACGTCTGAATAAATAAAATAATCCTCAATACAAAGCCTCTCACCCTCACTATGTAAATAAATACAATTCTCTTAGACTGTCCAGTACAAAAGTGTAATCAAAACCATATACAGGGTACATCTACCTCTGACTCTCAATGCTGGTAAGGAACTACTCGGCCACGTGCTTACCTCGATCAGCTGTCTCCGCGCGAGCTAAGCCGGAACAGCAGCTTCAGGAAACTTGTCGCCGCAGCGGGTGTGAGATCTACTGCAGAAGGTAGATCTCAGTGGGTACCGTCATCACCATCCACGGTATGCCCACTAACTCTACTGGAGGCACAACAGATATGCAGATAGATAGATAAAAGCTGAAAGGAAACTATAGCTACCATGTCTCAATCATCATGCTCAAGAAAACTCCACTAAGGATGTAATATGCATACACTCACTACTGCTAATATGCCTCAAGTATCATGCTCAAAAGGGAAACTCATCTAAGAACATGCTATGCAATCACCCGCTCATATCACCCAATCTCAATGACTGCCACATAGGGTCCAGTCAAGCCTGCGCCAAACCTGCTGCCACTAGCCCCCAAGGGACTTGGACTTACGTAGGGCGTCCCACACGGACTATCTCAATCTCAAGCGAACTTTAGTGTATCAACTAGTCGCATCATCAACACGTACCCGGGGCGTAACTCAAGGGGAGCGACCCCACCGAGCTCAAGTATCTCATCAGCCTCAGCTGTCTCAACTGTCTCAATAAGCGGCACATGCAGGCTATAATCCACGATCAAACAGATCGGAAACTCAAATGCTCAAATAGCACAACTCGGTCGGGAAGAAGACTCCACGACTCAATCAGGAAATGCCCAAATCCTCACACAATCTGTCGGAGAACCCTCTACGACTCAATCTGATAATGCACAACCCACGGCTAAGTCGGGAAATCTCCACGACTCGATCTGCCAGAACCCCAAAACTCTCATAACTAAGTCGGAGAACCATCTCCACTACCAAATCAGAAATACACAACTCACGATCTAGAATAATCCCATTGATCCCAACAAGGAAGTATAACTCACAAGACACTAGAAACTCAACACACAATGCTCTAAAAATCCACTCGGCCCCCTGGCGCGAGTACACATGCATCCTGAACCTATTCAACCCCTCTGGTAGATCACAGTATTTTAAAACCATTTTTAAAGCACAGTTTACGATAAAACAAGTCTCACTATTTTTAAAATGGTTCAGATGCCAATCCAATGCCAACTAATCATGCAGTCTAGTGTCAAGACACCTCTAGATCATGCTAAAAATAACTGGGGCTCATAAATGTCCTTTTATGATTTTCTAGGCAACTATCAGATTTAGCAATTATAAAAACAGGTATACATGGTCAACATGCATACAGAAGCTTTAGAGGGCATTCCATAAATCTTGAAGAAATTTCAACCCACTTGGAGCGCTTTCCGCAGGCAATCGCTGAAGTCGGTGAAGCGCCGCGCCGCTCACTGTCCAATCTGCCGAAAACGCCCAAAACCGCGCCGCACGCGCGCGCACTGTCGCAATCCTCGAAAAAATCCCCCGAGTCCTCTAATAAAAATCCGGCGTGCTCCGGCTCTCGCTGTCTACTCACAGCATGCACGCACGTGCGCGTGCACCCTCGGCTCCGCACAGTACAAATCCAAGCTCACAGCCAAAACCCTCATGTTGCTCCTCAATGTGCAAGATGGAAAAGAGAAGGAAAACAACCAATTCCCAACTCAAAATCTCACTCTAAAACCAGCTAAGGAATCCAAAAACCGAACTACAAAAATCTGCCAACATACCTCGAACATCGCTCGACGCGCGCGCAGCTCCAACCAGGACCAAGCAGTAAGAACTCCAAGCTGCACCCTTCACACTCCACTTTCTTTTCCTTTTCCTTCTTCTCTTTTCTTTCATTCTTTTCTTTCTTTCCTTTCTCTCTCTCTGTCGTGGAGAAGAAGGCAGGGGCTTATATATAGAGGTGGCAAGCTTGGGGAGGGAAAAGACCAAAGTGCCCTCACTCAAAATATCCAAATCTGCTTAAACGGGGCATCCTGGGAGGCTGAGTACCGGTACCACTAATTGGGTACCGGTACTAACCTAGTTAGTTCCGGAATCACAGGGTTGGTTCCGGAACTGGCCCTCTAGTTCCGGAACCAAAACCCCAGTTCTGGAACTCCGGCCTCCAAAAACCGAAATTCAAGTCTGAAGCTTCCAATTCCTCACCGACAACTCACGTATTGCCCCGGGAGCCTCTGCATCAGTCCGAAATCTCCCGAACCCCACTATAAACATAAAGTACACATGTTCCAGGCTTTTCCCCATCAAAAGCTCAACAGTGGAGTCGGTGTGCTCAATCCAACAATCCGACATTCTCACAAGAAAATCCTCACTTGCAACCTTTACTCATTTCTTTTCTCGTCCCTTTTCTCAACTCCAAAGCGAGTGACAAGTAATTACTTAAATCCTCTAATTGCCAACTCCAACTCACTTTTCGCCTTCGGGGCCTCCGCATCAAACCCAAACCTCCCGAACTCCGCTGTAACCTGAAATACACGTGTTCCAGCATTTTCCAAATTTCTGTGCACAACCGCGGAGTCGGTGGGGTGAGAACTATTAGTCACAGAGTACGACTTGTCCCCGTTGGCGCATTGTACCCACTGAGAAACATGATTCAGTTACGTGTTTCTCATCCCATTATTTTTACAAGAACGAGTGGGGGTGGGGGATAGGACGGTGGTGAGGACGCTACATAGAAGGTTCTAGCATTCCTCGGATTGGTTATTTCCTTTCCTATGTCTTAGTTGATTATTTCTTTTATGGTCGATTATTGTGCATGTGAGTATTATGTAGATGGTGTGGATGTTGAGACGGATCTCTTTTCTAGTAGTATAAACACATGTTGTGGAATTATTTTCAGTATGTGTGGTTTTATGGATGCATTGTGTGGACGCAGGTTTTTCAAATATAAAAAGAATTGCGAAAATGGTTTTTAGAAAAACTAGGTGTCGTGTGGACACTGTCTTTTAAACCCTGTGAATTTATCATTTCAAAGTTTAAATGCGCCGGGTGTGCACCATTTTTCGTGGATAAAATAATTGTATCTCTAAATTTCGCACCATGTTATTTGTAAATCAACTGGTGAATATGGTTGATGTATGTGTATGTAAATATTGACGTCGTGCATGTACAAGGGAGATACGAAGAGATCTTGTATATGTGGCGGGTCTGTGCACGTGCCGGAGCAGGATATTTTTTAAAACAAATGCTTCCAAAATTTGGCTATTTTCGCTTTAAAGTTGCTCTCGGGGCGTGATAGTCACGATCAATAATAAGTATCCATTGCCAAAGATTAATTATTTGTTTGATCAACTTCAAGGATCAAAAGTGTATTCAAAGATCGACTTGTAGCCTGGATATCATCAGCTCAAGATCAAGCTAGAGGATGTTCCTAGGAGGGTTTTTCGGATACGGTATGGACATTATGAGTTCACCGTTATACCGTTTGGGCTCACTAATGCGCCGACAACTTTTATGGATTTGATGAACTACGTCTTTAAACCCTTTTTGAACAGATTTGTCATGGTATTCATCGATGACATTTTGGTTTACTTTCGTAGCGATGAAGTACACGAAGATTATTTGAGACAAGTGTTACAAATACTTTGGGAAATGGAACTCTTCACTAAGTTGAAGAAATGTGAGTTTTGGTTATAAGAGGTAGCATTTTTAGGTCATGTGATATCAAAAATGAGAATTGCTATGGATCCCAAGAAAATCGAGGCGATCAAGGATTGGCCTAGACCGACGAATATCACCTAGATTAGGAGTTTTCTCGGTCTAGCCGGCTATTCTAGTCAGTTTGTTGAGGGTTTTATGAGATTGTTTACTCCCCTCACTCAACTCACACATAAAGGAACCAAGTTAATTTGGAATGATGTGTGTGAGAAGAGTCTTATGAAATTGAAGGAACGTTTGATAACCGCCCCGCTCTTGGCTTTACCTAGTACAGGAGCGGTTATGTGGTATACAGTGATACTTCCTCGAGTGGGTTCGACAGTGTTTTGATACAGAACGAGAGGGTTATTTCTTATGCCTCTCGTCAATTGAAGGATTATGAAAAAAGCTATCCACTAATGATTTGGAATTACCTGTCGTAGTTTTTGCTTCGAAGCTGTGGTGAAACTACTTGTACGGTGAGCATTGTGAAGTATATACTGATCATAAGGGTTTAAAATATCTGTTCACTTAGAAGGAATTGAATCTAAAGCAACGACGATGGTTGGAGATGCTAAAAAATTATGACTTCACAATTCTCTACTACCCCGAAAGGCGAATGTTGTAACGGATGCCCTTAGTCACAAATCAATAGATATTTTGGCAATGTTGATCACTACCCAACCACCGCTACTTGAGGAGAAGAGACTATTGGAATTGGAGGTTGTAGCACCCGAAAAACGCATGAGATTGATGGTATTGGTGTTGCAAACCAACTTTGTTGGGAAGGATCAAGATGAAACAAATTCAAGATCCTAGTTTGGAGAAGATCCGGGCTGTTATCAAGGAAGGCCATGATGTACTTTGATTTCGAAACTGACTATGCATACCGGCGGATTTGGGAATCAAATAAGGGATTTTGAAGGAAGCAAATTGAGCACCTTATTCTCTTCACCCAGGTGACACCAAAATGTATAATAACTTAAGGTTGCTTTATTGGTAGTCTGACATGAAAAAAGATGTGGGAAAGTTTATGGGACAATGTTTGGCATGCCAATAAGTAAAGGCTGAGTATCAACTTTCTGCGGGCAAATTACAAAGTTTACTCATCCACGTGTGGAAGTGGGAGAGAATCAACATGGATTTTATTGTAGGTTTGCCTCACTCGCAAGCTAGGTATGATGATGCTATTTGGGTGATTGTGGATAGATTGACTAAATCAGCTCGTTTTATCCCTATTCACACTATTTGGTCTAAAGTGAAACTTGCACAAGTGTATCTTGATGTGATTGTGCGACTTCATGGAGTGCCTACTTCTATTGTGTCGGATCGAGATCCAAGATTCGTATCTCAATTTTGGAGGAGCCTTCACGAGGCTCTAGGCTCATAGTTGGATTTTAGTACAACTTTCCACCCCCATAGTGATAGGCAGTTAGAGCACACCATTCAGACTTTGGATGTTATGTTTAGAGAGTGTATCTTGGATTTTTAGAGTGGTAAGCACCAACATCTACCAATGGCCAAGTTTGCTTATAACAACAGTTATCAAGTAAGTATCAAGATGGCACCATTTGAGCTTCTCTATGGATAAAAGTGTCGATTACCTCTCAATTGGAACGAGGTGGGAGAAAGCTTGATTTTGGGTCCCGATATACTTCAAGAGGCCGAGTACAAAGTTTGACTTGCTTAAAAACACTTGAGTGCAGCACAGAGTTGACAAAAGAGCTATGCAGATAGGCATTGATGTGATTTGGAATTCCTAGTGGGAAATCATGCCTTCTTGAATATATCGCCGACTCGAGAAGTCAAGAGATTTGGCATTCAAGACAAGTTAAATTCTCTATTTATTAGATCTTTTAAGATTCTGGAGCGTGTAGGTTTGGTGGCATATCGACTTGTTCTACCATCGAATCTATCGGGGGTATACAATGCGTTTCACGTTTTGACGCTTCGGAAGTATGTGTTCGATCCATCTCATATAGCAGATTTTGTTGTGTTAGAAATACGCGAGAATTTAAAATTCGAAGAGAATTCGGTGCAAATTTTGGCTCGTAAAGTGAGAAAACTATAAAATCATAAGATACCCTAAGTCACATTGCATAGGGTATATAATCTAAAATAATGCTCAGAAAATATTGAAACATAAGCCCACGAAACACTTAGTTAGCTTTAATGCGATCTCTATCTACCATGCACTTTCTTCTTTCCTGCTTTCCCTTTCATATAGTGCGCACAAGTCAGCTAGGCTTTTCTTTTCCATCTTTATGAATTGATGATATTATACTATGGTCATTATATAATATTATAAAGCAGATGAAGTTGTGCTCATTAAATTCATTCATTTATGACCTTATCACTCTTCTTTTGTAGCCCTTTTTATCAGCAAAGTACCAGAAAAACTGAGCTAAAGTGGTATCTGAATCAGGACACAATGTTGGCCGGATTCAATCCGTAGATTCAGTGAGAGAAAGTTGACCACTGCAGCTCCGGTAAAGAGATTAGTGTTTTGCCTATTTAGTGTTGGAAAATTCTATTTATTCTTGAATAATGCTTTTATACACTCCTTACATGCTAGCCATTAATTTTTTAGAAACAAGTGTTTTGCCTTTTTAGTGTTGGAAAAATCTATTTATTCTTGAATAATGCCTCTATGCACTACTTATATGTTAGCCATTAATTTTTTAAAAATTAATGGCTAAGATATCATTTCAACTTCTTGTGAATCTGCTATTGAAATTCGATACCATACCAATCACCTGGTAGGAATAAAAGGGTTTTTTGGTCTAATAAAATTTTTCAATCTTATCTTTATAAAATATAAAATTATATTATGGACTTTTTATATTTCTAAATTTATTACTAATATCTTAATTATTAGTTTCCTAAATATACTCTTATTGGAGAGAGAAATCATCTCCTTCCTGTTCATATTTTAAATTACATTCAAATTATAAATTTATTGTCACGCCCCAAGCTTTTCACTGGATCTTTATTTTCTTTTAAATTCAGAGTTTTGAGGAAAGCTTTTTTTTTGCTTAATCTCGAAACGTACAAATCTGCCACAAATATAAAGTTTTTCCTATATTTGACCGGCATACTTGTCAATGATAATAATCACAATAAGTATTGACAACTTACAAATATTTTCAAAATATTTTTTTGAAAATCGTTCCCTACACAGAAACAATTTTGATTTATAACCGACTACCACGAGTGGCAGAAAAACAACTGAAAGTACTATTCAAAATCTGAGTGAGTACGTATATAGCAAAAATCATGTCCAACTCAAAATCACAACTAACTAAACCACGAAACTAAATAAAATATAAATAACCAAATTGGATAGTCGCTAGCTCTAACTGTTGTAGACCTCACAATGCGTCCGCACCCGTCTCACAAACCGCACCACCTGTGGAGCAGAGAACATGAGAAACCAAATCGAAGGTTTCCCAGTGGGTACAACCCGCCACGAGGACAAGCCATGCGTAATATACTATAAATATGCTGCGAGATATAATGGGTAATGTAAGATACGATAATGTAAACCACAGTAGTCATGATAAGAAAGATGCCCCTAGTGTAATGTCAATATACCACCTGTCCACTATATACCATACAAATGCCAAACCTAAATTGTGGATAAACTACTACCGCGATCAGCTCCTCGACCTCCGGCAAAGTATGTCACATACTGCAGGACCTGGTCCATGCTCCATACCCTAACGACCTACCCGGATAAGTGCAGCACCCGTCAGTGGCCAAACCGACTAGGCGCTTTTGGATACACTCAAGCACTGTAGCACAACACGATCTAACCCATGCGGCAACCCAGCTACTCATCCAGACGAGGCACCCCGTGACGGCGACCATGGATACACTCAAGTGCGGTGACGCCGTTGGTATGAAATTGACCACCTCGATCAAACTTCAGGTCCGAGACCCCCTTCTTGTTAGAGTTAGGCCCTCGATCAAACTTCAGACCCGTGAGTTGAAAACTCGACCAAACTTCAAGTCCGTGACCCCCTTCTTGATCACATTGAGACCCTCGGCCGAAGTCGACAAGAATGCAATATGCCATATGCAAAACCACCAAACCCAAAGATCCAATATGCTCAAATAAATGATAATCTTCGTATATGCCAAAATCAACCTATCTATATGCAAGATGATAATAAAAATAGATAAAACAAAACTGAAAGTACCCACCATGGAGGTAGAGAGAATAAAACCAATATATGCAAGAAAAAGAAAGATGATACACTCTCACCGACGGTAGCAAGAAATACCCACCTTAATCGATTAAGTTATCAAACCTTTAGTCAACCATACTCCCTGTCCATGCCCAGACCTACAACAAATCCAACATTCCAATACTTCAACCGCTGTCCCAAATTTACAATCGAAAGTTATCGGAAATACCGTGCCAACCGTACCTCAAAACAGAAAAATCGGGACTCCAAACTTTATAGATTTGGTTCCCATAACACCATACCGATCTCATAATCATCCAATGACTTTAATGTTGTTTAGAGGTATCCGACCATCAAATCCCAGCAAATAAAGCCAATATACCACTGCCAACTGCAGCAAACCGCGTGACCCAAAAGTCGCGCACCAAAAGGCCCGATTTTTGCATTTTGCTAGTCGGTTTTGCCCCGAAGCATTCCGAAACACTTTCAAAACCTACTGACTTTCTCTTGCTGTCTCGGAACACTCATTTTCAAGTATCAATACAGCCACGCACAATTAGATACATTTCAAAGCCAAAATAACCAAAAACTAACTTATCGGAACCCCGAAAACACCCATTTTATTTCACGGAAGTTTTCGAAGTCAACTCCCGTCACCAACTCTACGAAACAACATCAATTCCAGCCTAATAAAGCTTCGAGATAGCCCCTGAGTATCTAAAACTTAAAATCCAATATATTCTATCAAAACACGAATTTCCCTCTTGACGGTTTTACCGAAAATTGCCCCGGAATTCGTTTTACGTTCCATAAAGTGTCTAGAGCATGGACAACTAGTCCGATGACCTCAAACATGGTGACTAATCAAGAATATCTTCGCCTAAATCACAAAACACCAACCCAATCCGAAAACCGAAACTTATTGAATCAAAACTCCAAAATCATGAAGGTTGAGAACGTACTGGATTTGCAACTCTTTTAATATATCAAACCACATTAGATTATCGTGCATGACGCTACAAAACCCGTGCTTGCTGTCTAGAAGATTGCCGGAACAAAAATATCAAAGATCGAACCATTTCTTAAAATTCTTGATCGGGTTCCGATCTTCGTATTCTTAAATCAGATCGATCTAAGACTTCCCAACAAGGAAGAACGAACAAGAATCGACCTAAATGA
Organism: Tillandsia fasciculata; assembly: GCA_029168755.2. Lineage (NCBI taxonomy): Eukaryota > Viridiplantae > Streptophyta > Magnoliopsida > Poales > Bromeliaceae > Tillandsia > Tillandsia fasciculata. Next base: position 12,668,798 of record CM054943.1, on the reverse strand, counting down.
GACTTCCCATGAACCCTTCTAACTGCTGGAGCCGCAGGTGAAGAAGTGAGGTGGTTGCGGCCTTGATGCTCTAACCCGCAAGCACCCTTGACCTCCGTCCGTACAGCCCACATGGTGGGGCTTAGGTGCAGCCTTGCAGCACTTGTGGGTCCCCCCTTATCGACTAAAAGTGACCAAGAACCTTCCTCTTCTTTCCCTCTAACTTCCCGATCAAACGGATCAAAAAATGGTTGAGAAATGAGAAAGAAAAGAGAGAAAGAAGAGAAATAAATAAGATGTTGCCGGATTCTTTTGTCAGGGAGTTGCCGGAATTGTTTAGATCGTCGGGGAAGATCGTAAGAACACTTGGAAGAAAATTAGAATTTTCTATATCTGAAATTTTCTAAAAATTTCTAACTTCTAATGCTTATTTATAAGCCTCAAATATGCATAATTGCACATAAACTCTCCAAACTTAATCCTAATTCAATTAGCATTCTTTAGGGATGTCAACGGGACGAATTCGGAGCGGATTTTTAAAAATCCAAACCCGAATCTGAACCCGACTACGAAACCCGAACCCAAACCCGAATCCGACGGATTTTAAAAATTCATATCCAAATCTGAACCCGACCAAAAATCCAAAATCCGAACTCGAACCCGAACCTGAACCCGAAAATCCAAACCCGAAATAAATTTTTTTCTTTTTTTTTTTTACAATATTTCAAAATATATTATATTAAATTTATATTTTTAAAATATAAATTTAAATATAATATTAAATATTTATATACACATATATTATATAACGTAAAATCAATTCGGATTCGGGTCTGATTCGGGTTCGGGTCGGGTACAATCAAAATCAATATCCAAATCCAAATCCGTCGGGTTTCTATTTTTTATATCCATATTCGAATCCATATCCGTTTAACATCGGATAAATCCATTCCGTTCGGATTCGGATTCAGATAAAATTTCGGGTATCCGTACCCATTGACATCCCTAGCACTCTTCCAATGGATAATTTTAACTTAAAGATCTTATCTCTAGATTTTCGCTTAAATTCATATATAAAATATAAGAACTTTATTTTAAATTTAAATTTATATCGATAAGCGATCGGTCAAAAAAATTTCTAAACGTATGCTAACGGTACCTAAATCTAATAACTAACTTCACCATTAGATTCGTCATTACCAAATCATTTAAGTGACTTTTTATTTCATCGGATTCCGTCTCCGTTTCACCACATTAGTCGAAACACAACTTAGGCATCATAATTTAAAATTCTTGAATCTAACTTTAATTAAATTCCAAATTAAAATTTTCTAGATTGTACATTTATTATTGAAAAAACATAGAAATTTAAAAATTGAATCAAATTCAAAATATTCTTAAATATATAATACTAATTCAAAAAAAACTTTCAAATCAAATTTAAATTTTCAATTTCAATTCTAAGTAAAAAGTTGTTTTCATAAGCAATAGTGCAAATTAAAATTTAAATAAATAATTAAAGTTAGGTTTATAAGTAACAATATATATTAAAAATGAATTTAAATTTCAAACATAAAAAACTATATTTTTAAATAAATAATAAATTTTGAATTCAAATTATTTAAAAAATGAATTTAAATTTCAAACATAAAAAACTATATTTTTAAATAAATAATAAATTTTGAATTCAAATTATTAGTTAATACTTGAACAACGTAAAAGTACGCAATTTTAATCAAATTCAAATTTTTCTTGAATATAAAATACAAATTGAAAATAAAAATTTTGATTTAATTTTGATCAAAAGTTTATATTTCAAAGTAAATTTTAAATTCAAATTTAATTTATATATTAAGGAGTTAGCTACTTAACAAATTAGCCACTATCTAATTTGGAAAATATCGAATTTAAGTAAGGAAACAAAAAAAAATTAGAGCACTAGTCAGCTAGTAAGGAAAAAAATTAGCCACTTTCAATTCAAATTTAAAATTCAAATTTTAATTTAACGTAAGAAGTTGGTTTCATAAGTAGAAACAATTTGAATTTCAATTTAAATTTGTCTGAATATTAGATTAACAATTTGAATTTAATTTTAAAAATAGAAACCTTTTAATTAAATTAATAATTAAAGTTAGGTTTATAAGTACAGTATAAATTAAATTCTAATTTAAAATAGATTAATATTTTTGAACTTTCATGTTATTTAAATATTGAATTAACAATTTGAATCGAAATATATTACTCATTTAAATATAAGTTTTTCTTTCTAAAAATTAAAATTAAATTTGTCACACCCCGGAATCGAAACTGCGTCTCGAACTCGCCAATAGATCCTCCACCCATACGGGAAACCCCGTATAGGCAAAGCGTCTAACCTGCAAAAGATAGCAACTAACAACTATACAGATATCAGAGCAAAAAATAAATTGCTATCAAATAAAAGTACATCCAACCCATAGTATAAGTTAGGTTCCCATAATACATCTATCTCTCAAAAAAGATACAATAACCCAGTTGACTGTACAAAATCTCCAAAAAGGGGTACATCTACTCTCCATAGGTAGATAGGGATCTAACTTGCGACTCCCTTACCTCGATCGGTAGAAGCAGCAGGGGTAGGAACAGGATTAGATGTCTCTGAAAAAAAGTCACCACAGCGGGATGTCTCGAACAGGTAGGGGTAGGCATCCACCATCACCATCTCCAGCTCCCAAGTAGCCTCTCATTCCTCGTGATTACTCCACAATACTTTCACGTACGGTATAGCCTGATTGCGCAATTTCCTCACCTCACGAGCTAGAATTCGCAACAGACGCTCCTCGTACCCCAGATCCTCACCGATCTCAAGTGGAGTGAAGTCAATTACGTGCGAAGGATCAAAAATATATCTTCTCAGAGCTGAGATGTGGAATACGTTGTGGACTCCAGCAAGTCACGGGGGAAGAGCAACTCTATAAGCAACCGGCCCAACTCACTCCAGTACCTCAAAGGGTCCAATAAATCGAGGGCTGAGCTTCCCGCGAACACTATGTCACGCCCCGGGGTCGAACTGCGACCCGGGCTCGCCAACAGATCCGCCATCTGTGCGAAAACTGTCGCACAGACGAAGCGTCTACCCTGCAAGTCAGATCTATAACTAAACATGTATCAGAGCTGAAAATAAATACAAGAGCCACTGAAATCCACTGAACATCTGATATAAATGAAATAATCCTCAATAAAAGCCTCTCACCCTCACTAGACAAATACATACAAATCTCTCAGACTGTCCAGTACAAAAGTGGAAATATAAAATATACAGGGTATATCTACCACTGACTCACAATGCTGGTAAGAAACTAATCAGCCACGTCCTCACCTCGATCAGCTGTCTCCGCGCGAACCGAGCCGGAACAGCTACCTCAGGAACCTGTCACCGCAGCAGGTGTGAGATCTACTGCAGAAGGTAGATCTCAGTGGGTACCGTCACCAATATCCATGTCACGCCTCGGGGGTTTTTCAATACAGCGGAAAACGTGAATTATTAAAATTTTTCTTTTACAATGTCTCCCAGTGCGCGCCAGACCTGCCACATGTGCGAATTCCTCGACCCCGAGAGCGGGGTCTCCTTTGCACATGCACGGCAGTCTCAACTTAGACAGGCCTACCAACCCGCCTGTAGTCTCGTTCACACTTTAACCACAATCATCGTTCCCAAAAGCAAGAGAGAGAGAGTGTAGGGCCCCTGAACTCCTCACAGCTTTTTCCCGCATTTTCTCTGTGCAAACACCTGTTGATGGTGTATTCGGCCCATAGCGCATCAAATGGATGCCACAGATGGACCCTGTGAAGCTTTGGCTTGTTGTGTTTGGCCGTCGGCTGTTTTTGCCGAATGTTAGAGAGGTTTTAGGCCAAAGCGGAGGTTGGGTTTTGGTTTTCTGTCGTTTTGGAGCTTTTCTGTTTGTCTGGGAGCCCATTCGGGGTGTTAGAGGTACTGCGCGCTTTTTGGAACCAAGAAAGCAACCCGGCGCGAAAAATGGATTAAATTTACCTTTCCGGGAGCCTCCGGCAAATTTTGGAGGCGGATTTTGGCGAAACGGACGTCGTTTTTGGAATCAGCGCGCGAAAACGGTCAAAATGGGCTATTTACTTGCTGTTTTTGAGCTTGCGGTTACTGTTCACGCCGGAACAGTGTCTCCGGCGATCGCCGGCGGCGGCCGGCGGCGGCGGGCAGCGTCGGCGGGCGGCGGCGCAGCCTCGGGCAGGCGGCAGGCGGCGGCACGCGGCGCGGGCAGGGCGCGGGCAGGCGCCCGGGCGCGCGGGCAGGTGCGCGGTCCACGGCGTCGGCGTGCGCCAGTGCGGGGTGCCACGTGGCGGTGTCCGGTTGGGTGGTCCACGGCGCGCGGTCCACGGACCGTGGGCGTGGGTGCACGGTAGACCGGGCGGACACGTGGCGGCTGTTGGTTGTTTCGGTGTTGTGCTCCCGGTCCACGCAATGGGGTGGAGCCGGTGACCGGGGCAGGTGGCCGTACGGCGGGGCAGGTGGCCGTACGGGGGGGGGCAGGCGGCGACGTGCGCGGTGCACGGCGCGACGTGCGCGGTGCACGGATTGCCGGGGCCACGTGGCGCGACGCCACTGGCGGGCGCAGGTGCGCCGGGCGCAGCGGGGCCCGAGGGACCACTGTTTTGGGCCACGTGGCGGGCCTGGGCCGTTTCGGGCTTGCACAGTAATGGGCCGGGGGCCCATTACTGTAGCAGCTCGAAAAATTCGAGCGCCCGGGAGTGGGGACATATAGGGTATTTCTCCAAAAGTTTTTCTTCAGCCTATAAATACCCAACCCGAGCCTCCTTCCTCTGCTTTTTTCTCTCAACCCTCACCCCATCTGCCCGAGCCACCTTAAGGAGATTTGTTCATCTCTTAATCCTTGATCTTCCTGCCAAGTTCTAGGATTTTAGGAGGCTCGAATCCCGAGGTTCCCCATTTTACGGCGCGGCGCGACGTTGCATTCCTGGGTTCTTCTTCGGCGCAGCGACAGTGTTTTAGCTCCCCTGGGCTACCCCGAGATTATTTTGCTGTGATTCTTGCGCCGGCAGACTCCTAAGAGGTAGGACTTCATCTTTTATTTTGGTCGCGCTTTCCCATTTCGAGGTTTTGGCACGGATCCCGAGGCAAATAGTGACCCCTTATTCTGTGTGGATTTCCTTGACAGCAGCGGAGTATTTTGGCCGTATCTTCGCGCACGAGCGTCAGACGGAAACGAGCTTGTACAACTTTTTCATCTACGGATCGCAAGGAACGCGCTCGTATTTTTATTGGATTTTCTAGAGGATTATTTCGAGGTGAAAATCACAGTTTTCTCAGTGAACAGTGCACAGTTTTTAGCACAGATTTTTGTATGATGTACCCCTCTTGCCGAATTTATATCTCGACTTACCGAACTCAGATTTGGGCGTACAAGGTACCGTTGCGAAGCTATCGACGCGAGGATCGCCGTGATATTTTTCTTGGAATTTCCTGGGCACTTTCTGCAGGTGATAATTTAGCAGTTTTGGGACTGTTGTTGTATGTGGACTGCATGGACAGTATTTGGGAAATTAAATGTTTTAGTGGACTTTGTGTTGTGCCAGGAGTGTTTCGGGTGTGCTGAACTTAGTGGAGCAAAGGATTGGAGTTTTGGTATTTTCTAGCTGTACGGACTTGGACAGTTGCACTTCAGGTGGGTGGTTGTTGTACTCCTCTCCTTCGGTATGCCCACTAGGAATATCAAAGTACCCCTGATTTGATGATGCTAAATGTGTTGATTGGTAGACTTGCATGCTTTAGGGAACAAATTATTGGTTATCTGATCCATGAAAAATTATTGTTAGAATGGTTACTTTATTAAATCGCTTAATTGTTCTGGACTGTATGTTTAGGGGCAGAATAGAAATTGAGGACTGTAAAATTGATGATTGTTCATATGAAACTGTCACCTTAGCTTATATTCTCTAAACTGATTATTCTTGGAAAATGGACAAAATATTGGAACAATGCATGATTAAACGGGTCACTTAATTATGTCATCTTTTACTGCTATACTGTCTTCTGGGACTTGACTTAGGAGAAACCATGCATTTATTCTTTCTTCTCCTATTATTGATAGACTTGAGGCATAGTTGCTCGGGTTCGAGCGGGTGTTGGACAGTGTAGTCAGGTATTGGGGATTTGGGACAGGTTGGGTTTTTGACAGGGTGTTGCGGCAACCACGGATCTTGGGTGGTTGACCGGGTTGTACTATTGCATCAGATTGGGTGATGGGGATCGGGCTATCTTTCGTGGAGGGTTTTCCCACTTCGATCCTTGTCATGATCCAGTCCTGCTACAGTGAGATATTGAGACATGATTCCCTTACTCGTGTGGGTCGCTCCCCTCGAGTGCCACTCCGGAGTGTGCGACCGGACGGATCGAGGCCGGTCTGTTATTACTTTAGAGCTTGATCGGACGGGCTGAGGCCGATCTGTTACTTACTTCGGGGACATGACCGTATCAGGCAGTAGTCGGTCAGTATCCCCACAGATGAGATTAGCAGGCAGTGCCAGTGTCCACTGGCGTCAGATTGGGTCGTTTTGACAGGCTTCTTGATACTGATGCATACTTTTCCATCCTTATTGGTTTATCATGTAGAGGCATATTAGGGGTAGCACTTTATCAGTTGTCATTCATAGCTTCACCCCCTTTCTCTTCTTCCCTTTTGCCTCTGATTACCTGGTGGGCATATTTGAGCTGAGGCTTTACCCACTAGGGGAGGCTACTGTTTATAGTAGTACTTACCCCCATTGTCTTTTCTTGTCTCTTTTCCCCTTGTTTTGCAGAGTCCTCTGTGGGAGTTGCTGGGCCGTCAGCAGCTGATCGAGGTAAGAGGATTGCGGACTAGATAGAGAGCCACCCGAGGGTTGTAGCTGGAGATTTTGGGTACCTGGTCTTCTCAGACAGCTTTTGTTTATTTCTTTTTGGGTCTGGCTTCTGCCAGCTGTTTGTACTTTTAGTGGTGAGCTGGGAGAGACATCTGTATTTTATTTTACTATTGTACTTTTTACTTCCAGCTTCTGTCTGAGATACAGTAGTTTTAGTTTAGCTCTGATTATTATGCTCTTTTATTATTATTTCTTATATCTGAGCAGGTTACCGACGCTTCGTGTATGTGGGAAATACCGCATGCACGGCGGATCTGTAGACGGGCCCGGGTTCTGGTTTACACCCGGGGCGTGACAGATTAAGTTGGTATCAGAGCTTAGGGATAGGTCAGTTGGGACTTAGGAAACCCTAGGCTTTTGGACCGACCCTAGGATGATAGGGCGTGAGTGACGTGATATTTTGCGAAAGTCGGTGATTCTATTGTTGACTCTTCCTGTGAGTGAAGAGGGATCGACATAGCCTATTTCTGTTGAACCATTATGTTGGCTGCAGACAACATAAGGTTACAGAAATAGGAGGATGTCTTTTGACTTTCGCCAGATTGGGTCGTGTGGGGTTTCGTTGCTGATATTTGGTTTCTTGTGGCAGGATGCCTCCTCGACGCCGGATTCCTACTCGGGGTGTCCCTTCACCCCCTGTTGAGCCAGAGCAGCCTACACCCCCCGAGCTTACTGAGTTGAGGGCCTTGGTGGCCCAGTTGGCGGAGGGTCAGCGCCGCCAGGAGCAGAGGATCGATCAGCTGCTTGCTCAGAGGGAGGCACCACCCCCAGCTGTTCCTGAGGCCCTTGTGCCTCCTGTTGCACCTTTTGTGCCGTCAGCGCCATCTTCGAGTAGCGGGGCTCCTGGAGCTATTCAGCCTTTGACTGCGGAGGAGGAGCAGGATTTTGCTGACAAACTCTCCAAGTTTGTTCAGCGGGGACCACCTAGATTCTCAGGGCGGGATGCTCAGCCCCGGGCTGTTGGGAGATGGCTTTCTGCGATGGAGAAGCTTTTTCGGGACTTCTTCATCGACCCGAGGTATCGAGTGCACATGGCGGTGCACTGTTTGGACGGAGATGCTGATTTTTGGTGGCAGCGGGTAGAGCCACTGGAGTTCCGGATCACTCGGCAGTTGCCTTGGGAGGAGTTCAAACGGATGGTGTTGGACACCTATTTTTCTACCAGTGTGAAGAAGAAGTTGGAGGACGACTTGAAGAATCTGCAGCAGGGCGATCGATCGGCCCATGCCTATTTCCAGGAGTTCATGGAGTTGCTGAACTGTGTGCCTTTCGTCGCCCGTGACGGTCCGCACCAGGTAGAGTTGTTTGAGGCAGGCCTTCGCCCAGAGATTTTCACACTTGTGCATGCCCAGAGATTTCAGACCCTGGAGGCAGCCGCAGAGCATGCACAGTGGGTGGAGAGAGGTGATCAGGAGGTGGCCAGACGGAGGGCCGCGGTCGCGCAGAGTTCCGACAGGAAGCGACCAGCCCCAGAGGACGGGGGACAGGCCAGCTCATGGAGACCGCCACGGCCGCCGCAGTCCCAGTCTTACGGCCGTGGGCGATCTGATAGGAGAGGGCCTGGTGGACCCCAGAGACCGCAGCAGCACCAGCAGCAGAGATCGCAGCCCAGGCAGCAGAGATCTCAGCAGCAGTCCTCGAGGCAGCAGCAGCAGCAGTCGAGGCATATCCGGCCATCAGATAGGTGTGTTTTCTGTAGGGGGCAGCACCCGTCAGATACATGTGACCAGAGATGGGGACGATGCTTCCGGTGTGGACAGCCAGGGCATGTGCGAGCTACCTGCCCCCTTACTACTTCCTCGGCACCTTCTTCGGCATCGGCTCCATATCCCCCTCAGCAGCAGCGGCCACCAGCTCAGCGGCCTTATACTCCAGCGAGCAGGCCGTCCACTTCTTACCCTGTGGATTCTCGACCTCCAGCACCGAGCGGGCGGGTGTATGCCGCCCAGTTAGCAGATTCTTCAGCGGCAGACCAGGTGGTGGCAGGTATTACTCTACTCTTTGGCATTCGGGCTCGCTCTTTATTCGACACTGGAGCATCTCATTCTTTCATTAGTCGAGCATTTGCATCCCTGCATGGCTTAGAGATAGAGTCCTTGTCACATGCATTAGAGGTGCGGATTCCTGATCATATTTTGCATGTCGAGGAGCGTTGTGTGGCATGCCCGGTGCAGTTGGGGCCTTGGATTTTGCCTGCAGACTTGCTTGTCTTGCAGCAGCTCCAGGATTTTGATTGGTGCTAGGGATGGATTGGCTGTCACGGTATTCCGCCACTATCGACTGCAGAGAGAGGACGGTGACTCTTCGCGAGCCAGGACAGGAGGAGTTCATCTTCAGAGGCTGCCAGAGCACGCTGTTCGCAGCGACCATTTCCTCGGCGAGAGCTAGGAGGATGTTGAGCAGAGGTTGCACTGCCTTTTTGGCCACTGTGGTGGAGGTGCCTACGGCGGCACTGGGACTCGAGGATATCCCTATTGTCCGAGAGTTCCCAGATGTGTTTCCCCCTGAGTTGACGACGATGCCGCCGGAGAGGGAGATTGAGTTTGTGATTGATGTAGTCCCTGGGACTGCACCAATCTCAAAGGCACCCTATAGGATGGCGCCAGCTGAGTTGAGGGAGTTGAAAGCCCAGCTTCAGGATCTTTTGGATAGGGGCTTCATCAGACCCAGTGTTTCTCCGTGGGGAGCGCCTGTGTTGTTTGTGAAGAAGAAGGATGGGTCACTTCGGTTGTGTGTGGATTATAGGGAGTTGAACAAAGTGACCATCCGGAACAAGTATCCCCTCCCCCGGATTGATGATTTGTTTGATCAGCTGCAGGGAGCGTCTGTGTTCTCGAAGATTGATCTGCAGTCCGGTTACCACCAGCTGAGGGTGAGGGCCGAGGACATCTCCAAAACGGCTTTCAGATCGCGGTACGGGCATTATGAGTTTACTGTGATGCCTTTCGGGTTGACAAATGCCCCTGCCGCATTCATGGATTTAATGAACAGGATATTTCAGCCGTTTTTGGACCGGTTTGTGGTGGTGTTCATCGATGATATTCTGATCTACTCCCGGAGTGATCTGGAGCACGAGGAGCACTTGAGGACTGTGCTACAGCTTCTGCGAGAGAAGAAGCTGTATGCCAAGTTCAAAAAGTGCGAGTTTTGGCTCCGGGAGGTCGCCTTTCTGGGTCATGTTGTTTCAGCTGCTGGAGTGGCGGTGGATCCGGCCAAGGTGGATGCTATTCGTGATTGGCCGAGGCCGACGACTATCACCGAGGTGCGGAGCTTTCTTGGTTTGGCGGGCTACTATCGGCGTTTTGTGGAAGGCTTTGCGAAGCTTTCCTCTCCCCTCACTCGTCTGACCAGGAAAGGAGTTAAGTTTGTTTGGAGCGAGACTTGCCAGAGCTGTTTTGAGGAGCTGAAGCAGAGATTGATGACCGCTCCAATCCTTGCCCTCCCAGTTATGGGGGAAGGATTTGTGATTTACAGTGATGCCTCACATAGTGGTCTGGGGTGTGTGTTGATGCAGCATGGTAGGGTAATTGCCTATGCTTCACGGCAATTGAAGGACTATGAGAAAAATTACCCTACTCATGATCTGGAGTTGGCAGCGGTGGTGTTTGCTCTGAAGCTATGGCGGCATTATTTGTATGGAGAGCATTGCGAGATTTATACTGATCACAAGAGCTTGAAGTATCTGTTCACCCAAAAGGAGCTGAATTTGAGGCAACGCCGGTGGTTGGAGCTGTTAAAGGATTATGATCTGAGTATCCTTTATCATCCCGGCAAGGCCAATGTCGTGGCAGATGCTTTGAGTAGGAGGACGAGTCTGAGCTTATTGATCTCGCAGCAGGCGCCGTTGATCGAGCAGATGAGGCGGTTACAGCTGGAGGTAGTATCCCCTGGGGTCTCTGCTAGACTCATGTCTATGGTCTTGCAGCCCACTCTGTTGGAGAGGATCAGGGACACTCAGAGTGAGGACCCCCACTTGACGAGGATCAGGACGCAGCTTCAGGCGGATCAGTCAGGGGATTTTTCTGTGGATAGCTCGGGAGTACTACGGTACAGGGACCGAGTGTGTGTGCCTATGGATCAGGAGATTAGAGATCAGATTTTGAGGGAGGCCCATTGTACACCTTATACCATCCACCCTGGAGGTACTAAGATGTATAAGGACCTCAAGGCACAGTTTTGGTGGCCCGGTATGAAGCGGGATATTGGGAGATTCGTAGCTCACTGTTTAACTTGCCAGCAAGTGAAGGCAGAGCATCGCGTTCCTGCTGGTAAGTTGCAGAGTCTTCCAATTCCCGAGTGGAAATGGGACCACGTTACTATGGATTTCGTCACTGGATTGCCGAGGGCACAGAGCGGGGCAGATGCGATTTGGGTTATTGTGGATAGGCTCACCAAGTCGGCACACTTCTTACCGGTTCAGATGACTTTGCCACTGGAGCGTCTAGCGCAGTTATATTTGGATGAGATAGTGAGGCTTCATGGTGTGCCTGCTTCGATTGTTTCAGACAGGGACCCGAGATTCGTGTCGCGCTTTTGGGGGAGTTTACAGTCGGCATTGGGGACTCAGCTCAGGTTTAGCACCGCTTTCCACCCACAGACCGATGGACAGTCAGAGCGCACCATACAGACCCTTGAGGATATGTTGAGAGCGTGCGTTATGGATTTTGGAGGAGGGTGGTACCGACACTTATCTTTGGTTGAGTTCGCGTACAACAACAGCTATCAGGCGAGCATCCAGATGGCTCCGTTTGAGGCGTTGTATGGACGCAAGTGTCGGTCCCCTTATACTGGAGTGATGTGGGTGAGAGGAGGACTTTGGGACCGGATTTGCTTTTGGAGGCAGAGAAAAAAGTCAGGATTATTCGCCGGCATCTTGAGACAGCCCAGAGTCGTCAGAGGAGCTACGCAGATACTCGACGGTGAGACCTGGAGTTTCAGGTTGGTGATCATGTCTTCTTGAAGGTCTCGCCCTCGAAAGGGGTCCGGAGATTTGGAGTACGTGGAAAGCTCAGTCCCCGCTTTATTGGACCCTTTGAGGTACTTGACAGAGTTGGTCCTGTGGCATACAGAGTTGCCTTACCCCCGCGCCTGGCCGGAGTTCATGATGTCTTCCACGTCTCAGCTCTGAGGAGATATGTTTTTGACCCGTCGCACGTAATTGACTTCACTTCGTTGGAGATCGGCGAGGACTTGGTCTACGAGGAGCGCCCGTTGCGGATTCTTGCTCGTGAGGTGAGGGAATTGCGCAATCGGGCCATTCCATATGTGAAGATCTTGTGGAGCAATCATGAGGAGCAAGAGGCTACTTGGGAGCTGGAGACAGAGATGAGGGACGCCTACCCTTTCTTGTTTGAGACTTCTAGTTGAGGTACGTCCATTTTGTTTTTCCTTGTTTCGGGGACGAAACTTTTTTTTAGTGGGGGAGGATGTAGGGCCCCTGAACTCCTTACAGCTTTTTCCCCCATTTTCTCTGTGCAAACACCTGTTGATGGTGTATTCGGCCCATAGCGCATCAAATGGAGGCCACAGATGGACCCTGTGAAGCTTTGGCTTGTTGTGTTTGGCCGTCGGCTGTTTTTGCCGAATGTTAGAGAGGTTTTAGGCCAAAGCGGAGGCTGGGAATTGGTTTTCTGTCGTTTTGGAGCTTTTCTGTTTGTCTGGGAGCCCATTCGGGGTGTTAGAGGTATCTGCGCGCTTTTTGGAACCAAGAAAGCAACCCGGCGCGAAAAATGGATTAAATTTACCTTTCCGGGAGCCTCCGGCAAATTTTGGAGGCGGATTTTGGCGAAACGGACGTCGTTTTTGGAATCAGCGCGCGAAAACGGTCAAGATGGGCTATTTACTTGCTGCTTTTGAGCTTGCGGTTACTGTTCACGCCGGAACAGTGTCTCCGGCGATCGCCGGCGGCGGCCGGCGGCGGCGGGCGGAGGCGCAGCCTCGGGCAGGCGGCAGGCGGCGGCACGCGGCGCGGGCAGGGCGCGGGCAGGCGCCTGGGCGCGAGGGCAGGTGCGCGGTCCACGGCGTCGGCGTGCGCCAGTGCGGGGTGCCACGTGGCGGTGTCCGGTTGGGTGGTCCACGGCGTGCGGTCCACGGACCGTGGGCGTGGGTGCACGGTAGACCGGGCGGACACGTGGCGGCTGTTGGCTGGTTCGGTGTTGTGCTCCCGGTCCACGCAATGGGGTGGAGCCGGTGACCGGGGCAGGTGGCCGTACGGCGGGGCAGGTGGCCGTACGGGGGGGGGGCAGGCGGCGACGTGCGCGGTGCACGGCGCGACGTGCGCGGTGCACGGATTGCCGGGGCCACGTGGCGCGACGCCACTGGCGGGCGCAGGTGCGCCGGGCGCAGCGGGGCCCGAGGGACCACTGTTTTGGGCCACGTGGCGGGCCTGGGCCGTTTCGGGCTTGCACAGTAATGGGCCGGGCCCATTACTGTAGCAGCCCGAAAAAGTCGGGCGCCCGGGAGTGGGGACATATAGGGTATTTCTCCAAAAGTTTTTCTTCAGCCTATAAATACCCAACCCGAGCCTCCTTCCTCTGCTTTTTTCTCTCAACCCTCACCCCATCTGCCCGAGCCACCTTAAGGAGATTTGTTCATCTCTTAATCCTTGATCTTCCTGCCAAGTTCTAGGATTTTAGGAGGCTCGAATCCCGAGGTTCCCCATTTTACGGCGCGGCGCGACGTTGCATTCCTGGGTTCTTCTTCGGCGCAGCGACAGTGTTTTAGCTCCCCTGGGCTACCCCGAGATCATTTTGCTGTGATTCTTGCGCCGGCAGACTCCTAAGAGGTAGGACTTCATCTTTCGTTTTGGTCGCGCTTTCCCATTTCGAGGTTTTGGCACGGATCCCGAGGCAAACAGTGACCCCTTGTTCTGTGTGGATTTCCTTGACAGCAGCGGAGTATTTTGGCCGTATCTTCGCGCACGAGCGTCAGACGGAAACGAGCTTGTACAACTTTTTCATCTACGGATCGCAAGGAACGCGCTCGTATTTTTATTGGATTTTCTAGAGGATTATTTCGAGGTGAAAATCACTGTTTTCTCAGTGAACAGTGCAAAGTCTTTAGCACAGATTTTTGTATGATGTATCCCTCTTGCCGAATTTATATCTCGACTTACCGAACTCAGATTTGGGCGTGCAAGGTACCGTTGCGAAGCTATCGACGCGAGGATCGCCGTGATATTTTTCTTGGAATTTCCTGGGCACTTTCTGCAGGTGATAATTTAGCAGTTTTGGGACTGTTGTTGTATGTGGACTGCATGGACAGTATTTGGGAAATTAAATGTTTTAGTGGACTTTGTGTTGTGCCAGGAGTGTTTCGGGTGTGCTGAACTTAGTGGAGCAAAGGGATTGGAGTTTTGGTATTTTCTAGCTGTACGGACTTGGACAGTTGCACTTCAGGTGGGTGGTTGTTGTACTCCTCTCCTTCGGTATGCCCACTAGGAATATCAAAGTACCCCTGATTTGATGATGCTAAATGTGTTGATTGGTAGACTTGCATGCTTTAGGGAACAAATTATTGGTTATCTGATCCATGAAAAATTATTGTTAGAATGTTTACTTTACTAAATCGCTTAATTGTTCTGGACTGTATGTTTAGGGGCAGAATAGAAATTGAGGACTGTAAAATTGATGATTGTTCACATGAAACTGTCACCTTAGCTTATATTCTCTAAACTGATTATTCTTGGAAAATGGACAAAATATTGGAACAATGCATGATTAAACGGGTCACTTAATTATGTCATCTTTTACTGCTATACTATCTTCTGGGACTTGACTTAGGAGAAACCATGCAGTTATTCTTTCTTCTCCTATTATTGATAGACTTGAGGCATAGTTGCTCGGGTTTGAGCGGGTGTTGGACAGTGTAGTCAGGTATTGGGGATTTGGGACAGGTTGGGTTTTTGACAGGGTGTTGCGGCAACCACGAATCTTGGGTGGTTGACCGGGTTGTACTATTGCATCAGATTGGGTGATGGGGATCGGGCTATCTTTCGTGGAGGGTTTTCCCACTTCGATCCTTGTCATGATCCAGTCCTGCTACAGTGAGATATTGAGACATGATTCCCTTACTCGTGTGGGTCGCTCCCATCGAGTGCCACTCCGGAGTGTGCGACCGGACGGATCGAGGCCGGTCTGTTATTACTTTAGAGCTTGATCGGACGGGCCGAGGCCGATCTGTTACTTACTTCGGGGACATGACCGTATCAGGCAGTAGTCGGTCAGTATCTGTAGTACACTGAACTTTATCAAATTGCGAAGTTCGAGTGTGTGGAGGGTTGAATGATACCCTTTGAATGTATTAGTAAGCTTCCGGAAGGTTCTAGAAGGTTTCCGGAGAGTTTGGGCGCAAATCGGAAATTTTCGAAAATCTTGAAATTTTGGGGTTTTTGGCTTCGGGATCCGGATCGGATAGGGGCGATCCGGATCGTCCGCGCGAAACTGGAAATTCAACGTTCGGGATCCGGATCGGATAGGGGCGATCCGGATCGTCCGCGCGAAACTGGAGATTCCACGTTCGGGATCCGGATCGGATTGGGGGCAGTCCGGATCGTGCGGGTCTGGACAGCATAGTAAGAAATGCAATAACATTTCTTGCAGGGGTCTTTTAGGATTTTGTTACATTAGGGTTTTTAATCCCCTTCACTCCTCTTTTCCTCTCATTTGGAGAGAGTAAGAGAAAGTGTTAGAGAGAGAGAGAGAGAGAGGGAGAGAAAATCTTGGATTTCCTACTCCAACACCTCTCTCTACTTGGATCCTTCTTCAACCTCCTCTTCTCCACCTTTGAAGCTTGCTACAAGAGCTTGGAGGAAGGCTTGAACTTGAAGAAGAAGGAAGTTTGGAGCTCTTGTGCCTATCCTTTGCTTTTCCAAGGTGGGATTTGAGCTAAAAGAGGTTTGGAACACTTCTTTTTCCTTTCTTTTGGGATTTTTGAAGAGAAAACCTAGGTTTTGGAAAACTAGGGTTTATTTTGGGGCGTTTTGATTTATAGCTTTTGGGGTGGAATTGATGGGTGTAGAACACTCTTGTAGGTTGGTTTTGAAGCTTTTCTTGTTTGGATTTCAAGATTTAGCAAGATTTCTCAACCTAAGGTATTTTTCCACCTATTTTCCTTATGATTTTAAGGGATTTTGTGATTAGGGTTTTGTGATGTTTTAACCCTTTGGAAACTTCTCTTAGGGCATAAGAGGAAGTGTGGGCTTCTTGGTTGGGATCCTTCACAAGGATTTGGCAACTATCCGGTGGGTCTGACCTCACCGAAATGGGTGAACTCCCCCTATGTCTTCTATAGACTTTTAGGGCATCATTGTTATATTAAACATGCATCGTTTGATTTATCATGATTTATGATCATGCATTTGAACCCCTTCATGTGTAGAAAATTTCATACTCTATGTAGTAGAGGTAAACATTGTAGGTGCATGGGCACTTTGAGGGGGGATTGAATAGGAATTTTCGTGAACTTAAGCTTTTGGATATGAATAGAGAATAACTATACATGTTATAGAATTATTGAGATATGTTATGCATATGATCATGAAGAAAATGGACATTATGACATTAGTGCCATCTAGTGTAGTGAGATACAAGTAGAAAACTTCTAAACTTGTACAATCAAGATGAAATAGTTAGATTCCATGTTTGAGACATGAGGATAACTTGTAAATGTTTTACTCTTTCATTATGCAAAATAATGTTAATATTGTACATGAAACATTGACACTTGAGATACTATACCCCGACCTAAAGGTCGATGATGCTTTTCCGTGTTTTAGACACGATGACTTGCTATTCCGTGTTTTAGACACGATGATCGAGACTTGCTTGCTTGCCGTTTGTGCTCATTCGCACATGCTTGGTAGGGTCGCTCCCTCCAAGCCGGCACTCCGGAGTTGGCCATTTGCGACATTATGATCGCCGTGCGGGATTGGGTGCCGATTGGGACGCCGTTGGCTTGGCATAGCTCCTTGGGGGGTGCCACCACGGGACCATGAGGCGTGGCTCAAGCTTAGACTCAAAGAAAGTCTTCAAGAGAAAAGGATTAAGTTAACCAAACTTAACATTGAATATCACATAGATGATACATTAATGGTAGTTGGACATACATGATAGCAAACTTGACATTGGACACCACATAAGTAATACTACTCATTGTAGTTGGACATTATGATAGCATGATAGATTCATATCATCATCACCTTGTACATGAGCATAGAGGCATGATAGTAGTAGAGTACTTTACTTTACTTCAGTTGTTTATTTTCTGCATTTCATTTCAGCAGTTTACTATCTTATGCCTCAGTTGACCTAGTGGTGTATTTCGCTTCTCTCGGCGGCTTACCCACTGGGAACTATTGTTTAATAGTTCTCACCCCATTTGGGATGTTGTTTTTCAGAGCCATCCGCAGCGGGAGGGGCTCGGGACCGTGGCAAGGGGTTATCGCATAGCTAGCTAATCCCCGTCGCACCACTCGAGGTGGTTACAGGACACCTTTTCTTTTGTTTTTGTTAGAGAGGTGTTGGTGTATTTTGGCATAGAAACCACCAATGTATTTTGATAAGTGTATTTAAGGGAACTACATGTGTATTTTAGATTTTAACTTCTTGTTTGATAGTTGTTATCTACTTTCCTCTTTTATGTATAGTTTAGTTGCTTTGTGCTCTGATTACTAGTAGGATGTGTATATTGCCTTCCTTCCGCTTGTTGTTGTAGACGCCTTGTGTGTACCGGGGGGTACCTTGTGCACACGGCGGGTCTGTGCACGTGCCAGGTAGGCTTCCGCTGGGGCCTGGGGCGTGACAGATTATTTTGGTATCAGAGCCTAGGGTTGAGTCTTAGAGGACCTAGCAAACCTTAGGCTGGTTGGACCATAAGGATTAAGAACGTGAGAGACGGGGTCTTATATGCTTATTTGGCGAAAGTAATATGATTGGGTCAATACTATAACTTCATAAGAGTTGGAGTTGATCGAAGTGATTGCACCTTCTATTTCCTTGGAAGGTCTGGTTGGCGGCCGACAACCTGACATCGGGAAATAATTGTGGCATGCTTCATTTGCTTTCGCATGATTGGGATTTGTTTTGAGTGGGGATGCGTTTCGCGTTGGTTATCCTAACCTACGCATTTTATGCCTGTTACAGTTTGTGATGCCTACGACTCGCTCCATGACGGCCGAGGAGGCCGATGCGGAGACATCCGCTACTTCCGGATCCAGTGAGGTCCGAGATTTGAGAGAGCAGCTGGCTATGCTAGCTGATGTAGTGGAGCGGCAGTCGGCTGCGGCGCGAGAGCAGGCTGAGGCTTCGCGTCGGCAGGATGCAAGGATGCAGAGGTTGGAAGTTCTTTTGACCCAGCAGTTGGCGGCAAGGGGAACTCAAGACCCTTCGCACCCACCAGTGCAACCACAGGAGCACATGGGTGGAGCGACCGATGCACTTCGACCTGAGGTGCCCGAGTCTTCACATCACACTCCGAGTGCTGGGCGCCGGGAAGAGGTTGTGATGTCACCGCCAGTTCAGACTCCACCGGCGAGGACGGTTTTACCGATGATGGTAGCAGGAGAAGAGCGGGACCGACTCATGGCTCGTTTGAGGGAATTCCGGGAATCCAAGCCTCGGACATATGATGGAGAGAAACCCGACTATTGGGTTTTTGAGAAGTGGATTCTACACATGGAGAAACTTTTCCACGATACCTTCGTAGCGGAGGGAGACCGGGTGTGGTTGGCAACACACCATCTTGAGGGCGATGCTTACCAGTGGTGGACGGACATTCGGGATGACCCCACGACCGATTTGGCAGCAATCACATGGCCGCGGTTCAAGAAGATGCTTGCAATGAAGTATTTTCCGGCAAGCGCAAAAAGGCAAATGGAAAGAGATCTCCGCAACTTGAGGCAAGGAGACAAAACCGTGGCGGAGTACGAGAGGGAATTTACTCGACTACTTAACTGCATTCCGCACGTTGTGAGGGACGACGAGGACAAGGCCCGTATGTTCGAGAACGGCCTTAGACCGTCCATTTTCAGATTGGTTCAGACCCTAAACCTCCAAACCTACCGGGAGGTTGTGGACCGTGCCTTGATAGTGGAGAAAGGCGCGGAGATTGCTAAGGAAGAGAGAGAAGCTCTTGATAGAACGCGAGGCAAGAGGTCGGCGACCGAGGGCGCAAGTCATAAGCCCTATTCGAAGAAACCGCCGAAGCACCCGAGGAGCCAGTCTGGAGGACGCGGCTCATCTTCACACCGGGGAGGACCTGACCGTCGGCGGCCCCCGCGTTGCGTGATTTGTGGTGGACCCCATGTGCCGCCGCAATGCCCGCAGCGTGGAGGCAAGTGCTATCTTTGTGGCCAGGAGGGCCACTTTCGATCAGAGTGCCCGCGAGGTTCGACACCGACACCTTCATCAGCATCGGCACCAGTTATTCAAGGACAGGTGACCCCGCCCACCTACTCTCAGTCAGGGCGACCACCGGCGTCGCGACAGTACGAGGGGCCACGGCAGGCTCCGAGCGGGCGCATGTATGCGGCCCAAACTGAGGAGGCTTCAGCGGCAGAGGACGTCGTTGCAGGTATTATCTTGATTCATAGCATTCGAGTTCGAGCTTTATTTGACACTGGTGCATCTCATTCATTCATTGACCGGCTGTTTGCCGAGTTGCATGGCATTGAGTTAGTTCCTACCTTGCATCCGGGACGAGTCTTAGTTCCCGATCATACTTGGAGATTCGGGAGTTTTCCCCTAGCTGTCCTATTAGGATTGGGGATTGGATTTTGCCGGCAGATTTGTTGGCCCTCCATCGACTTGGAGAATTCGATGTGGTATTGGGCATGGATTGGCTCACAAGATATCATGCTACCATTGATTGTGAGAATCGACTCGTGACGTTTCGAGAACCGGGACAAGAGGAAATTGTGTTCAGAGGCTGCAAAAGTTCACTGTTTGCGATGACTATCTCTTCCACCAGAGCAAAACAGTTGATTAGGAGTGGATGTGTCGCCTACTTGGCTACTGTTGTGGATAGGAGCAGTGAGACTCCGAGAGTGGAGGATATCCCAGTTGTGCGAGAGTTTGCTGACGTGTTCCCGGCAGAGCTACCGGGGATGCCTCCGGATAGAGAGATCGAGTTTGTGGTGGATCTGATCCCTGGAACTACCCCAATCTCGAAAGCGCCATATAGGATGGCACCGGCAGAGTTAAAAGAGCTCAAGGCACAGCTTCAAGACTTGTTGGAAAAAGGCTTCATCCGACCGAGCGTTTCACCTTGGGGAGCACCAGTTTTGTTCGTCAAGAAAAAGGATGGATCGCTTCGCCTTTGCGTGGACTATCGCGAGCTTAACAAGGTCACAATTAAGAATAAGTATCCATTGCCGAGGATTGATGATTTGTTTGATCAACTCCAAGGATCAAGAGTGTATTCGAAGATTGACCTTCAGTCTGGATATCACCAACTCAAGATCAAGCCCGAGGATGTTCCTAGGACGGCTTTTAGGACACGGTATGGACACTATGAGTTTACTGTTATGCCGTTTGGGCTCACTAATGCCCCGGCAGCTTTTATGGATTTGATGAACCGTGTCTTCAAGCCCTTTTTGGATAGATTCGTCGTGGTGTTCATCGACGACATTTTGGTGTACTCTCGAAGTGATGAAGAACATGAGGATCACTTGCGGCAAGTGTTGCATTTACTTCGAGAGAAAGAGCTCTACGCCAAATTGAAGAAATGTGAGTTTTGGCTACGAGAGGTAGCGTTCTTGGGTCATGTAATATCAGATAAAGGAATAGCTGTGGACCCCAAGAAAATTGAGGCAATAAGGATTGGCCTAGACCGACGAACATCACCGAGATCCGGAGTTTTATCGGTCTGGCCGGCTACTATCGGCGTTTTGTTGAGGGATTTGCAAGGTTATCTACTCCCCTAACGCGACTAACGCATAAAGGCACCAAGTTTATTTGGAATGATGCGTGTGAGGGAAGCTTCAGGGAATTGAAGGAACGGTTGACAACCGCCCCGATCTTGGCTTTGCCTACTGCAGGAGCGGGATACGTGATCTACAGTGATGCTTCCTTGAGTGGGTTAGGGTGTGTTTTGATGCAAAACGAGAAGGTTATTGCTTATGCCTCTCGTCAATTAAAGGACTACGAGAAAAACTATCCCACTCATGATTTGGAGTTAGCCGCCGTGGTATTTGCATTGAAGCTGTGGCGACACTATTTATATGGTGAGCATTGTGAGGTATATACTGATCATAAGAGCCTAAAGTACCTCTTTACTCAGAAGGAGTTGAATCTTAGGCAGCGCAGATGGTTGGAGCTGCTTAAGGATTATGATTTGACTATTCTCTACCATCCTGGGAAAGCAAATGTAGTGGCAGATGCTCTAAGTCGCAAATCGATGGAAAACTTAGCGATGATGATCACTTACCAACAACCATTACTTCAAGATATGAGACGGTTGGAGTTGGAAGTTGTGGCACCCGAGACACCCATGAGATTGATGGCATTGGTGTTGCGACCGACTCTTATGGAAAGGATCAAGATGAAACAAGTCCAAGATCCTAGTTTGGAAAAGATTCGGGCTACACTTGTGGATGGCCGAGCCGGTGAGTTTCATGTGGATGATCATGGCGTACTTCGTTTTCGAAGTCGACTTTATGTACCGGCGGATTTGGAGATCAAAGAAGAGATCCTGAAGGAAGCACACCGAGCACCTTATTCTCTTCACCCAGGTGGCACCAAAATGTACAAGGACTTAAGGTTACTTTATTGGTGGCCCGGCATGAAGAAAGATGTTGGGAAATTTGTGGCTCAATGCTTGACATGTCAACAAGTGAAAGCCGAGCACCGACTTCCCGCAGGCAAGTTGCAGAGTTTACCCATTCCCGTGTGGAAGTGGGAGAGGATCACCATGGATTTTGTTGTTGGATTGCCTCGCTCTCAGGCTGGGCATGATGCTATTTGGGTGATCGTGGATAGGTTAACCAAATCTGCTCATTTTATCCCTATCCATACTACTTGGTCTAGAGAGAAGCTTGCACAAAAGTACCTTGATGAGATTGTGCGATTGCATGGAGTGCCTGTTTCTATAGTTTCCGATCGAGATCCAAGATTTGCATCTCATTTTTGGAGGAGCCTTCACGAGGCCCTAGGCACGCAGTTGGATTTCAGTACAGCTTTCCACCCCCAGAGTGATGGGCAGTCTGAGCGAACCATACAAATCTTGGAGGACATGCTCAGAGCATGTGTTTTGGATTATCAAAGTGGTTGGCATCAATATCTACCGATGGCCGAGTTTGCCTATAACAATAGTTATCAAGCAAGTATCAAGATGGCGCCATTCGAGGCTCTTTATGGGAGAAAGTGCCGATCACCTCTTCATTGGAGCGAGGTGGGAGAACGATTGATTTTAGGCCCCGATGTACTTCAAGAGGCCGAAGACAAGGTTCGACTAGCTCGGGAACGTTTGATTTCAGCTCAAAGTCGACAAAAGAGTTACGCGGATAAGCGTCGGCGCGATTTGGAATTTCAAGTTGGAGACCATGTCTTCCTAAAAGTATCGCCGACTAGAGGAGTCAAGAGATTTGGCATCCGAGGGAAGCTAAGTCCCCGATTTATTGGACCTTTTGAGATTTTGGAGCGTATCGGCCCGGTGGCTTATCGGCTTGCTCTACCGCCTAACCTATCGGGAGTGCACAATGTGTTCCATGTATCGACGCTCCGGAAGTATGTTTTTGATCCATCTCATGTGGTGGACTTCGCCCCGTTGGAACTACACGAGGACTTGAGCTTTGAGGAGCAACCGGTGAAGATTTTGGCTCGTGAAGTGAAGAAACTTCGGAATCGCGAGATACCTTATGTGAAGGTACTTTGGAGCAATCACGAGGATCGCGAGGCTACATGGGAACTGGAGAGCGCGCAGCAGGAGCGTTTCCCTCATCTTTTTCAGCTGGAGACTTGAGGTACTTCACTTCTAGTTTCGCGGACGAAACTCCTTTTTAGGAGGGGTGAATGTAGTACACTGAACTTTATCATATTGCGAAGTTCGAGTGTGTGGAGGGTTGAATGATACCCTTTGAATGTATTAGTAAGCTTCCGGAAGGTTCTAGAAGGTTTCCGGAGAGTTTGGGCGCAAATCGGAAATTTTCGAAAATCTTGAAATTTTGGGGTTTTTGGCTTCGGGATCCGGATCGGATAGGGGCGATCCGGATCGTCCGCGCGAAACTGGAAATTCCACGTTCGGGATCCGGATCGGATAGGGGCGATCCGGATCGTCCGCGCGAAACTGGAGATTCCACGTTCGGGATCCGGATCGGATTGGGGGCAGTCCGGATCGTGCGGGTCTGGACAGCATAGTAAGAAATGCAATAACATTTCTTGCAGCCTTTTAGGATTTTGTTACATTAGGGTTTTTAATCCCCTTCACTCCTCTTTTCCTCTCATTTGGAGAGAGTAAGAGAAAGTGTTAGAGAGAGAGAGAGAGAGGGAGAGAAAATCTTGGATTTCCTACTCCAACACCTCTCTCTACTTGGATCCTTCTTCAACCTCCTCTTCTCCACCTTTGAAGCTTGCTACAAGAGCTTGGAGGAAGGCTTGAACTTGAAGAAGAAGGAAGTTTGGAGCTCTTGTGCCTATCCTTTGCTTTTCCAAGGTGGGATTTGAGCTAAAAGAGGTTTGGAACACTTCTTTTTCCTTTCTTTTGGGATTTTTGAAGAAAAAACCTAGGTTTTGGAAAACTAGGGTTTATTTTGGGGCTTTTCGATTTATAGCTTTTGGGGTGGAATTGATGGGTGTAGAACACTCTTGTAGGTTGGTTTTGAAGCTTTTCTTGTTTGGATTTCAAGATTTAGCAAGATTTCTCAACCTAAGGTATTTTTCCACCTATTTTCCTTATGATTTTAAGGGATTTTGTGATTAGGGTTTTGTGATGTTTTAACCCTTTGGAAACTTCTCTTAGGGCATAAGAGGAAGTGTGGGCTTCTTGGTTGGGATCCTTCACAAGGATTTGGCAACTATCCGGTGGGTCTGACCTCACCGAAATGGGTGAACTCCCCCTATGTCTTCTATAGACTTTTAGGGCATCATTGTTATATTAAACATGCATCGTTTGATTTATCATGATTTATGATCATGCATTTGAACCCCTTCATGTGTAGAAAATTTCATACTCTATGTAGTAGAGGTAAACATTGTAGGTGCATGGGCACTTTGAGGGGGGATTGAATAGGAATTTTCGTGAACTTAAGCTTTTGGATATGAATAGAGAATAACTATACATGTTATAGAATTATTGAGATATGTTATGCATATGATCATGAAGAAAATGGACATTATGACATTAGTGCCATCTAGTGTAGTGAGATACAAGTAGAAAACTTCTAAACTTGTACAATCAAGATGAAATAGTTAGATTCCATGTTTGAGACATGAGGATAACTTGTAAATGTTTTACTCTTTCATTATGCAAAATAATGTTAATATTGTACATGAAACATTGACACTTGAGATACTATACCCCGACCTAAAGGTCGATGATGCTTTTCCGTGTTTTAGACACGATGACTTGCTATTCCGTGTTTTAGACACGATGATCGAGACTTGCTTGCTTGCCGTTTGTGCTCATTCGCACATGCTTGGTAGGGTCGCTCCCTCCAAGCCGGCACTCCGGAGTTGGCCATTTGCGACATTATGATCGCCGTGCGGGATTGGGTGCCGATTGGGACGCCGTTGGCTTGGCATAGCTCCTTGGGGGGTGCCACCACGGGACCATGAGGCGTGGCTCAAGCTTAGACTCAAAGAAAGTCTTCAAGAGAAAAGGATTAAGTTAACCAAACTTAACATTGAATATCACATAGATGATACATTAATGGTAGTTGGACATACATGATAGCAAACTTGACATTGGACACCACACAAGTAATACTACTCATTGTAGTTGGACATTATGATAGCATGATAGATTCATATCATCATCACCTTGTACATGAGCATAGAGGCATGATAGTAGTAGAGTACTTTACTTTACTTCAGTTGTTTATTTTCTGCATTTCATTTCAGCAGTTTACTATCTTATGCCTCAGTTGACCTAGTGGTGTATTTCGCTTCTCTCGGCGGCTTACCCACTGGGAACTATTGTTTAATAGTTCTCACCCCATTTGGGATGTTGTTTTTCAGAGCCATCCGCAGCGGGAGGGGCTCGGGACCGTGGCAAGGGGTTATCGCATAGCTAGCTAATCCCCGTCGCACCACTCGAGGTGGTTACAGGACACCTTTTCTTTTGTTTTTGTTAGAGAGGTGTTGGTGTATTTTGGCATAGAGACCACCCATGTATTTTGATAAGTGTATTTAAGGGAACTACATGTGTATTTTAGATTTTAACTTCTTGTTTGATAGTTGTTATCTACTTTCCTCTTTTATGTATAGTTTAGTTGCTTTGTGCTCTGATTACTAGTAGGATGTGTATATTGCCTTCCTTCCGCTTGTTGTTGTAGACGCCTTGTGTGTACCGGGGGGTACCTTGTGCACACGGCGGGTCTGTGCACGTGCCAGGTAGGCTTCCGCTGGGGCCTGGGGCGTGACAGTATCCCCACAGATGAGATTAGCAGGCAGTGCCAGTGTCCACTGGCGTCAGATTGGGTCGTTTTGACAGGCTTCTTGATACCGATGCATACTTTTCCATCCTTATTGGTTTATCATGTAGAGGCATATTAGGGGTAGCTCTTCATCAGTTGTCATTCATAGCTTCACCCCCTTTCTCTTCTTCCCCTTTTGCCTCTGATTACCTGGTGGGCATATTTGAGCTGAGGCTTTACCCACTAGGGGAGGCTACTATTTATAGTAGTACTTACCCCTATTGTCTTTTCTTGTCTCTTTTCCCCCTTGTTTTGCAGAGTCCTCTATGGGAGTCGCTGGGCCGTCAGCAGCTGAGCGAGGTAAGAGGATTGCGGACTAGATAGAGAGCCACCCGAGGGTTGTAGCTGGAGATTTTGGGTACCTGGTCTTCTCAGACAGCTTTTGTTTATTTCTTTTTGGGTCTGGCTTCTGCCAGCTGTTTGTACTTTTAGTGGTGAGCTGGGAGAGACATCTGTATTTTATTTTACTGTTGTACTTTTTACTTCTAGCTTCTGTCTGAGATACAGTAGTTTTAGTTTAGCTCTGATTATTATGCTCTTTTATTATTATTTCTTATATCTGAGCAGGTTACCGACGCTTCGTGTATGTGGGGAATACCGCATGCACGGCGGATCTGTAGACGGGCCCGGGTTCTGGTTTACACCCGGGGCGTGACAGAGAGAGTACTATAACTACTTAACACGGCCATCGTTATTTAGAAAGGATAAATCCATGGGTTTTCAAATCGGTGTCCACACGGCACCCGTTGTTTTAAAAGCTGTTTTCGCAAACATTTTTTTCCTAGTTCGAAAATAGGCCGACAACTACAGAGTATGCAAGCACGCAGAGTCACTACAATAGTTTGAACATCCACACGAGCACAGACGAACCCACACACACAGCGCGAAAAACTAAAGAGATATACATGAATAAAACCTCGCAAAGTCACTCGAAAGATAAGTAAAAGAAAAACGAAAACATCTTCCTAGGTCGTCCTCACATCCGTCCCGTGCCCGCGCCCGACCAACCTGTCACAGAGTGGGGAGTCAGTGACACTACCAGGATGCATATAAACCAGGGTAAACAATATATATAAATGATAATTGGGAAACTGAAGATAATGCAAACCGAGCCGCCCGCGTGTCCGTGTTTACCCCCTTCCAAGAGAGCCACGGTACCCTGTAACGAGCCAAACACGTGCATCTGCTCCTGTAACAAACAATCATACGTACTTGTCCTACAACAATCAAAAGTGCGCCTGCCTCTCGTGATTTGCCTATACCCCTCCCCGACGCTGTGCGGTACCTGAGCAGCCGTGAGGGGTCCCCATCATCACTAGTCGTGGGGTACACGGGCCGACATGCCATCTTTCCGGAAAAATACACCAGTGTGGTAGCCAAACTGCCGGTGTGCGTGCAAGCAAACCTTGGGCTCATAACATGGTAGGTGTGTACATCATAAACCGAAGCGATCCATAATTACTAGAGATATTAGAAATAACATGCTTGCGGAAAACAGGGGTTAGATGAGATCATGAGGTCAAAATTATTATATTCATGCATACACGAATGCTTGCGGAAAACAGGGGTTTGAAGGAACACCCACCTGGACAGCGTTTGGTCGGTACGCTAGAAGTTGACTTGCTGCATCCCACTCGAACGGCACGCGGACCTAGAAAGTCCCCAAGGTAAACATTAATAAGCTAATACTGTCCCCCGCGGAACCCGTAACCCCCAAACTTGTCCCGAAAGAAACTACACTTGAGAAGCGTTGTTAAATGTATCGCCGCGGTCGAAAACATTCAAAAACGAGGTGAAACGGGCCAAAAACGGGCCAAAACGGAGTTACCGGGCTTCCGGGCTGGGGCCTGATGTACGGGCAGAGGTGTGGACTGGGTCCACAGTGCAGAGGAGGCGCGGCGCGGACCGGGCTCACCCGGGCGCGTGCACCAGGCAGAGTGGGCCGGGCCGGTGCACGGGCAGAGCGTGCACCGGGCTCACGCGTCCTTGGCCGCGGCGGCACACACCGGGTGCACGCTGGAGGCGTGCACCGCGGTAGGCGGGCCGGGCTGGCGCACTCGCCCATGCGCCGGGCTCAGCCCCACAGCCCGCGGCGACGCGCACCGGGTGCACGCTGGAGGTGTGCACCGCGGTGGGTGGGCCGGGCTGGCGCACGCGCCCGTGCGCCGGGCTCACCCCCACAGACCGCGGCGACGCGCACCGGGTGCACGCTGGAGGCGTGCACCGCGGTAGGCGGGCCGGGCTGGCGCACGCGCCCGTACGCCTGGTTCCGCGCCTTTGGGCTGTGGGACGTGCGCCGGGCGCACGCCACTCCGGTGGACCGCGCGGGTGTGAAGCCGTACAGGATGAACAGCGTTTCTCCGGTTTCGTCCCCCGTGGCTCCGGTGACGACCCCGCGAACTGCGGCGACGACCCCGTGGGCATGATAACGGCGGCGGCGGCCTCCCATTTGACAACGGCGGCGGCGGCCTCCCGTTACCACAACCCACGACGCGTGCGACACCCGATCTACCAACACCCAAACCTTCGACCCCACAGAAATTGCAAAAAGGGAAACAACGCTTGCCGTGATGCTGCGAGGAAGGGGAAAGAGGATCGTCCCTCACGTCTCCAACGTAGCGCTCCACGAGGGATGGTTTCCCCCCGCTCGTTCTTCTCCTTTCTCGATCGCTCCCCTAATTCGTATTTTCGAAATTCGAAAATCCTCTCTCACCGCTCACGTTCACGAAAGAAAAGAAAAAAAGGGAAAGAAAGGAAAGGGTTACTGCCAAAAGGGGCTATATAAATAAAATATCCCCCAACCCTAGGCCCAGATTTGACTCGGACTTCCTCAAAAATCATGCAAATTATAGTGCACGCATCTCGGTGCACTTTGCGGTGACCGAAAGCTTCGAACCCCATTCCGGGTAATCCGTAAGTCCGATTTCAGATTCGATCGCTCCGCCTATTATCATTTTTCGAGCTCTATCACCGAAAAATAATAACGTGCACCAAAACACAACCCACTAAAAGTCGATAAAAAAAAAAAAGGGCACCTACAACTAACGTTAAACGACAAGGGTTATCTACGGCACCCGAAAGTTAGGATATTACAATCCACTGTATGCCCACTAAGTCTACTGGAGGCACAACAGATAAGTATGCAGATAGATATATATATGAAAGTAGGAAATGAGCTACAGCTAATATGTCACAACCTCATGCCCAAGGAAATCTCTACTATGAACCTGCTATGCATACACTCTCACTACTAAATGCCTCAAGTATCATACTCGAAGGAAAACTCAACTAAGAGCAAGCTATGCACCACTCGCACACGAGGTGCTCCCAAAACTCAATGACTGCCCAAAACTGGCTCAGTCAAGCCCGCGCCTGTCGTCTAGGAACTCTCCTGCCCACTCCACGTGGGACGTCCTACTGACTACTATGGACGCACCTGCCCACTCCACGTGGGACATCCTACTGACTAACATAGACGCACCTGCCCACTCCACGTGGGGAGTCCTGAACTGACTACTAGGAACGCACTTGCCCACCCCCGTGGGACGCCCTAGTCAGTCTATCTCAATCATCATCACGCATTCGGAGCATAACTTGAGGGGAGCGACCCCACCGAGCTCAAGTATCTCATCAGTCTCAATTGTCTCATAAATAGCACATGCAGGCTATGATCCACGATCAAACAGATCGGATACCCAATACCCAGATAACACATCTCAGTCAGGAACCCTCCACGACTCGATCAGGGAATGCCCAAACCTCTCACAGCTATGTCGGAGAACCCTCTACGACTCAATCTGATAATGCACATCCCATGGCTAAGTCGGGAAACCTCCACGACTCAATTTGCCAGAGCCCAACATCTCAAAACCAAGTCGGAGAACCATCTCCACTACCAAATCAGAATATATATACCCATGATCTAGAATAATCCCACAAGGGATCTCATCTCACCTGACACTAGAAACTCATCCCACAGAGCTCTAAAAATCCACTCGGCACCCCGGCACAAGAACATAAGCATCCTGAACCTACTCAATCTCTCTGGAAGCTCACAATAATTCCAAACTATTTTAAAATCTCAGTTTTCATTAAAACCCGATTTTTAAAACAGTTCAGATGCCAATCCAATGCCAACTAATCATGCAATCTAGTGTCAAATCATCCCTAGATCATGCTAAAAATATCTGGAGCTCATAAATGTCTTTCTATGGTTTTCTAGGGAACTATCAGATTTACGAGCTATACAAATAATAAGCTAAACATGATCAACATGCATACAATAGCTTTAGAAGGCATTCCATACATCTTGAAGAAATTCCAACCCACCTGGAATGCTTTCCGCAGGCAAACGCTGAAGTCGGTGAAGCGCTGCACCGCTCTCTATAAAAATCTGCTGGAAACGCCCCAAAACCGCGCCGCACGCGCACGCACTGCCACGATCCTAGGAAATATTCCCGGAAGCTCGTACAAGCCTCTCGAGTCCTCTACAAAAATCTGCGCGCACTCCGGTCCTCTCCATGGCCGGCTCACAGCACGTGCGCGGCATCTCGACTCCGTGCAAAGAAAAATCCACTCCTCAACCCACAGCACAAAAGAGGAGAGTTACATCCAAAAATCCACTCAAAATCTCAATCTAAAATCATCAAATAAATCCAAGGTTCCAACTCGAAGAATCAGCCGACTTACCTCACATGCGGCCGACGCGCGCGCGGCTCCGTCCAACTCCAAGCAGCAGGAAAACCACAGGACTTTCCCCTCAACCTCTCTCATTCTGTCACGCCCCAGGCCCCAGCGGAAGCCTACCCGGCACGTGCACAGACCCGACGTATGCACAAGGTACCCCCCGGTACACACAAGGCGTCTACCACAACAAGCGGAAGGAAGGCAATAAACACATCCTACTAGTAATCAGAGCACAACACAACTAAACTATACATAAAGAGGAAAGTAGATAACAACTATCATACAAGAAGTTAAAATCCAAAATACACATGTAGTTCCCTTAAATACACTTATCAAAATACATGGGTGGTTTCTATGCCAAAATACACCAACACCTCTCTAACAAAAACAAAAGTAGATAACCCCTTGCCACGGTCCCAAGCCCCTCCCGCTGCGGATGGCTCTGAAAAACAACATCCCAAATGGGGTGAGAACTATTAAACAATAGTTCCCAGTGGGTAAGCCGCCGAGAGAAGCGAAATACACCACTAGGTCAACTGAGGCATAAGATAGTAAACTGCTGAAATGAAATGCAGAAAATAAACAACTGAAGTAAAGTAAAGTACTCTACTACTATCATGCCTCTATGCTCATGTACAAGGTGATGATGATATGAATCTATCATGCTATCATAATGTCCAACTACAATGAGTAGTATTACTTAGGTGGTGTCCAATGTCAAGTTTGCTATCATGTATGTCCAACTACCATTAATGTATCATCTATGTGATATTCAATGTCAAGTTTGGTTAACTTAATCCTTTTCTCTTGAAGACTTTCTTTGAGTCTAAGCTTGAGCCACGCCTCATGGTCCCATGGTGGCACCCCCCAAGGAGCTATGCCAATCCAACGGCGTCCCAATCGGCACCCAATCCCGCACGGCGATCATAATGTCGCAAATGGCCAACTCCGGAGTGCCGGCTTGGAGGGAGCGACCCTACCAAGCATGTGCGAATGAGCACAAACGGCAAGCAAGCAAGTCTCGATCATCGTGTCTAAAACACGGAATAGCATCAATCGACCTTTAGGTCGGGGTATAGTATCTCAAGTGTCAATGTTTCATATACAGTATTAACATTATCTTGCATAATGAAAATGTAAAACATTTACAAGTTGTCCTCATCATGTCTCCAACATGGAATCTAACAATTTCATCTTGATTGTACAAGTTTAGGAGTTTTCTACTTGTATCTCACTACACTAGATGGCACTAATGTCATAATGTCCATTTCTTCATGATCATATGCATAACATATTTCAACAATTCTATAACATATATAGTTATTCTCTATTCGTATCCAAAAGCTTAAGTTCACGAAAATTCCTATTCAATCCCCCCTCAAAGTGCCCATGCACCTACAATGTTTACCTCTACTACATAGAGTATGAAATTTTCTACACATGAAGGGGTTCAAATGCATGATCATAAATCATGATAAATTAAACGATGCATGTTTAATATAGCAATGATGCCCTAAAAGTCTATAGAAGACATAGGGGGAGTTCACCCATTTCGGTGAGGTCAGACCCACCGGATAGTTGCCAAATCCTTGTGAAGGATCCCAACCAAGAAGCCCACACTTCCTCTTATGCCCTAAGAGAAGTTTCCAAAGGGTTGAAACATCACAAAACCCTAATCACAAAATCCCTTAAAATCATAAGGAAAATAGGTGGAAAAATACCTTAGGTTGAGAAATCTTGCTAAATCTTGAAATCCAAACAAGAAAAGCTTCAAAACCAACCTACAAGAGTGTTCTACACCCATCAATTCCACCCCAAAAGCTATAAATCAAAAAGCCCCAAAATAAACCCTAGTTTTCCAAAAACTAGGTTTTTTCTTCAAAAATCCCAAAAGAAAGGAAAAAGAAGTGTTCCAAACCTCTTTTAGCTCAAATCCCACCTTGGAAAAGCATAGGATAGGCACAAGAGCTCCAAACTTCCTTCTTCTTCAAGTTCTAGCCTTCCTCCAAGCTCTTGCAGCAAGCTTCAATGGTGGAGAAGAGGAGGTTGAAGAAGAATCCAAATAGTGAGATGTGTTGGAGAAGGAAATCCAAGATTTCTCTCTCCCACTCTCTCTCTCTAACACTTTCTCTTGCTCTCTCCAAATGAGAGGAAAAGAGGAGGTGAAGAGGGTTAAAAACCCTAATGTAACAAAATCCTAAAAGACCCCTGCAAGAAATGTTATTACATTTCCTACTGTGCTGTCCAGACCCGAACGATCCGGACTGCACCCAATCCGATCCGGATCCCGAACGTGGAATCTCCAGTTTCGCGCGGACGATCCGGACTGCCACTATCCGATCCGGATCCCGAACGTGGAATTTCCAGTTTCGCGCGGACGATCCGGACTGCCCATGTCCGATCCGGATCCCGAAGCCAAAAACCCCAAAATTTCAAAATTTTCGAAAATTTCCGATTTGCACCCAAACTCTCCGGAAACCTTCTAGAACCTTCCGGAAGCTTACTAACACATCCGAAGGGTATCATTCAACCCTCCACTCGAACTTTGCAATTTGCTAAAGTTTAGTGTACAACATTCACCCCTCCTAAAAAGGAGTTTCGTCCGCGAAACTAGAAGTCAAGTACCTCAAGTCTCCAGCTGAAAAAGATGAGGGAAACGCTCCTGCAGCGCGCTCTCAAGCTCCCACGTGGCCTCGCGATCCTCGAGATTGCTCCAAAGTACCTTCACATAAGGTATCTCGCGATTCCCAAGTTTCTTCACCTCACGAGCCAAAATCCTCACCGGTTGCTCCTCAAAGCTCAAATCCTCGTGTAGTTCCAACGGGGCGAAGTCCACCACATGAGATGGATCAAAAACATACTTCCGGAGCGTCGATACATGGAACACATTGTGCACTCCCGATAGGTTAGGCGGTAGAGCAAGCCGATAAGCCACCGGGCCGATACGCTCCAAAATCTCAAAAGGTCCAATAAATCGGGGACTTAGCTTCCCTCGGATGCCAAATCTCTTGACTCCTCTAGTCGGCGATACTTTTAGGAAGACATGGTCTCCAACTTGAAATTCCAAATCGCGCCGACGCTTATCCGCGTAACTCTTTGTCGACTTTGAGCTGAAATCAAACGTTCCTGAGCTAGTCGACCTTGTCTTCGGCCTCTTGAAGTACATCGGGGCCTAAAATCAATCGTTCTCCCACCTCGCTCCAATGAAGAGGTGATCGGCACTTTCTCCCATAAAGAGCCTCGAATGGCGCCATCTTGATACTTGCTTGATAACTATTGTTATAGGCAAACTCGGCCATCGGTAGATATTGATGCCAACCACTTTGATAATCCAAAACACATGCTCTGAGCATGTCCTCCAAGATTTGTATGGTTCGCTCAGACTGCCCATCACTCTGGGGGTGGAAAGCTGTACTGAAAAATCCAACTGCGTGCCTAGGGCCTCGTGAAGGCTCCTCCAAAAATGAGATGCAAATCTTGGATCTCGATCGGAAACTATAGAAACAGGCACTCCATGCAATCGCACAATCTCATCAAGGTACTTTTGTGCAAGCTTCTCTCTAGACCAAGTAGTATGGATAGGGATAAAATGAGCAGATTTGGTGCCACCTGGGTGAAGAGAATAAGGTGCTCGGTGTGCTTCCTTCAGGATCTCTTCTTTGATCTCCAAATCCGCCGGTACATAAAGTCGACTTCGAAAACGAAGTACGCCATGATCATCCACATGAAACTCACCGGCTCGGCCATTCACAAGTGTAGCCCGAATCTTTTCCAAACTAGGATCTTGGACTTGTTTCATCTTGATCCTTTCCATAAGAGTCGGTTGCAACACCAATGCCATCAATCTCATGGGTGTCTCGGGTGCCACAACTTCCAACTCCAACCGTCTCATATCTTGAAGTAATGGTTGTTGGTAAGTGATCATCATCGCTAAATTTTCCATCGATTTGCGACTTAGAGCATCTGCCACTACATTTGCTTTCCCAGGATGGTAGAGAATAGTCAAATCATAATCCTTAAGCAAGCTCCAACCATCTGCGCTGCCTAAGATTCAACTCCTTCTGAGTAAAGAGGTACTTTAGACTCTTATGATCAGTATATACCTCACAATGCTCACCGTATAAGTAGTGTCGCCACAGCTTCAATGCAAATACCACGGCGGCTAATTCCAAATCATGAGT
The DNA here is from genome assembly GCA_029168755.2 of Tillandsia fasciculata. NCBI lineage: Eukaryota > Viridiplantae > Streptophyta > Magnoliopsida > Poales > Bromeliaceae > Tillandsia > Tillandsia fasciculata. The sequence continues at coordinate 12,634,391 of CM054943.1, read as the reverse complement.
GGGATAGTTTTTCTCGTAGTCCTTTAATTGATGAGAGGCATAAGCAATAACCTTCTCGTTTTGCATCAAAACACACCCTAACCCACTCAAGGAAGCATCACTGTAGATCACGTATCCCGCTCCTACAGTAGGCAAAGCCAAGATCGGGGCGGTTGTCAACCGTTCCTTCAATTCCCTGAAGCTTCTCTCACACGCATCATTCCAGATAAACTTGGTGCCTTTATGCGTTAGTCGCATTAGGGGAGTAGATAACCTTGCAAATCCCTCAACAAAACGCCGATAGTAGCCGGCCAGACCGATAAAACTCCGGATCTCGGTGATGTTCGTCGGTCTAGGCCAATCCTTAATTGCCTCAATTTTCTTGGGGTCCACAGCTATTCCTTTATCTGATATTACATGACCCAAGAACGCTACCTCTCGTAGCCAAAACTCACATTTCTTCAGCTTGGCGTAGAGCTCTTTCTCTCGAAGTAAAACACTTGCCGCAAGTGATCCTCATGTTCTTCATCACTTCGAGAGTACACCAAAATGTCGTCGATGAACACCACGACGAATCTATCCAAAAAGGGCTTGAAGACACGGTTCATCAGATCCATAAAAGCTGCCGGGGCATTAGTGAGCCCAAACGGCATAACAGTAAACTAACTCATAGTGTCCATACCGTGTCCTAAAAGCCGTTCTAGGAACATCCTCGGGCTTGATCTTGAGTTGGTGATATCCGGACTGAAGGTCAATCTTCGAATACACTCTTGATCCTTGGAGTTGATCAAACAAATCATCAATCCTCGGCAATGGATACTTATTCTTAATTGTGACCTTGTTAAGCTCGCGATAGTCCACGCAAAGGCGAAGCGATCCATCCTTTTTCTTGACGAACAAAACTGGTGCTCCCCAAGGTGAAACGCTCGGTCGGATGAAGCCTTTTTCCAACAAGTCTTGAAGCTGTGCCTTGAGCTCTTTTAACTCTGCCGGTGCCATCCTATATGGTGCTTTCGAGATTGGGGTAGTTCCAGGGATCAGCTCCACCACAAACTCGATCTCTCTATCCGGAGGCATCCCCGGTAGCTCTGCCGGGAACACATCAGTAAACTCTCGCACAACTAGGATATCCTCTACTCTCGGAGTCTCACTGCTACTATCCACAACAGTAGCCAAGTAGGCGACACATCCACTCCTAATCAATTGTTTTGCTCTGGTGGAAGAGATAGTCATCGCAAACAGTGAACTTTTGCAGCCTCTGAACACAATTTCCTCCTGTCCCGATTCTCGAAACTTCACGAGTCGATTCTCACAATCAATGGTAGCATGATATCTTGTGAGCCAATCCATGCCCAATACCACATCGAATTCTCCAAGTCGATGGAGGGCCAACAAATCTGCCGGCAAAATCCAATCCCCAATCCTAATAGGACAACTAGGGGAAAACTCCCGAATCTCCAAAGTATGATCGGGAACTAAGACTCGTCCCGGATGCAAGGTAGGAACTAACTCAATGCCATGCAACTCGGCAAACAGCCGGTCAATGAATGGATGAGATGCACCAGTGTCAAATAAAGCTCGAACTCGAATGCTATGAATCAAGATAATACCTGCAACGACGTCCTCTGCCGCTGAAGCCTCCTCAGTTTGGGCCGCATACATGCGCCCACTCGGAGCCTGCCGTGGCCCCTCGTACTGTCGCGACACCGGTGGTCGCCCAGACTGAGAGTAGGCGGGCGGGGTCACCTGTCCTTGAATAACTGGTGCCGATGCTGATGAAGGTGTCGGTGTCGAGCCTCGCGGGCACTCTGATCGAAAGTGGCCCTCCTGACCACAAAGGTAGCACTTGCCTCCACGCTGCGGGCATTGCGGCAGCACATGGGGTCCACCACAAATCACGCAACGCGGGGGCCGCCGACGGTCAGGTCCCCCCCGGTGGGAAGATGAGCCGCGTCCTCCAGACTGGCTCCTCGGGTGCTTCGGCGGTTTCTTCGAATAGGGCTTATGACTTGCGCCCTCGGTCGCCGACGTCTTGCCTCGCGTTCTATCAAGAGCTTCTCTCTCTTCCTTAGCAATCTCCGCGCCTTTCTCCACTATCAAGGCACGGTCCACAACCTCCCGGTAGGTTTGGAGGTTTAGGGTCTGAACCAATCTAAAAATGGACGGTCTAAGGCCGTTCTAGAACATACGGGCCTTGTCCTCGTCGTCCCACACAACGTGCGGAATACAGTTAAGTAGTCGAGTAAATTCCCTCAAACGAGCCATGAGTCGGTCCAGCTCTTCTCCTGCTACCATAATCGGTAAAACCGTCCTCGCCGGTGGAGTCTGAACTGGCGGTGACATCACAACCTCTTCCCGGCGCCCAGCACTCAAAGTGTGATGTGAAGACTCGGGCACCTCAGGTCGAAGTGCATCGGTCGCTCCACCCATGTGCTCCTGTGGTTGCACTAGTGGGTGCGAAGGGTCTTGAGTTCCCCTTGCCGCCAACTGCTGGGTCAAAAGAGGTTCCAACCTCTGCATCCTTGCATCCTGCCGACGCGAAGCCTCAGCCTGCTCTCGCGCCGCAGCCGACTGCTGCTCCACTACATCAGCTAGCATAGCCAGCTGCTCTCTCAAATCTCGGACCTCACTGGATCCGGAAGTAGCGGATGTCTCCGCATCGGCCTCCTCGGCCGTCATGGAGCGATAAGTCGTAGGCATCACAAACTGTAACAGGCATAAAATGCGTAGGTTAGGATAACCAACGCGAAACGCATCCCCACTCAAAACAAATCCCAATCATGCGAAAGCAAATGAAGCATGCCACTATTATTTCCCGATGTCAGGTTGTCGGTCGCCAACCAGACCTTCCAAGGAAATAGAAGGTGCAATAACTTCGATCAACTCCAACTCTTATGAAGTTATAGTATTGACCCAATCAGGTTACTTTCGCCAAGTAATCATATAAGACCCCGTCTCTCACGTTCTAAATCCTTATAGTCCAACCAGCCTAAGGTTTGCTAGGTCCACTAAGACTCAACCCTAGTCTCTGATACCAAAATAATCTGTCACGCCCCTGGCCCCAGCGGAAGCCTACCCGGCACGTGCACAGACCCGCCGTGTGCACAAGGTACCCCCCGGTACACACAAGGCGTCTACCACAACAAGCGAAAGGAAGGCAATAAACAGATCCTACTAGTAATCAGAGCACAACACAACTAAACTATACATAAAGAGGAAAGTAGATAACAACTATCATACAAGAAGTTAAAATCCAAAATACACATGTAGTTCCCTTAAATACACTTATCAAAATACATGGGTGGTTTCTATGCCAAAATACACCAACACCTCTCTAACAAAAACAAAAGAAAAGGTGTCCTGTAACCACCTCGAGTGGTGTGACGGGGATTAGCTAGCTATGCGATAACCCCTTGCCACGGTCCCGAGCCCCTCCCGCTGCGGATGGCTCTGAAAAACAACATCCCAAATGGGGTGAGAACTATTAAACAATAGTTCCCAGTGGGTAAGCCGCCGAGAGAAGCGAAATACACCACTAGGTCAACTGAGGCATAAGATAGTAAACTGCTGAAATGAAATGCAGAAAATAAACAACTGAAGTAAAGTAAAGTACTCTACTACTATCATGCCTCTATGCTCATGTACAAGGTGATGATGATATGAATCTATCATGCTATCATAATGTCCAATTACAATGAGTAGTATTACTTATGTGGTGTCCAATGTCAAGTTTGCTATCATGTATGTCCAACTACCATTAATGTATCATCTATGTGATATTCAATGTCAAGTTTGGTTAACTTAATCCTTTTCTCTTGAAAACTTTTTTTGAGTCTAAGCTTGAGCCACGCCTCATGGTCCCATGGTGGCACCCCCCAAGGAGCTATGCCAATCCAACGGCGTCCCAATCGGCACCCAATCCCGCACGGCAATCATAATGTCGCAAATGGCCAACTCCGGAGTGCCGGCTTGGAGGGAGCGACCCTACCAAGCATGTGCGAATGAGCACAAACGGCAAGCAAGCAAGTCTCGATCATCGTGTCTAAAACACGGAATAGCAGTCATCGTGTCTAAAATACGGAATAGCATCAATCGACCTTTAGGTCGGGGTATAGTATCTCAAGTGTCAATGTTTCATATACAGTATTAACATTATCTTGCATAATGAAAATGTAAAACATTTACAAGTTGTCCTCATCATGTCTCCAACATGGAATCTAACAATTTCATCTTGATTGTACAAGTTTAGGAGTTTTCTACTTGTATCTCACTACACTAGATGGCACTAATGTCATAATGTCCATTTCTTCATGATCATATGCATAACATATTTCAACAATTCTATAACATATATAGTTATTCTCTATTCGTATCCAAAAGCTTAAGTTCACGAAAATTCCTATTCAATCCCCCCTCAAAGTGCCCATGCACCTACAATGTTTACCTCTACTACATAGAGTATGAAATTTTCTACACATGAAGGGGTTCAAATGCATGATCATAAATCATGATAAATTAAACGATGCATGTTTAATATAGCAATGATGCCCTAAAAGTCTATAGAAGACATAGGGGGAGTTCACCCATTTCGGTGAGGTCAGACCCACCGGATAGTTGCCAAATCCTTGTGAAGGATCCCAACCAAGAAGCCCACACTTCCTCTTATGCCCTAAGAGAAGTTTCCAAAGGGTTGAAACATCACAAAACCCTAATCACAAAATCCCTTAAAATCATAAGGAAAATAGGTGGAAAAATACCTTAGGTTGAGAAATCTTGCTAAATCTTGAAATCCAAACAAGAAAAGCTTCAAAACCAACCTACAAGAGTGTTCTACACCCATCAATTCCACCCCAAAAGCTATAAATCAAAAAGCCCCAAAATAAACCCTAGTTTTCCAAAAACTAGGTTTTTTCTTCAAAAATCCCAAAAGAAAGGAAAAAGAAGTGTTCCAAACCTCTTTTAGCTCAAATCCCACCTTGGAAAAGCATAGGATAGGCACAAGAGCTCCAAACTTCCTTCTTCTTCAAGTTCTAGCGTTCCTCCAAGCTCTTGCAGCAAGCTTCAATGGTGGAGAAGAGGAGGTTGAAGAAGAATCCAAATAGTGAGATGTGTTGGAGAAGGAAATCCAAGATTTCTCTCTCCCACTCTCTCTCTCTAACACTTTCTCTTGCTCTCTCCAAATGAGAGGAAAAGAGGAGGTGAAGAGGGTTAAAAACCCTAATGTAACAAAATCCTAAAAGACCCCTGCAAGAAATGTTATTACATTTCCTACTGTGCTGTCCAGACCCGAACGATCCGGACTGCACCCAATCCTATCCGATCCGGATCCCGAAGCCAAAAACCCCAAAATTTCAAAATTTTCGAAAATTTCCGATTTGCGCCCAAACTCTCCGGAAACCTTCTAGAACCTTCCGGAAGCTTACTAACACATCCGAAGGGTATCATTCAACCCTCCACTCACTCGAACTTTGCAATTTGCTAAAGTTTAGTGTACTACACATTCTCTTTTCTTCTTCTCTTTTCTTTTCCTTGCTTACTCTCTTTTCCTTTCTTTCTTTCTTTTCTGTCTTGGAGAAGAAGCAGGGCTTGGGAGGGTTCATATATAGATGGAGGAGTGGGGCAATACACTTGGGAGATGAAATTACCGAAAAGCCCTCCATAAAAATCCAACCCCAGCTCGGAATCAGCTTCCTGGACATTGGGTACCGGTACCCATAGTGGGGTACAGGTACTAACCACATTGGTTCCGGAACTAGAGCTTGAGTTCCGGAACACAGTGCTCAGTTCCGGAACTCAAGTTCCAGTTCCGGAACTGAAACCCCGAAAACTCAAATCCGAAGTCTGTAGCTTCCATTTCTTCACCGTCAACTCACTTATTGCCCCGGGAGCTTCCGTGCCACTCCGAAATCTCCCTAACCCCTCTGTAAACATGAAGTACACCTGACCAAAGTTTTTTCCATTCAAAAAGCTCAACTGTGGAGCCGGTGCTCAATACAACGTTCCGGTACTCTCACAAGAAAAACCCTCACTTGCATTCTTTATTCATCTCTTTTCTCGCTCTTTTTCTCAATTCCAAAGCGGGTTACAAGTAATTACTTAAATCCTTTAATTGCCAACTCCAACTCACTTTTCACCTTCGGGGCCTGCTCGTCAAACCGAAACCTCCCGAGCTCCGCGGTAACCTGAAAATACATGTGTTCCAACACTTTCCAAATTCCTGTGCACCCAATTGCGGAGTCGGTTCTCTATCCAAACCCAGTATCTACAAATACACGAAGCCTCGAAGCCAATGATTCAAACTGGGCTTCCAAGTTGACGCTGCCAACTCACTTTCGTCTCAATGGATTCTGCGTCGATCCGAAACAATCAGAACTCATCTGTAAACCCAAAAGGAACACGCCCAAGGCGATCTCTCCGCACCACGCCATCTCGCGAGGTCGGTGCACTCTGCAAAGTTCCAGTACTCAACACACCAAATCTCCAGATTCCTTTAGAAGGCGAGACTTTCAAGAAGACTTGGTCTCCAACCTGAAACTCCATGTCTCGTCGCCGGGTATCAGCATAGGTCCTCTATCGACTCTGGGCGATCTCAAGATGCTGTCGAACCAATCTGACCTTTTCTTCTGCCTCCAGCAGGATATAGGGTTCCAAAGTCCTCCTCTCACCTATGTCACTCCAATATAGGGGTGATCGACACTTGCGTCCATATAGTGCTTCAAACGGAGCCATTTGAATGCTCGCTTGAAAGCTGTTGTTGTAGGCGAACTCAACCAATCCAAGATGTCGATACCACCCTCCTCCAAAATCCAGGATATAAGCTTTCAACATATCCTCGAGAATCTGTATAGTCTGCTCGGACTGTCCATCAGTCTGTGGGTGAAAAGACGTATGTAATAACAATAATTTTTGAATTTCAGTCGATTTTGGACTCTTCCGAAATTTATAGTGTGTGTTGTTTTTAGCTATTTGAGGATTTTATCCTCGGAGTGGCTTTCACCGAGTTATTGGTGAAATGTGGCTTAAGGGAAAGGTCAAACCCGTTTTTAAATCCGGGGTGCGGGTTGCACCGGAAATCGTGTAAAATAGGATTGGACGGGTAAGCAGGTTTTCACCGTAAATTGTTCGGATTGGTATTTGGGTGAGATCTTCGGAACGGAAGGTCATCACGTTGTCGGTTCGTCAAACGGAGAATGGCGGTGTGATCGGATCGCGAATCCAACTTGCGGATCTCCCGGAATGTCACTTTTAAGTTATCAGGTACGGGAGTTTGTGTAGTACGCTGAACTTTAGCAAAGTGCGAAGTTTGAGTGTGCAAAGGGTCGAATGATACCCTTCGAATGTTTTTGTAAGCTTCCGGAAGGTTCTAGAAGGTTTCCGGAGAGTTTGGGCGCAAATCAGAAATTTTTGAAAAATTTGAAAATTTGACGTTTTTGGCTCCGGGGTCCCGACCGTCCGGGGACAGTCCGGACTGTCCGCGCGAATCTGGAAAATTCCACCTTCGGGGTCCGGACCGTTTTGGGGGCAGTCCAGACCGTTTTGGCCTGGGCGGCACACTAAGAAATGTAATTACATTTCTTGCGGGGGCTTGTGGGATTTTGTTTCTTTAGGGTTTTTAAACCTCTTTATCTTCTCTTTTCCTCTCATTTGAAGAGTGCAAGAGAGAGTGTTAGAGAGAGAGAGGAGAGTTCTTCTTAGATTTCCCTCTCCAACACATCTCTCCACTTGGGTTCTTCTTCATCCTTCTCTTCTCCACCAATGGAGCTTGCTTCAAAAGCTTTAAGAAAGGCAAGGGCTTGAAGGAGAAGGAAGTTTGGAGCTCTAGTTCCTATCCTTTGCATTCCAAAGTGGGATTTGAGCTTAAAGAGGTTTGGAATTACAGTGGGGTTCGAGAGAATTCAGAGTGTTGCGGAAGCTTCCGGAACAGAAAGCGAGTTGCCGGCGAGAGAACCGAAGCTTCAGACTTCAGATTTTGGCATTTGGAAGCTGAGTTCCGGAACAGGGGTTTTGGTTCCGGAACTAGGCCTTGTGTTCCGGAACCGGAGTGAGAGTTCCGGAACTAATGGGTTGGTACCGGTACCCAATTAGTGGTACCGGTACCCAGTGCCTTTTTTGCCCTGAAACAGCACGTTGGATATTTTTTTAGCGAAGGCTTTTTGGTAATTTTCTCTCCCTTTGTTTTACACCCTCTATATTAAGCCCAGCCCTGCCTTCTTCTCCACGACAGAGAGGATGAAAGAGCGAAAGAAAGCAAAAAGAAGAAGAGAAAAAGAAAGATAGTTTGAGAGGGAGTGGCTGTGGATTTTTTGGAGGAGAGTTCTTCGCGCCGAGGCATCGGATGTGGATCGTGAGCACGACAGGGAGCTTGTCCCGTTGGGGAGAGCCCGGTTAGAGAGGTTGGGGCTCGTGTGCGTGCGCACACACGGTGGAGGTGAGTACGTTGCATTTTCCCGAGTTTTTGGATTTTCCTCGGATTTCGGATAGAGGTTTGGATTTTTGAGTTGGTTTTCTTATCCTTTCTTTCTTTTCCCTGTGAGGGTTGTAGTACACTAAACTTTAGCAAATTGCAAAGTTCTAGTGTGTGAAGGGTTAAATGATACCCATCGGATGTTTTAGTAAGCTCCCGGAAGGTTCTAGAAGGTTTCCGGAGAGTTTGGGAGCAAATCGGAAATTTTTGAAAAATTCGAATTTGGGGTTTTTGGCTTCGGGGTCCGGACCGTCCGGGGGACAGTCCGGACTGTCCGCGCGAAACTGGAAATTCCACGTTCAGGGTCCGGACCGTATTGGGGGCAGTCCGGACCGTTCGGGTCTGGACAGCACAGTAAGAAATGTAATAACATTTCTTGCAGGGGGCTTTTGGGATTTTGTTACATTAGGGTTTTTAACCCTCTTCACCTCCTCTTTTTCTCTCATTTGGAGAGAGTAAGAGAAAGTGTTAGAGAGGGAGAGAGGGAGAGAGAAATCTTGGATTTCCTTCTCCAACACTTCTCACTACTTGGATTCTTCTTCAACCTCCTCTTCGCCACCATTGAAGCTTGCTGCAAGAGCTTGGAGGAAGGCTAGAACTTGAAGAAGAAGGAAGTTTGGAGCTCTAGTTCCTATCCTACACTTTTCCAAGGTGGGATTCAAGCTCAAAGAGGTTTGAAACACTTTCTTTCCCTTTCTTTTGAGATTTTTGAGGGAAAACCTAGTTTTTGGAAAACCAGGGTTTATTTTGGGGCTTTTTGATTCCTAGCTTTTGGGGTGGATGTCACGCGCCGGGTCGCCAACAGATCCGCCGCCCCTACGGGAAGCCCCGTAGAGACGTAGCGTCTAACCTGCAAAAATAGAACAATTATACTAACAAATATCAGAGCTGTAAAAGTAAGCTAACTATGAACAGAAAGTAGTACAGTCACTCATAAAATATACAAAATATCCTCACCAGAATACATAAGTCTCTCCAAAGAACAAAAGAGTACAACTCGATACCTCACTACATAATCTCTCAAACATGACACAACCAAAATATAAGGGTACCTCTATAACACACTGAAGCTGAAGGGGGAAGGGATCTATCTCGCGACTCCCTTACCTCGGTCTAGAAGAGCTGGATCAGCGACTGGTGCAGCAGGAACTGGAGCTGAAGTCCCTAGGGAAAAGACACCACGACGGGTGTGAGAACTACCTCCCACAGTAGTTCTCAGTGGGTGCCGCCAACAAGCCCGACGGCCTGCCCACTAAGTCTACTAGCGGCATAAAGTAATATATGCAGTGCTGTAAAGAAAAAACTGGAAGATAAAGTCTACAGCTACTATGCCTCTATCTAGATGCTCAATCTCACGCCGGTACTCCAACCCGGTATCTAGCTCAATCTCAACGCCGGTACTACAACCCGGTCTCTAGCTCAATCTCAACGCCGGTACTACAACCCGGTCTCGCCTACTCCGGAGTGGCACTCGAGGGGAGCGACCCACACGAGTAAAATAACTGTGCAACACTGTCGAGCACAAATGTAGCTCATGCAGGCTATGATCCAATCACTGTCTCACTCACTGGCTAAAAATCTACACTGTCACTATGACCATGTCCCAAGGATCCCAGATCCACTATCACTATCACTATCACTATCATAATGCAAACTGGTCTACAGACTGCTACAGACGCCACTCGGTCCCCAGACGCGAGTGCAAATGCAATCCCCAGCTAATAAACCTCCCAGCCCACGACTCGGGGAGAATCACTATGTCCAGAATGACGAGAGTACAACCACTGTGGGGAAGCTAAGGTGAAGAACAAATCTGCATACATGTTCACATTTACTGTAGTCTAACTGTGCATGAATAATTAGTTAACGAACAATTAAGCTAAGTTGAGTTTTCATGTTGCAAAACTTACCAAGAAGTCATTAGATATAGCAGCTAGCTACAGTGGTTTCAACATACAGTTTTCACAGATTATTTAACTCATATACTAACATGCATGCTAATATACTTGTAGAATTAGAGTGCAGTCCATAGATATTGCATGCAGGATCACCCACCTGAACGCGCTAACAGTCCGGGACGGCATAGATAACAAGCCCAGAAACCGATAAATCTCCAAGTCCACAAAGCAAAGAGCACAAAAGCGGTGCTTACAAAGTCCTGGGTACAACAACACTTCTCAATTACACACAATTCACAAACAACAATCACTATTCCAAAATCTGCAAGCATAGTTCCTGTTCACACGAAAATTTCACCTGAAAATACTCCTCAATAAATTCCAATAAAAATATCACGACGATCCTCGCGAAGTGTAGATGTCGATAGGCTCTTGAATCGTCTAAATCCGATACCCGAAAGTGGAGATAAAAATCCGCGAAGTGGGTGCCGTCCAGGAAACTCACAGCAAAACAGTGGCTCAGTAATGCCTCGAAAACCGTGCCAAAAACCCAAATCTAGACAAAACACTCAACACGGAAGTCGAAGATATACCTCTCGTGAATCCAACGCTGCAAAAATCGTCGAAAAAGACTGTCAGGGTAGCTCTGTGGAATTTTTAGACCGAAATGCGGCGATAACGGGCCACCAACAGAAATTCGTCGCTCCGCACTACGAGGAAGAAAACCCAGTCGTCGCGGCCTCCAGAAAATCTGAGATTTCACCGAGAGATGGGAAAAAGGGAGAGGAAGATTTCATAAGAAGGGAGCAGAGGCTAAATCCCACGGGAAAGGGCAGAAAATCGCATCCCAAATGGCCTATTTATAGGCCCACAAGAGAAATCAGCCCAAAAGGCAAGTTGACCACTTTCGGGCCCAACTTTCGGGCGCCCGAAAGTTTTCGGGCTGCTACAGTAACGGGCCCAACTTTCCCACATACTATGTCCACCAAATTAAACTCACATAAATTATCCACCTATGCATGTCACATATCCTCCAGTAAAACCACTAACCGGATAAATCATCTTGATCAAATATAATAAATAATTCCACATGCAAGGTTAAGTGCTAACAAAGTAATCCATGATTCACCCAAGTATGAATAAGTCCCAATTAAGAATTCAATTATGTGTCCCACATAGTGATGCTCTAATAACATTTCCAACATGATATGCTCATGAGAATAGTAATTATCAATCATAATGCTCCAAGGATGATCACTCTAATATTCCTAGTGAGTAAGTCAGAAAAGAGGGATATAGCAACGACCCACCTGAAGTGCAACTGTCCAAATCCGTACAGCTGAAAATACCAAAAACTCCAAATCCTTGCTCCCACAAATTATGCACACCCGTAATACTCCTGGTACAATACAAAGTCCACTAAATACACTTAGGCTCCCCAATATTACTCATAAAATCACATACAACATCTGTCTCAAAACTGTTAAATAATCACCTGCAGAAAGTGCCCAGGAAATTCCAAGAAAAATATCACGGCGATCCTCGCGTCGATAGCTTCGCAACGGTACCTTGCACGCCCAAATCGGAGTTCGGTAAGTCAAGATATAAATTCGGCAAGGGGTACACTCATACGAAAATCTGTGCTAAAAACTGTGCACTGTTCACTGAGAAAACAGTGATTTTCACCTCGAAATAATTCTCTGGAAAATTCAAGAAAAATACGAGCGCGTTCCTTGCGATCCGTAGATGAAAAAGTTTTATAAGCTCGTCTCCGTCTGACGCTCGTGCGCGAAGATACGGCCAAAATACCCCGCTGCTGTCAAGGAACTCCACACAGAAAAAGGGGTCACTGTTTGCCTCGGGATCCGTGCCAAAACCTCGAAACGGGAAAGTGCGACCAAAGCAAAAGATGAAGCCCTACCTCTTACGAGTCAGTCGGCGCAAGAATCACAGAGAAATGATCTCGGGGTAGCCCAGGGGAGCTAAAACACTGCCGCTGCGCCGAAGAAGAACACAGGAATGCAACGTCGCGCCGCGCCGTAAAATAGAGAACCTCGGGATGCGTGCTCCTAAAATCCCAAAACTTTGCAGGTGGATCCAGAACATGAAGATGAAGAAATCTTCTTAAGGGTGCTCGGGCAGAGGAGGCTCGAAAAGGGGAGAAAAGGGGCGAAGAAAGAGGCTCGGGCTGCTATTTAAAGGCCCCAAAAAAACAATTGAAGAAATACCGAATGGGTCCCCAGAATCGGGCGCCCGAAAAATTCGGGCTGCTACAGTAATGGGCCCGGCCCATTACTGTGCAGGCCCGAATTCACCACGGCCTGCCACGTGGCCCGCCACACGGCCCACCCGCGCCCCGTGCGCCCGGTGCACGAGCGCCAGCCAATGGCGGCGCGCCACGTGGCCCTGGCGATCGTGCACCGCGCACGTCGCGCGCCTGCCCCGCCCGTACGGCCACCTGCCCCGCCGTACGGCCACCTGCCCCGGTCAACCACTCCATTCCTTGCGTGGACCGCGCGCACCACACCGCACCAATAACCACCTGCCACGTGTCCACCCGGTTCACCGTGCTCCCGGGCCCAAATTCCGTGGACCGCGCCTGCCGCGCCGGCCAACAAGAAAGCGCCACGTGGCCCGCTCCCGGCGCACGCCCTCCGCGGTGGACCGCGCTCCTGCCCGCGCCCTCAGCGCCTGCCCGCGGCCGCTAGCCGCCTGCCCGGGCGCCCTCCGCCGCCTTCCGCCGCTGCCCGCCGCCGCCGGCGATTGCCGGAAACACTGTTCCGGCGTGAACAGTAACCGGTGCACAAAAAAACAAGTAGGTAGTCCATCTTGACCGTTTTCGCGCGCTGAATCCAAATTTGATGTCCGATTTTCCAAAATCCAACTCTAAAAACTGCCGAATGCACCCGAAAAAGTATTCTTGGCCCAAATTTCGCGCTGAGCCCACATTTAATATCCGTTTCGCGCGAAACCACCTCTAAACATCCGACGGGGTCAGACGATCACCCACATGATCCAATAAAGCTCGAGGTTCAACACTTGTGTCCAATCATGTACCAACACCTCCCTAAACACAGTACAGGCTCCCCCGAAGTCACCAATGACTCTACCACAGCTCTGTAGAGATCCAGGTCATCACATCCTCCCCCACTAAAAGAAAGTTTCGTCCTCGAAACTAAAGTCGTTCCTCAACACGGAATCTCAACCAAAAAGAGGGGGTAAATATTCGATCATCCGCCACTCAAGCTCCCAAGGCTGTCAAATATCTCCTCCAGGGACGCGATACAATCCTCGTGTCTCTAACAAGAACAAAATAAAGGTGGGCACTCCAGGAATCCGTACTACCCCAACCAAGTACAGCTGGGCTAACCGCTCGAGCTACCAAGTGGTCCGCATCGGTACACGCATCCGCTCCTCCTCAGCCTCAGATAATCCAACCACAAGTCCATCGGCACACTAGCTCGATCCAAGTACCTCTTTACTTCCCGCGATATCCAATGTAAGTCCCTCAACCACACCAGCCAAAAAGGCTACTCAACCACTGCGAAACATCCGCCTCACGCACAAAATCAAAACCATAGAGGCGAAGATAACTCTCAAGCAACCCAGGTACACCAAAACCTCCGGGCCTGGCTTCCCACGAAAACCGTCCTCGCGGCATAATCAACCGTCGTGAAGAGGAGAAAACCGAGCCAGCCCAACCCGTCCTAAGTACCAAACCCAGTCCCGCCACTAGGTTAAGACCATCAGGTCCACCGGTACTAACGAAGACTCAACTGCACCAGGCAGGACCAACCACACACCCCTACGTGCCAAAGATCGGAAATATGAACCTCCCGAAACACTAGGTAACCGTCCTACCCCTAACCCATGAAGAGAAGTACATGCACACCCAACAAAGGACTAGGATGCTTAAGTGCAAAACAATGCAAAACCAATGCCAGTAAATAAAACAAAATAATACCTGCCACCACAAGGTCGGTTGCTGCGAAGTCCTCCACCTGAGCGGCATAGACTCGACCGCTCTGAACCTGCGACCGATGATCCGCAGGGTAGGAAGATGGTGAGCCGCTCGCTGGAGCATACAGCCGCTGAGCTGACAACTGCTGCTGAGGCGGAAAAGGAGCCGATGCTGATGAAGGTGCCGCTGCAGTCGAAAAGGGGCACGAAGCTCGAATGTGGCCTGGCTGTCCACACTTATAACAACGACCCCACCTCTGATCACAGGTGTGCGACAAATGGGGTCCCCCGCAGAAAATACATCTGTCTCTGTCGCGAAGCCGTGGCTGTCCCGACTGATGCTGAGACTCCGGCTGCTGCTGCGATGACCTCTGGGGTCCACTGGGCTCTCGCTGCTCCGCACGCCCACGGCTAGATAACTGAGGCCGCGGTGGTCTCCATGAACTAGCCTGTCCCTCACCCTCAGGTACTGGTCGTTTCCTAACGGAACTCTGAGTAACCATCCCGCCTTGCCTCGCCACCACAGTGTTGACTCTCTCCACCCATTGGGCAAGGTTAAAGGCCTCCTCATGAGTCTGGAGTCGCTGTGCATGCTAGTATAAATCTCGCTGCGGAGGCCTGCCTCGAATAACTCGACCTGATGTGGCCCATCACGGGCGACATAGGGCACACAGTTAAACAACTGCATAAACTCCTGGTGGTAATCCTGAACCAGCCGGTCGCCCTGCTGAAGGTTCTTCAAATCATCCTCCAGCTTCCTCTTCACGCTGGTCGAAAAATAGGTATCCAAAATCATGCGCCGAAACTCGGACCAGGGTAACTGTCGAGAAATCTGAAACTCCCGTGGCTCCACCCGATGCCACCAAGCATCTGCATCTCCATCTAGGCAATGTACTGCCATGTGAACTCTATACCTCGGGTCGATGAAGAAATCCCTGAAAATCTTCTCCATTGCTGATAACCATGTCCCAACCTCCCACGGCTGCATATCCCGTCCCGAGAATCTAGGCGGTCCGTGCTGACAAAACTTAACCAATTTGTCAGCGATGTCCTGCTCCTCGGCCGGGGTCAAAGGCTGGGCCACTCCCCGAGCCCCGCTACTCGATGATGGCGCCGTCGGCACAAGTTGTTCCACAGGTGGTGCCGGGGTCTCCAAAACTGCCGGAGGTGGCGCCTCTCTCAATGCCAGTAGCTGCTCAATCCGCTGCTCCTGCCGGCGGTTGCACTCCGCCAATTTGGCTACCAAGGCCCTCAACTCAGCAATCTCAGAAGATCCAGCCTGTCCTCGCTCAACAGGGGGTGTGGGAGCACCCCGGGTAGGAATCCGACGTCGGGGAGGCATCTGCCACAAGAAACCACAAGTCAGCCACACAACCACACATGACCCAATCTGGCGAAAGTCAAGGACATCCCCCTATTTCCGTAACTTTATGTTGTCTGCAGCCAACATAACTGTCCCACAGAAATAGGGTATGTCGATCCCTCTTCACTCACTGGAAGAGTCAAAACCCAATCACCGACTTTCGCAAAATGTCACGTCCCTCACGCCCTATCATTCTAGGGTTAACCAAAAGCCTAGGGTTTCCTAAGTCCCAACTGACCTATCCCTAAGCTCTGATACCAACTTAATCTATCACGCCCCGGGTGTAAACTAGAACCCGGGCCCGTCTACAGATCCGCCGTGCATGCGGTATTTCCCACATACACGAAGCGTCGGTAACCTGCTCAGATATAAGAAATAATAATAAAAGAGCACAATAATCAGAGCTAAACTAAAACTACTGTATCTCAGACAGAGGCTGGAAGTAAAAGAGTACAACAGTGGAGATAAAATACAAATAATAGTAAAAATAAGGTACAAGTCTCTCTCCCAGCTCACCACAAAAAAAATACAACCAGCTGGCTAAAGCCAGGCCCCAAAAGTACAACCGTCTGAGATAGAAAACATTAGGAGGTGCAAGTCTAGCTAACTCACTGTCGGGTCCACTGTCTAGCTACTCAGCCGTCCGCTCTCCTCGACCTGCCGCTGTAGGCCCAGCAGCACCCGCAGAAGGCTCTGCAAAACAAAGGAGAAGAAAAGAGAAAGAAGAATGGGGGGTGAGAACTACTAGTAAACCAGTAGCCTCCCCTAGTGGGTAAAACCTCTAACACTGACACACCCACTAGGTCTACCAGAGGCAAAAAAAGAAAAGAAGTGTGGTAAGCAATGATGACATGCTGAAGAAAGGAAACTACCACTACTATGCCTCAAAATACAGTCCTAGACTGGAATAACCGTATGCAATAATGACCATCCATCGCCGATGGACCCAATCTGTACCGCCCTCATCATCGGGCAAATAAGCCGCCGCGCCGATGTGATAGCAATCCTCCTGCTGCCGTCCTCACCATCGGGCAATAACCGCGCCGATGTGATAGCAACCCTGTCCATAACTGTCTGGCCCCGGCCTCCGGAGGGGAACTCGTGGGGAGCGACCCACACGAGGAAAGCACCACCGGGCAATAACCGCGCCGGTAAAATAAGTACCAAAAGCAGGAGTAGGTCACAACTGTAAAGCCCCAGTGGAACACACCCTCCACTAAAGAAACACAGATCCCCCAATCTGATGCAGAAATGAACATCCGGTCGATCGCCCAAAGTCCGCGACCGCCGCAATATCCCACAATCTAGAACCCGGTCTCACAACCGACCTCCGGTCAACCGCCCAAGATCCACGGTCGCCGCCAAAACCCATAAATCACAATCCAAGCCCCGGCTACACTGTCCCCAACCCCTGCTCAAACCCGAGCAACCTGAACCACCTGACTAACGCAAAGGGGAAAAGAAGCACAGAAGGTTTCTCCTAAGTCAAGTTCCAGCATGAAAGTATAGCGATAAAAGATGGCCTATCTAGATGTCCATACAAGCATGTAATTGTCCTCAAGAGCGATAAAAGAAAGTATGACAAATAGTGGTTCCACATGTGTATCAATTAATAGCTCTGCATGGATATAACCATCAACATGCTAAAATCATGACTCAACCACACAAGTCTATAATCCCTTATCCATGAAGAATCACCCAAGTGGTACCCGCACATAGATGTGTCGTAATGTCCTAACAATCAATCCATTTAACCCGCTTTCGTAAAATCTATGTGCTAACATGGCATGTTAATTATTATTATTAAAATATCCCAGAAATCATGTTCCCACATACTATGTCCACCAAATTAAACTCACATAAATTATCCACCTATGCATGTCACATATCCTCCAGTAAAACCACTAACCGGATAAATCATCTTGATCAAATATAATAAATAATTCCACATGCAAGGTTAAGTGCTAACAAAGTAATCCATGATTCACCCAAGTATGAATAAGTCCCAATTAAGAATTCAATTATGTGTCCCACATAGTGATGCTCTAATAACATTTCCAACATGATATGCTAATGAGAATAGTAATTATCAATCATAATGCTCCAAGGATGATCACTCTAATATTCCTAGTGAGTAAGTCAGAAAAGAGGGATATAGCAACGACCCACCTGAAGTGCAACTGTCCAAATCCGTACAGCTGAAAATACCAAAAACACCAAATCCTTGCTCCCACAAATTCAGCACACCCGTAATACTCCTGGTACAATACAAAGTCCACTAAATACACTTAGGCTCCCCAATATTACTCTTATAATCACATACAACATCTGTCTCAAAACTGTTAAATTATCACCTGCAGAAAGTGCCCAGGAAATTCCAAAAAAAATATCACGGCGATCCTCGCGTCGATAGCTTCGCAACGGTACCTTGCACGCCCAAATCGGAGTTCGGTAAGTCAAGATATAAATTCGGCAAGGGGTACACTCATACGAAAATCTGTGCTAAAAACTGTGCACTGTTCACTGAGAAAACAGTGATTTTCACCTCGAAATAATTCTCTGGAAAATCCAAGAAAAATACGAGCGCGTTCCTTGCGATCCGTAGATGAAAAAGTTGTATAAGCTCGTCTCCGTCTGACGCTCGTGCGCGAAGATACGGCCAAAATACCCCGCTGCTGTCAAGGAACTCCACACAGAAAAAGGGGTCACTGTTTGCCTCGGGATCCGTGCCAAAACCTCGAAACGGGAAAGTGCGACCAAAGCAAAAGATGAAGCCCTACCTCTTACGAGTCTGTCGGCGCAAGAATCACAGAGAAATGATCTCGGGGTAGCCCAGGGGAGCTAAAACACTGCCGCTGCGCCGAAGAAGAACACAGGAATGCAACGTCGCGCCGCGCCGTAAAATAGAGAACCTCGGGATGCGTGCTCCTAAAATCCAAAAACTTTGCAGGTGGATCCAGAACATGAAGATGAAGAAATCTTCTTAAGGGTGCTCGGGCAGAGGAGGCTCGAAAAGGGGAGAAAAGGGGCGAAGAAAGAGGCTCGGGCTGCTATTTAAAGGCCCCAAAAAAACAATTGAAGAAATACCGAATGGGTCCCCAGAATCGGGCGCCCGAAAAATTCGGGCTGCTACAGTAATGGGCCCGGCCCATTACTGTGCAGGCCCGAATTCACCACGGCCTGCCACGTGGCCCGCCACACGGCCCACCCGCGCCCCGTGCGCCCGGTGCACGAGCGCCAGCCAATGGCGGCGCGCCACGTGGCCCTGGCGACCGTGCACCGCGCACGTCGCGTGCCTGCCCCGCCCGTACGGCCACCTGCCCCGGTCAACCACTCCATTCCTTGCGTGGACCGCGCGCACCACATCGCACCAATAACCACCTGCCACGTGTCCACCCGGTTCACCGTGCACCCGGGCCCAAATTCCGTGGACCGCGCCTTCTGCGCCGGCCAACAGGGAAGCGCCACGTGGCCCGCTCCCGGCGCACGCCCTCCGCGGTGGACCGCGCTCCTGCCCGCGCCCTCAGCGCCTGCCCGCGGCCGCTAGCCGCCTGCCCGGGCGCCCTCCGCCGCCTTCCGCCGCTGCCCGCCGCCGCCGGCGATCGCCGGAAACACTGTTCCGGTGTGAACAGTAACCGGTGCACAAAAAAATAAGTAGGTAGTCCATCTTGACCGTTTTCGCGCGCTGAATCCAAATTTGATGTCCGATTTTCCAAAATCCAACTCTAAAAACTACCGAATGCACCCGGAAAAGTATTCTTGGCCTAAATTTCGCGCTGAGCCCACATTTAATATCCGTTTCGCGCGAAACCACTTCTAAACATCCGACGGGGTCAGACGATCACCCACATGATCCAATAGAGCTCAAGGTTCAACACTTGTGTCCAATCATGCACCAACACCTCCCGAAACACAGTACAGGCTCCCCCGAAGTCACCAATGACTCTACCACAGCTCTGCAGAGATCCAGGTCATCACATGTGGGCTTCTTGGTAGAGATCCTTTACAAGGATTTGGCAACTATCCGGTTGGTGAACTCCCCCTATGTCTTCTATAGACTTTTAGGGCATCATTGTTATATTAAACATGCAATGTTTGAACCCCTTCATGTGTAGAAAATTTCATACTCTATATAGTAGAGGTAAACATTGTAGGTGCATGGGCACTTTGAGGGGGGATTGAATAGGAATTTTCGTGAACTTAAGCTTTAGAATACGAATAGAGAATAACTATACATGTTATAGAATTATTGAGATATGTTATGCATATAATCATGAAGAAAATGGACATTATGACATTAGTGCCATCTAGTGTAGTGAGATATAAGTAGAAAATTTCTAAACTTGTACAATCAAGATGAAATAGTTAGATTCCATGTTCGAGACATGATGAGGACAACTTGTAAATGTTTTACATTTTCATTATGCAAGATAATGTTAATATTGTATATGAAATATTGACACTTGAGATACTATACCCCGACCTAAAGGTCGATGATGCTATTCCGTGTTTTAGACACGATGATTGCTATTCCGTGTTTTAGACACGATGATCGAGACTTGCTTGCTTGCCGTTTGTGCTCATTCGCACATGCTTGGTAGGGTCGCTCCCTACAAGCCGGCACTCCGGAGTTGGCCATTTGCGACATCATGATCGCCGTGCGGGATGGGGTGCCGATTGGGACGCCGTTGGATTGGCATAGCTCCTTGAGGGGTGCCACCACGGGACCATGAGGCGTGGCTCAAGCTTAGACTCAAAGAAAGTTTTCAAGAGAAAAGGATTAAGTTAACTAAACTTGACATTGAAATATCACATAGATGATACATTCATGGTAGTGGGCATACATGATAGCAAACTTGACATTGGACACCACATAAATAATACTACTCATTGTAGTTGGACATTGTGATAACATGATAGATTCATATCATCATTACTTTGTACATGAGCATAGAGGTATGATAGTAGTAGAGTACTTTACTTTACTTCAGTTGTTTATTACCTGCATTTTATTTCAGCAGTTATACTATCTTATGCCTCAGTTGACCTAGTGGTGTATTTCGCTTCTCTCGACGGCTTATCCACTGGGAACTATTGTTTAATAGTTCTCACCCCATTTGGGTTGTTGTTTTTCAGAGCCATCCGCAGCAGGAGGGGCTCGGGACTGTGGCAAGGGGTTATTGCATAGCTAACTAATCCCCGTCGCACCACTCGAGGTGGTTACATGGCACCTTTTCTTTTGTTTTTGTTGGAGAGGTGTTGGTGTATTTTTGGCATTGAAACCACCCGTATATTTTGATAGGTTGTATTTGAGAGGACCACTTTTGTATATTGGATTTTAACTTCTTGTATGATAGTTGTTATCTACTTTTCTCTTTTATGTATAGTTTAGTTGTGTTGTGCTCTGATTACTAGTAGGATGTGTATATTGCTTCCTTTCCGCTTTGTTGTTGTAGACGCCTTGTGTGTACTGGGGGGTACCTTGTGCACACGGCGGGTCTGTGCACGTGCCGGGTAGGCTTCCGCTGGGGCCTGGGGCGTGACACTTGGAGTGTAGCGGTACCCCCTTTTTAAATTTTTAGTACAGTCTGCTTGATTATTATATATTGGTACTTCTGAGAGTTTTATTTTGAGAGACATGTATTCTGAGGATCTGACATGTACTATTTGGTGTTGTATATTTTACATTTCATTAGTTTACTTTCCAGCTCTGATATCTGTATACCTGTAGTATTATCTTTAACAGGTTTGATGCTTCGTCTATGCGGGGCTTCCCGCATAGGCAGCGGATCTGTTTGCGGGCCCGGGTCGTAGTTTCAACCCCGAGGCATGACAACCTGGATGTAGGAAATCGTCCAGTCTCTCGGTGACCGACATGCTCTTTTCTTCTTCGGCCTCTGTTTCGGCCAAGGATGGGGTCAGGACCTATTCACCGTCCCTTGGTGGCCACCTCTCACGTAGTGCCATCTTACCAAGGTCTCGCTTGGCAGGCATCTCGGCTTTTCGCCGCTCTTTTGGTGCTTCCTGGTTACACCCTATTGCAGCTTCCAAAGCCTTCAAACGGGCGTTTAAATCCAACCGCAGATCTTTGCCTGCCGGCTTAGCTACCACCGATCGAAGCGTCGACGTCTTCTTTGGAGGTGACGTGGCACGGCCTTCCCCCTTGTTGTCGTGGTGCGCCGGCATAACCGGGCACCGATGCATGGGTCGTTCCTGCCTCGAGTTCGGCCTCGGCCACTGGGCCGTGATGTCGTTGCTGCGAGCATCGGCCTCCGGCCTTTGCATACGACGCTTCTACGTCTTTTCATCATAACTGGCCCCTGCCATCATGCCGGCCATGTAGATGTGAGCTATTGTTCCACCGGCACGTCTGCCGGTGGGTCCATCATCCTCATATGCTCCCTGATGATCTCTCTTCTTTGCCACGGTCTCGGCTATAGCTGGATTTAGAGATGTCGGGCCAGCTGAATGCCTAGGGTTTCCTCTTTGCCCCTGGTAAGCCAGAGGAAGTCTGCATCGGGAGGAGTAAATGCTTTCTCTGCCTTCAGCATCCCTTGGTAGTGAAGTTGTGTGGTCGGCCCTCGTCGAGAGGGGCCGGCTGGGCCCTTTCATGCCCCCGTCGGTCTAATCCTTTGGTGGTGCCCGATTCGTCATGGGCATTGGGCAAGCCCATACGACGGTCTCTTTTCGGCCTATTAGCTAAAGGGTCCTCGGGGTCCTTTCTGTTGTTGCGGGACTCACAGTCCCTCATCGCCGACTGGGGTCGGCCCCGGCCTATCTTGGCCGTAAAATTTTCGCAATACCTTCTGGATAGGCTGGTCTTGCTCTCTTGCCTTGTCCTCTTGTCCGGAGGACTGCTCGCTGGACCCGTCGGCTGATCTTGTGTCACGCCCCGGGGTCGAAACTGCGACCTGGGCTCGCCAACAGATCCGCCACCTATGCCAAAGTCCGCATAGGCGAAGCGTCCTACCTGCAAGAAAATACTACAGCTAACAGATATCAGAGCTATAAATGTAAATCTGCTGTAAAACTAAAATCAACCACTGTACAACTGGAAATAAAACAATAATGTCCATCTCCCGAAAATAATAATAATACAATGTCCTCAGATACACAATCCAGAACTCACAGGGAGGTTCTCCAATAAATACATCAGTGTACAAGCTCTCAATACATATCATATCCTCACTACACTAGTCTCTCAAAAGAGGAAAATAAAATAGCTAATCTACAGAAGATCTCCTCTGAAGGGGTACCGCTACTCACCAACGACAGGTAGGGATCTAGCTCGCGACTCCCTCGCCTCGATCAACAACTGCAGGATCGGCAACACCCGCAAAGACACTGCAAAATAAAGGAGAGAAAGGAAAAAGGAGGAGGGAAAAAACCCCAGCGGGTGTGAGAACTACACCAAAAAGGAAGTTCTCAGTGGGTACCATCGCCAGGCCAGACGATTAGCCCACCAAGACCACTAGAGGCAATAAAATAACCAATGCAGTAAAACTGAACCAGAAGCTGAAGACACTCGACAGCTATCATTCCTCTATCTAAATGCTCAAATAGAGAAACCCTGATAAAGATATGCAACACTCGCACACGAGGTGCTCAATCGACCCAATCGAGCTGACTGCCACATCGGGTCCAGTCAAGCCTGCGCCTCCCCCGTGTAACAACGTAGGGTGTCCAATCGGACTAACTCACTATCGAATAGTGGCACCTGCAGGCTAAAAACAAATCCACGCTCTCTCCCTCAGAACGAAAGGACTCAAGATCTACAAGCCTCTCACACCACCGTCAATGTACTCACAACGATCCGAGACCACCATCACACCGAACGACTCCCAACAACACTAGCAACGGTCTAAACACAACTGCCAGCCTCCACTCGGACCCCAGGCAGGAGTGCAAAAGTAAGAGTATCCGCCTGAATAGACCTAATCGATGGACCAGTAAAACTGGCACTGCCGCTCTGCCTGCCGCATCGGGTATACCAGCCTACGCATAACACCGATGCAAAAGGAGTCTCTAGGACTCAAAGTTTGTCTGACGCACACTCCGGAGTGGCACTCGAGGGGAGCGACCCACACGAGTAAGGTATCTTAGTAACCAGTAACATAAGTATCATGAAAATAGCAGGACTGGATCAAGACTCTGATCAAAGTGGAAAAATCCATCCACTAAAGGGAAACCCGATCCCCAAACTGAAACAATAGAAAACGGTAAGTGGGAACTCCAACCACTGAAGAAAACCCCGGTCCTCATACAAAGGCTATAGCACTCAAAGTGGGAAACTCCGTCCACTAGAGAAACCTGATACCCAATCTGATGCATAAGTAAATGTCCGGTCAACCGCCCAAAATCCCCGGTTGCCGCAATACGCTGCCGTCAATAATCAAGTCCTATAACTGACCTCCGGTCAACCGCCTAAAGTCCGTGGTCACCGCAAAACCCTGCCAACCGCAATCCAACACTGCCCGTCCCTGACACCAATGTCCCGGCTACACTACCCTAGACCCCTGCTCGCACCCGAGCAACACAGACCGCCTGACTAACAAAGAAGGAGAAAAGGATAACATGGTTTCTCCTAAGTCAAGTTCTAATAAATAGTGTAGCAGTAAAAGGGTGGCCTAACTATATGTCCATTCAAGCATGCTTTTGTCCTCGGAAATGATAAAAGAGAATGAAGCATATAATAGCAAGGCATGCTAAAATATTCCTACTATGATACACTAATCTCAAGTAGGCCAATACATGAACATAATCTCAAATAAGTAGGCCAATATATGAACATAATCTCAAATAAGTAGGCCAATACATGAACATGCATGATCTCTATATCATCTAGTGTGGGATAAATATAACCGTCTATCATATGATAAGACTCTAATTCACCAAACGTGAACCATGATCAGTGTAGGACCCCGGAACCCCACGCAGCTTTTTCCCGTGAATCCACTGTGCAAACACCTGTTGACGGTGTATTTGGCCCATAGTGCATCAAAGGGATGCCATAGATGGACCCTGTGAGCTTTTGTTAGTTGTGTTGGCCTTCGGCTGCTTTTGCCGAATTTTAGAAAAGGTTTTAGGCCAAACGGAGGTTGGATTTGGATTCAGCGCGGAAAAACGCTTGAAAATGGCTTTTTGTTTGCTAAATTCTGAGTCCGGATGCCCAAAAACGGACTCCCGTGAAGTTTTACTGGAATTCTGGTGCATGGGGGAGCCGTGGACCGGCAGGGGTGCCACGTGGCGCCGTCTGATTGGTCGGCGCACGCGGCTGGGTCCACGGAATGGTTGGAGCGTGACCGGGGTGCACCGCGGGGCGCGTGGACCGGCGGGTGTCCACGTGGCAGCGCCTGATTGGGCGGCCCACGCGCGCTCGGTCCACGGGCGAGCGCGGGGAGTCGTGGACCGGGGGCGCGCCACGTGGCAACTCCTCATTGGCGGGTCCACGGGCGCGGGGTTCACGCAGCGCGCGGGGCAGGTGTCGGGGCAGGTGCCGTACAGCAGGGGGCATGCGGGGCAGTTGGGAGCACCACGTGGCGCCCGCTGATTCGCGGGCGCCAACCACCGCGCTGACTCGGGTCAGGACACGTGGCGTTTCCCCGCGGGGCTTGCACGGCTGCCGCCTGTTCGGGCGACACGTGGCGGGCCCCGAGGCGGGTCGGACGAAGCCGGGATCCCGTCCGACGGCGCGATTCGGGCTGGGCCGCACTGTGCGCGCCCGAAAGTTGTGGGCCGGGCCGCACTGTGCGCGCCCGAAAATTTCCGGGCGCCCGAAAGTAGGGACCTATCCGGGATTTTCTCAATAGATTTCTTCAGCCTATAAATACCTGCCCGAGCTGCCTTCTTGAGGGCTTTTCTCCCATTTTCGAGCCTCCTCTGCCCGAGCACCCTTAAAAAGATTTGTTCACCTTCGAATGCTTGTTCATCCTGCAAAGTTTTGGAATTTCTAGGAGCACGCATCCCGAGGTTCTGGATTTTACGGCGCGGCGCGACGTTGCATTTCTGGAGTTCCTCTTCGTCGCTGTTCGGTGTAAAATTCCTCCTGGGCTACCCCGACCTTCTTTTTCTGTGATTCTTGCGCCAGCAGACTCCTAAGAGGTAGAGCTTCATCTTTCATTTTGATCGCACTTTCCCATTTCGAGTTTTTGGCATGGATCCCGAGGCAACACTGTGACCCATTTTCTGTGTGGATGTTTGAGACAGCAGCAGAGTGTTTCGGCCATATCTTCGCGCACGAGCGTCAGACGGAAACGTGCTTGTACAACTTTTTCATCTACAGATCGTAAGGAACGTGCTCGTATTTTTCTTGGATTTTTCAGAGATTTATTTCGAGGTGAAAATCCCTGTTTCCCTGTGTACAGTGCTACAGTATTTTGATACAGATTTTATTGAGTGTACCACCTTGCCGAATTTATATCTTGACTTACCGAACTCAGATTTGCGCGTGCAAGCAGCCGTTTCGAATGTATCGACGCGAGGATCGCTGTGATATTTTTCTGGGAATTTTCTAGGCGTTTTCAGCAGGTGAAAATTAAGCATCGCTGGGACTGATGTTGTATGTGATTGTAAGAGTAGTTTTTGGAATTTATGTGTAATAGTGGACTTTGTATTGTGCCAGGAGAGTTACGGGTGTGCTGAACTTATTGGAGCAAGGGATTAGATTTATCTGGTATTTTCAGCAGTTGGGATTTGGACAGTTAGCACTTCAGGTGGGTGGTTGTTGTACTCCTCTCCTTTGGTATGCCCACTAGGAACATCAGAGTGTCCCCATATTAATGATGCTAAACTTATTGTTGGTAGCCTTGTATGCTCTAGGAAGCTAATTAATGGTTAATTGATCCATGTTGATATTGTCGATAGCATGATTACTTATTTAGTCGCATAATTATTCTGGACTGCATGTTTAGGGGCAGGATAGTATCAGAGGACTGTAAATTGATGATCATCCATATGAGACTGTCACCTTAGCTTTTGTTGCTCTAAACTGATTACTCTTGTAAAATAGACTAAAATACTGGGACAAATGCATGATTAAACTGGTCACTTATTTAAGTCATCTTTTTACTGCTACACTATCATTTGGGACTTGACTTAGGAGAAACCATGCTTTTATTCTTTTTCTTTCTCCTATTATGTAGACTTGAGACACAGTTGCTCGGGTTCGAGCGGGGGTTAGATAGTGTAGTCAGGTGCTGGAGATCTGGGACAGGTTGGGCCCGATGGTAGGGTATTGCGGTGACCACGAATCTTGGGTGGTTGACCGGGCTATTACCATTGCATCAGATTGGGGGATAGGATTCCTCTAGTGGATGGAGTTTCCCACTTACTGATCTTTTATCACATTGCTTGGGGGTACGGGTTTCTTTTAGTGGAGGGTGTTTCCCACTTTGATCAGAGTCGTGATCTAGTCCTGCTACACAGTGTTACTTGTTACAGATGTTACTTTACTCGTGTGGGTCGCTCCCCTCGAGTGCCACTCCGGAGGTGGATCCTTGACTGAGCCATGTGTGCCAGTCAGATACTTATTTTGGGATGCGAGCCATGTGTGCCGATCCCGCGGAGTCGAGCCATGTGTGCAGACTCCGCTGCTGCGAGCTTGAGTTCGACAGCATAGCAGGCAGTGCCAGTTTTCATTGGTGGTTAGATTGGGTCATTCTGTCAGGCATATGTACAGATGCATTCATTCATATAGTTGATATCCTGACTCTGCATATTGAGGCATATTAGTGGTAGCACTTTTATCAGTTGTCATACTTAGCTTTCCCCCTTTTTGCCTCTGATTACCTGGTGGGCATGTCCGAGCTGAGGCTTTACCCACTAGGGGAGGCTACTGTTTATAGTAGTACTTACCCCCATTGTCTCTTCTTTGTTTCTTTCTTTCCCCCTTGTTTTGCAGAGTCCTCTGCGGGACTTGCTGGGCCGTCAGCAGCTGATCGAGGTAAGAGGATTGCGGACTAGATAGCGAGCCACCCGAGGGATGTAGCTGGAGTTTTTGGTGTACCCGGTTTTCTCAGACAACTTTTTACTTTTTCTTTTGGGTCTGGCTTTTGCCAGCTTTTTGTATATTTGTGGTGAGCTGGGTGAGATGTTGTATTTATTTTACAGTTGTACTTTTTACTTCTAGTTTCTGTCTGAGATACAGTAGTTTTAGTTCAGCTCTGATTTTTATGCTCTTTTATTATTATCTCTTATATCTGAGCAGGTTACCGACGCTTCGTGTATGCGGGAAATACCGCATGCACGGCAGATCTGTAGACGGGCTCGGGTTCTGGTTTACACCCGGGGCGTGACAGATTAAGTTGGTATCAGAGCTTTGGGATAGGTCAGTTGGGACTTAGGAAACCCTAGGCTTTTGGACGGACCCTAGGATGATAGGGTGTGAGTGGGGTGACATTTTGCGAAGGTCGGTGATTTGTATTGTTAACTCTTCCCGTGAGTGAAGAGAGATCGACATAGTCTATTTCTGTTGAACCATTATGTTGGCTGCAGACAACATAAGGTTACAGAAATAGGGGGATGTCTTTTGACTTTCGCTAGATTGGGTCGTGTGGGGTTTTGTGCTGATGTTTGGTTTCTTGTGGCAGGATGCCTCCTCGACGCCGGATTCCTACTCGGGGTGCCCCTTCACCCCCAGGCGAGCCAGAGCAGTCCAGACCCTCTGAGCTTAGCGAGTTGAGGGCCTTGGTGGCCCAGTTGGCGGAGGGTCAGCGCCGCCAGGAGCAGAGGATGGACCAGTTCCTTGCCCAGAGAGAGGCACCACCCCCAGCTGTTCCTGAGAGGCCCACTACCGAATAGTTCGCTCAGAAGGCAAGACCTGACGATCGCATTGAAATGGCTTTTCGGCAAAAAAAAAGCAAAATAAAGAAAGTCTTCGCCTTTCCGCATTTCAAGAAATGCCCTTGGTAACGACCTTCTACAGATTTGCTCCCCAGAATACTCTTTAGGGTCAAAGTGGTGGGTAGGAAAAGGCACTGGTAACTATCTCCTCTCCTCAGTTCTAGTGCGCCGTAGAGTCCTTCGAATCCACAGCTTCCACTGGAGAAGCATAATGATAGATCAATCGGTCTTGATGCTGCCCCACTCTCCTGATACCCCTCTCAGAGAAGTAAGTTACTGTACTGGCAAGAAGCATGGCAAATAAAAAAGAACACACGCTCTCCGCTCCTTATTTCCTGAAAGTAGACGACAAGTCAAAACCAGTTTTTGGGTGCATTTCCTCTAAAGATAGCCAGCACATGTTATTGAAATTTCAAGACCGTCTTTGTGGGTTCGGTCATTGGTTCTCGCGTCCCTGTGCTCCAAAAATGATGAAAGTCAGTACCATCCCAGACAGGTTTCTAGGGGATTTTGTCTTTCCATAACTTCCAAGTACTCGTACTCGTAACGCTCAATTATTCAATTGATACGCTCGGGTTCTTCAACAACCAAGGGATCCTTTATCACTTGATACGGACGACTTCTGCTCACTAAGTCGGAAGCCAACGCTATCTCTCTTGGGATAGAATTCCTATAATTGGTAAAAGGAAAACCACCTCTCTATCTCAAGGAGGTCCTCTACTCTTCCATCGCTCGATATAAGCGATCCATTTTAAGGTAACAATGACAATCGGTAAAGAGGGCAAGAGATAGCTTGACTTCACTCTTGGAGCCGTGGAGGATGTGGTTTGCCCATTTCAGTTGAGAACTCTTTCTCGTATAGGGCCCGTTCCTATGGAGAGCTTCGTATCCAATCCCTTCTCTTTGGGCCATCTTTCCTTATGTATGGCACGTTAATCTTTCCTTTCTTCCAAGCAAGCCGCCTATAGAAGGAATCCATTGTGCTTTTTGGTGGCACTTTCGTTGATCATTATACCGGAGAGTGATGTTCTTTACGCCTTAGGTGAGCCCCTGATCTGCCTATACCAAGGTCGAAGTCCTACGATCTGGGCTGATTTTGCCAGTGAGCTAACTAAGGACGAGTAGTCTAGGGAGGGAACTTCCTTTCTTATGTATATGTTGGTAAGTGTGCAATGAAAAATGCAAGCTGGGCTTGGGGAGGTTTTTTACCTCTTTTTAACAAGGAAGCGACTCCATCCTACTAGTTTCCGGGTTCGAGTCCCCATTCTCTCTATCATATTGAGAGAATATGTCATCCTATGTCATATGTATCTAAATAGAAAGATTCATTCTCTTTTTTTAACTCACTTCAACTTCTTGAATAAAATACCGGCAATAAAATGTTGATTCATTTAGATAGATAAGATCATAAAGATATCTCCATGGATCTTGATATTGGTTGACACGGGTATAGAAGTCATCTTAGACTGTTGAATAAGAAGCCCTCTATTATCTATTTATAATGAGATAGAATTCGTGTGCTTGGGAGTCCCTGATGTTGAGAGTCAAGACCGACTCTCTTTATCTCCTTTCATTGCTTGCTGCCCAACAATGCCATAATCTTTTCATCTTGCTCATGGTCCTTTCTTCACCGCCTCCACCAGTCGCATTTTCCTTCAATATCATATCATTTAGCCACATCATGATCTTATCTAGTTGATGATGAATGTCCAGCTCTCATTCTAATGCTTATCTACTTTTGAACCGCCACTCATGAAGCTGCTAGCTACTTGTCTTGTAACCGACCAAAGAGTACTAAGAATCTTGCCTTACCTCTTTCTCGGTAAGCCTTAGCTTGTAATCCCTTGCCTTCCCTCCGAAGGAGGCAAGCAACTTTGAATACCTATAGCGAGGCAAGCCAAACATCCCAAACCTCTTTGGTTTCAAGTCTGTCTATGTGAGAATAAGAGAGAAAGCTATGAGCTTTATCAAGCGTGATAGAGAGAAGTCCATCTTTTTCTATTCAAGTATTTGCATGAGAGTAGTTCTCTTTCTTTCCTAAGTGAGTGGTGGTATTATAAGTAATAAAAATATTAAGTGTGTAATTTTTTTATTACTTAGAGTATAGTATAGTATAGTATAGTATAGTATAGTATAGATCGAAGAAGGATAAGGATGCCGTCATAATCTTTCTTTTTCCTATACAATGTCTTTGTCTTAACATCGTAATTCCGTACTTATTAGACTTTCACTTTCTCTTTCTTTTGGATCTTCAGGTTGGATTCCAAATTGGATGTAGTCAATGAATGGATCAGGCTAATCACCAAATCGAACATATTCCTCATTCACCGTCAATCGATTTGTCCAAACTTGGTGACAATCGTCGGCTATTGCGCGGTCCTTAGTGGTGGCAGAATCTTTCTTTCGCTAACTACCACGTTCAGGCTTTTTCCCTCAGGGAGGGACATTGAGGCTGCTAGGCCTGCTAATGCATCTGCTCTATAGCGAGGAATATGTTCGATGTTGAAATATCTGCGAGGCGACGAGCCATCTTTCTTATGGTAGAGGAGGAGATTAGGTTTCTTAACTTCATACTTGCCGTTCATCTGGTTCACGATGAGTTTTGAGTCACCGCAAACCTCAAGAGGATCGATGGAGATTTCGTGAGCCATCTCCATACCCATGATTAACGCCTGATATTCGGCTACGTTGTTGGAGCACGACTCAGTTAATGAGAAGGAGTGTGGTATCATGTGCCCTTCCGGGGTTATGAATAGTTTACCGACTCCAGAAGTCAACTCTTCATTGGAATTGGTACGCGTTGCACCGTCGAAGTAAATTTCCCATCTATCAATAGGGAAAAGTTTCAATGTGGAAGACTGGAGGATTCTAACGGGAGATAATCATTCAGATTAGAATCCTAAGGTAACGGATGTGCGGCAAGGAAGAAATCTGCTAGCGCTTGTCCTTTTACAGCTTTTTTTGGCACATACACAATGTAAGTAAAATTGGGACAATAGAATGGACCACTTGGCAAGTCTAGAAGTGATTGATCCTGCCAAAGATCTTTAGCGCCTTCACCCGAGAGATTAGGGAAAGCATATGCGCCAAGAAGTAGTGTCGTAATTTGGAGAAAATGAGGGCAAGGCATTCTTTCTCAACCGGAGGATATCGATGCTCAGCACCGACCAGCATCCGGCTAAGATAGAACTTCTAAGGCAACCTCTCGAAGTCCGTCGAAGAATCCACGGTTCATGAACCATTTCCTATCTCGCTTAGACAAGGTCGGATCTCTTGGCAACCTGACTCTCTCCTCTTTCAGTTGAAGGGAAGTCCGACTTGAACCCAGACTCTCGCTACCTGAACTTGAGACTCTTCGACTACCGACCTGGGACTACTACCATTTCTTTTTCAAAACCTCTAGTCTTGCGGCACAGATCTCTACCCGCCTACCGATCCACCAGCTGACCTGTGCTTGCTGCCACTTATCGTCCCACCTTAGAAAGATGTGTTGAATATCCCCTTTCTATCATAGTAGCTCCGGTTATGCGTCTTGGGTTGCTTGACTAAAAAAGTGTGCATAGCTTTCTTTTTCTTTAGTAACTGGCTATAGAATTTCCGGTAGGGTTGGTTGAACACTGCGCTTTATTAAATAAATAAAAAAAAATTCCTTTTCCTTTTATTAATGTGTCTTTAATGAGATATTACGCAGGTTCGTTTGACCGACACACGTCCTTACCTTATCCGGGGTAACTAACCCTAACCCGGTGTGGCATTCCACGATGTATACCGTCTTTTCATCGGACTATGATCCGTAGAAGAGACCGGAAGGCATACAATTTTGTCAAAAAGTACTTGACGTGCTCAAAACTAACTAAACTTCTAGTGCGGAAACGCTCATACTAACGACTAGTATACTAGACTATAAAAAAGTATAGTATGAGTCGATTGATTGAGCTCCTTCTGCTCCTGACTCTAGCCCTTTTTATGACTTTCATAGTCATCAGTCTATCTCATTATGTGAACGGTATGTACCGCAGCTTTTCAATATACCCATGAATGTGGGTTTGCGGTGGCAGCCCGTCTGGACTGCGTCTCCTGTCCCATTCAAGTATGGCCCCGGGGATATTTTCTATCCCTTTGCCCCCTATGATGTGGGATTTGTTTTCAATATCAATTATGGGATAAGGCTGTTCTCTTAGGGGCGCAGGATCCCGGCCGACCAGGGGCGATTTCTCGCATCTGGTTGTTTACAGTGGCTATATACATATTTCTTTCTTAGGGGCGCAGGATCCCGGCCGACCAGGGGCGATTTTGAGAAAACAACTTACAGTCTTTTATAGAACTCTGTATTCTATAAATCAAGTATCGACAAGCTCCGTCCTTTGCCTTTGCTTATGCAGGGCAAGAATTTGTCGAGTTCTATTCAAATCAAATCAAATCAAATCAAATCAAATCAAATAGTATTGATGGCTTTCTCGACTAAACTTCCCACAAAGGCAATTCCCGATCAAACAATCTGCAGGAAGCGTTCATCTAAATCAAAATAGCTAGATATGATGAGAGAAAGACGGCCTATGTATAAGAGTTCCCGAATTTTGATTCCAACAAGAACTCCTTTCTCCCCTGCCCGTCCTTCTTCTCCCACTGAATACGACTGGCTATGTGATATTCTGTTGGATGCTGAACTAAACAAACAAAGTTCGGGCTTCAACCCGACAACTGACTTTCCTCGATTTTCTTTGCGACCGACTAAGCCGCCGAGTCATCCCAGGTAGAGGAGCAATACCTGAGGCTACCACCATGTGCATTTCATCCATCTCGGGGAAGTGGCCGAACCCGAGGTACATATGCCATGGAACACCACAGTACTTCAAGGAGTAGTCCAAGATCGCTTGACATCACTTGATGGGAAAGGATCGCCAAACCATTGGCTCTGATACCACGATGTAATGCCTAGATGGCACACGCGTCGGAACTTGCCGGAGGTTCCTAGCGCATACCGGTGCCCAGGATCAATCCAAAGAGAGAAGAAAGACTTACAGAGCGCCATGAGATTTCTATGTTCATCGAAGAGGAGGTTGAATCCAGCATCCCGGAGGAGGATTTCATGATGGTCTACTATGGGTACGGGTCAGATCCCGCAAGTCTGATCCAACCCCTCTCACAGAAAGAGTGAGTCTGTCCCTTTCACCATGGAGGACGCCAGGGGCATAGCCGTGCCCTCGCCCTCCTCTGATCAGGTCCGTTGAGAGAGAGAACCGGTACCCGAGTGAATAAAGGCCTTCACACCCTCTTTGCGAAGGCGAAAATGTCTTTTATTTGTTCACCACCTTCCCCATCCATAATTTATATCTAACTTTCGACGATCAAAAATGTTGTCTGCACTTTCTTTGTTACCGCATTAAGCTTCCGGAAGTTCACACAAATCCGTATCTTCCCGCCAGGTTTCTGGGCCACCACAATAGGAGAGCCAGTTACTTTCTTGACTTCGAAGATGATACCTGCCTCTCGCATATTCGTAATCTCTTCTTGCACTTCACTTTAGTATTTTGGATTCGGCCGAGTTTGAACAACACAGGGACGGCTCACGGAACCGTTCAAAAATCTCGCGGGCCCTTCTTCTCATATCATGATACGTCCAAGCAACTCTTTCAATTAATGGCATTTTTTATGCTGCTCCTATCCGTAGTGCAGGATCCCAGTCTGCTCCTATAGTGATTCACTGCTTATCTTCTTCATCTCCTTCGTCTCCTCTTCAATCGGAAGAGAGAACCCTACTTCTATCTCATCCAAAATGAATGTTGCAGTAGCCTCAGACCAGCATGAACATAGCCTGTTCAGAGAATAGTGATCCATTGTCACCTTTCTGATTTTCATTTTAATATACCTGCTTTCTTCCATGTATCCCCGAAGTGTGGGATAGAAATTGTTTAGATAAAAGGATGATTCCCGACCCTATGATCCCAGCTTAGCTAGGTAATCCGCACAGCGATTAGCCTCTCTCCATATATTAGAGACTTTCCAAGCTTCAAGCTGCCCGAGGAGATAGAGTACATGATCTTTGGCCTTCCAAGGACAGGAGTCAGACGAATGCACTTTACTGCTACCTGCGAATCAGCGGCCCTTCTACCATTCCGTCGACAAGTTCTAGGCCTCTACGAACAGCAAGTAGCTCAATGACAAGTATGTCCGCTCGTGGTCTAGCTCTACTGAAAGGTGTCAACCATAAGCTGTAGGACTTTCTCAGAACCACACCAATACCTGCTCCATTATTGGGGAGGGAGCCATCTGTATGAATTTAGTCCCAGCCTTATTCCGGTCTTGCCCAAGAACACGAGCCATTAGTTGGGGATTCAGGCGTGAAGCTACAGCCCCAATTACCAGCCATAGACCTTTGTTTGCTGCCATCCTTGTCCTGGCAAAAAAAATCTAGACAGCACACATTAGGGGATTAACAAATCGCTTCACTTAATCAGGTCTACTTTATTTTTTGGTACAACCACCAATAAATATGTTCTTGTGACGTTATGTCTATATCTGCCTAATAGCGCAAGTGACTGCATTGCAGATGAGAACGGCAGAGAAATTGTTACCTTTAGTAGCAGGTAACAGGGTTTAACGTAAGATAATAAGTTGGCCTTCAATCTTCGACGAAAGCTAAGCAGCAGGCACTTCCAAACGTATCTTGTGTAGGGTAAAGAACAAGTGTTCGATGTCTTCAGCTCCCGACCAGCAAAGAACACATCGCGAAGTGATCTTTTCAGACCTTTCCGTCTTAGCGGTGAGAAGCTTGCCTATGACTGCCATCCGAGGAGTATCTCGGTACATTCATGGGTGCCATATACTACTATTACACGGAATTTTGGGGTGTAGAACTCGACCAAGCGGAGGCGTTTGAGAACAGTCCATGTGAACACCTGGTAAAAACTAAATAACCCCAGGGGGGAAGTGAAATATCTCTTATCCATGTCCAGACGTCCATAAGATCTGCCGATGTAGGAATAGGGAGGTTCCAAGCGCCATCTTGGTTGAGTGAACAGACCTTCATCTTTCTGCCAAGTCCCGAGTCATAGATAACCCGCTCACCAAAAAGGTCGAGTAGCCTGCCTCGGTCCAGCCAGATATCACTCCAAACATTGGTATCCGAACCATCTCCAATAAAGGTCTTTATGGATTCCTTCAGCCGATCCCTGCAAGATAATATAGACCTCAAAATAAAAAATGTATTCCAAGAAAGATGAACATCCAAAAAGGAGTTCTTTCGAATATAGTGCTACTTAATACTACAGTCTACCCAAAGAGAAGGTTGGTTGGTGACGACTTTCCACCCCTCTTTCATCATGGCTGCCATACATATTGCAGTCTCAAATCCAATCGAAGGCCAAGACCACCCTCCGATTTAGGACGAGACGAAGAGACCGAAAATCTTCTTTTCAGTTCCCCAGAGAAGAGCGTTTGAAGATAATATTACGACAATGCATTTCATAGTGCGCTTAGACAATTCAAAGGCCGACGTCCAAAACGGAAACCGGTTAGAACCGACTTGATCAGTTCCAATCTCTCACTGTACGAAAGGGTCTTTGCCTTCCACCCAACAAGCTTGGCTTGGGGATATTTTGTCCCATAGGGGCTGGCAGTGTGCAGAGGGGATGATGAGGGGGCAAAGCGGAAGAGAAAAAACGTTTTTGATTTAGAGGTAAGCAACTCCTAACCCCAAGATACCCGAGATAAGTCAAGGGTCCAGGCCTTTCCTGAAAGAAAGACCCTGCTTTTGTGCCAACTAAGAGAGAGACCGGAGGCTGAAGCTAAATCCTCATCAAGTTCCAAGGCGGAATGGGGGCTAGGTAAAGAGCAGTAGATCAGATCATCGGCAAATAATTGTATTTTAACTGGATTTTTCTCTCTTTGGAACATCAGGCGAATCTGACCATATGGGACGACTTTCTCATTAATGAGAATAGAGAGGCCTTCCATAGCGATGCTAAACTACAAGTAAAGAGATAGTGGATCTCCTTGCCGAATTCAATGACTGCTAGTGAAAAAGCCGAAAAGTGATCCATTGCACAAAACCGAGGTTAGTAAGAAACTCCTTGATCCACATTATCCACTTCCTATTGAAGCCGAGGTCATCGAGGGCAAGTAGGAGAAACTCTCGATCAATCGCCGCCTTGTGAAGATCTATCGAAGCTTTAGTTTTTTCTATTACGTATGACTAATTCAAAACCTGAATGATCAATCTGTATGATCTTATGAAGAGCGAGAAGCTTGCTAACAAAAAAAGATGCCGCGGTCAAGACGAGCTTCAAAACTAGAGGGCGTGCGTTAGCACTCCAGCTTTTCAGCCTTTGTTGGTCCATTCTAGTCTATCTCGCTTGTTTTTAGCCTGAATGGTGAATGGCCCACCCTTTCTTTGAACCTTGTCAATGATCGAACTTACAGATATGAACTGAGTGCCATTTGATGAGTAAGATCGAACAAGGGAGAGGGATATGGAAAGGATGAAGTAATGAAAGAGGAAGTCATTGCTAGTAGTAACGACTTGTCACGATCCATTGGTTCATATAGAATCCATGTCCTAGGTCTATCAAAAAACATTCTTTTCGCTAAGCGTATATAATAAAATAGAGTGAAAGGGTCCCCCCCGAAACCAAGGGGGTACTAACTAACAGCTGAGTCCTCTCCGAACCGCAGGAGATAGTTGCCCATCATACGGCTCACCAACTTCACTTGCCTCTAAGGAGGGCTCGCTCCGGGCAGGTTCCCGGGATATAGCCACTGTAAACAACCAGATGCGAGAAATCGCCCCTGTGCCTCCTGTTGCACCTTCTGTGCCTTCGGCGCCATCTTCTAGTAGCGGGGCTCCAGGAGCCATTCAGCCTTTGACTGCGGAGGAGGAGCAGAACATTGCTGACAAACTCTCCAAGTTTGTTCAGCGGGGACCGCCTAGATTTTCAGGGCGGGATGCACAGCCTTGGGATGTTGGGAGATGGCTTTCAGCGATGGAGAAGCTTTTCCGGGACTTTTTCATCGATCCGAGGTATCGAGTGCACATGGCAGTGCACTGTTTGGACGGAGATGCAAATTCTTGGTGGCAGCGGGTAGAGCCACTGGAGTTCCGGATCACCCGACAGCTGCCTTGGGAGGAGTTTTGACGCATGGTTTTGGACACCTACTTCTCGACCAGTGTGAAGAGAAAGTTGGAGGACGACTTGAAGAACCTACAGCAGGGTGATCGATTTGTTCAGACTTATTTTCAGGAGTTCATGGAGCTGCTTAACTGTGTGCCTTTCGTCGCTCGTGACGGTCCGCACCAGGTGGAGTTGTTCGAGGCAGGCCTCCGTCCAGAGATTTATACATTAGTGCATGCCCAGAGGTTTCAGACTCTTGAGGCGGCCGCAGAGCATGCACAGTGGGTGGAGAGAGGAGGTCAGGTGGTAGCTAGACGGAGGGCTGCGGTCGCGCAGGGTTCCGACAGGAAGCGACCAGCCCCTGATGACGGGGGACAGGCCAGTACATGGAGACCACCTCTCCCGCCACGGCCCCAGTTTCCTAGCCGTGGGCGTTCTGAGAGGCGAGGGCCTGGTGGATCCCAGAGGCCACCGCAGCAGCAGCAGCAGCAGCAGCGTCAGCAGCAGCAGAGGTCGCAGTCGAGACAGCCCAGGTCCCAGCGGCAGTCTCAGAGGCCACCGCAGTAGTCGACTCAGACCCGGTTCCCTGACAGTTGTATTTTCTGCGGAGGACAGCACCCCGCTAATACTTGTGGACAGCGGTGGGGACGCTGTTATATTTGCGGGCAGTCTGGACATCTGCGATCGTCGTGCCCTTTTTTGACATCAGCGGCACCTTCCTCAGCGTCGGCCCCTTCCGTACCACAGAAGCGGCCGACAGCTCAGCGGCCTTTTGCTCCAGCGAGCAGGCCGTCCACCTCCTATCCTACCGATTTTCGACCTCCAGCACCGAGCGGGCGGGTGTATGCCGCCCAGTTAGCAGATTCTTCAGCGGCAGATCAGGTGGTGGCAGGTATTATCCTACTCTTTGGTATTAGGACTCGCACTTTATTCGACACTGGAGCATCTCATTCTTTCATTAGTCAAGCATTTGCATTCCTTCATGGTTTAGAGATAGAGTCCTTGTCACATGCATTAGAGGTGCGGATTCCTGATCACATTTTGCATGTCGAGGAGCGTTGTGTAGCTTGCCCGGTGCAGTTGGGGCATTGGATATTGCCTGCAGACTTGCTTGTCTTGCAGCAGCTCCAGGATTTTGACTTGGTGCTTGGGATGGATTGGCTGTCACGGTATTCCGCCACTATCGACTGTAGAGAGAGGACGGTGACTCTTCGAGAGCCAGGACAGGAGGAGTTCATCTTCAGAGGCTGCCAGAGCACGCTGTTTGCAGCGACCATTTCCTCGGCTAGAGCTAAGAGGATGATGAGCAGAGGTTGCACTGCCTTTCTGGCCACCGTTGTGGAGGTGCCTACGACGGCACTGGGACTCGAGGATATCCCTATTGTCCGAGAGTTCCCAGATGTGTTTCCCCCAGAGTTGACGGCGATGCCGCCGGAGAGGGAGATTGAGTTTGTGATTGATGTGGTCCCTGGGACTGCACCAATCTCAAAGGCACCCTATAGGATGGCGCCAGCCGAGTTGAGGGAGTTGAAAGCCCAGCTTCAGGATCTTTTGGACAGGGGCTTTATCAGACCCAGTGTTTCTCCGTGGGGAGCGCCTGTATTGTTTGTGAAGAAGAAGGATGGGTCACTTCGATTGTGTGTGGATTATAGGGAATTGAACAAAGTGACCATCCGGAACAAGTACCCCCACCCCCGGATTGATGATTTGTTTGATCAGTTGCAGGGAGCGTCTGTGTTCTCGAAGATTGATCTGCAGTCCGGTTACCACCAGCTGAGGGTGAGGGCCGAGGACATCTCCAAAACGGCTTTCAGATCGCGGTACGGGCATTATGAGTTTACGGTGATGCCTTTCGGGTTGACTAATGCCCCTGCCGCATTCATGGACTTGATGAACAGGATATTTCAGCTGTTTTTGGACCGGTTTGTGGTGGTGTTTATTGATGATATACTGATCTATTCCCGGAGTGATCTGGAGCACGAGGAGCACTTGAGGACTGTGCTACAGCTTCTGCGAGAGAAGAAGTTGTATGCCAAGTTCAAAAAGTGCGAGTTTTGGCTCCGGGAGGTCGCCTTTCTGGGTCATGTTGTTTCAGCTGCTGGAGTGGCGGTGGATCCGGCCAAGGTGGATGCTATTCGAGATTGGCCGAGGCCGACGACTATCACCGAGGTGCGGAGCTTTCTTGGATTGGCTGGCTACTATCGGCGTTTTGTGGAAGGCTTTGCGAAGCTTTCCTCTCCCCTCACACGTCTGACCAGGAAAGGGGTTAAGTTTGTTTGGAGTGGGACGTGCCAGAGCTGCTTTGAGGAGCTGAAGCAGAGGTTGATGACCGCTCCGATCCTCGCTCTCCCGGTTATGGGAGAAGGATTTGTGATTTACAGCGATGCCTCTCATAGTGGTCTGGGGTGTGTGTTGATGCAGCATGGTAGGGTGATTGCCTATGCTTCACGGCAATTAAAGGACTATGAGAAAAAATACCCTACGCATGATCTTGAGCTAGCAACGGTGGTGTTTGCTCTGAAGCTGTGGCGGCATTATTTGTATGGAGAGTATTGCGAGATATACACTGATCATAAAAGCTTGAAGTATCTGTTCACTCAGAAGGAGCTGAATTTGAGACAACGCCGGTGGTTGGAACTGTTAAAGGATTATGATCTGAGTATTCTTTATCATCCCGGCAAGGCCAATGTTGTGGCAGATGCTTTGAGTAGGAGGACGAGTCTGAGTCTGATGATCTCGCAGCATGCGCCGTTGGTCGAGCAGATGAGGCGGTTACAGTTGGAGGTGGTATCCCCTGGGGTCTCTGCTAGATTTATTTCTATGGTCTTGCAGCCCACTCTGTTGGACAGGATTAGGGATGCGCAGAGTGAGGACCCCCACTTGACGAGGATCAGGACGCAGCTTCAGGCGGATCAGACAGGGGATTTTTCTGTGGATAGCTCGGGAGTACTGCGGTACAGGGACCGAGTGTGTGTTGTTGGGTTATAAATAATTGGATCTAAATAGGGGAAAAAGCACCTAGAGGGGGGTGAATAGGTGTAAATAGTAAACACTCAAAAAATCATTGCGCAAAAAAACCCAATGCGGAAGTGAAAATAACACGCAAGATTTTTACGTGGAAAAACTCCAAACCGGAGTAAAAAACCATGGGACCGATCACACGGCGAAATCCACTAGAATTGAAACACGTACAAGGTGATTTACCGTACACACTTACGACTCAACCTTTTCCATACGCTCCTAGTAGATCTTCTCCGCTCGCTCCACAACGCTTCTCGAATCCACGATCAGCGCCCAACGCCGAATCCACGGCGTCCAACGTCGAATCCACGACGTCCGACCGAATCCACGGTCTTCACCCAGTAGCACGTCTCGAATCCACGAACGTACCTCGCTCCGAATCCACGAGAGCGGTAGCACCTTGAATCCACAAGGCCACGCGAGTCCACGCGCCGATTTTGGAAAAATCGTTGTTTTTTGGGTGGTGATGATCCGCCGAATACTTAGATTAGAAATAGATCGGAAATACCATCTAAGTATTCATTAATTTGATTCTACTCAAAATCTGAGTTTGGAAAACCTAGAATCAAATTAATCAATATAGATGAAGAAACATAGAATTAAATCTATTGATTTCCTTTCTTCTCTATATGTGGATTTTTTCTTTCGGTCGTATATCGATCTGCCCTAGAAAATGAATTGTAGGGTCTATATATAGGTTAGAAACCATTGGAAGAAGATAAGCATAAAAAACTAACCATTTCTGGAAATTTTCAGGACGACAGTCCGGACTGGAATTTGGCGGTCCGGACTGTCTCAGCGAAACAGACTTTTTCCAGAAAAGAGGACATTCGGGGTCCGGACTGAAATTTCCACAGTCCGGACTGTTCATGCAATTCCTGCAATTTCCACGTTCGGGGTCCGGACTGAAATTCCCAAGGTCCGGACTGGAATTGCGCATGAACCAACCTATGTTCGGGGTCCGGACTGTAATGCCCGATCCGGACTCTGAACATGTAGTATGTCCAGTTTTTTATTTTTATGCAATCAAACAATCAACCAAGTGTTTCTACACTATAAGAAGTATTCGGATCACCAAAAATATTTAGTTAAACGTACCTGATCCTTTTGAATTCTTCTTTCTTGAGATTGAGGTATATGATCCAAACTTCTCATCTTCAATCTTCAAGACTTAAACAATTTCACGAAATACGCCAACTCAAATTCCGTAACAATCTCCCCCTTTGGCGGTTTCGTGACAAAACACAAATCCACTCAAGAAAATTCAAAAAGATATTTTTGTTGATATCACCATACAACAAAAATTTACAATGGAGATCCAAATAAGTACATGAGATAAACTCCTAAAACAGACTCTAGACTTAGACATCTGTACCCTCTGCAAAAGTAATCATTCTTGACAAAAGAGATCGTTAGATACCTCAAGAATTTTCAACAATCAAAACCAAACACAGAGATAGAGTTTATACTCACAATGACATTTACAAATTCAGATATGTAAGAGGATCATAATCAAAAACCAACATATCTTCTATGCATTAAAAATCCAAATGTCACAGAAATGTTAGTCAACATCAACTTGTTAGTTATATTACATGCC
Source organism: Tillandsia fasciculata (assembly GCA_029168755.2). Classification (NCBI taxonomy): domain Eukaryota; kingdom Viridiplantae; phylum Streptophyta; class Magnoliopsida; order Poales; family Bromeliaceae; genus Tillandsia; species Tillandsia fasciculata. The sequence goes on along the minus strand of CM054943.1, from coordinate 12,592,156 downwards.
CAAATAGTTAGTCAAATAGTTAGTAGGGACATGCATTCAAATCACAAGATAAAACCAAAGTTGAAGTTATACTTACCTTACCTTAGTTTCAAGTTCTCACACAAGCATTGTTCAAAGTTCATCTCCCTCTCTCCCCCTTTTTGTCACAAAACTTAGCCAAAATTACAAAAATCAAGGAGAGTTAAAAAGTTTCAAATAGTAAGAAAAACCTGAGAACTAAAACTTAAAAGAAAAAGAAATTAAAAGCAAAGAGACTAAAAGCCTGCACAAAAAGATGAAAGTTAGAAGAAAATTTAATCATCTGAGTCTGATTCATCGGAGGCACTACATCCCATCTTAGAAAATATTTTCTTCATCAATTTCTTCATCGAGGACACTGTCTTAGTCAATGTGATTTGGGATGCGGTGATGATTTCAAGTTCCTCTGAAATTCGCCTCTGTTCTTTTGTGATCTGCTCTTGTTCAAAAGATAAGCGTTGTTGCTGCTTATAGATTGAGGTTACCGATGCGTCATCATCTGGCGCGGGTGCTTGCCGTGACGGAGATGTAGACGTGCCGACGCAAGGTTTCTTTCCGGATGAAGGAGTCGGAGTAACATGAGGTAGTTTATGAAGAGACTTGACAATGGTGGATTCATTTATCATGCCTAAGCAATGTTGATATGATGTCGAGCTAATGTCAATCTGAAACTTCTTCAAGATCCTCATAATGATCAAAGGAAACGGAAGTCTTTCGGAGGGATGAGGATGCTCAACATATCTAGACATTCTATTCCAGATTATGTAAGGAATGTTCATGTTCAACCCCACGGCCTCAGAAGGATGACCTAGGAGATACAAAAACAGCATTCTATCCCATCTCACCACCTTTGTCTGCATGTTAGGGAGAATGTTGTAACACGTGATGAAGTTGAGAAACCGGTATTCAAGCCGGAGTTGTTTGGACTTAACAGACTTTTCTGTTGATTCAGTACCTTCCAAACAAATTCCTTTTGTAACTGTTTGCCACAGAGCATTCGTCAAGCTTTTTCCAGTTAAGTAGTTAATCCCCGATCTACTCGATGGCATTCCTAGGACTTCCCCGATTAACTGCGGAGTTATTTTGAGTCTCATCCCTTGGATGTTTGTATAAAACTGCATCGAACCGTGTTCATCTTCCTGAAGATGTCTCGCATTTGTGTAAAAGGTTCTCACACGATGCAAACAATACCCAAGTAATTCCGGGAATCTGCAAACTTGAATAAGATTAGCTTGTTCAATCAAAGTCCCGAACTCCGGTGAGTGATCTCGAAGAGCACCAATATTGACATGTCTTTCCCCGATGCATTCTCCATGTTCAAATGCCCTAAGACGGTCAGTATTAACGAACATTTCTTCCAAGTGAGGCGGAGAATCAGGAACTATTGGTTCGTTAATATCAACATCTCGCGCTCGTCCAAAGCGTCGGGCAAGTCTTTTCCTTTTCACCGAGATGGATGGTGAAGTCATTGGTGCTTTTCCTCTATCCATGGTAGTTTTTCCTTTTGATATGTCAGAAGTCATTCGCGTTGACTTAGCAGGTGTCTCTTCTTCATTCATTAATTCGTCCCAATTTACTTCATCCTTTTCTGACTCAGTTGCTGAATCTTCAAGTTGAACACATTCTCCTTTACGAAAAGGTTTCTTCGCTCTCTTCAATTTATTGGTCGCTCTCGTGTGTACCATTGCTACTAGAAGGAATATTATCCATGCAAACTCCATTGCTGCTTGTGCTTTAGAGAAAAGAGTCCTGTGAGCACAACTCAAGAACACGAAAAAATTGTTAATTTTCAAAAATTGAAAAATTGAACCCAAACAATCATTATCTGTAGAGAGACTAGGGATCAAATTAGTTTTGCAAAAAGAATTTTAAAAATAGATCAATTCCATGATTTTCAAAAATTCTGAAAATATGCCCTAAAACCGAAATTTTTGAAAAACAAAGCCCAAAAATTCGTTTATCATGAGAAAACCTAGCATATAATCAAAACTAATGTTCCCAGAGTTCTTATTTCAAAAGAAGTTTGATCAAAAACCATCCACAAACGAAATTCTTCCATGATTTCTACTCACGTTTTGAGCAAAGAAGAAAAAACAGTAAAAAACTGAGATTTTGATCATATAGACTCACTTTGATTTGAAGAAAATGAGTTGGGAAGGCTCCAAGATCTTTGCTTTCAAGAGAGAGAAACTCAGGAGACTTAGAAATGAAAGCTTGTGATGAAATAAAATCAAAAACCTCTTCGTTTCATATAAACCCTAGCCGCGGTCCGGACTGCCTGAAGAATCCAGTCCGGATCGGCTACCCGCAGGACTTTCCTGCGTTCGGGGTCCGGATCGGCTTGTCCAGTCCGGACCGGCTCCAAACTTTTTCTTCAGAAAAATTCAGAAAAATTCCAGAAAATCCAGAAAAAGATTGTAAGCACTTTTGTGTATCAACTTTAAATAAAAATCATCGTTTCATACAACAAGAAATAGATTATGCAAAATCTATCAAAAATATCCAAATAACGAAACGAAAATTTATAAAAATTAAATCCCTTAAAGTTGAACAACTTCAATCACATCTGACATGATCTTATGAGTAATGCCTTTATCAAATCATCAATTTGGTAAAGAAAATGAAATACCAAGATCAATAGATGTTTGAAATCCCAAATATGTTAGATAATGTATCTAGTCAATCTGTTGAAGAGAGTGGCTCTTTGAGCATCTTTCATTAAAATTCCCACCTTATACCAACCTTGAAATTTGACAGAGTCAAGTATTTCAACATGCATTTTATTTAATCAAACTTGAAAAACTTTGCTTGGTATACATGTGGTAGCTGCACACAGTACTCGGACGACCGAGGTGGTAGCTCTTTCCTCCATGTGGTGGTAGTTTTCACACTCCTCATTGGGATGTAACTCTTTCCACATCTTTTGAGCATATTACTTTTCTTTGACTCCCCCTCAATTGGCTATCAATTATTTAAGATATAAGGTATTCAACCAAAAATTGATCTCGCATTCATACTCGACTAAATAGTCAAATAAGATAATAACTATACCAAGAGATCATTGAGAGAGAAATTGACTTTGATCACTTAAAAGATGACTTAATTGACATAAATGATCATTGCATCAACTGAATTATTATGATATCAAAAGCATAATAAATTTCTAAATGTGTAAAAGGATGCAGTTAAAGTCAATATAACTAATGCTCAATTAATGTTCTATGTACAAACATAGATAAAGAACAAAAACACAAAAACAAAACCTAACCTAAGGATTGGTTTCAAAAAGAGATTATTTCAAGGAAAGCATTCCAATTGCCTTACGCAAATGAATAAATCGTTTTTGATCCAAAGGTTTTGTTAAAATGTCAGCTAATTGATCCTCAGTTGAAATGTAGGAAAGTTGAAGAATATTTGATTCAACTAGCTCTCTAAGAAAATGATATCTAAGTTCAATGTGTTTTGTTCTTGAGTGCAACACAGGGTTTTTGGAAATGTTTATAGCACTGGTGTTGTCACAGAGAATCGTTACCGAAGTTGCTGAAATCCGGAAGTCGCTCAACACACTTTTCATCCAAATGAGTTGGGTTGAACAACTACCCGCTGAGATATATTCCGCTTCGGCAGTCGAGAGTGCAATGCAGTTTTGCTTTTTACTATGCCATGCAACAAGGCAATGGCCAAGATAAAAACATGCACCACTCGTACTTTTCCGATCATCCACAGATCCTACCCAATCGGCATCTGAGTATCCTACAATGTCAAGACTTGTTCCCATAGGATACCAAATTCCGAAATTTACGGTTCCTTTGATGTACCGGATGATCCGTTTCACCGCTTTCAGGTGAACCTCCTTTGGTGCTGATTGATATCTCGCGCAGATCCCAACACTAAAGGATATGTCCGGGCGACTAGCCGTGAGGTAAAGTAGACTTCCAATCATGCTGCGATAAAGTTTCTCGTCTACATTCTCACTAAGAGATTCACTTCCTAATCCCTTATTGCTAGTTCCCATTGGAGTCGGAAAATCTTTAGAATTTTCTAAACCAAACTTTTTGACCAACTCCATTGCATACTTGGATTGACACAGATGGATTCCTTCGTCACTTTGTTTCACTTGCAATCCAAGAAAATATGTCAGTTCGCCCATCATGGACATCTCAAATTCGCTTTCCATGGTTTCAGCGAATTTAGAAGCATCATTATCTCTCGTTGCACCAAATACAATGTCATCGACATAGATTTGTGCTACAATGAAGTTATTTTGATAATGCTTCACAAAGAGAGTCCTATCTGCTCCCCCTCGAGTATAGCCCTTCTCCAAAAGGTGCTTCGTCAACCTTTCGTACCATGCTCGCGGTGCTTGTTTTAGACCGTAAAGAGCCTTTTTCAAACGAAAAACATGGTTAGGTTGTTTATGGTCTACAAAACCTTTCGGTTGAGCCACATAAACTTCCTCATTTAAAAACCCATTTAAAAACGCGCTCTTAACGTCCATTTGAAAAAGTTTTATTTTAAAATGACAAGCAATTGCAAATAGGATACGAATGGACTCGAGTCTAGCTACAGGGGCGAAAGTTTCATCAAAGTCTATACCTTCTATTTGAGAGTAGCCTTGAGCAACTAAACGTGCTTTGTTCCTGATGATGGTACCATCCTCATTTTTCTTATTCTTGAAAATCCATTTAGTACCAATCACATTGTGTTGCTTCGGAGGCTTCGTTAATTCCCAGACTTTGTTTCGTTCAAACTGATGGAGCTCTTCCTGCATTGCTTCAATCCAGTAGTCATCCTGAAGAGCTTCATCGACATTCTTTGGTTCTATCATGGAAACGTAACAAGCGAATCCACAAACCAATTGTCTCCGAGTTCTGACTCCTTCTTGTGGGTCTCCAATAATGTTTGATTCAGGATGATCCTTGGAGATGCGTAACGTTTGAGGTAACGGAGTACTCGGAGGTACACGTGATGATTCCTGCACATCAGATAAACTTGAAGAACCATTAGATGCATCATCATTATCGGAAGAATTGTTATGAGAAGATGCATTTGCAGGTGTATCATCATCAAGAGAGATATCAGGGGTAGATTTATCAGATGCAAAGTGAAAAGCTTCATCTACTTTAACATTTATAGATTCTACAATCGTCTTAGATTCCAAGTTAAATACCCGATATGCTCTACTGTTTGTAGAATAACCCAAGAAAATCCCTTCGTCACTTCGAGAGTCAAATTTTCCAAGATTTTCGCGGTCACGTAAAATGTAACACCGACTCCCAAAGATACGAAAATATTTGATATTTGGTTTTCTACAAAACCATAGTTCATATGGTGTATTTAAAGTTCCCGGGCGCAAATACACTCGATTAATTACATAGACTGCAGTGTTCACAGCTTCAGCCCAAAAATATAACGGTAAATTCCGGCTATGAAGCATAACACGTGCCATCTCTTGTACAACCCTGTTTTTGCGCTCGACTACACCATTCTGTTGAGGTGTATAGGGTGCTGAGAATTCATGTTTAATGCCGTTGGAAGTGCAAAAATCAATGAATTTAGAATTTATGAATTCTCCACCTCTATCACTTCTAACACGAATGATCTTTTCATTCTTTTCAATCATAATACGATGGCAAATCTCGTGAAAAGAATCAAAAGTATCAGCTTTCTCTTTTAAAAATGCTACCCATGAATATCTAGAGAAATCATCAACCAAAAGAAAAATATACCATTTACCTCCCAAAGATGGTTGACGTGTTGGCCCCATTAAATCCATGTGCAATAGTTCCAAAGGCCGTTTTGTACCAACGTGGTTCAAGTTCTTGTGTGCAGTCCTAGATTGTTTTCCCTTTTGACAACCGCCACACACAATGTTTTGTTTAAGTGAAAGTTTTGGAACCCCCTTGACCACGTCTTTGTTTGAAATTCTAGCAAGTTCCTTAAAATTTATGTGACCTAGCCTTTCATGCCAAAGTGTTTCATTATTCAAAGAGGCTAAGTTGCAATTTTCAGAAATTTTATTAGGAACTACATAACAGTTATTTTCAGATCTAACCCCTTTTAAAAAGAAAACATGGTCCTTATCAGTTACAATACATTCAACAGATGAAAAATTAACTGAAAAACCATTGTCACAAAGTTGACTAATACTAATGAGGTTAGTCTTAAGGCCTTCAACAAATAGCACATTATTCAAAACCGGGCCATCTGGAATAGCGATAGTTCCTTTTCCAACAATTTTGGAAGACCGACCGTCTCCGAAAACTACAAGTCCTCCGGAGATTTTCTCAAAATTTTGAAAGCAGTTTTTGTCACCGGTCATGTGACGGGAACACCCGCTATCCAGATACCAAGACGAATTATCATACGCATGCAAGGAAATATTAGTAACAAGACAAGGGAAAATTTCACCTTTGCGCACCCAAACCTTTTTGGACTGCGTTGGCAATGGTCGTGAAGTTATTCTCCTTGGTGAAAGCGTCTTGTTAGATTGATTGCTGCTCCTTGATGATGTCGTCTTGCGCGGTGAACTACCAAGGCTCTTTTCCTTTGAATGATTTGCATTTGATTTCTGAGGAATCACCTTTTTGGTAGTCGTTGCAAGAAGTGCTTGAGTTGAGCGTTTGGCTCCCATCTTGCAATTTCTCCTTATGTGCCCTGAAAAACCACAACGAAAACATACCTTAGTGCTTGACGATCCCGAAGAGGATGAAGTAGGCTTGTTGTCGTTGTTTGTCGTGAATTCCGGTGTCGGAGGAGGAGATACCGACTGAGGCACAAAAACTGTCTTACTCGAACTAGGACTGTCTCCCGTTCGATTGTATCCGAGGCCGAACCGATTTGTTTGACCAAGACCAAGAAGCTTATCCAACTTACTCCTTCCCGATGAAAATCGCTGTAAGTCATCCTTGAGTTGGAAAATGGTCTTTGTCATTTCCAATTTTTCCTGTCGAGCCTCGTTGTAGAGCTTCAAGAAGTAATTCGCCTTATCCACCATTTTTACATGTTCCTTCTCGAAATGCTCATTTTTCTCTTGAAGTGAAACATTTGCTTTTATCAGGTTATCCCTTTCCACTTCAAGAGCGTTTGAGAGAGAAGTTGCCCTTTTTGCTTCTTCTTCGAGATCCTGCAATCTCCCTCTCAAACTCCTGTTTTGCTTTGCCAGTTTCTTTGAATCCCTCAAAAGTTTATGGTAGGCAAGAGCAAAATCTTCACCTTCAGAATTACTCGATTCGTCGTCCATGGCATTCTTTTCAGCATGGGAGGAGTTGGACAGAGAATCGGATGTACTTGCCATTAAGCACATGAAGGGTGAAGATGTGGACGCGTGGAACGCCGTTGCGTTGTTTTCTTCATCACTGGAAGATGACTCATTTGACGTTGAGGTGTCATCCCAAGTGACGGCTTGCATCGCCTTCTTCTTTGCCGGATTCTTATTGGGACACTCCGTTGCAATGTGGCCGTAGCCTCGACATTTGAAGCATTGTACTTGTCCCTCTGAGTTTTTCTTATCCTTAGAAAAACTCTCTTGCTTTCTTGACTTGTAACTTGAAGAACCCTTGCCTTTCTTCGACTTTCCGAAGGATGGAGTTTTGCTTGAATTACCCCTTCGAAAGTTTCGGCGAAACTTCCTTGTCAAGAGAGCGAGTTGCTTCTCAAAGTCCTCCATAGATAGGTTCTCGTCATCGTCTGAGGAGGATGAATCCGCGTCTTCTTCTTTGGTTGATTTCAATGCAAAACCTGAAGACTTAGAAGAGGATGCTTTTCCAGAAGAATAGTTAGTAGGAAATGTCATTTCATAAGTTTGAAGTGCACCAACTAATTCTTCTACACGGATTTCGTCCGGGTGTTTAACTGTTTCAATGGCTGTAACCTTGGAACGAAATCTTCAGGAAGAGTCCTTAAAATCTTTCTTACAACTTTAGATTCTGGAATTTTCTCTCCCAAGTTAGCACATGTATTCACGATGTCTTGCAATCGTGTATAATAATCTGTGAACGATTCATTTTCTGCCATAAAAATGGAGTCAAACTTGCTCGTAAGCATTTGCAGTTTTTGAATCTTCACAAGGTTTGTTCCCTCATGTGTAACTTGTAGAACATCCCAGATTTCTTTCGCAGTCTCACATGCCGAGACGCGAGAGAACTCAGTTTGCGACAAAGCATTAAATAAAGCATTAACACCTTTGCCATTGTAAGAAGATGAATCAATCTCTTCCTTGGTCCATTTCGACCTAGGTTTGATGGTGCGAACATCAGCAATAATTTCAGTTGGATTAGACCATCCTAATTCAATTGATTGCCACACCCGTTCGTCGATGGAAATTAAAAAGGCTTTCATCCGTACTTTCCAGTAGGCATAATTTGTTCCATCGAAGAATGGGGGTCTGTTGATGTTTCCACCTTCAACCATTGTTTACAACCCTATTCCCGCTCTGATACCACTTGTTGGGTTATAAATAATTGGATCTAAATAGGGGAAAAAACACCTAGAGGGGGGTGAATAGGTGTAAACAGTAAACACTCAAAAAATCATTGCGCAATAAAACCCAATGCGGAAATAAAAATAACACGCAAGATTTTTACGTGGAAAAACTCCAAACCGGAGTAAAAAACCACGGGACCGATAACACGGCGAAATCCACTAGAATTAAACACGTACAAGGTGATATACCGTACTCACAGACGACTCAACCTTTTCCATACGCTCCTAGTAGATCTTCTCCGCTCGCTCCACAACGCTTCTCGAATCCACGATCAGCGCCCAACGCCGAATCCACGGCGTCCAACGTCGAGTCCACGACGTCCGACCGAATCCACGGTCTTCACCCAGTAGCACGTCTCGAATCCACGAACGTACCTCGCTCCGAATCCACGAGAGCGGTTGCACCTTGAATCCACAAGGCCACGCGAGTCCACGCGCCGATTTTGGGAAAATCGTTGTTTTTTGGGTGGTGATGATCCGCCGAATACTTAGATTAGAAATAGATCGGAAATACCATCTAAGTATTCATTAATTTGATTCTACTCAAAATCTGAGTTTGGAAAACCTAGAATCAAATTAATCAATATAGATGAAGAAACATAGAATTAAATCTATTGATTTCCTTTCTTCTCTATATGTGGATTTTTTCTTTCGGTCGTATATCGATCTGCCCTAGAAAATGAATCGTAGGGTCTATTTATAGGTTAGAAACCATTGGAAGAAGATAAGGATCAAAAACTAACCATTTCTGGAAATTTTCAGGACGACGTCCGGACTGGAATTTGGCGGTCCGGACTGTCTCAGCGAAACATACTTTTTCCAGAAAAGAGGACATTCGGGGTCCGGACTGAAATTTCCACAGTCCGGACTGTTCATGCAATTCCTGCAATTTCCACGTTCGGGGTCCGGACTGAAATTCCCAAGGTCCGGACTGGAATTGCGCATGAACCAACCTATGTTCGGGTCCGGACTGTAATGCCCGATCCGGATCCTGAACATGTCCCATGTCCAGTTTTTGATTTTTATGCAATTAAAAATCTTCCAAGTGTTTCTACACTATAAGAAGTATTCGGATCACCAAAAATATTTAGTTAAACGTACCTGATCCTTTTTAATTCTTCTTTCTTGAGATTGAGGTATATGATCCAAACTTCTCATCTTCAATCTTCAAGACTTAAACAATTTCACGAAATACGCCAACTCAAATTCCGTAACAATCTCCCCCTTTGGCGGTTTCGTGACAAAACACAAATCCACTCAAGAAAATTCAAAAAGATAACTCAAATTCCGTAACATGTGTGCCTATGGATCGTGAGATTAGAGATCAGATTTTGAGGGAGGCCCATTATACACCTTATACCATTCATCCTGGTGGTACCAAGATGTATAAGGACCTCAAGGCACATTTTTTGTGGCCCGGAATGAAGCGGGATATTGGGAGATTTGTAGCTCATTGTTTAACTTGCCAGCAAGTGAAGGTAGAGCATCGGGTCCCTGCTGGCAAGTTGCAGAGTCTTCCAATTCCCGAATGGAAATGGGACCATGTCACTATGGATTTCGTCACTGGATTGCCGAGGGCACAGAGCGGGGTAGATGCGATTTGGGTTATCGTGGATAGACTCACCAAGTCGGCACACTTCTTACCGGTTCAGATGACTTGGTCACTGGAGCATCTGGCGCAGTTATATTTGGATGAGGTAGTGAGGCTTCATGGTGTGCCTGCTTCGATTGTATCAGACAGGGACCCGAGATTCGTGTCGCACTTTTGGGGGAGTTTGCAGTCAGCATTGGGAACTCAGCTCAGGTTTAGCACCGCTTTCCACCCACAGACCGATGGACAGTCTGAGCGCACCATACAGACCCTTGAGGATATGTTGAGAGCGTGCATTATGGATTTTGGAGGAGGGTGGTACCGGCACTTATCATTGGTTGAGTTCGCGTACAACAACAGCTATCAGGCGAGCATCCAGATGGCTCCGTTTGAGGCGTTGTATGGACGCAAGTGTCGGTGGCCCCTGTATTGGAGTGACGTGGGTGAGAGGAGGACTTTGGGATCGGATTTACTTTTGGAGGCTGTAGTACACTGAACTTTAACAAATTGTGAAGTTCGAGTGTGTGGAGGGTTGAATGATACCCTTAGAATGTTTTTGTAAGCTTCCGGAAGGTTCTAGAACGTTTCCGGAGAGTTTGGGCGCAAATCGGAAATTTTCGAAAATTTTGATTTTTGGGGTTTTTGGTTCGGGATCCGGATCGGATAGGGGCGATCCGGATCGTCCGCGCGAAACTGGAGATTCCACGTTCGGGATCCGGATCGGATAGGGGCGATCCGGATCGTCCGCGCGAAACTGGAGATTCCACGTTCGGGATCCGGATCGGATAGGGGCGATCTGGATCGTGCGGGTCTGGACAGCACAGTAAGAAACGAAATAACGTTTCTTGCAAGGGGCTTTTGGGATTTTGTTAAATTAGGGCTTTTAACCCTCTTCACTCCTCTTCTCCTCTCATTTGGAGAGAGTAAGAGAAATTGTTAGAGAGAGAGAGAGGGAGAGAAAATCTTGGATTTCCTTCTCCAACCCATCCCTCTACTTGGATTCTTCTTCAACCTCCTCTTCTTCACCATTGAAGCTTGCTACAAGAGCTTGGAGGAAGGTTTGAACTTGAAGGAGAAGGAAGTTTGGAGCTCTTATGCCTATCCTTTGCTTTTCCAAGGTGGGATTTGAGCAAAAAGAGGTTTGGAACCCTTCTTTTTCCTTTCTTTTGGGATTTTTGAAGAAAAAACCTAGGTTTTGGAAAACTAGGGTTTATTTTGGGGCTTTTTGATTTATAGCTTTTGGGGTGGAATTGATGGGTGTAGAACACTCTTGTAGGTTGGTTTTGAAGCTTTCTTGTTTGGATTTCAAGATTTAGCAAGATTTCTCAACCTAAGGTATTTTTCCACCTATTTTCCTTATGATTTTAAGGGATTTTGTGATTAGGGTTTTGTGATGTTTTAACCCTTTGGAAACTTCTCTTAGGGCATAAGAGGAAGTGTGGGCTTCTTGGTTGGGATCCTTCACAAGGATTTGGCAACTATCCGGTGGGTCTGACCTCACCGAAATGGGTGAACTCCCCCTATGTCTTCTACAGACTTTTAGGGCATCATTGCTATATTAAACATGCATCGTTTGATTTATCATGATTTATGATCATGCATTTGAACCCCTTCATGTGTAGAAAATTTCATACTCTATGTAGTGGAGGTAAACATTGTAGGTGCATGGGCACTTTGAGGGGGGATTGAATAGGAATTTTCGTGAACTTAAGCTTTTGGATATGAATAGAGAATAACTATACATGTTATAGAATTATTGAGATATGTTATGCATATGATCATGAAGAAAATGGACATTATGACATTAGTGCCATCTAGTGTAGTGAGATACAAGTAGAAAACTTCTAAACTTGTACAATCAAGATGAAATAGTTAGATTCTATGTTTGAGACATGAGGATAACTTGTAAATGTTTTACTCTTTCATTATGCAAAATAATGTTAATATTGTACAAGAAACATTGACACTTGAGATACTATACCCCGACCTAAAGGTCGATGATGCTTTTCCGTGTTTTAGACACGATGACTTGCTATTTCCGTGTTTCAGACACGATGATCGAGACTTGCTTGCTTGCCGTTTGTGCTCATTCGCACATGCTTGGTAGGGTCGCTCCCTCCAAGCCGGCACTCCGGAGTTGGCCATTTGCGACATTACGATTGCCGTGCGGGATTGGGTGCCAATTGGGACGCCGTTGGATTGGCATAGCTCCTTGGGGGGTGCCACCACGGGACCATGAGGCGTGGCTCAAGCTTAGACTCAAAGAAAGTCTTCAAGAGAAAAGGATTAAGTTAACCAAACTTAACATTGAATATCACATAGATGATACATTAATGGTAATTGGACATACATGATAGCAAACTTGATATTGGACACCACATAAGTAATACTACTCATTGTAGTTGGACATTATGATAGCATGATAGATTCATATCATCATCACCTTGTACATGAGCATAGAGGCATGATAGTAGTAGAGTACTTTACTTTACTTCAATTGTTTATTTTCTGCATTTCATTTCAACAGTTTACTATCTTATGCCTCAGTTGACCTAGTGGTGTATTTCGCTTCTCTCGGCGGCTTACCCACTGGGAACTATTGTTTAATAGTTCTCACCCCATTTGGGATGTTGTTTTCAGAGCCGTCCGCAGCGGGAGGGGCTCGGGACCGTGGCAAGGGGTTATCGCATAGCTAGCTAATCCCCGTCGCACCGCTCGAGGTGGTTACAGGACACCTTTTCTTTTGTTTTTGTTGGAGAGGTGTTGGTGTATTTTGGCATAGAAACCACCCATGTATTTTGATAAGTTGTATTTAAGGGAACTACATGTGTATTTTGGATTTTAACTTCTTGTATGATAGTTGTTATCTACTTTCCTCTTTATGTATAGTTTAGTTGTGTTGTGCTCTGATTACTAGTAGGATGTGTTTATTGCCTTCCTTCCGCTTGTTGTTGTAGACGCCTTGTGTGTACCGGGGGTACCTTGTGCACACGGCGGGTCTGTGCACGTGCCGGGTAGGCTTCCGCTGGGGCCTGGGGCGTGACAGAGGCTGAGGAGAAGGTCAGAGTTATTCGCCGACATCTTGAGACAGCCCAGAGTCGTCAGAGGAGCTACGCCGACACTCGACGGCGAGACCTGGAGTTTCAGGTTGTTGATCATGTCTTCTTGAAGGTCTCGCCCTCGAAAGGGGTCCGGAGATTTGGAGTGCGGGGGAAGCTCAGTCCCCGCTTTATTGGACCCTTTGAGGTACTTGACAGAGTTGGTCCTGTGGCATACAGAGTTGCCTTACCCCCACGCCTGGCCGGAGTTCATGATGTCTTCCACGTCTCAGCTCTGAGGAGATATGTTTTTGACCCGTCGCACGTGATTGACTTCACTTCATTGGAGATCGGCGAGGACTTGGTCTACGAGGAGCGCCCGTTGCGGATTTTGCTCGTGAGGTGAGGGAATTGCGCAATCGGGCCATTCTGTATGTGAAGATCTTGTGGAGCAATCATGAGGAGCGAGAGGCTACATGGGAGCTGGAGACAGAGATGAGAGATACCTACCCCTTCTTGTTCGAGGCTTCTGGTTGAGGTACGTCTGTTTTGATTTTCCTTGTTTCGAGGACGAAATTTTTTTTTTTGTGGGGGAGGATGTAGGACCCCGGAACCCCATGCAGCTTTTTCCCGTGAATCCACTGTGCAAACACCTGTTGACGGTGTATTTGGCCCATAGTGCATCAAAGGGATGCCATAGATGGACCCTGTGAGCTTTTGTTAGCTGTGTTGGCCTTCGGCTGCTTTTGCCGAATTTTAGAAAAGGTTTTAGGCCAAACGGAGGTTGGATTTGGATTCAGCGCGGAAAAACGCTTGAAAATGGCTTTTTTGTTTGCTAAATTCTGAGTCCGGATGCCCAAAAATGGACTCCCGGAAGTTTTACTGGAATTCTGGTGCATGGGGGAGCCGTGGACCGGCGGGGGTGCCACGTGGCGCCATCTGATTGGTCGGCGCAAGCGGCTGGGTCCACGGAACGGTTGGAGCGTGACCGGGGTGCACCGCGGGGCATGTGGACCGGCGGGTGTCCACGTGGCAGCGCCTGATTGGGCGGCCCACGCGCGCTCGGTCCACAGGCGAGCGCGGGGAGTCGTGGACCGGGGGCGCGCCACGTGGTAACTCCTCATTGGCGGGCCCACGGGCGCGGGGTTCATGCAGCGCGCGGGGCAGGTGTCGGGGCAGGTGCCGTACAGCAGGGGGCAGGCGGGGCAGTTGGGAGCGCCACGTGGCCCCCGCTGATTCGCGGGCGCCAACCACCGCGCTGACTCGGGTCAGGACACGTGGCGTTTCCCCGCGGGGCTTGCACGGCTGCCGCCTGTTCGGGCGACACGTGGCGGGCCCCGAGGCGGGTCGGACGAAGCCGGGATCCCGTCCGACGGCGCGATTCGGGCTGGGCCGCACTGTGCGCGCCCGAAAATTTCCGGGCGCCCGAAAGTAGGGACCTATCCGGGATTTTCTCAAAAGATTTCTTCAGCCTATAAATACCTGCCAGAGCTGCCTTCTTGAGGGCTTTTCTCCCATTTTCGAGCCTCCTCTGCCCGAGAACCCTTAAGAAGATTTGTTCACCTTCGAATGCTTGTTCATCCTGCAAAGTTTTGGAATTTCTAGGAGCACGCATCCCGAGGTTCTGGATTTTACGGCGTGGCGCGATGTTGCATTTCTGGAGTTCCTCTTCGTCGCTGTTCGGTGTAAAATTCCTCCTGGGCTACCCCGACCTTGTTTTTCTGTGATTCTTGCGCCGGCATACTCCTAAGAGGTAGAGCTTCATCTTTCATTTTGATCGCGCTTTCCCATTTTGAGTTTTTGGCACGGATCCCGAGGCAACACTGTGACCCATTTTCTGTGTGGATGTTTGAGACAGCAGCAGAGTGTTTCGGCCATATCTTCGCGCACGAGCGTCAGACGGAAACGTGCTTATACAACTTTTTCATCTACAGATCGCAAGGAACGCGCTCGTATTTTTCTTGGATTTTTTAGAGATTTATTTCGAGGTGAAAATCCCTGTTTCCCTGTGTACAGTGCTACAGTATTTTGATACAGATTTTGTTGAGTGTACCACCTTACCAAATTTATATCTTGACTTACCGAACTCAGAGTTGGGCGTGCGAGTAGCCGTTTCGAAGGTATCGACGCGAGGATCGCTGTGATATTTTTCAGGGAATTTTCTAGGCGTTTTCAGCAGGTGAAAATTAAGCATCGCTGGGACTGATGTTGTATGTGATTGTAAGAGTAGTTTTTGGAATTTATGTGTAATAGTGGACTTTGTATTGTGCCAGGAGAGTTACGGGTGTGCTGAACTTATTGGAGCAAGGGATAAGATTTATCTGGTATTTTCAGCAGTTGGGATTTGGACAGTTAGCACTTCAGGTGGGTGGTTGTTGTACTCCTCTCCTTTGGTATGCCCACTAGGAACATCAGAGTGTCCCCATATTAATGATGCTAAACTTATTGTTGGTAGCCTTGTATGCTCTAGGAAGCTAATTAATGGTTAATTGATCCATGTTGATATTGTCGATAGCATGATTACTTATTTAGTCGCATAATTATTCTGGACTGCATGTTTAGGGGCAGGATAGTATTAGAGGACTGTAAATTGATGATCATCCATATGAGACTGTCACCTTAGCTTTTGTTGCTCTAAACTGATTACTCTTGTAAAATAGACTAAAATACTGGGACAAATGCATGATTAAACTGGTCACTTATTTAAGTCATCTTTTTACTGCTACATTATCATTTAGGACTTGACTTAGGAGAAACCATGCTTTTATTCTTTTTCTTTCTCCTATTATGTAGACTTGAGACACAGTTGCTCGGATTTGAGCGGGGGTTAGATAGTGTAGTCAGGTGCTGGAGATCTGGGACAGGTTGGGCCCGATGGTAGGGTATTGCGGTGACCACGAATCTTGGGTGGTTGACCGGGCTATTACTATTGCATCAGATTGGGGGATAGGATTCCTCTAGTGGATGGAGTTTCCCACTTACTGATCTTTTATCACATTGCTTGGGGGTACGGGTTTCTTTTAGTGGAGGGTGTTTCCCACTTTGATCAGAGTCGTGATCTAGTCCTGCTACACAGTGTTACTTGTTACAGATGTTACTTTACTCGTGTGGGTCGCTCCCCTCGAGTGCCACTCCGGAGGTGGATCCTTGACTGAGCCATGTGTGCCAGTCAGATACTTATTTTGGGATGCGAGCCATGTGTGCCGATCCCGCGGAGTCGAGCCATGTGTGCAGACTCCGCTGCTGCGAGCTTGAGTTCGACAGCATAGCAGGCAGTGCCAGTTTTCATTGGTGGTTAGATTGGGTCATTCTGTCAGGCATATGTACAGATGCATTCATATAGTTGATATCCTGACTCTGCATATTGAGGCATATTAGTGGTAGCACTTTTTCAGTTGTCATACTTAGCTTTCCCCTTTTTTGCCTCTGATTACCTGGTGGGCATGTCCGAACTGAGGCTTTACCCACTAGGGGAGGCTACTGTTTATAGTAGTACTTACCCCCATTGTCTTTTCTTTGTTTCTTTCTTTCCCCCTTGTTTTGCAGAGTCCTCTGCGGGAGTTGCTGGGCCGTCAGCAGCTGATCGAGGTAAGAGGATTGCGGACTAGGTAGCGGGCCACCCGAGGGATGTAGCTGGAGTTTTTGGTGTACCCGGTTTTCTCAGACAGCTTTTTACTTTTTCTTTTGGGTCTGGCTTTTGCCAGCTTTTTGTATATTTGTGGTGAGCTGGGAGAGATGTTGTATTTATTTTACAGTTGTACTTTTTACTTCCTGTTTCTGTCTGAGATACAGTAGCTTTAGTTCAGCTCTGATTTTTATGCTCTTTTATTATTATCTCTTATATCTGAGCAGGTTACCGACGCTTCGTGTATGCGGGAAATACCGCATGCACGGCGGATCTGTTGACGGGCCGGGTTCTGGTTTACACCCGGGGCGTGACAATCAGGTAAGCATCAATCCCTAAAATCTAGGCCATTCCCTGCTTACCTCTCATTCATATCAGTTGAAACATTAGTTCTGCATGCTATCAGTCATAGGGGGGTGACATTCCCACAGGTGTACTTACATTAACCGTAACACAAACATCCATAACAACCCTATCATTTCCTTATACAGTTACCAATATTATGCTTACCCACCTGAAGTGCTTAATCCAAGGCAAACCTGAGGTCGATGAAGAGCGTGGCCACTTCCTAACAATATCTGCTGAACCCGTATCCACGGTACACGTCCTGCCAGCCTCGGCTCCTAACAGCTGAAATACCCGGAAACCATCATCTCCAGTTCCAACAGGTTCAAAAACACTAGCAAACCTTCTTGGGTACAACAATAAGGTCCAAAGTTACACTTTTATTCCAAAATATCCAAGTAAATACAAATATGTTGGAACAGTCCCAAAGATGCGGATTTTTCACCTACAGCAAGAACTCTGAAAAATCCGACAAAAATACAGTCGCGATCGTCGCGTCGAGCCCTTCGAAACGAGTACCTGCACGTCAAAATCCGAGTCCCGTAGGCCGCGTTACAAATTCCACAACGCAGGAAGCGCAAAACCTCACAACACATAAAACTGTATCACATTGCACAGAAGAGAGGGAATAGTATACCTTCGGTAAGTCTCAGAAAAATTTCCAGAAAAATACGATGAGAATCCTCGCGACGCGTAGATGCAAAAAGTGTACAGGCACGCCTCAATCCGACGCCTGAGTGCGGAGATAAAATTCCGGCAAGGAGCTGCTATCCAAAAACTCCACCAGCAAAATAGTGGCTTAGAAATGTCTCAAAAACCGTGCCACAAACTCAGAATCCAGCAAGGCGGTCAACACGAAAATCGAAGGCTTACTTCTCATGAATCCAACGCCGTAAAAATCGTCCAAAAATACTGTCGGAGTAGCTCTGTGGACTTCTCAGACCGAACTGCGATGATAACGGGCCTCCGATGAAGATCGTCGCTCTGTGCTACGATGCCGAAGTCGTCGACGCTTCCAAAAATTTCCGGGCCTCCGCCAAAAGATGCGCCACATGAGGAGCTCCAACTTTGCTGAAGGGTCCAAGGGCAGAGGAGTTCGGCAAAAAACCCCAAACTCGGGGTGAAAGAGGGGCTTAAATAGGCCCAGCCCGAAAAATTCCAAATTTGGACTTTTGGGCCCAAATCCGTGGCGCCCGGAACTATCGGGCCGCTAACAGTGTTGGCCTGACCCAACACTGTGCGCGCCCGAAAGCTCCAGAGCCCGCCACGTGTCCCACCGACACTGCCCGCGGCCCGGGGCGCACGCGCGCCCGCCAACCGCGCAGCGCCGCGCGTGTCCCGACACGCGGCGTGGGGTGGCTGCGCCCGGCCAATCGCGGGGCGCCACGTGGCGCCCCCACGTCGCCCCCAATCGCCTGCCTGTACGGCCACCTGCCCAAGCCGCTGCGCGTGGACCGCGCGCACAAAGACCCGTCAACCACGAGCCGCCACGTGGCCACCGTACACACCGCGCCAAATCCGTGGACCGCGCCTGCTGCGCCGGCCAACAGGAAGCCGCCAAGTGGCCAGCGCCCGGGTGCACGCCTCCGCGGTGGACCGAGCGGCTGCGCCACCGCCCCCGCCGCGGCTCCACGCCGCCAGCCGCCGCTGCCGGCGCCCTCTCTGGCCCCGGAACAGTGCCCAAACACCTCGAATTTCGTGTTTTCTCCTTCGGGCTCCAAAAAATACAAGTAAATAGCCCATTTTGACCGTTTTCCCACGCGCTGAATCCAAATCCGCTGTCCGTTTTGCCAAATTCCAATTCCAAGATTTGTCGAAGGCATCCGGAAGGGCATTTTTAATTCAAATTTTGCACTGAGTCCAATTTTGATGCCCGATTCGTGCGAAACCACTTCTAAACAATCGACGGGATCCTCCGATTACCCACGTGATCCATTTAACACCCGAAGTCCCTCACTTGTGTCCAAATTGGTGCAGAAACACCGCCGACACGCCACATAGGCCTCCAAAAGCTGCTGGTTACACTGTAGAAGCCCTGCACATGAGATCCGGTCACAACATCTTGGGCTCGGCCGCTGGTCATGGTAATCCATGCCTTCACCCACAACAAATGAAGGTGAACCATTTTCTCACCTCCTCGGGTGCGTGGATAAGTAGGGCGTCCCAATCTCCCTCTGTTATTTCGGCCCTGCATCGGATGCAAAGCCGAAGCATATTTCAAGCCGATTTATCCTCCGTGGGGGACTTTGGCTCCCGTATCGGCTCCTTTACTTTGGAGTCGACCATGTTCACCTTGCGCGGAGTGCAGAGAGCCTTTCTGTCGCATTGCAGGCTTGAATTTCGGGCAAGCGAAGTTTGTAGGTAACTTCCTCCGTATGAGCTTGTAACTTTCGGCGGACCCCACGGGAGGTGCTGGAGCCTCCGGTTGCGTCGGTGGAGCGGCGGCCGTATTGGACGGCCTGATTTTGAGGCGGTCCCTGTGGAGGGTCCTTCCTATTGTTTCTTCCTACTATCCCCAACCACTTTGGCGAGTTCCGGCCTGAGGCACCGGAGTCACCGACTGTACTAGAGGTGGTGGCAGCCCGCGATGGCCAGCCTGAATTTGAGGCGGTTCCCTGCGGGGGGACCTGCTTGGCATACCCACTCCTAGCTATTTCGGCAAATCTGGCCTAAGGTACTGGAGCCGTCGGCTGTGCCGGAGGAGGTGGCGGACCAGCCTGCTGCTGTGAAATGATCCCTGTGGCAGGGCCTACCCGTCGATCCTGCC
>CM054943.1:12430289-12572188 GCA_029168755.2 Tillandsia fasciculata | reverse complement strand
GACGACAGTCCGGACTGGATTTGGCGGTCCGGACTGTCTCAGCGAAACAGACTTTTTCCAGAAAAGAGGACATTCGGGGTCCGGACTGAAATTTCCACAGTCCGGACTGTTCAGCAATTCCTGCAATTTCCACGTTCGGGGTCCGGACTGAATTCCCAAGGTCCGGACTGGAATTGCGCATGAACCAACCTATGTCGGACGTCCGGATGTAATGCCCGATCTTGGACTCTGACGTGTTATATGCCCAGTTTTTTATTTTTATGCAATCAAACAATCAACCAAGTGTTTCTACACTATAAAGAAGTATTCGGATCACCAAAAATATTTAGTTAAACGTACCTGATCCTTTTAATTCTTCTTCTTGAGATTGAGGTATATGATCCAAACTTCTCATCTTCAATCTTCAAGACTTAAACAATTTCACGAAATACGCCACTCAAATTCCGTACAATCTCCCCCTTTGGCGTTTTCGTGACCAAAACACAAATCCACTCAAGAAAATTCAAAAAGATAACTCAAATTTCCGTAACTGTGGCCGATGGAATCGTGAGATTAGAGATCCGATTTTTGAGGGAGGCCCAGTATACACCTTATACCATATTCATCCGGTGGTAACAAGAGTATAAGGACCTCAAGGCACATTTTTTGTGGCCCGGAATGAAGCGAGAGTGGAGATTGTAGCTCATTTGTTTAACTTGCCAGACAAGTGAGGTAGAGCATCGGTCCCTGCTGGCAAGTTGCAGCAGATCTTCCAATTCCCCGAATGGAATGGGACATGTCCTATGGATTTTCGTCCACTGGATTTGGCCGGGGCACAGAGCGGGGTAGATGCGATTTGGGTTACGTGGATAGACTCACCAAGTCGGCCACACTTCGTACCGTTCAGATGACGTGGCCACCTGGACAATCTGGCGCAGTTTATTTTTGGAGAGGTAGTGGGCTTCATTGTGGCCTACTGCTTCGATTGTTCACCAGGGACCCCGAGATTCGTGTCGCACTTTGGGGATTTGCAGTCAGCATTGGGAACTCAGCTCAGGTTTTTAGCACCGCTTTCACCCACAGACCGATGGACGTCTGAGCGCACCATACAGACCCTCGAGGATATTTGATAGCGTTCATTATGGGTTTTTGAGGAGGTGTTAACCCTCTTTATCATTGTTGAGTTCGCGTCCAACAGCAGCTATCCAGGCGAGCATCAGATGGCTCCGTTTGACCTCGCTTTATGGCTCAATGTCTGTGGCCCATGTATTGGATGCGGGGGTGAGAGAGGACTTTGGTAATCCATTTACTTTTGGATGCTGTAGTACACTGAACTTTAGCAAATGCGAAGTTCGAGTGTGTGGAGGGTGAATGATACCCTTAGAATGTTTTTGTAAGCTTCCGGAAGGTTCTAGAAGTTTTCCGGAGAGTTTGGGCGCAAATCGGAAATTTTCGAAAATTTTGATTTTTGGGGTTTTTGGTTCGGGATCCGGATCGGATAGGGGCGATCCGGATCGTCCGCGCGAAACTGGAAATTCCACGTTCGGGATCCGGATCGGATAGGGGCGATCCGGATCGTCCGCGCGAAACTGGAGATTCCACGTTCGGGATCCGGATCGGATAGGGGCGATCCGGATCGTGCGGGTCTGGACAGCACAGTAAGAAACGAAATAACGTTTCTTGCAAGGGGCTTTTGGGATTTTGTTACATTAGGGCTTTTAACCCCTTCACTCCTCTTTTCCTCTCATTTGGAGAGAGTAAGAGAAAGTGTTAGAGAGAGAGAGAGGGAGAGAAAATCTTGGATTTCCTTCTCCAACCCATCCCTCTACTTGGATTCTTCTTCAACCTCCTCTTCTCCACCATTGAAGCTTGCTACAAGAGCTTGGAGGAAGGCTGAACTTGAAGAAGAAGGAAGTTTGGAGCTCTTGTGCCTATCCTTTGCTTTTCCAAGGTGGGATTTGAGCTAAAAGAGGTTTGGAACACTTCTTTTTCCTTTCTTTTGGGATTTTTGAAGGAAAACCTAGGTTTTGGAAAACTAGGGTTTATTTTGGGGCTTTTTGATTTATAGCTTTTGGGGTGGAATTGATGGGTGTAGAACACTCTTGTAGGTTGGTTTTGAAGCTTTTCTTGTTTGGATTTCAAGATTTAGCAAGATTTCTCAACCTAAGGTATTTTCCACCTATTTTCCTTATGATTTTAAGGGATTTTGTGATTAGGGTTTTGTGATGTTTTAACCCTTTGGAAACTTCTCTTAGGGCATAAGAGGAAGTGTGGGCTTCTTGGTTGGGATCCTTCACAAGGATTTGGCAACTATCCGGTGGGTCTGACCTCACCGAAATGGGTGAACTCCCCCTATGTCTTCTATAGACTTTTAGGGCATCATTGTTATATTAAACATGCATCGTTTGATTTATCATGATTTATGATCATGCATTTGAACCCCTTCATGTGTAGAAAATTTCATACTCTATGTAGTAGAGGTAAACATTGTAGGTGCATGGGCACTTTGAGGGGGGATTGAATAGGAATTTTCGTGAACTTAAGCTTTTGGATATGAATAGAGAATAACTATACATGTTATAGAATTATTGAGATATGTTATGCATATGATCATGAAGAAAATGGACATTATGACATTAGTGCCATCTAGTGTAGTGAGATACAAGTAGAAAACTTCTAAACTTGTACAATCAAGATGAAATAGTTAGATTCCATGTTTGAGACATGAGGATAACTTGTAAATGTTTTACTCTTTCATTATGCAAAATAATGTTAATATTGTATATGAAACATTGACACTTGAGATACTATACCCCGACCTAAAGGTCGATGATGCTTTTCCGTGTTTTAGACACGATGACTTGCTATTCCGTGTTTCAGACACGATGATCGAGACTTGCTTGCTTGCCGTTTGTGCTCATTCGCACATGCTTGGTAGGGTCGCTCCCTCCAAGCCGGCACTCCGGAGTTGGCCATTTGCGACATTATGATCGCCGTGCGGGATTGGGTGCCGATTGGGACGCCGTTGGATTGGCATAGCTCCTTGGGGGGTGCCACCACGGGACCATGAGGCGTGGCTCAAGCTTAGACTCAAAGAAAGTCTTCAAGAGAAAAGGATTAAGTTAACCAAACTTAACATTGAATATCACATAGATGATACATTAATGGTAGTTGGACATACATGATAGCAAACTTGACATTGGACACCACATAAGTAATACTACTCATTGTAGTTGGACATTATGATAGCATGATAGATTCATATCATCATCACCTTGTACATGAGCATAGAGGCATGATAGTAGTAGAGTACTTTACTTTACTTCAGTTGTTTATTTTCTGCATTTCATTTCAGCAGTTTACTATCTTATGCCTCAGTTGACCTAGTGGTGTATTTCGCTTCTCTCGGCGGCTTACCCACTGGGAACTATTGTTTAATAGTTCTCACCCCATTTGGGATGTTGTTTTTCAGAGCCATCCGCAGCGGGAGGGGCTCGGGACCGTGGCAAGGGGTTATCGCATAGCTAGCTAATCCCCGTCGCACCACTCGAGGTGGTTACAGGACACCTTTTCTTTTGTTTTTGTTGGAGAGGTGTTGGTGTATTTTGGCATAGAAACCACCCATGTATTTTGATAAGTTGTATTTAAGGGAACTACATGTGTATTTTGGATTTTAACTTCTTGTATGATAGTTGTTATCTACTTTCCTCTTTATGTATAGTTTAGTTGTGTTGTGCTCTGATTACTAGTAGGATGTGTTTATTGCCTTCCTTCCGCTTGTTGTTGTAGACGCCTTGTGTGTACCGGGGGGTACCTTGTGCACACGGCGGGTCTGTGCACGTGCCGGGTAGGCTTCCGCTGGGGCCTGGGGCGTGACAGATTATTTTGGTATCAGAGCCTAGGGTTGAGTCTTAGAGGACCTAGCAAACCTTAGGCTGGTTGGACCATAAGGATTAAGAACGTGAGAGACGGGGTCTTATATGATTACTTGGCGAAAGTAACCTGATTGGGTCAATACTATAACTTCATAAGAGTTGGAGTTGATCGAAGTGATTGCACCTTCTATTTCCTTGGAAGGTCTGGTTGGCGGCCGACAACCTGACATCGGGAAATAATTGTGGCATGCTTCATTTGCTTTCGCATGATTGGGATTTGTTTTGAGTGGGGATGCGTTTCGCGTTGGTTATCCTAACCTACGCATTTTATGCCTGTTACAGTTTGTGATGCCTACGACTCGCTCCATGACGGCCGAGGAGGCCGATGCGGAGACATCCGCTACTTCCGGATCCAGTGAGGTCCGAGATTTGAGAGAGCAGTTGGCTATGCTAGCTGATGTGTGGAGCGGCAGTCGGCTGCGGCGCGAGAGCAGGCTGAGGCTTCGCGTCGGCAGGATGCAAGGATGCAGAGATTGGAGGCTCTTTTGACCCAGCAGTTGGCGGCAAGGGGAGCTCAAGACCCTTCGCACCCACCAGTGCAACCACAGGAGCACATGGGTGGAGTGACCGATGCACTTCGACCTGAGGTGCCCGAGTCTTCACATCACACTCCGAGTGCTGGGCGCCGGGAAGAGGTTGTGATGTCACCGCCAGTTCAGACTCCACCGGCGAGGACGGTTTTACCGATGATGGTAGCAGGAGAAGAGCGGGACCGACTCATGGCTCGTTTGAGGGAATTCCGGGAATCCAAGCCTCGGACATATGATGGAGAGAAACCCGACTATTGGGTTTTTGAGAAGTGGATTCTACACATGGAGAAACTTTTCCACGATACCTTCGTAGCGGAGGGAGACCGGGTGTGGTTGGCAACACACCATCTTGAGGGCGATGCTTACCAGTGGTGGACGGACATTCGGGATGACCCCACGACCGATTTGGCAGCAATCACATGGCCGCGGTTCAAGAAGATGCTTGCAATGAAGTATTTTCCGGCGAGCGCAAAAAGGCAAATGGAAAGAGATCTCCGCAACTTGAGGCAAGGAGACAAAACCGTGGCGGAGTACGAGAGGGAATTTACTCGACTACTTAACTGTATTCCGCACGTTGTGAGGGACGACGAGGACAAGGCCCGTATGTTCGAGAACGGCCTTAGACCGTCCATTTTCAGATTGGTTCAGACCCTAAACCTCCAAACCTACCGGGAGGTTGTGGACCGTGCCTTGATAGTGGAGAAAGGCGCGGAGATTGCTAAGGAAGAGAGAGAAGCTCTTGATAGAACGCGAGGCAAGAGGTCGGCGACCGAGGGCGCAAGTCATAAGCCCTATTCGAAGAAACCGCCGAAGCACCCGAGGAGCCAGTCTGGAGGACGCGGCTCATCTTCACACCGGGGAGGACCTGACCGTCGGCGGCCCCCGCGTTGCGTGATTTGTGGTGGACCCCATGTGCCGCCGCAATGCCCGCAGCGTGGAGGCAAGTGCTACCTTTGTGGTCAGGAGGGCCACTTTCGATCAGAGTGCCCGCGAGGCTCGACACCGACACCTTCATCAGCATCGGCACCAGTTATTCAAGGACAGGTGACCCCGCCCACCTACTCTCAGTCAGGGCGACCACCGGCGTCGCGACAGTACGAGGGGCCACGGCAGGCTCCGAGTGGGCGCATGTATGCGGCCCAAACTGAGGAGGCTTCAGCGGCAGAGGACGTCGTTGCAGGTATTATCTTGATTCATAGCATTCGAGTTCGAGCTTTATTTGACACTGGTGCATCTCATTCATTCATTGACCGGCTGTTTGCCGAGTTGCATGGCATTGAGTTAGTTCCTACCTTGCATCCGGGACGAGTCTTAGTTCCCGATCATACTTTGGAGATTCGGGAGTTTTCCCCTAGTTGTCCTATTAGGATTGGGGATTGGATTTTGCCGGCAGATTTGTTGGCCCTCCATCGACTTGGAGAATTTGATGTGGTTTTGGGCATGGATTGGCTCACAAGATATCATGCTACCATTGATTGTGAGAATCGACTCGTGAAGTTTCGAGAACCGGGACAAGAGGAAATTGTGTTCAGAGGCTGCAAAAGTTCACTGTTTGCGATGACTATCTCTTCCACCAGAGCAAAACAGTTGATTAGGAGTGGATGTGTCGCCTACTTGGCTACTGTTGTGGATAGTAGCAGTGAGACTCCGAGAGTGGAGGATATCCCAGTTGTGCGAGAGTTTACTGATGTGTTCCCGGCAGAGCTACCGGGGATGCCTCCGGATAGAGAGATCGAGTTTGTGGTGGATCTGATCCCTGGAACTACCCCAATCTCGAAAGCGCCATATAGGATGGCACCGGCAGAGTTAAAAGAGCTCAAGGCACAGCTTCAAGACTTGTTGGAAAAAGGCTTCATCCGACCGAGCGTTTCACCTTGGGGAGCACCAGTTTTGTTCGTCAAGAAAAAGGATGGATCGCTTCGCCTTTGCGTGGACTATCGCGAGCTTAACAAGGTCACAATTAAGAATAAGTATCCATTGCCGAGGATTGATGATTTGTTTGATCAACTCCAAGGATCAAGAGTGTATTCGAAGATTGACCTTCAGTCTGGATATCACCAACTCAAGATCAAGCCAGAGGATGTTCCTAGGACGGCTTTTAGGACACGGTATGGACACTATGAGTTTACTGTTATGCCGTTTGGGCTCACTAATGCCCCGGCAGCTTTTATGGATTTGATGAACCGTGTCTTCAAGCCCTTTTTGGATAGATTCGTCGTGGTGTTCATCGACGACATTTTGGTGTACTCTCGAAGTGATGAAGAACATGAGGATCACTTGCGGCAAGTGTTGCAATTACTTCGAGAGAAAGAGCTCTACGCCAAGCTGAAGAAATGTGAGTTTTGGCTACGAGAGGTAGCGTTCTTGGGTCATGTAATATCAGATAAAGGAATAGCTGTGGACCCCAAGAAAATTGAGGCAATCAAGGATTGGCCTAGACCGACGAACATCACCGAGATCCGGAGCTTCATCGGTCTAGCCGGCTACTATCGGCGTTTTGTTGAGGGATTTGCAAGGTTATCTACTCCCCTAACGCGACTAACGCATAAAGGCACCAAGTTTATTTGGAATGATGCGTGTGAGAGAAGCTTCAGGGAATTGAAGGAACGGTTGACAACCGCCCCGATCTTGGCTTTGCCTACTGTAGGAGCGGGATACGTGATCTACAGTGATGCTTCCTTGAGTGGGTTAGGGTGTGTTTTGATGCAAAACGAGAAGGTTATTGCTTATGCCTCTCGTCAATTAAAGGACTACGAGAAAAACTATCCCACTCATGATTTGGAGTTAGCCGCCGTGGTATTTGCATTGAAGCTGTGGCGACACTATTATATGGTGAACATTGTGAGGTATACACTGATCATAAGAGCCTAAAGTACCTCTTTACTCAGAAGGAGTTGAATCTTAGGCAGCGCAGATGGTTGGAGCTGCTTAAGGATTATGATTTGACTATTCTCTACCATCCTGGGAAAGCAAATGTAGTGGCAGATGCTCTAAGTCGCAAATCGATGGAAAATTTAGCGATGATGATCACTTACCAACAACCATTACTTCAAGATATGAGACGGTTGGAGTTGGAAGTTGTGGCACCCGAGACACCCATGAGATTGATGGCATTGGTGTTACGACCGACTCTTATGGAAAGGATCAAGATGAAACAAGTCCAAGATCCTAGTTTGGAAAAGATTCGGGCTACACTTGTGGATGGCCGAGCCGGTGAGTTTCATGTGGATGATCATGGCATACTTCGTTTTCGAAGTCGACTTTGTGTACCGGCGGATTTGGAGATCAAAGAAGAGATCCTGAAGGAAGCGCACCGAGCACCTTATTCTCTTCACCCAGGTGGCACCAAAATGTACAAGGACTTAAGGTTACTTTATTGGTGGCCCGGCATGAAGAAAGATGTTGGAAATTTGTGGCTCAATGCTTGACATGTCAACAAGTGAAAGCCGAGCACCGACTTCCCGCAGGCAAGTTGCAGAGTTTACCCATTCCCGTGTGGAAGTGGGAGAGGATCACCATGGATTTTGTTGTTGGATTGCCTCGCTCTCAGGCTGGGCATGATGCTATTTGGGTGATCGTGGATAGGTTAACCAAATCTGCTCATTTTATCCCTATCCATACTACTTGGTCTAGAGAGAAGCTTGCACAAAAGTACCTTGATGAGATTGTGCGATTGCATGGAGTGCCTGTTTCTATAGTTTCCGATCGAGATCCAAGATTTGCATCTCATTTTTGGAGGAGCCTTCACGAGGCCCTAGGCACGCAGTTGGATTTCAGTACAGCTTTCCACCCCCAGAGTGATGGGCAGTCTGAGCGAACCATACAAATCTTGGAGGACATGCTCAGAGCATGTGTTTTGGATTATCAAAGTGGTTGGCATCAATATCTACCGATGGCCGAGTTTGCCTATAACAATAGTTATCAAGCAAGTATCAAGATGGCGCCATTCGAGGCTCTTTATGGAAGAAAGTGCCGATCACCTCTTCATTGGAGCGAGGTGGGAGAACGATTGATTTTAGGCCCCGATGTACTTCAAGAGGCCGAAGACAAGGTTCGACTAGCTCGGGAACGTTTGATTTCAGCTCAAAGTCGACAAAAGAGTTACGCGGATAAGCGTCGGCGCGATTTGGAATTTCAAGTTGGAGACCATGTCTTCCTAAAAGTATCGCCGACTAGAGGAGTCAAGAGATTTGGCATCCGTGGGAAGCTAAGTCCCCGATTTATTGGACCTTTTGAGATTTTGGAGCGTATCGGCCCGGTGGCTTATCGGCTTGCTCTACCGCCTAACATATCGGGAGTGCACAATATGTTCCATGTTTCGACGCTCCGGAAGTATGTTTTTGATCCATCTCATGTGGTGGACTTCGCCCCGTTGGAACTACACGAGGACTTGAGCTTTGAGGAGCAACCGGTGAAGATTTTGGCTCGTGAGGCGAAGAAACTTCGGAATCGCGAGATACCTTATGTGAAGGTACTTTGGAGCAATCACGAGGATCGCGAGGCCACATGGGAGCTGGAGAGCGCGCTGCAGGAGCGTTTCCCTCATCTTTTTCAGCTGGAGACTTGAGGTACTTAACTTCTAGTTTCGCGGACGAAACTCCTTTTTAGGAGGGGTGAATGTAGTACACTGAACTTTAGCAAATTGCGAAGTTCGAGTGTGTGGAGGGTTGAATGATACCCTTAGAATGTTTTTGTAAGCTTCCGGAAGGTTCTAGAAGGTTTCCGGAGAGTTTGGGCGCAAATCGGAAATTTTCGAAAATTTTGATTTTTGGGGTTTTTGGCTTCGGGATCCGGATCGGATAGGGGCGATCCGGATCGTCCGCGCGAAACTGGAAATTCCACGTTCGGGATCCGGATCGGATAGGGGATCCGGATCGGATCGTCCGCGCGAAACTGGAGATTCCACGTTCGGGATCCGGATCGGATAGGGGCGTCCGGATCGTGCGGGTCTGGACAGCACAGTAAGAAACGCAATAACATTTCTTGCAGGGGCTTTTGGGATTTTGTTACATTAGGGTTTTTAACCCTCTTCACTCCTCTTTTCCTCTCATTTGGAGAGAGTAAGAGAAAGTGTTAGAGAGAGAGAGAGGGAGAGAAAATCTTGGATTTCCTTCTCCAACACATCTCTCTACTTGGATTCTTCTTCAACCTCCTCTTCTCCACCATTGAAGCTTGCTACAAGAGCTTGGAGGAAGGCTTGAACTTGAAGAAGAAGGAAGTTTGGAGCTCTTGTGCCTATCCTTTGCTTTTCCAAGGTGGGATTTGAGCTAAAAGAGGTTTGGAACACTTCTTTTTCCTTTCTTTTGGGATTTTTGAAGAAAAACCTAGGTTTTGGAAAACTAGGGTTTATTTTGGGGCTTTTTGATTTATAGCTTTTGGGGTGGAATTGATGGGTGTAGAACACTCTTGTAGGTTGGTTTTGAAGCTTTTCTTGTTTGGATTTCAAGATTTAGCAAGATTTCTCAACCTAAGGTATTTTCCACCTATTTTCCTTATGATTTTAAGGGATTTTGTGATTAGGGTTTTGTGATGTTTTAACCCTTTGGAAACTTCTCTTAGGGCATAAGAGGAAGTGTGGGCTTCTTGGTTGGGATCCTTCACAAGGATTTGGCAACTATCCGGTGGGTCTGACCTCACCGAAATGGGTGAACTCCCCCTATGTCTTCTATAGACTTTTAGGGCATCATTGTTATATTAAACATGCATCGTTTGATTTATCATGATTTATGATCATGCATTTGAACCCCTTCATGTGTAGAAAATTTCATACTCTATGTAGTAGAGGTAAACATTGTAGGTGCATGGGCACTTTGAGGGGGGATTGAATAGGAATTTTCGTGAACTTAAGCTTTTGGATATGAATAGAGAATAACTATACATGTTATAGAATTATTGAGATATGTTATGCATATGATCATGAAGAAAATGGACATTATGACATTAGTGCCATCTAGTGTAGTGAGATACAAGTAGAAAACTTCTAAACTTGTACAATCAAGATGAAATAGTTAGATTCCATGTTTGAGACATGAGGATAACTTGTAAATGTTTTACTCTTTCATTATGCAAAATAATGTTAATATTGTACATGAAACATTGACACTTGAGATACTATACCCCGACCTAAAGGTCGATGATGCTTTTCCGTGTTTTAGACACGATGACTTGCTATTCCGTGTTTCAGACACGATGATCGAGACTTGCTTGCTTGCCGTTTGTGCTCATTCGCACATGCTTGGTAGGGTCGCTCCCTCCAAGCCGGCACTCCGGAGTTGGCCATTTGCGACATTATGATCGCCGTGCGGGATTGGGTGCCGATTGGGACGCCGTTGGATTGGCATAGCTCCTTGGGGGGTGCCACCACGGGACCATGAGGCGTGGCTCAAGCTTAGACTCAAAGAAAGTCTTCAAGAGAAAAGGATTAAGTTAACCAAACTTAACATTGAATATCACATAGATGATACATTAATGGTAGTTGGACATACATGATAGCAAACTTGACATTGGACACCACATAAGTAATACTACTCATTGTAGTTGGACATTATGATAGCATGATAGATTCATATCATCATCACCTTGTACATGAGCATAGAGGCATGATAGTAGTAGAGTACTTTACTTTACTTCAGTTGTTTATTTTCTGCATTTCATTTCAGCAGTTTACTATCTTATGCCTCAGTTGACCTAGTGGTGTATTTCGCTTCTCTCGGCGGCTTACCCACTGGGAACTATTGTTTAATAGTTCTCACCCCATTTGGGATGTTGTTTTCAGAGCCGTCCGCAGCGGGAGGGGCTCGGGACCGTGGCAAGGGGTTATCGCATAGCTAGCTAATCCCCGTCGCACCGCTCGAGGTGGTTACAGGACACCTTTTCTTTTGTTTTTGTTGGAGAGGTGTTGGTGTATTTTGGCATAGAAACCACCCATGTATTTTGATAAGTTGTATTTAAGGGAACTACATGTGTATTTTGGATTTTAACTTCTTGTATGATAGTTGTTATCTACTTTCCTCTTTATGTATAGTTTAGTTGTGTTGTGCTCTGATTACTAGTAGGATGTGTTTATTGCCTTCCTTCCGCTTGTTGTTGTAGACGCCTTGTGTGTACCGGGGGGTACCTTGTGCACACGGCGGGTCTGTGCACGTGCCGGGTAGGCTTCCGCTGGGGCCTGGGGCGTGACAGAGGCTGAGGAGAAGGTCAGAGTTATTCGCCGACATCTTGAGACAGCCCAGAGTCGTCAGAGGAGCTACGCCGACACTCGACGGCGAGACCTGGAGTTTCAGGTTGTTGATCATGTCTTCTTGAAGGTCTCGCCCTCGAAAGGGGTCCGGAGATTTGGAGTGCGGGGGAAGCTCAGTCCCCGCTTTATTGGACCCTTTGAGGTACTTGACAGAGTTGGTCCTGTGGCATACAGAGTTGCCTTACCCCCACGCCTGGCCGGAGTTCATGATGTCTTCCACGTCTCAGCTCTGAGGAGATATGTTTTTGACCCGTCGCACGTGATTGACTTCACTTCGTTGGAGATCGGCGAGGACTTGGTCTACGAGGAGCGCCCGTTGCGGATTCTTGCTCGTGAGGTGAGGGAATTGCGCAATCGGGCCATTCTGTATGTGAAGATCTTGTGGAGCAATCATGAGGAGCGAGAGGCTACATGGGAGCTGGAGACAGAGATGAGAGATACCTACCCCTTCTTGTTCGAGGCTTCTGGTTGAGGTACGTCTGTTTTGATTTTCCTTGTTTCGAGGACGAAACTTTTTTTTATGTGGGGGAGGATGTAGGACCCCGGAACCCCATGCAGCTTTTTCCCGTGAATCCACTGTGCAAACACCTGTTGATGGTGTATTTGGCCCATAGTGCATCAAAGGGATGCCATAGATGGACCCTGTGAGCTTTTGTTAGCTGTGTTGGCCTTCGGCTACTTTTGCCGAATTTTAGAAAAGGTTTTAGGCCAAACGGAGGTTGGATTTGGATTCAGCGCGGAAAAACGCTTGAAAATGGCTTTTTGTTTGCTAAATTCTGAGTCCGGATGCCCAAAAACGGACTCCCGGAAGTTTTACTGGAATTCTGGTGCATGGGGGAGCCGTGGACCGGCGGGGGTGCCACGTGGCGCCATCTGATTGGTCGGCGCAAGCGGCTGGGTCCACGGAACGGTTGGAGCGTGACCGGGGTGCACCGCGGGGCATGTGGACCGGCGGGTGTCCACGTGGCAGCGCCTGATTGGGCGGCCCACGCGCGCTCGGTCCACAGGCGAGCGTGGGGAGTCGTGGACCGGGGGCGCGCCACGTGGTAACTCCTCATTGGCGGGTCCACGGGCGCGGGGTTCATGCAGCGCGCGGGGCAGGTGTCGGGGCAGGTGCCGTACAGCAGGGGGCAGGCGGGGCAGTTGGGAGCGCCACGTGGCCCCCGCTGATTCGCGGGCGCCAACCACCGCGCTGACTCGGGTCAGGACACGTGGCGTTTCCCCGCGGGGCTTGCACGGCTGCCGCCTGTTCGGGCGACACGTGGCGGGCCCCGAGGCGGGTCGGACGAAGCCGGGATCCCGTCCGACGGCGCGATTCGGGCTGGGCCGCACTGTGCGCGCCCGAAAATTTCCGGGCGCCCGAAAGTAGGGACCTATCCGGGATTTTCTCAAAAGATTTCTTCAGCCTATAAATACCTGCCAGAGCTGCCTTCTTGAGGGCTTTTCTCCCATTTTCGAGCCTCCTCTGCCCGAGCACCCTTAAGAAGATTTGTTCACCTTCGAATGCTTGATCATCCTGCAAAGTTTTGGAATTTTAGGAGCACGCATCCCGAGGTTCTGGATTTTACGGCGCGGCGCGACGTTGCATTTCTGGTGTTCTTCTTCGTCGCAGTTCGGTGTAAAATTCCTCCTGGGCTACCCCGACCTTGTTTTTCTGTGATTCTTGCGCCGGCATACTCCTAAGAGGTAGGGCTTCATCTTTCATTTTGATCGCGCTTTCCCGTTTCGAGTTTTTGGCACGGATCCCGAGGCAACACTGTGACCCATTTTCTGTGTGGATGTTTGAGACAGCAGCAGAGTGTTTTGGCCATATCTTCGTACACGAGCGTCAGACGGAAACGTGCTTATACAACTTTTTCATCTACAGATCGCAAGGAACGCGCTCGTATTTTACTTGGATTTTTTAGAGATTTATTTCGAGGTGAAAATCCCTGTTTCCCTGTGTACAGTGCTACAGTTTTTGATACAGATTTTGTTGAGTGTACCACCTTGCCGAATTTATATCTTGACTTACCAATCTCAGATTTGGGCGTGCAAGTAGCCGTTTCGAAGGTATCGACGCGAGGATCGCTGTGATATTTTTCAGGGAATTTTCTAGGCGTTTTCAGCAGGTGAAAATTAAGCATCGCTGGGACTGATGTTGTATGTGATTGTAAGAGTAGTTTTTGGAATTTATGTGTAATAGTGGACTTTGTATTGTGCCAGGAGAGTTACGGGTGTGCTGAACTTATTGGAGCAAGGGAGTTGATTTATCTGGTATTTTTAGTTGTTGGGATTTGGACAGTTAGCACTTCAGGTGGGTGGTTGTTGTACTCCTCTCCTTTGGTATGCCCACTAGGAACATCAGAGTGTCCCCATATTAATGATGCTAAACTTATTGTTGGTAGCCTTGCATGCTCTAGGAAGCTAATTAATGGTTAATTGATCCATGTTGATATTGTCGATAGCATGATTACTTATTTAGTCGCATAATTATTCTGGACTGCATGTTTAGGGGCAGGATAGTATTTGAGGACTGTAAATTGATGATCATCCATATGAGACTGTCACCTTAGCTTTTGTTGCTCTAAACTGATTACTCTTGTAAAATAGACTAAAATACTGGGACAAATGCATGATTAAACTGGTCACTTATTTAAGTCATCTTTTTACTGCTACACTATCATTTGGGACTTGACTTAGGAGAAACCATGCTTTTATTCTTTTTCTTTCTCCTATTATGTAGACTTGAGACATAGTTGCTCGGATTCGAGCGGGGGTTAGATAGTGTAGTCAGGTGCTGGAGATCTGGGACAGGTTGGGCCGATGGTAGGGTATTGCGGTGACCACGGATCTTTGGTGGTTGACCGGGCTATTACTATTGCATCAGATTGGGGGATAGGATTCCTCTAGTGGATGGAGTTTCCCACTTACTGATCTTTTATCACATTGCTTGGGGGTACGGGTTTCTTTTAGTGGAGGGTGTTTCCCACTTTGATCAGAGTCGTGATCTAGTCCTGCTACACAGTGTTACTTGTTACAGATGTTACTTTACTCGTGTGGGTCGCTCCCCTCGAGTGCCACTCCGGAGGTGGATCCTTGACTGAGCCATGTGTGCCAGTCAGATACTTATTTTGGGATGCGAGCCATGTGTGCCGATCCCGCGGAGTCGAGCCATGTGTGCAGACTCCGCTGCTGCGAGCTTGAGTTCGACAGCAGAGCAGGCAGTGCCAGTTTTCATTGGTGGTTAGATTGGGTCATTCTGTCAGGCATATGTACAGATGCATTCATATAGTTGATATCCTGACTCTGCATATTGAGGCATATTAGTGGTAGCACTTTTATCAGTTGTCATACTTAGCTTTCCCCCTTTTTGCCTCTGATTACCTGGTGGGCATGTCCGAACTGAGGCTTTACCCACTAGGGGAGGCTACTGTTTATAGTAGTACTTACCCCCATTGTCTCTTCTTTGTTTCTTTCTTTCCCCCTTGTTTTGCAGAGTCCTCTGCGGGAGTTGCTGGGCCGTCAGGAGCTGATCGAGGTAAGAGGATTGCGGACTAGATAGCGAGCCACCCGAGGGATGTAGCTGGAGTTTTTGGTGTACCCAGTTTTCTCAGACAGCTTTTTACTTTTTCTTTTGGGTCTGACTTTTGCCAGCTTTTTGTATATTTGTGGTGAGCTGGGTGAGATGTTGTATTTATTTTACAGTTGTACTTTTTACTTCCAGTTTCTGTCTGAGATACAGTAGTTTTAGTTCAGCTCTGATTTTTATGCTCTTTTATTATTATCTCTTATATCTGAGCAGGTTACCGACGCTTCGTGTATGCGGGAAATACCGCATGCACGGCGGATCTGTAGACGGGCCCAGGTTCTGGTTTACACCCGGGGCGTGACAATCAGGTAAGCATCAATCCCTAAAATCTAGGCCATTCCCTGCTTACCTCTCATTCATATCAGTTGAACATTAGTTCTGCATGCTATCAGTCATAGGGGGGTGACATTCCCACAGGTGTACTTACATTAACCGTAACACAAACATCCATAACAACCCTATCATTTCCTTATACAGTTACCAATATTATGCTTACCCACCTGAAGTGCTTAATCCAAGGCAAACCTGAGGTCGATGAAGAGCGTGGCCACTTCCTAACAATATCTGCTGAACCCGTATCCACGGTACACGTCCTGCCAGCCTCGGCTCCTAACAGCTGAAATACCCGGAAACCATCATCTCCAGTTCCAACAGGTTCAAAAACACTAGCAAACCTTCTTGGGTACAACAATAAGGTCCAAAGTTACACTTTTATTCCAAAATATCCAAGTAAATACAAATATGTTGGAACAGTCCCAAAGATGCGGATTTTCACCTACAGCAAGAACTCTGAAAAATCCGACAAAAATACAGTCGCGATCGTCGCGTCGAGCCCTTCGAAACGAGTACCTGCACGTCAAAATCCGAGTCCCGTAGGCCGCGTTACAAATTCCACAACGCAGGAAGCGCAAAACCTCACAACACATAAAACTGTATCACATTGCACAGAAGAGAGGGAATAGTATACCTTCGGGTAAGTCTCAGAAAAATTTCCAGAAAAATACGATGAGAATCCTCGCGACGCGTAGATGCAAAAAGTGTACAGGCACGCCTCAATCCGACGCCTGAGTGCGGAGATAAAATTCCGGCAAGGAGCTGCTATCCAAAAACTCCACCAGCAAAATAGTGGCTTAGAAATGTCTCAAAAACCGTGCCACAAACTCAGAATCCAGCAAGGCGGTCAACACGAAAATCGAAGGCTTACTTCTCATGAATCCAACGCCGTAAAAATCGTCCAAAAATACTGTCGGAGTAGCTCTGTGGACTTCTCAGACCGAACTGCGATGATAACGGGCCTCCGATGAAAGATCGTCGCTCTGTGCTACGATGCCGAAGTCGTCGACGCTTCCAAAAATTCCGGGCCTCCGCCAAAAGATGCGCCACATGAGGAGCTCCAACTTTGCTGAAGGGTCCAAGGGCAGAGGAGTTCGGCAAAAACCCCAAACTCGGGGTGAAAGAGGGGCTTAAATAGGCCCAGCCCGAAAAATTCCAAATTTGGACTTTTGGGCCCAAATCCGGGCGCCCGGAACTATCGGGCCGCTACAGTGTTGGGCCTGACCCAACACTGTGCGCGCCCGAAAGCTCCAGAGCCCGCCACGTGTCCCACCGACACTGCCCGCGCCCGGCGCACGCGCGCCCGCCAACCGCGCAGCGCCGCGTGTCCCGACACGCGGGCGTGGGGTGGCTGCGCCCGGCCAATCGCGGGGCGCCACGTGGCGCCCCCACGTCGCCCCCAATCGCCTGCCTGTACGGCCACCTGCCCAAGCCGCTGCGTGGACCGCGCGCACAAAGACCCGTCAACCACGAGCCGCCACGTGGCCACCGTACACCCGCGCCAAATCCGTGGACCGCGCCTGCTGCGCCGGCCAACAGGAAGCCGCCAAGTGGCCAGCGCCCGGGTGCACGCCTCCGCGGTGGACCGAGCGGCTGCGCCACCGCCCGCCGCCGCGCTCCGCCGCCAGCCGCCGCTGCCGGCGCCTCTCTAGCCGCCGGAACAGTGCCCAAACACCTCGAAATTCGTGTTTTCTCCTTCGGGCTCCAAAAAATACAAGTAAATAGCCCATTTTGACCGTTTTCACGCGTTGAATCCAAATCCGCTGTCCGTTTTGCCAAATTCCAATTCCAAGATTTGTCGAAGGCATCCGGAAGGGCATTTTTAATTCAAATTTTGCACTGAGTCCAATTTTGATGCCCGATTCGTGCGAAACCACTTCTAAACAATCGACGGGATCCTCCGATTACCCACGTGATCCATTTAACACCCGAAGTCCCTCACTTGTGTCCAAATTGGTGCAGAAACACCGCCGACACGCCACATAGGCCTCCAAAAGCTGCTGGTTACACTGTAGAAGCCCTGCAGAGATCCGGGTCACAACATCTTGGGCTCGGCCGATGGTCATGGTAATCCATGCCTTCACCACAACAAATGAAGGTGAACCATTTTCTCACCTCCTCGGGTGCGTGGATAAGTAGGGCGTCCCAATCTCCCTCTGTTATTTCGGCCCTGCATCGGATGCAAAGCCGAAGCATATTTCAAGCCGATTTATCCTCCGTGGGGGACTTTGGCTCCCGTATCGGCTCCTTTACTTTGGAGTCGACCATGTTCACTTGCGCGGAGTGCAGAGACCTTTCTGGTCGCATTGCAGGCTTGAATTTCGGGCAAGCGAAGTTGTAGGTAACTTCCTCCGTATGAGCTTGTACTTCGGCGGACCCCACGGGAGGTGCTGGAGCCTCCGGTTGCGTCGGTGGAGCTGGCGGCCCGTATTGGACGGCCTGATTTTGAGGCGGTCCCTGTGGAGGGTCCTTCCTATTGTTTCTTCCCCCAACCACTTTGGCGAGTCCGGCCTGAGGCACCGGAGTCACCGACTGTACTAGAGGTGGTGGCAGCCCGCGATGGCCAGCCTGAATTTGAGGCGGTTCCTGCGGGGGGACCTGCTTGGCATACCCACTCCTAGCTATTTCGGCAAATCTGGCCTAAGGTACTGGAGCCGTCGGCTGTGCCGGAGGAGGTGGCGGACCAGCCTGCTGCTGGAATGATCCCTGTGGCAGGGCCTACCCGTCGATCCTGCCCCCAGCTTGGGGTTGGACGAACGGCGGTGGGGAAGACAGAGTAATCCCCCCAATAGGTGTCTGATGGTTGGCCAATGTTCTGCCACATCATCCACACCCCCGTCTGGTACGGGGTCCACTGCGGCTGTCTTGCCCCCAGCAGCTACGTCGCTTGATAAGTAGCCACCGGCGGTGCAACTTATGGTTGCACTGTCGGTATTGCCGGCGCCATCATAAACGATTGCGTCGACAATTGCTGGGGTGGTGTGGAGCAATATCCTCCACCATAAGGCTCATTTGGGACCTGAGCCGCATTTATTTTCTTGGTCGTTATCACGACCAATATTGAATCAAACCGGGCGTCCCGTGCCCGGCTATTTTTTTCGAGGGACACTTGGGTCCTCTCACTGCTTTCTATCATTCGGGTCATTCGCCCGAATAGTTGCGACATGGTCGTCTTTAGTAGTGCCGACCGCCCGCTAGTTTCGGGATTTCCTGACATATTTTCGGTAGAAAATGTAAGAATTACATGAGGGTCACACCGGGCGTGCCAAAAAGGTTGTTGGGGCCGAAAATATCGATCGTCGATCGGCCTCGGGGTGTTCGTTTGACCATCTGAATGTAAATACGTCACGTGCCAATGGATCAAGCGATCAGGCTGAGGAGGGATCTGCTCGGCCAGGTTCTCTTCTCTCAACTCTCACATCCGTTCGGCTTAAATTAGCCGAATCGGGATATAGAGGTAGGGAAAGGTTTAGTCCGGTCTAGATTAGCGAACTCAGGAAAAAGAGACAAATAATTGACACAACTAAGGAGCCGATTAGAAATTGTATTGCTTAGAAAGGAGATACAAGGAGGAGAAAAGGGATAGAGATTACAGGTAATCTACTCCTAAAAAATGTGGTAAATTTATCTAGAAAAGCAATAAATGCAGATATGAAAGATGAAAAAGTATGGGGGTGGTCCTGGCTTACGAGGTTGCAGGATCCTTTCTTCTTCGATGGTTTGGGTATTTATACATTCCCGAACCATGAGTATGATCACCGATTTCGAATTATCGGCGTGAGAGTTATCGAGAAATCCTCAACTACTTCCTTTTAAATTGATTCTTCGTAGCAGGATAGTAGTCGTTTCTGCGTCCATGTTCATCCCCATAATTGACGAGTCGGCGCGTGATTTTCGACGTTTTTCAATGCTGGGCGCCACTTGCCGTTTTTGGAATTCGTTACGAGGTTCGCGCCCCGAATCTCGCACTCTTTCCTTTTCTTTTTGAGTCTTCCTTCTTCGACTTGGGCCACCGAAAGTTGATTCTGACTCTGTCTTCCCATCACTTGACTGAGCGGTCTAGCTTTCGTCTTTAGTCAAAGTCAACTCCAGATGAGGCGATGATCTCATTTTTTTCGACCGCTTTTCCTGTCGGCCAATGTCTTTGACTGACCGACGTATGTCGCGTGCTGCACGCCTCCACACTTGAGGCCGATCACAATCGAGACGCGAGTCCCTTTTTGTTGACTTAAACCCCCGTCGGCTGAATGTCTTTAGCCGATGGTTGACGCCACGTGTCACTCCCTTGGGTGGCGACAATTCTGAAATCAACATAACTCTAAATTAGACTTTTACCTTTAATTCTCAAAGAAAAAAAAAAAAAATACATGTACATCTCTTTTTGGGTGTATATTTCATATCCCATCTATCTAATGGTTGGGATATTACTTTACTATAAGTAAAGTGACAAATGAGGGACACCTCACCCATTAGATAAGTAAAGTAAAATATAGACTCTTTTTGAAACATATAGATGGCATTGCTCATTCTCAAAATACAATAGTTATTTTTTGCTAGCAATAGCATAAGCTTTATTTTTTTTTGCAATTCTAGACGTTCAATTTCGGCTAACTGCCTATGAAAATCGAAATAAGAGCAAAACTGAAAGAAACTTGACTTGTAAAATTTTGAAACAAACAAAAATGCTGCATATTTTTCTGAAAAGAAGAAAAAAAAATAACGGTGAAAAACTCTCGCGTATTTACTTTTACACCCAATTCTTATTCTCGCCACATTCACAGTGTTGCTTGTATAGCACGTCACGTAAAGGTCCTAAAACGGTTGCTCACGAGCAACAGGGTCTAGCTTTTTAAGGTGTTGGATGTGGCGTGGCCGCACCATGAACTCCACCTTATGTCCATGAGCCACGCAGGAATCACACTATGAGCACCGGCTAGTTAGGCCACCTACCCAATTACTCGCTTTATCCCTCCTCTAGAAACAAACACCTTTAATTAGCCACTAACAACATTATCACTTTCTCCAATTTAAAAAAAGATAGGTAATTGTGAAGAGTATACTAACAAACAGTACTATAAATTTTGGTTTTAATTGATGAAAAAGGAAAAACAACACGCTACCCGTTGATTCAAAAAAAATATTAGAATTTGATTATATTTGTAGTTGAATTTTAGTTGGATTAAGATTAATATTTAAATTTTAAAGAGATAAATTTACTAAGATTTAAATATTAATTAAAATAAAAAATTATTTAGATTAGAATTTGTATAGCTTTTAATTTAAGCTATAAATATAGTATAGGTGCTATTATTTAAAAGTAGTGTTAATAAGGTAGTCACACCCATGAAAGCGGTGGGGCTAGAATTTAGTCACGCCTATATGATATGGCCAAGGTGTCTACGATTTTGAATGCACGTACGGGTGCATTCAAAAAGAGAAGTCTTCTGGATTTATAAAAGACGAGAGAAGGGTGAGAAAGATTCAGGAAGAGGGCTCGGGTGAGAGAGATTCAGGAAGAGAACTCAGGTTGAAGCTACTTTATTGCAGAAGAGCGAGTACCAGATTCCCAACAATTGGTATCGGAGCTAAGGGTTACCGATCCTTAGGAGAGATCAACATCAAAGTACTGGATTAGCGATCATCACGAGAAGCGATCACAATTTGATCTCGCTAGGCGTGTTGGACTCGAAGGTATGTGATTTTTCTGCTTCAGGTGGAGTTAAGAAAGTCCAAAAGCGAAATCGGATCGTACAGAGATGCAGCCACTCAAGATGGAGCGACGAAGAGCTCGATATAGCGATTGAAAACTATAAATCAAATTAAGGTGGAGATTGTTAGGATTTGATTAGATTTGTAGTTGAATCCTAGTTGGATTAAGATTAATATTTAAATCTTAAAGAGATAAGTTTGTTAAGATTTAAATATTAATTAGAATAAAAATCTATTTAGACTAGGATTTGGATAGCTTTTGATGTAAACTATAAATATAGTATAGATTCTATTATTTAAATGTGGTGTTAAGGTGGTAATACCCGTGGAGGTGGTGGGGGCTAGAATTTAGCCACACCCAAAAGAGAGAAGTCTTCTGGATTTATAGAAGACGGAAGAAGGATGAGAGAAATTCAGGAGAAGGGCTCGAGTTAAAGCTACTCTATTGCAGAAGATGAGTCAGTGTAATTTTTCTCTTGGTTAATGAATCTTATTTCATCCGCATATTTTATGTTTTGATTTTTTTTCTCTTTATGGTTGTGTTGGTTTCAGTTTTGTTGAAGAGACGGATTTTTTATAAAAAAAAATTTGATTTGACATTTTTCCTGCGAAATTTTAACTCTAAACGGTACCGACGTGGATTGCGGTGCCGAAGCCGATTGCGAATTCATAGAATCTGATAGTGGGACGAGTACCAGATTTCTAACAAAAATAATAAACTTAGCCATAGAAGTAAAGCAGCCGGATCTCTAATGGAGGGAAAGGCAAAAAAAAAGAAAAATCCTATCCGACTAGATTCTTATTAAGTCGACTGTGTATCTCACTTTCAGCTAGTTTGATTGGATGTAGTTATCAAACGGTGTAATTAACGATTCATTTAGTTAGTCATACAGTCGCTATACTTCTATCTATTCTTTGTGGTTGTATGTTATTCTTAATATCATTTTTTTTTTTAACTCAATGAATATGAATACCTCTCATGTAAAATTAGGTTTTTTCAACTACTATAGTTGAAGCTGGATATAATTTCATTTGCAAAGGTGAGGATTTTTCTTTCTTTTTCTTTTTAGGCAATTCCGTGTCAAGTAGATGTTTGGGCAATTCCATGTCAAGTAGATATGTTGATGAAATTAATAATCCAAACATTGGATTTAGACCCTCCTATGTATAGTTAATTAGATTGGTAGTTCAAAATAACCTCTCAGTAAAACTTGTGCTCCTTGTGGATCACTATTTTTGATAAAATCGTGAGATAATATTAAAAGAGAAAATTGAGACTAATATACAAGACTTAAATAGAGCCTTCATAATACACTTTGTTAGTGCGCCTTTCAATATTGAGCCAAGCTCATTCTAGTGGCAACCATTTTTTTAACTCAGTGCACAGTATACACGACTATGCCCGATTGTGCTCGCACATGCTACAAATTATCCGAATCTGACCTTATACATATATATGTATTTATTCCGCATGAATACTTTTTCAGTTCACATGTATTTATTCATATGTACATGCTGAAGAATAAGCGCATTATTTATTCCACCAAAGGATATAAAGTTTTGAAGTGCTTTCTTGCATGGATCGTTGCTGCGGTTTCATCGTGCCACCCTTTACTAATTTAGGTCACGTCATTGTCACGGCACCATGTCTTGCCCCCCAGCTACATATATGAGCATGTATGAACCTCTCCATTGCATTGGAATGTGCTAGCTAGTGAGCTCTCGAAATTCCGAGAGAGAGAGAGAGAGAGAGAGAGAGAGAGAGAGAGCGGGGGGGGGGGGGGGGGGAGAGGGGGGCGAGGGGGGCGAGGGATATGGAGTGGAGAAAGTGCTACTTGGATTTGATTCTTGTGCCCTTGGCGCTCTTCTTCCCCATGCTCTACCATGTTTGGCTTTGGCAAAAGGTCCGATCACATCCCCACGAGACCATCATC
This sequence comes from Tillandsia fasciculata, assembly GCA_029168755.2. Classification (NCBI taxonomy): domain Eukaryota; kingdom Viridiplantae; phylum Streptophyta; class Magnoliopsida; order Poales; family Bromeliaceae; genus Tillandsia; species Tillandsia fasciculata. The sequence continues at coordinate 12,548,957 of CM054943.1, read as the reverse complement.
GGTATCAACTCTGCCGGCCGCCGCCTCTGGGTCATCGCCATGATGAAGGTACGGCTGCTGATTTTGCTAAATTTTGTTGGTCGGTTTTCTATTTCAAAATTCTCAATACAAATTTAATTAATATGATTAATTGTTATAAAATTAATTTCTCGACTAATTTGGGTCTGTAATGCGGCTACTCTTTTATGTGGCCTCTGAAATGTTACTGATTCATTGGCAATAACGCGGCATATGCTGATTGATTGTCCCGCAAGTCTTAAGGATACCCCAAGCATCATGAATAAATAAATTTAATTATAAAGAAAATGATTTTGATGAATGAGTAATAACTCTTTAAAAGGAAATGTAAAAAATGAGGGATATTTAATTAGCAGGGATTTGCTGGTACAATGCTTTTCTAAGTCATTCTAATAGAGAAATTATTGTAAACTCCTTAGCCCGTAAATCTTACTATCTAATCTTCCACTCTGAAAACAGTTTCCTATGTCATTCTAAATTAGTATATATCTTCATCATGTGCATGAGTATATATGTATGTAAACATAAACAAATGTACAGGACAACGAGAAGAAGAACATATTGGCGGTGCAGTCGATCCGGAACGCGATCATGGGGTCGACGCTGATGGGCACGACGTCTATCCTGCTGTGCTCCGGCCTGGCTGCTGTGATCAGCAGCACGTACAGCGTCAAGAAACCGCTGTTCAACGACACCGTGTTTGGCGCCCACGGCGAGTTCATGGTCTCCCTCAAATACGTCACCCTCCTCCTCTTCTTCCTCTTCGCCTTCCTTTGCTACTCCCTCTCGATCCGCTTCCTCAACCAGGTCAACTTCCTGATCAACGTGAACGCGAACGCACTCTCCCTCGACGAGGCGGGGGTGTCGCAGGCGTACATCTGTGACCTGCTGGAGAAGGGATTTGTTCTTAACACCGTGGGGAACAGGCTGTTCTACGCTGCACTGCCGCTGCTGCTGTGGGTTTTCGGGCCAGTTTTAGCGTTCTTGTGCTCTTTCATCATGTTGCCGATTCTGTATAATCTTGATGTCGTGTGCGTGGAAGGGAAGGGTGGTTCAAACTCTAATGGGAAAGTGGAGAAGACAATGGCAGTGTAGTTACATTAATGTTGGGGTTGTGATTGGGCCTGGGTGGGCCGAATAGGCCAATCATGTGTTGTGGTTGTCAGGGGAAAGTGTTCTAATTTGTGTGCTTATTGTTATGTATGTTTAATTGGTATTATTGAACTAATTATTTTTAATTGCATTATCTATTCATACTATTAAGGCTTAAGCTTGTTTAGTTCATTTATTTTAGACCATAGAATCGAAATGAGATTTATTATTTTCTATAATTATTATTTGTTTTACATGAATCAGACTCTAATTTTTAGTCCACCGTAAAATGAGAATGGCTTAATCTATTTATGGCAGACTTTGAATCCCGAATTCACCTATTCAAAAGTAAATTATTCAAAGTCATTTCTCATAAACAACTGATGCGACTAATTTAGCGATAGAGTTTCTGGAGATGTGCGACTCTACCAAACTAAGCCGAAAATTTTGTTGAGTTCGGTACGTACTTAGTTCTCGATTCATTGGCATCAGTTTTTGGCCCTCGACTATTGGTAATCGTTCGGCTCTTTGTTGACACTCGCTTTTTGAGACTTCGATTAAGTTTTTAGGATATTTTTAAAAAGTTTATATATTTTTTTTTATTTTAAGTTCGATTATTTAGTTATTTTAACGTTAATTAGATTTAGAGATATACTTGAATTATATATATTTGTATTAAGAATTGATAAATTTTATGAATTTGATTTACAATAGAATTCGAGTATCGCTTCTATATATCGGCGTAGTGTTTGGTTAATATAATCAGATTTTACAGAATTTTATAAATTGAATAATACTATTTAGTATTTGTCAAAGAATTGATTTTTGTATGTATTTTCTCTTTTGTCCTTGTTTCTTAATTCTTTTATACCGCTTTTATCGGCCTACGTCAACAACTTCCTCTTCTCTTCTTTCATCACTTTATTTTAACCAAAATACTCTCTTGAAATTCTAGATGTTTATTTTGATTTCCATTCTAATAATAAACCAAGTATTTTTAGATACTTCATTATTTTATTTTTTACTTCAATACTGTAACACCCCGTATTTTTAAATATTTTATTTGATGTCATTTTTTTTTAAATTTAGACTTTCTCGTAAATATTAATAGTTTGAGGGCCTGACAGCATATTGTGTTAATTAAATTCCTATGAGCTATATGTCTCATTCTTTGATTATAATTGATATCCCGATACGACTTTTTCTCTATCTTCTTTGTGCCCATCTTGCACGCGCTCACGCTCGCGGGATCTTCATTTTTCGTGCTGTCATCCAGCGTCGTCGCTGCAACCGCCGTCCTCCAGCACGATCAACATCTTTGCTTCGCCGTCGACAGAATCTCATCGTCAACATCGTTATTCTTCGTTCTTGAACAGGTCCATTTTACGTTCTTTATTATTATTTCTATCTCTTTCATTAAATCTTGGGATCCTCCAATTTTATTGGTATAGATTATGTAGTTATATATTTAGTATTTACTCCTTTGTTGATTGGAATTTAAAATATTTAAAATCTGATTTATTCCAATCTAAGGTTACTATGATTGTGTTATTATTGTACTTTGAAAATTTTCTATGAGATTTAGTTGTGCAAATTCTCTAAATTCTTCATGCCTTTCAAAATATACACCAACTGTTCGACAAAACGCCTAAGAGAAGGCATATATTGTTTTTACTTCTAATTTCGATCCCATTTAATTTTTGATTATGAACTTATGATTCAACATCTGAAAATTGCATTCTTTTCGACATTATAAACCTTTATTTAATAATTAACTTCAATTCTAGTTATCTTGCCCTTTTGATTAATTTAGACTTTAGTTTTCCACCTTTTTCTTGATTAATTATATAGTTTTCATTTAATTTTCATTCTAATTTTCTTTATGCTCGATCTCAGCCTATTTGTTAGTATGTGTAATTTATATTGTTGACCCTTGTGTGCCTATCCGATTTGATCATTTTTTACTTTAGGCTTCGTTCATCAGATCGTTAATTTGTGTTTTGTATTTATTTTTTTAGTAGCTCCTAGAGAATCGTAAAATTGTTATTTTAGGTTTCGGTGATTGACTCTCTGTGCATTCTCGACCGAATAGTTTTTTAGCTTAGAATCTACTTCTAAGGTAAACGACCGAATACCTGTTAGTTCTTTGCAATAAAGTATAGGAAAATATTTTGATTATAAGAAAATTTATATTTTGTAGATTTTAAAACTAAGGATTAAGCATATTATTACACATTCCGAAAATTGAGTTTTAAATTCGATGGACAGTTTCTTTTAGTAAAATATTTCTGAAATTGATAATTTGTTCTGTAAATTAGTGACATGGTAAGTATTTTAAATTATAATGTCTCTTCGTATTTTGCTATACTAATGTTGGTCATGTCGACATGTACTCTGTTTTAGAAGCTAGTTTCGTCTTTGTATTGCGCCTCTGTGTGCATACGCTTTTGACCGCCTCGGTTCTGTATATGCGCCTTTGAGCGTGTAATGAGCGAGGGCTTGGTGGTCATTGTACTTTGGGTCAGAGAGCTTTGACCACACCTTTTTGGTGTGTCGAAGTCCTCGGTTCACTAAATGGACGTGAAAAATGGATCCAGCGTAAAAATCGTGAAAAATACACTATTTTTGCGCAATTTTTGGACTTTTATTAAAAAAGTTGCTGTCGGTGTTTACTGTGCTGTGGACCGCGTCCACAGCACAGTCTCTTCCGGGGCGGTGCACGGCGAGTGCACCGCGCCCGTGCGCCAGGCGGCACCGCAATGGGCCGGGCCCCCCGCGCGCGCGCAGGGGGCTGCCGCATGTAGGCGGTGGCGAATCTGGGTTGGTAGCCCGGATCCGCACCCGATAGGGGAGGGGGAATGGATTAGTATGGGTTTTTTTTGGGGTTTTGGTGGATTATTTAAGCAATTTGAGAGCTTTTTGAGTGCTGTAAAAGGAAAATCTTTGCATCAAAATTTTGCCTAAGAATCCTTCTTCTTCTCCAGCAAATAGCAAGGAAAAATACCCCCCTTGGAGCATCTTAAGTGGAGTTAGAAATTTACATGTTGTGTGAGCCACTTCGTCACATTTTATCCCAGAGGGCCTCCTGAGCTGCAAGAGTGAAGTTTGGAGATGATTTTTGCGGGGTTTTCTTCAGGACTTCAAGCTCTAGGACTTTGATTCTTAGTGGGAAGGCTAACTTGATCTTTAAGCCAGGTAAAATTGATGATCTTTGAGGTACTTGTTTTCAGCTTGTTGATTTTGAGCATAGTTTAGTGTTTTTGCTCCCCTAGACAGTACAAGTGGAGTTTGGAGTTGATTTTTGGTGGAAAATCTGCAGGACTTAAAGATCTTCAACTTTTATATTTGCTGGAATCTCTATTTTGGGCTTTTAAGTTATGTAAATTACATCATTTTTTAGGTTTTAATGCACAGCTTGACATTTTGAGTAAGACTTGAGCAGTACGCAGATTTTTTACTCCTCTGGGCAGGAAAATTGGAATTTCGAGGTGATTTTTGTGGGAAAATTTCTAGGACTTAAATCCCCACAACTTTTATATTGAAGAGGAGAGCCAATTCTGGCAATTGAGCAGGTAGATTTAATCATCTTTGAGACCCTTTGTTCAGATTGTGACTTTTGACAGCTTGTGGTAATGTTGGGATATCTCCTTCCTCCTTCCATGAAATGGTGAATTTTAAATTGTGTAATCTTCTAGACTTCAAGAGAAACAAAATGGGACCTTAATCTCGAAATTTGGATAAGAATTGATATACCATCCTTAGTCTTCTTTCCAAATTAAGTGTCACGCCCCGGGGTCGAAACTGCGCCCCGGGCTCGCCAACAGATCCGCCGCCCATACGGGAAGCCCCGTATAGACGTAGCGACTAACCTGCAAAGAAACATCTACACTAACAGATATCAGAGCTGAAATAGTAGAAGCTGAACTAAAAACATAAAATACAACTACCTCTCAAGTATATATATATACAAACCATCCTCACAACAAAATACAAGAGTCTCTCAAAACAGGAAATAAAAGTACAACTCGATACCTCACTACAAAGTCACTCGACAGGACCAACTCCAATATAGTACAGGGGTACCTCTACTCACACGCACTGAAGATGACGGGAAGGGATCTATCTCGCGACTCCCTTACCTCGGTCTGAAGGAGCTGGATCAGCAACTGGAGCAGCAGGAACCGGAGCAGAAGTCCCTGGGGAAAGGACACCACGATGGGTGTGAGAACTACATCCCACAGTAGTTCTCAGTGGGTGCTGCCAACAAGTCCGACGGTCTGCCCACTAAGTCTACTAGAGGCATAAAGTAACAAATGCAGTGCTGTAAAGAAAAGCTGGAAGGGTAAAGTCTACAGCTACTATGCCTCTATCTAGATGCTCAAGGAGTGGAACAGAAAGAACAGCATGCCACAACTAACTCTCACTGAGATCACCCAATCTAAACTGACTGCCACATCGGGTCCAGTCAAACCTGCGCCTACCTACTGCCGCACATCCTCAACAGGACGGGTCTACTGTAGGTATGTCCATAGCTGCCAAAACTGGCTCAGCCAGAGGGACAAAGCGTCGACAAGTCGCGATAGAAGAGCTCAATCTCATGCCGGTACTACAACCCGGTAAATAGCTCAATCTCAACGCCGGTACAACAACCCGGTCTCGCCTACTCCGGAGTGGCACTCGAGGGGAGCGACCCACACGAGTAAAATATCCGCGCATCTCTGTCGAGTACAAATGTGGCTCATGCAGGCTATGATCCAAATCCTCGATCAACAAGATCGGCTATAACCAACAATCACTGTCTCACTCACTAGCTAGAATCCACACAACTGAGACTCACTATCACTCACAGCTCCCAAGAAACCCAGATCTACCATCACTATCACTCTCCCAAAGAAAGCTGATCTACAGACTGCTATCAACTCCACTCGGTCCCCAGACACGAGTGCAAATGCATCCCACAACCACCCGACCTCCCAGCCCACAACCCGGGCGAGAAAAGCTAAGTCCAGAAACGATAATCATAAAAGGTGATGTGGGAATGTCTAAAGCAATAAAGAAACCTAGCCCAAGTTGAAGTTTTCTACAGTCTGGCTAAACATGATACATATGACAGGGGTGCTAGGTCAAGTTCCAAAGTTTTAATAATTAGCATGTTGTAGGAATCACAATGATATCACAAAATTCGACAACTAATATACAAGAGTACAAACATACAGTTTTCACATGCTTTTTAATTCATTTACTAGCATGCATGCTCCTACATTCATAGAATTAGCGTGCAGTCCATAAATTTTGAAAGCAAGGTCACCCACCTGAACGTGCCAACTGTCCGGGGTCGTACAGCTAAGAAAGCCCAGATACAGCTATATCACAAAATCCACCAAGCCAACAACACGGTAGCAGTGCTCAAAACATCTTGGGTACAAATACATCTCAAAGTTACACTTTATTCCACACAATTTCCAAGTTCTAAAAATCTGTGGTGAACAGTCCCTTAAACACGAAAATTTCAACTGAAAAACATCCTCCAAAAATTCCAATAAAAATATGACGGCGATCCTCGCGAAGAGTAGATGTCGATAGAGTCCTGAAACGTCGAAATCAGATGTCCGAATGAGGAGATAAAAATCCGACAAGCAGGTGCTGTCCAAACCATCCATCAGTCACAAAGGGGGTTAAAAACGTACCCAAAACCCCAAGAGAAGCTCAGTTCCAGAAAAAGTGTTCAACACGAAAGTCATAGATTTACCTCTTGTGAAACCGACGCAGTGAAAATCGTCCAAAAATATCATCGGGGTAGCTCTGTAGACCTCCCAGACTAAACTGTGACGAAAATGGGCCTCCAATAGGAAATCGTCGCTCCGCACCACGATGCAGAAATCGCTGTCGTCGCGGCCTCCAAAAATTCTGAGCTTCCACCAAAAGATGTACAAGAGGATAAGCTTCAACTTTGCTAGAGGGCACAATGGCTAAAAAGCTCGGCAAAACCCCCAAATAGAAGAGGGAGAGGGTTATTTATAGGCTCCACCAAAAGAATCCAAAAAAAATAGCATAATAGGCTTTTTGCGCCCATTTCCGGGCGCCCAGACGATTCGGGCACCTATAGTGTTGGGCCCGGCCCAACACTGTGCGCGCCCGAATTGTCCAGGGGCCGCCACGTGTCCAAGGAGCTCCTCCCCGCGCCCGCGAATCGCGGAGCACCGCGTGTCCCGACCGAGGAGCATGGGGCGGCTGCGCCCGGCCAACCGCGGGGCGCCACGTGGCGCCCCCACGTCGCGGGCAACCTGCCCCAACCGCCCCGACCTGCTGCCCTGGTGCGTGGACCGCGCGCGCGTGAGCCGGCCACTCGCAGGCCGCCATGTGGCGCGCCCTGGTCCATGCGCCAGGCCGCAAGTCCCCGTGGACCGCGCCTAACGCACCCGCCAATCGCGAGCCGCCACGTGTCCACTGCGCCGGCCCATGCACCAGCGCCAACGTTTTGTGGACCACGCCGTGTGAGCCGGCCAATCCGGTGCTGCCACGTGGCACCAGGCCGGTCCACGGCCTCCCCCATGCACCAAAATACGCGTAAAACTTCCGGGAGCCCTTTTTGGGCATCCGGACTCAAAATCAAACAAGCAAATAGCCGTTTTCAAGCGTTTTTCCGTGCTGAATCCAATTCCAACCTCCGTTTGGCCTAATTCTTTTTAGAAATTTTGGCAAACCTAGCCGAAGGCCAACACAGCAAGTGATATCACACGGGGTCCATCTGTGGCATCCAATTGATGCACCATGGGCCAGATACACCAATACTAGGTGTTCTAACAGTGGATTCATCGGAAAAACGTTGCATGGGAACCAGGGCCACTACATTAAGTTTGCTGAAAATCTGCATGCTTACTAGTGCTCCTTTTTATTGTTTTAATGGAGAGTTGGACTTAAACTTTGAGAGTAAAATTGAAACTTAGTCTTTAAATGATCCTCTTGATGTTCATGTATCATTGTGAATCTAGGATGCAGGTTTGAGACTGCTCTGATAAAATAAAAGGACATGGGTGATAGTTTGATATTCATTTATACTAGTTTGGGTTAATTCGTGACGGCGGGTTACGTGCACACTCTAACTTGTTTTCCAACAGGGTCTCGGAGGAGTGCGTGTAGCTGACTAGTGATCGACCAAAGGAGGGTATTTGCCAAGAATTTGATCTAGCGAGTCGCGAAGCATCGAGCTTACATGTGCGTTTTTGGAGCACATCAAAACTTCGGTTTACATATTGATGCAACCAAAACTAGCAAACATGGAAATGATGTGTTACTTTTATTTAGACCCAAACATATCACACATGAGATTTATGTGAGAACTACATCTTCTATTGTGAGAACCATTCCATGCTTATTTGAACAAATTACTAAGTCACCCCCTTTATGTGCTATATTAATATGTTGGATAAAGAACTTAGGAGAACACCTCGTTGCTTTTCTCTTTTATCATCATTGCTTGGGTTAGAGAGCAGGGGTGGGGATAGCATGATTATTGCATTGAGTCAGTTGGGATAGCTTCAGATTGATGACTCGAGAGTTGTCGGCCACCACGGATCTCGGGTGGTTGACCGATTAGTGTTATGCATCAGTTTGGGTAGGTGTTTCTATAGGTGTTTTGAGCTTTCACTTTGGTCAGAGAGATGACTTGCACCTACCATGCACACTATTGAGATTCTGTTACTCGAGTTGGGTCACACCCCTCGAGGGCCACTCCGGAGTTGGCGAGATCGGGTTGGAGTACCGATTGGTTATATGGACTAGGTTGGTGTACCGGGTGATGAGATTGATTTATGGACCGGGTTGGTGTATCGGGCGATGAAATTGATATATGGACCAGGTTGGTGTACCGGGCGATGAGATTGATATATGGACCGGGTTGGTGTACCTGGTTGGTGTACCAGGCGATGAGATTGATATATGGACCGGGTTGGAGTATCGGTAGAGATTGACTATGACATCGAGAGCGGTTAGAGCCGGGTTGTTGGATCGGACAGTGAGTTGAGTTTATACTTTAGTAGCGTAGTTTAGTGATGCATATACACATATACACATTAGCCATCATGTATCTATCATCGGCATAGTAGAGTAGCTTCATTTCAGCTCTCATTTTTATTTTACTTCATTTCCTACTTTGCTTTTGGTAGACTCAGTGGGTAGGTCGGAGGTTCGATGACGTACACACTGAGGACTACTTGTTTAGTAGTTCTCACACCCGTTGTTGCTCCCAGAGACTTCCTCAGCAGCGACGACGCAGATAGATCGCGGCAAGGGGGTTGCGCCTAGCTTGAGCCCTTCCTTGGAGAGTGCTAGTGGTTGACCAGTTACTTCTCTTTTATTTTTGTTTATTTTAGTTTCAGACTATTATATATATTGGGTCTGGTTGGAGCTAGGTGTATGTATTTATGTTTTGGGAGTTTGTATATTGGAGTTGTTAGGAGTTTAGTATTTTGTAGATTTGTATGGTGGAGTTGTATTATTTAGGCATAGAGGGAGTTGTGTTGTATACCGTGTGGTTTGTTTTCTGTTGGGTAGTACTTGTTCATACAGGGAGTTGGTTGTTGGGAGGTATATTGGATGTTGTATTTGGAGATATGCTTTGTACTTAGTGGCGTTTTGTGGTGGCTTGGGTTGGAGTGTGGTTTTTATTTTATACAGTCAGTCTATGTTTATCTGTTGCTCTGCACCACTTTTTGTGGTCATACTGTCACGCCCCCGGGGGTTTTTGAGTCAATTAAAGCGGAAAATTGCGTGTCTATTTTTTTTTTTTTTTTTTTTCTTAATAAGGTATTATAAACCTCATCCCCGGTGCGTGCCAGACCGCCACATACACAAATTCTCTCCGCCAACGGACGGAGTCTCCTTTGTATATGCACGGCGTCTCATTACAACATGTAATTCGATTACAACCAATAACATCAACATCAACTGTCAACCATACAGTAGACATACATCACCATGCAAAACCAGTTTATAAAGCGGCGTCTACGTTTGGAAAGGATAAAACCCAGCGTTTGTAAAACCTGTGCCCACACGGCACTTTGTTTTGAGAAAGCATTTTCGCAACCAATTAGTTTATCGTGAAAACGTGCCGCGTAAGAAAACACCACTAACAGTATCAAAAGCATACGGGTACATCTGTCACGCCCCGAGACCGTCAATTTGAACAGTTCGGGCGCGCCAACAGACCCGCCAATCGGGCATGACCTTTCAAGACCCGAAAGGAACGGTTTATTCCAACAATTCTAATTCAATATAGCGGAAGAGTAAGCAATCAGAGGAGAGATCTATGAATTTAAACTTCCAATCATTCAAACAAATAGTTAGAAGAAATGAAAGTACATCAGTTGAGCGAAAACAAATACTTTTGTTTATAATACAACTCTCTTTTAAGATGCAACTACAATACAAATTACATCCATATATTTTTTTTTTCTTTTTCCAACATGAAACTTGAACATTTAAAGATTACATTGTTGCTCACATACAAAAGTTCGCTCAAGAAAATAAAACTCCAAAATGGTACTGGCGACTCTAGACTGCTAGGTCGCTACTCTGCTGGGCTCTTGCCCCTGTCGCGTGCCTCGCTCGATGTACCTGGACCTGTGGGGATGTCACCCAAAGGGTGTGAGAACTACAACGAAGTTCCCAGTGGGTTCAACCACCGAGAGAAAATGCCCTGCACCGCTTAGTCTAATGGAAGCAATATAATAGAGAATGAAATACAGTAATAAAAGCTGTAAATCTTAGCTAGCATGCTTAACACTTTTACCTTTACCATGACATATCTTTACGTCGTTGTAGGATACCATTCTAACCAAACACTTACTTGACCAACCACTTTCTTTACTTTTCTTTGTGTTTTAATTAAAGTTGCTAACCCTCGGAGAATCTTGCCCAACGGGCCCTAGCCCGGCAGACATGCTGCCATAAGACAAGTCCTCTAAGGTTGCCGATAACACCCGCAAGTGTTACCCCGTCCTACGGGAGAAACGTCCCGAACGGGTCTCTACCCGGGAGAGGGACACTGCCTGCTACTCCAACGTGGGCCGCGTTTCACCCCCGTAGGTACGCCCGTTTTATTATCTCTTTTATTGCTTTTGCACTTAGCCTCTTTTCACTTTAGGCCTTTGCCTTTCTCTTTGCTCTTTAGCACTCAGCTTCCTCTTCATTCGAGCTCGTAGCTCACATTGCCTCTTGGCCATTTTCTTTCTTTTCAATTAAGCTTTTAGCTTATCTTTTCATGTACTCAATACCTTTACCCTAGGTCCATGCCTCAAGGTAACAGAAGTCCCTTGGACTTAGTCTTTCTTTACTTTTATTATACTCAAGTTGAAGTTAAAGTGTAGGTGTATTAACCCAATTCCCTATGACGATTCTAGGGATTTCATTCACTTTGGATTTTAACCTCAACTATACTATGATTCCCTTAGAGACATAACTCTAAATTAAGCCCTACTTCCATGTACTCACATAATTGACTCAAGCAAAATGCCACTCGTGAAATCCTATAGTGAATGCCACACATTAGAGCCTAATATAAGTTTTCTCCTAAGTCGAGATTTCCACATGCCATAATTCACTTCTACATAAGCATGAAAATACAATCCTAGCCACTCTATTAACATGCTTCTAAGGAAAAGCAAAAGATAAGGGGAGAGGTCACCCTCGCTCGATAGAATCCCCCACCTCGGTGTGCTTTCTTGGTTCCTGGAGGAGCCAATTCTAGCTCTTCTTGCCTCCGAGGTTTCCCTACGTCGTAAGGAAGGAAAGATAAAGCAGTAGCTTTCACATGATTCACTAATTTTAACAAAGCGGTGAAATTAACCCTTTTTGGCAAGAAAAGGGGGAAAAAATCCTTATTAGATCACTTTCCCCACAAAAAGGCTACTTTTTGATTGGTTTACAGAAATGGGAGAAAAATGATCATCCCATGGCCTATTGCCAAAAAGAAACTTGCTCAACTCGATCCGGGGTCAAAATGCTCTCCAAATATTGAGAAAAGCTCAATTTGAGCAATTTCCCCCCAATTCATCGATTTTGCATCTCGGTAAGTCGAGAATTGCAATTTTTATATTGTAAGGAAACATAATGGTCTCAAATTTTGAGGGAAGCTCAATTTGAGCAAATCCCCCCTACTCAAATTCCTCGATTTGGCATTTTGCAAAAATTGAGAAATTTGGGATTTTGCATTGGAGAAAAGAAGAGAAGAAGTTTTTACTTCTTTCTTTTCCTCTTTTCTTTTCTTTCCTTTTTCTTTTTTTTTTTTTTTGTATCTCTTGTAGTGCTTCCTGCTGCTGGGCAGCAGCTTGCACAGCTGCTGCCCAGGCAGCAGACCCTGCAGCTGCTGCTGCTGCTTGTAGCAGCAGCAGCTGCTGCAGCACCAGCAGCTGCGCAAGGCAGCCACACAGCTGCCTTGCGCAGCAGTCATGCTGCCCAGCTGCTGCTGCTTAGCAGCAGCAGCAGCTGAGCAGCAGCTCAAGCTGCTGCAACCCCCCTCCCCACCTCTCCATACATATATATTTTATATATATATATATATCTATATATGTGTGTATATATATATATTTTTTTTTCCATTATATTCTCTCTTTTTTTTTTTTGTTTTTGGTGTTCACACCAGCTGCTGGCTGCTGGCTGCTGCAGCCAGGCAGCAGCCAGGGCTGCTGGCTGCAGCAGCTGCAGCCAAGCAGCTGCTGCTGCAGGCTGGCTGCATGCGCAGCCAGCTTGCAGCATGTGCAGCTGCTGCAGCCGAGCAGCAATAACCCCTCCCCCCCCTTCTACAGCCTATCCAAGAAGCAAAGAGAGAGAGAGAGAAAGAGGGAGAGAGAGAGAGAATGTAGCCTACCTTCTTCTCTTCTTCTTCTTTCTTCTTTCCTTCCTCCTTTCTTCTTTTCTTCCTTCTTCTTCTCTCCTTCGATTCCTGCTTCAACAGGGAAAGGGGATAGAAGGTGGTGTTATCCAAGAGAGGGGAGAGAGAGAGAGTAATTAATTTCTGCAGAGGGTGGTTGGGGAAAAGAGGAATTTACTAAAATGCCCCTAAATTTCAAAAATATTCCAAAACTGCCCCTTTAATCTACAAATTTTTCTTAAACTTCCCACGATTTTGTTTAAATCTTTGGACTACTCTAAGCCCTCGAAAGAGAGCCCCGAAAAAGCTTCGCGATCAACTTCACTGTCCAAAAACTGCAGTTTCAGAATTCACGAAGCATTTTTCTTCGCTTCGTTCTCCAATTTTTCCTTAATCGCTCACCTAGGTTTTTCACCCTTTTTAATCAGAAAACTTTTGTGAGACACCCCACGATTTCTTTTAAATTTTTGGGGCACTCAAAGTCTCCGAAACAGGGCTCCGAAAAAGCTTCGCGATAAACTGCACTGTCAAAAACTGCAGTTTCAGAATTCACGAAGCATTTTTCTTCGCTTCGTTCTCCAATTTTTCCTTAATCGCTCACCTAGGGTTTTCACCCCTTTTAATCAGAAAACTTTTGTGAGACACTCCACGATTTCTTTTAAATTTTTGGGGCACTCAAAGTCTCCGAAACAGGGCTCCGAAAATGCTTCGTGATCACAGATTTCTGGAAATTCCAGAATTTGCTAAGTCCTCGGGTTCAAGTCACTTTTCGACCCGATGCCCTTCGCGTCAGCCCGAAACGCACCGAACTCGACTGTAATCATATTTAAAACACGTTACAAGTCTTCTCGCCGAATTTTGCCATTTTGCGAACTCGGCGAACACGAGTCCCAATTTTGCAACTTGAGGCTTCGTTTCTCAACCACAACTCACTTTTCGACTCAACGGCTTTTGCGTTGATTCGAAACGCTTCAAACCCACTTGTAATCATATTTGAAACGTGTTACAAGTATTTTTACCGAGTTTTGCTATTTCGCAGAAATCGGTGCACTACAACATCTCATCCACAGAGCTAACTAATACATGTCCACAACTAAGGTAATCCACAACTAAAGTAGTCCACAAGCAAATTAACTATTTAAAGCATAAAAGGAAATGAGATATAAAACCAAGTGTCATGACTACGGTCCTCGCGACGCAGTCTCACCGCCATCCCGGCTAACGCACCTAGTAATACCTGTCACGGAGTGGGTAAAGTCAGTGACAAACAAAGTAGATGTTTAAATAACAACAAGGAAGGAAAAGCAAACCGAATACACCAGGACCTTTCGCTAAAACCTGAAACTCACATTACTCATTTTGTTTACTTTAGTGCCACCGTCCCGTCGGGGTTGTCAACGTCTCCCCTCGCAGGACAATTGATGCCCTCTTCACGGGCTAGTGCGGTACCTTTAGCCGCCGTGAAGAGGTCCCCACCTCACGTGGGGAGCACGAGTCACATAGACCGCTTCTCCGGGAAAGTACACCCATGCGGAGGCCAATCCGCCTGTGTACGTGCAACATCCGAAAACGGATTTGCCGAGATCGGCGTGTAGTGAGCACCGCGACCGCAGCCGCAACAGTTGTTAGACAAAAATATTTATGCGAAAGGCTAAACTGTCCATCTACTTTGTTAGGTAAATTGAGAGCAATTTAATGACGATAGATGCACTTACTGCACTTGTTGCACTTATAGCAACTGTACCCACCTTGTTGGAGAGCAATCGGAACACCTGTATCCTTCGCACTCTCCCACTGCACCCCTGGACCTAAAGAAAGTCCGTACGGATAACTATGGTTAGAAACATACACCAACATATTAAATCGGAATAGACCCCACTATAATCTTTTTGACGGACAGAGACCCGGCACCGTCCGGTTTGCCGTAGCCGGAACCCCCCGCACCGCCATCGCCGTCCGTCGGAGCCCCGCGCGGCTCGAACCCGCGCAGCGCGGCTCCACGGGCGGCGCCCGCACGGTGTCCGCGCGGCGCCCGCGCGGGTGCTGCCCGCGCGGCGGCCGCGCGGTGTCCGCGCGGCGCCCACGCGGGGTTTGCCCGCGCGGCGCCCGCGGGGCTGCCCCACGCGGCGCCCCGCGTGGTGTCCCGCGCGGTGCCCCGCGCGGCACCCCGCCCCGCGCGGCGCCTGCGCGGGTGCGGGCCCGCGCGGGTGGCGGGCCCGCGCGGCGCCCGCGCGGTGCCCGCGCGGGTGCGGGCCCGCAAGGCGCCCCGCGCGGGTGCCCCGCGCGGCGCCCCGTGCGGTGTCCCGCGCGGTGCCCCGCGCGGCACCCCGCCCCGCGCGGCGCCCGCGCGGGTGCGGGCCAGCGCGGCGCCCGCGCGGGTGCCCCGCGCGGTGCCCGCGCGGGTGCGGGTGCGGGTCCGCGCGGCGCCCGCGTGGGTGCCCCGCGCGGCGCCCGTGCGGTTGCGGGCCCGCGCGGTCCCGTCGCCGCTTGCGGCGGCGTCCGTCCGCGGCTCTCCTCCGCGCGATGCCCTAGCGGCACCGCGCGTCTCCGCCGCCCGTTCCGTGCCCTTGCATGTTGACGATGATGGCGACGGTAACGGACGGGGTTGACGGAGGAACCCAAGAACTTGACGAAAGAGACGACGGAAAAATCCGGAAAAATTACTAAAAATTATTTTACTAACCAGAGATCGTCGGGAAGGTCGCCCGGTCGTGATTTTGCCTTCGGATCGGTGTTCGGGACGATCGGGCTCCTTCTCTTTTTCCTTCTCCTTCCTTCGTCTAGGGTTCCGTCTTTTTCCTTTTTCCCTTTTCTTTCTCTCCTCACCGGTTAGGGTTTTTATTTCTCTTTTCTTTCCTTTCCGATAATCGGGATCCCTTATATAATCCGTACTTTATCTTTAATTAATTTCTCTTTAATTCGTACGTAAGAGAATTATTATTTTTCGTCTTGGATAATTAATTAACTAATTAATTATCCCCTACGAGATAAGCCACCTTATCTCTAACGGGTGCAAGATATTTTGCACGGATTCCGATGCACGACTAATCACCGTATCACTTTGAATCCCGTTCCGGGGGATCCCGGTATCGGATTTCAGATCCGATCGCACCGTCGGTCTTTCTTTTTCCGCGCTCTATCGCAGAAAAATACTAGCACCTCACAGTGGCCAACTTTTAAGAATTAAATAATTTTATTTCACTTAAAGGCTTAAATGACTACATGTAAGTCAAAAATACCCCGAAAGGCCGGATCACTACACCACTCACACTTTATAAAAAGTTTCGTCCCGAAACTTAAATACAACCCTCACATAAACAATTCGGGAAAACATTCCCTCATCTTCGATTCCAGTTCCCACGTCGCCTCGCGCTCTTCGTGGTTGCTCCACTGGACCTTTACATAGGGGATTGTTCGTTTGCGCAACTTCTTGTCCTCTCTCGCCAAAATCCGCACCGGCGTCTCCTCGACGCTCAAATCCTCTCGCAACTCGATGGTGGAGTATCCAAGGCATGAGAGGGGTCAGCCAGGTACTTCCGGAGCATTGAGACATGGAACACGTTGTGGACTCGTTCGAGGTTCGGTGGCAGGGCTAATCGGTACGCCACCGGTCCTACGCGTTCCAGGATTTCGAACGGTCCCACGTACCTCGGGCTTAGCTTTCCCTTTATGCCGAAACGTCGGTTTCCCTTGGAGGGTGAAACCCGGAGTAGCACATGCTCACCCACCATGAACTCTAAGTCTCGGCGTCTGTTGTCCGCGTAGCTCTTTTGTCTGCTCTGGGCGGTCAGTAGCCTTTGTCTAATCAATCGCACCTTTGCTTCGGTCTCCTCCACCAAATCTGGGCCCAGAAACTTACGCTCACCCAAGTCGTCCCAGCATATTGGAGACCGACAGCGGCGCCCGTACAGGGCCTCGTACGGTGCCATCTGAATGCTGGCCTGGTAACTGTTATTGTAGGCAAATTCTACCAGGGGCAAACACCGTGCCCACCCTTCGCCCAAGTCCAAAACGCATGCTCGAAGCATGTCCTCCACGATCTGTATCACCCGCTCTGATTGTCCATCGGTTTGCGGGTGAAAAGCCGTACTGAAGTGCAACTTGGTCCCCATTGCTCGCTGCAGGCTTCGCCAAAAGTTCGACACAAATCGTGTGTCCCTGTCCGACGTGATTGATGTCGGTACTCCGTGCAACCTTACTATCTCGTCGATGTACGTTTGTGCCAGTCGTTCCCGAGTCCATGTCGTGTGTACGGGCAGAAAGTGGGCCGATTTCGTCAAACGGTCCACAATCACCCATATTGCATCGTGTCCCTGTGGCGACCTCGGGAATCCGGTCACAAAATCCATGGTAATCATGTCCCATTTCCACTCGGGCACTGGTAAAGGTTGCAATTTTCCTGCCGGACGCTGGTGCTCGGCCTTCACCTGTTGGCACACCAGGCAGTGTGCCACAAATCGAGTCACGTCTCCCTTCATTTTGGGCCACCAGAAGGTTTGTTTGACGTCCTTGTACATCTTCGTTCCCCCGGGATGCGCTGCATACGGGGCAGTATGCGCCTCCCGCAGGATCTCCTCCTTGAGCTCCGGTAGATCCGGCACGCAGATTCGTCCCCGAAATCGTATCGTGCCGTCGGAGTTCACTGCAAAATCACCTTCCTGGTCGGCGGTCATTCTACTTCGCACCAGTTGGAGTTGGTCATCAGTTGATTGCCCTTCGAGAATCCTGTCCAGCAAGGTAGGTCTGACCACCAGTGTCAGAAGTTGTGCGACTGTACCTGCCGGTACTACTTCTAGTCTCAATCGCGAAAATTCCGCAATCAGACTATCCTGCTGTGTAATCGCGCTTACCCCTGCCTCCTCGGTCTGCCCCTTACGACTCAGGGCGTCGGCCACCACGTTTGCTTTTCCCGGGTGATAGTGGATCGTTAAATCGTAGTCCTTCAGTAGCTCGAGCCACCGTCTTTGTCGCAAATTTAACTCCTTTTGGGTGAAAAGGTACTTAAGACTCTTATGGTCTGAGTACACGTTGCAGTGTGCCCCATACAGGTAGTGCCTCCAAAGCTTGAGGACGAACACCACCGCTGCGAGTTCCAAATCGTGCACGGGGTAATTCCGCTCGTACTCCTTGAGCTGCCTAGACGCGTAGGCTATAACCTTTCCCCGCTGCATGAGTACTCCACCCAGTCCATTACGCGACGCATCGCAATACACTTCATAATCCTCCCCTGGCTCTGGCAGGGCGAGGATCGGGGCTCGTGTCAATCTATCCTTGAGCTCCTCGAAGCTTCTCTGACATTTGTCCGTCCAGATGAACTTTTCCCCCTTTTTAGTCAATCGGGTCAAAGGGGTGGCTATCTTGGAGAATCCCTCCACGAAGCGCCGGTAATACCCGGCTAATCCCAGGAAGCTTCGGATTTCCGTTACCGTTGTCGGTTGGGGCCAGTCCGTCACCGAATCTATCTTCTTCGGATCCACAGCGACTCCAGCCGCCGAGATTACGTGCCCCAAGAAACCGACCTCACGGAGCCAAAACTCACACTTTTTGAGTTTGGCATAGAGTTTCTGCTCCCGAAGGGTCTGGAGGACTGTGCGCAGATGTTCTTCATGTTCCTCGTCTGTACGGGAGTAGATGAGGATATCGTCGATGAAGACCACCACGAATAAGTCCAGGAAGGGTTTGAATACCCTGTTCATCATATCCATAAACACTGCCGGGGCATTTGTGAGCCCGAATGGCATTACAGTAAATTCGTAATGGCCATAGCGTGTACGGAAGGCCGTTTTGGGAATATCTTCCCCCTTAACTCTGACCTGATGGTAGCCCGACTGCAGGTCAATCTTCGAAAACACCGTCGCCCCCTGTAGTTGGTCAAAGAGGTCATCGATCCTTGGCAGGGGGTATTTGTTCTTAACGGTGACCTTATTTATCTCCCGGTAGTCGATGCACAACCGGAGACTTCCGTCCTTCTTCCTCACGAACAGGACGGGCGCGCCCCAAGGTGACGCGCTAGGTCTGATAAAACCCTTATCCAACAGGTCCTCCGACTGTGCCTTGAGTTCCTTCAACTCCGCGAAGGCCATCCTGTACGGTGCCTTAGTGATGGGTTTGGTACCGGGGAGTAGTTCAATTGGGAAGTCAACCTCTCGCTCCGGTGGCATTCCGGGGAGCTCCGCCGGAAACACATCCGGAAATTCCCTTACCACGGGGCCGCTGAACCTTATCAGGGGAGCGGCCCTGAACTACCTAACCACCCATTGAGTTCTCGACCGCAAGGCATAGGGTAGAGCCTATTTATTCCTTGCGTGGCCCTTGACGGGTCCGAGTACACAGGGTTCCCCCAAGCTTCGAAGCCCGCCCGCGTACATTGGCCGGGGAAGGCTTCGCCTAATACTTAAGGATCCTAGAGAGAGAAGAGAGAGAGAGAGAGAGAGAGAGAGAGAGAGAGAGAGAGAGAGTGAGAGTCTAGCAGGGGTAGTAGGCTAAGGTGCAGCCGGTGCTCCTAATCTAGGAAAGAAGAGGAAAAACAGAACAGTAGTCACCTGCCATCACTAGGTCTGGGACGTCGCGTCCTCCACTGTGGTATCCCGGGGAATCCGTCCGCAGCCCTTGGGCCAGCGTCATACGGCGTGCTGGGGAAGGGACTTGACGTCTGAGGAGTCTGAGGATATTTGGTCGTCGGGCTAATCCCTCGGCTGAACGGGGGCCGCGGCACTGCCTGGTACTCTTTGCGGTGGTGGCACAGGGGCGGCAGCGGCGGCGGCGGCGGGCCCCTGGGGGCAAAAGGCATGAGAGTGGTCAGGCAAGCCGCACTGGTTGCAGTAATGGTACCTCCATGTACATTCTGCCACCGGGTGAGCACCCTCGCAGATCACGCACGGTTCCTGGGGTGGTTTCGCGCCCCTTGCTGGTGCTGGTTCGTCCTTCTGTGCTCTCTCCGGTCGTCCTCCTCCTTGGCCCTCTCGGGCGGGGTCCCCTTGCGGGACGAGTGTAGCAGTCCTCTCTGTCCCCTCCGGTCGCGGTGCCGGAGGCCTGGTAGTGCCCGGTTTCCGAGGGCACTCGTAGCGCGAGTGGCCTGGTCTGCCACACCGATAGCAATGGTCGTGCCTCCACGGGCAATCTGTCTCTTGGTGCGCCCCGATGCATATGGAGCAAGGCCTCCCGAGCGGTCTGGGTCCTCCTCTCGTCATCCTCACAAAGTCCCCCTCCGTCCTCGGGCGCTTGTGCACCGGGCCCTGCGGAAGGGGCCCTCCATCGGACCCGGATAGGTGAATCTCTGTCGTGCGCGCGCCTCGGCCAGTTCCTGCTCTGCCCGCAAGGCTAACATAACTGCCTCATTAAAAGTGGGGAATCCAGCTGGTGGCCTTTCCCGATGGGCGTCATCTCTGGCGTTCCGCTGGGTGTGGTCGACGCCCTCGAAGTCTCGAATCAGTAGGCCCAGGCGCTCGGTAAGAGTTAGCATTTGCCCTGCTATGTCGCGTAGCTGATTTAGGAGTAAGCGGTTGGCTGCAGCTGCGGGATCCATCCTGTCTGTCGAAAAAGATTAGCGCTCGGTGGCCAAACCTTGGCCGTTGACTGCTGTAAACAAAGAAACCTCGTTAACCCTAAGGTTACTACCCTAGCACCCTATCTTACGATTACACCTATAATACGTTCCCGCTTCCCCGTACTCTCACGTACTACGCACCTATACCTTGGTTATCTCATGTCCAATTTGCTTGTGGTACCTTACACTGTGGATGAGTGTCACGTCTACTATGGTTGTGGTTGCATTTCTCTGATACCATTCAATCTGTCACGCCCCCGGGGGTTTTTGAGTCAATTAAAGCGAAAAATTGCGTGTCTATTTTTTTTTTTTTTTCTTAATAAGGTATTATAAACCTCATCCCCGGTGCGTGCCAGACCGCCACATACACAAATTCTCTCCGCCAACGGACGGAGTCTCCTTTGTATATGCACGGCGTCTCATTACAACATGTAATTCGATTACAACCAATAACATCAACATTAACCGTCAACCATACAGTAGACATACATTACCATGCAAAACCAGTTTATAAAGCGGCGTCTACGTTTGGAAAGGATAAAACCCAGCGTTTGTAAAACCTGTGCCCACACGGCATTTTGTTTTGAGAAAGCATTTTCGCAACCAATTAGTTTATCGTGAAAACGTGCCGCGTAAGAAAACACCACTAACAGTATCAAAAGCATACGGGTACATCTCATCCACAGAGCTAGCTAATACATGTCCACAACTAAGGTAATCCACAACTAAAGTAGTCCACAAGCAAATTAACTATTTAAAGCATAAAAGGAAATGAGATATAAAACCAAGTGTCATGACTACGGTCCTCGCGACGCAGTCTCACCGCCATCCCGGCTAACGCACC
This sequence comes from Tillandsia fasciculata, assembly GCA_029168755.2. Classification (NCBI taxonomy): domain Eukaryota; kingdom Viridiplantae; phylum Streptophyta; class Magnoliopsida; order Poales; family Bromeliaceae; genus Tillandsia; species Tillandsia fasciculata. The sequence goes on along the minus strand of CM054943.1, from coordinate 12,527,588 downwards.
TAGTAATACCTGTCACGGAGTGGGTAAAGTCAGTGACAAACAAAGTAGATGTTTAAATAACAACAAGGAAGGAAAAGCAAACCGAATACACCAGGACCTTTCGCTAAAACCTGAAACTCACATTACTCATTTTGTTTACTTTAGTGCCACCGTCCCGTTGGGGTTGTCAATGTCTCCCCTCGCAGGACAATTGATGCCCTCTTCACGGGCTAGTGCGGTACCTTTAGCCGCCGTGAAGAGGTCCCCACCTCACGTGGGGAGCACGAGTTACATAGACCGCTTCTCCGAAAAAGTACACCCATGCGGAGGCCAATCCGCCTGTGTACGTGCAACATCCGAAAACGGATTTGCCGAGATCGGCGTGTAGTGAGCACCGCGACCGCAGCCGCAACAGTTGTTAGACAAAAACATTTATGCGAAAGGCTAAACTGTCCATCTACTTTGTTAGGTAAATTGAGAGCAATTTAATGACGATAGATGCACTTACTGCACTTGTTGCACTTATAGCAACTGTACCCACCTTGTTGGAGAGCAATCGGAACACCTGTATCCTTCGCACTCTCCCACTGCACCCCTGGACCTAAAGAAAGTCCGTACGGATAACTATGGTTAGAAACATACACCAACATATTAAATCGGAATAGACCCCACTATAATCTTTTTGACGGACAGAGACCCGGCACCGTCCGATTTGCCGTAGCCGGAACCCCCCGCACCGCCATCGCCGTCCGTCGGAGCCCCGCGCGGCTCGAACCCACGCAGCGCGGCTCCACGGGCGGCGCCCGCACGGTGTCCGCGCGGCGCCCGCGCGGGTGCTGCCCGCGCGGCGGCCGCGCGGTGTCCGCGCGGCGCCCGCGCGGGTGCGGCCCCGCCCGGCGCCCGCGCGGGGTTTGCCCGCGCGGCGCCCGCGGGGGTGCCCCGCGCGGCGCCCCGCGCGGTGTCCCGCGCGGTGCCCCGCGCGGCGCCCCGCGCGGTGTCCCGCGCGGTGCCCCGCGCGGCACCCCGCCCCGCGCGGCGCCCGCGCGGTGCCCGCGCGGGTGCCCCGCGCGGCGCCCCGCGCGGTGTCCCGCGCGGTGCCCCGCGCGGCACCCCGCCCCGCGCGGCGCCCGCGCGGGTGCAGGCCCGCGCGGTGCCCGCGCGGGTGCCCCGCGCGGTGCCCCGCGGGTGTGGGTGCGGGTCCGCGCGGCGCCCGCGCGGGTGCCCCGCGCGGCGCCCGTGCGGTTGCGGGCCCGCGCGGTCCCGTCGCCGCTTGCGGCGGCGTCCGTCCGCAGCTCTCCTCCGCGCGATGCCCTAGCGGCACCGCGCGTCTCCGCCGCCCGTTCCGTGCCCTTGCATGATGACGATGATGGCGACGGTAACGGGGTTGACTGAGGAACCCAAGAACTTGACGAAAGAGACGACGGAGAAATCCGGAAAAATTACTAAAAATTATTTTACTAACCGGAGATCGTCGGGAAGGTCGCCCGGTCGTGATTTTGCCTTCGGATCGGTGTTCGGGACGATCGGGCTCCTTCTCTTTTTCCTTCTCCTTCCTTCGTCTAGGGTTCCGTCTTTTTCCTTTTTCCCTTTTCTTTCTCTCCTCACCGGTTAGGGTTTTTATTTCTCTTTTCTTTCCTTTCCGATAATCGGGATCCCTTATATAATCCGTACTTTATCTTTAATTAATTTCTCTTTAATTCGTACGTAAGAGAATTATTATTTTTCGTCTTGGATAATTAATTAACTAATTAATTATCCCCTACGAGATAAGCCACCTTATCTCTAACGGGTGCACGATATTTTGCACGGATTCCGATGCACGACTAATCACCGTATCACTTTGAATCCCGTTCTGGGGGATCCCGGTATCGGATTTCAGATCCGATCGCGCCGTCGGCTTTCTTTTTCCGCGCTCTATCGCAGAAAAATACTAGCACCTCACAGTAGCCAACTTTTAAGAATTGAATAATTTTATTTCACTTAAAGGCTTAAATGACTACATGTAAGTCAAAAATACCCCGAAAGGCCGGATCACTACACATACCTTCTCTTGTGGACATCACTTTGTTGATTGAGGTGTTGCATCGCTTCGTATATGTGGGAAATACTGCATATACGGCAGATCTGTTGCCGAACCCGGGTTGTGACTTACACTCGGGGCGTGACAGCTCACCTGCACTTTTGAGTGCCTCTGTTTTGCTTTGCGCCTACGGGTGCCTTTGGTTCTCGCCAACAGATCATTTTATATAGTTAGTTATCAGAAACTTATTTATTTTTAATTTCGTTTGATTGCCGAAAGAAAATTACTTTGTTATTTAATAATCTCTGTTTTCTGAAATTTTGCAAATGATAGACCAGTTGCTTAAATTAATTTATTTCAGAACTTTTGTTATTTATTTCGTTGTATGCTTAATTCGACTAATATGGTGTATGGTTGTTTACCCAGGCACCGAGACTATTTTATCGGGCGGGGACAGGTCCGAATGAACGCTAGATGCAGTTGTCGTCGAGTCGTTTTTTTTTATTTTGTTCGTTTTTAGTGTAGTTAGATGTGTTTAATTAAACTTCCTATCTAGCATTTAATTTATTCGTTTCTGCTTCATTGTTAATTATGGAATCTATTGAACCAAATGTCCTTTTAGTATTTTTGTTGAAAACCTTAGTTTTTCAATCATAATAATTAGTTTGATTCTTATCTTAATTTTGTTATTGCCTAATAAATCTAGTTCTTCGAATTTGATAATATTCTTTGTGATCATCGTTATGTGTGTTCTCAATTTGATTTTGTAGCCTTGCATATTTGCTTATCTAGCAAGTACGTTGTCACGCCCCGGGCCCCAGCGGAAGCTTACCCGGCACGTGCACAGACAAGGCGTCTACGACAACAAAATTGAAGGGAAGCAATATACACAACCTACTAGTAATCAGAGCACAACACAACTAAACTATGCATAAAAGAGAAGAGTAGAACATTTACAAGTTGTCCTCATGTCTCAAACATGGAATCTCACTATTTCATCTTGATTATACAAGTTTAGAAGTTTTCTACTTATATCTCACTACACTAGATGGCACTAATGACATAATGTCCATTTATATATGATCATGTGCATAACATGTCCCAATAATTCTATAATAGGTATAGTTATTCTCTGTTCACGAAAATTCCTATTCAAAGCCCTCTTAAAGTGCCCATGCACATATAATGTTTACCTCTACTACCTATAGTATGAAATTTTCTACACATGAAGGGGTTCAAATGCATAATCATGAATCATGATAAATCAAATGATGCATGTTTAATATAACAATGATGCCCTAAAAATCTATAGAAGACATAGGGGGAGTTCACCCATTTCGGTGAAGTCAAACTCACCGGATAGTTGCTAAATCCTTATGAAGGATCCCAACCAAGATGCCCACACTTCCTCTTATGCCCTAAGAGAAGTTTCCAAATGGTTAAAACATCACAAAAACCTAATCACAAAATTTCTTAAAAATCATAAGGAAAATAGGTGAAAAATACCTTAGGTTGAGAAATCTTGCTAAATCTTGAAATCCAAACAAGAAAAGCTTCAAAACCAACCTACAAGAGTGTTCTACACCCATCAATTCCACCCCAAAAGCTAGAAATCTAAAAGCCCCAAATAAACCCTAGTTTTTCCAAAAATTAGGTTTTCCTACAAAAATCCCAAAAGAATAGGGAAAGAAAGTGTTCCAAACTTCTTTTAGGCTAAAATCCCACCTTGAAATGCAAAGGATAGAAATTAGGGCTTCAAACTTCCTTCTTCTTCGAGCCCTTGCCTTCCTTCAAGCTATTGAAACAAGCTCCAATGGCGGAGAAGAGAAGGTTGAAGAAAAACCCAAGTAGAGAGATGTGTTGGAGAAGAAAATCCAAGAAGAGCTCTCCCTCTCTCTCTCTCTAACACTCTCTCTTGCACTCTCCAAATGAGAGGAAAAGAGAGGAAGAAGAGGGTTAAAAACACTAACGTAACAAAATCCCAAAAGCCCCCTGCAAGAAATGTAATTACATTTCTTACTGGGTTGTCCAGACCAAAACGGTTCGGACAGCCCCAAAACGATCCGGACCCCAAAGGTGGAATTTCCCAGATTCGCGCAGACAGTCCGGACTGTCCCCAGACGGTTCGGACCCCGAAGCCAAAAACCTCAAAATTTTAAATTTTTCAAAAATTTCCGATTTATGCCCAAACTCTGCGAAAACCTTCTAAAACCTTCCGGAAGCTTACAAAAACATCCGAAGGGTATCATTCAACCCTTCACACACTCAAATTTCGCAATTTGCTAAAGTTCAGTGTACTACAATCACCCCTCCTAAAAAGGAGTTTCGTCCGCGAAACTAGAAGTCAAGTACCTCAATTCTCCGGCTGAAAAAGATGAGGGAAATGCTCCTGAAGCGCGCTCTCCAGCTCCCAAGTAACCTCGCGATCCTCGTGATTGCTCCAAAGTACCTTCACATAAGGTATCTCGCGATTCCGAAGTTTCTTCACCTCACGAGCCAAAATCCTCACTGGATGCTCTTCGAAGCTCAAGTCCTCGCGTAGTTCCAACGGGGCGAAGTCCACCACATGAGATGGATCAAAAACATACTTCCGGAGCGTCGAAACATGAAATACATTGTGCACTCCCGATAGGTTAGGTGGTAGAGCAAGTCGATACGCCACTGGGCCGATACGCTCCAAAATCTCAAAAGGTCCAATAAATCGGCGACTTAGCTTCCCCCGGATGCCAAATCTCTTGACTCCCCGAGTCGGCGATACCTTTAGGAAGACATGGTCCCCCACTTGAAATTCCAAATTGCGTCGACGCTTATCAGTGTAACTTTTTTGTTGACTCTGAGCTGAAATCAAACGTTCTCGCGCTAATTGAACCTTGTCTTCGGCCTCTTGAAGTACATCAGGGCCTAAAATCAATCGTTCTCCCACCTCGCTCCAATGAAGAGGTGATGAGCACTTTCTTCCATAAAGAGCCTCGAATGGCGCCATCTTGATACTTGCTTGATAACTATTGTTATAAGCAAACTCGGCCATCGGTAGATGTTGATGCCAACCACTCTGATAATCCAAAACACAAGCTCTGAGCATGTCCTCCCTGTATGGTTCGCTCAGACTGCCCATCACTCTGGGGGTGGAAATCTGTACTGAAATCCAACTGCATGCCTAGGGCCTCGTGAAGGCTCCTCCAAAAATGAGATGCGAATCTTGGATCTCGATCGGAAACTATAGAACAGGCACTCCATGCAATCACACAATCTCATCAAGGTAAATTTGTGCAAGCTTCTCTCTAGACCAAATAGTATGGATAGGGATAAAATGAGCAGATTTGGTTAACCTATCCACGACCACCAAAATAGCATCATGCCCAGCCTGTGAGCGAGGCAATACCACAACGAAATCCATGGTGATCCTCTCCCACTTCCACACGGGGATGGGTAAACTCTGCAACTTACCTGCCGGAAGTCGGTGCTCGGCTTTCACTTGTTGACATGTCAAGCATTGAGCCACAAATTTTCCAACATCTTTCTTCATGCCGGGCCACCAATAAAGCAACCTTAAGTCCTTGTACATTTTGGTGCCACCTGGGTGAAGAGAATAAGGACCTCGGTGTGCTTCCTTCAAGATCTCATCTTTGATATCCAAATCCGCCGGTACATAAAGTCGACTTCGAAAATGAAGTACGCCGTGTGTGAGGACTCGGATCCCCGCGATAGGATTACTGTTGGATCAGCAGCTTCTGGAGGCCCGTGTTGCGTGTCGGAGGTGTTTGTGCGCATATCGAACCTCAGGATTGGATCCAGTGTGAAATTTGGATTAAGAATACCTGTCCGGATCCCTTCGACAAACTTTAGAGGTGGAATTTGGCAAAACGGATATCAGATTTGGACTCAGCGCGCGAAAACGATGAAGATGGACTATTTACTTGTATTTTTCGAAGCCCGGATGCCAAAACACTAATTTCGAGGCACTTGTTTATTGTTCTGGCCGGCGGGCAGCACCGGTGGCGACGGGTAGGCGGCGGAGCGCGGCGGCGCGGGCGCGGGCAGGCGAGTGCGCGACGGCGGGCAGGCTGGTCCACGAACTTGGGTGTGCACCGGGACCAACGGACTTCGGCTTGGACACGTGGCGCACGTTGTTTGGTTGGTCAACGCACGCGAGACAGCGCGCCGGGTGCGGCCCACGGTGGACCCACCAGGCCACGTGTCGCTCGCCCATTGGCGGGTGCAGCGACCTGGCTGGCCTGGCGCGGACCGCGGCGCGTGCACCCCGCTGTGGACCGCGTCGCCACGTGGCGCGCCGCGATTGGCGGGCGCTCATGCGTTGGGCGCGCGGGGCGCGGAGCGGCGACGTGACGGGCCGTGGAGGATTCGGGCGCTCACAGTAGTGGGCCGGGCCGGTTTCAGGCGCCCGAATCCGGATTTTTTTTCCTTTCTTGTGGGCTGGGCTATAAATAGCCCCTTTGGGCTTCTTTTTTAGGGCTTTCTCGAGCTCCTCTTGGGTTGAGGCCTTAAGGAAGGTTGTTCCTCACCTTGTCCTCTACTTCTTGATGGATTCCCAGAATTTTTGGAGGCCGCGGCATTGATGTTTCCTGCAATGCGGCGCGCTTCGACGTTTCTTTGATTTTGGGCTTTTCCGTCGACGTTTCTTCCACGGACTCTCCTGTGCTCATCCGATGGAGTTTTGAGCCGATTATTGTGGCAGCGCGTTCACGAGAGGTACGCCTTCGATTTCTGTGTTGATCACTTTGCTCCGTTTCTAGTTTTTGGTGGTGTTCCCAAGGTACCTTTTGACCGCTTGTAATGCTGTTATGTTTGGGACAGCGGTGGAGTATTCTGGGATTTCTCAGCCTACGGGCATCAGATCAGGGCATGTGAGGACTCGATCGGCATCTACGCTTCGAGAGGAACGCAACCGTACTTTTATCGAAATTTTTGGAGGTCATTTCAAAGGTGATGTTTTAGCTTCTTCCTGACTGATTTCCGCAGACTTTTGTTCTTGAGGGATTTTGACTTACCGCAATGTTCTATTTATATCTTGGCCTACAAGTGTCGGAACGAGGAGTATAAATTCTCGATTTGCATCTATTCGTCGCGAGGATCACAGCCGAGAATTTTTTGGATTTTTTAGAGGACTACACGCAGGTGAAAAATTCCCTTCTCTGTGCTGTTTTGGCAAAACAGCAAGTGCTGTTTGGTTTGTTGTTGGGGCGTTGATTGTGGTGTTGGCTGTGATGTTGGTTTGAGCAGAGGTTTGCGCGACCGTGTACCGAGGGTGCGGTTTCGGCGGATTTTGTTAGCGTGTGGCTACGCACTTCACCGACTTTGGCTTTGCCCCGCGAAAAGAGATTCAGGTGGGTTGCTTCGTCTCCAGAACCGATGGACGGTTCTCTAATTCTATATGATAGAATGCATGCATGTTAGTGTACCGATATATGGTTGAGATGTAAGCTTGTTAATGGTATTTGTTTGAGAAATAGATATGATATTCATGTTATGCCTAATGGAAACTTGCAAGATAAAATATTCATGTTATGTTAAATGAGAGCTTGCATGATATTGTTATCCATGTTATGGTAATTGAAAGCTTACATAGGTGTAGTATTTCCCTATGAGATTGAGAGCATGCATGATTTAATGTACAACCATTAGGATTGAGATGTAAGCATGAGAGTGGCCTAGATCACGTGGATTGATGCTTACTTGATTTATTGTACATGTTTTGGAGGATTGAGATCTCGCATATTGTAAAACGATATTCATATTATGCTAGATGAGGTAAAAGCATGTTTGTGAGAGATGATGTTTCCTATTATTGATTGTTGGAACTTGACCTAGCTCCCTGTCATATGATGCATGTTGAAACCAGACTAGTGGAGAACCTTCACTTGGGCTAGGTTCTTTTATGCTTTAGACATCCCACACTTCGGTTATTTCCTGGACATAGAGTTTCCTCGCCCGGGTAGTGGGCCGAGAGGTCAGGTTATTGTGGGACATAGTTTGCACTCATGCCTGGGGGCTGAGTGGAGCCTGGTAGCTGAGTTAGACCAGTGCTAGTGTTGTTGGGAGCCGTTTGGGTTGACGGTGGTCCCGGGCCGTCGAGTGTCTTCCGGTTGACGGTCGCGCCCCTCGAGTGACGCTCCAGAGCTAGACCTGTTACTATACTATCGCGACTTGTCGATGCTGTCACTCTGGCTGGGCCTTTTTTAGGCAGTCACAGATGCAGTCCCTCTGGCTGGGCCTTTTTTAGGCAGTCACGGACGCCCTACGTAAGTCCAGTCCTCCTTGGATGTAATGGCAGTAGATAGGCGCAGGCTTGACTGGACCCTATGTGGCAGTCAGTTCGATTGGGTCGATTGAGCATCTTGGGTCCGAGTGGTTGCATATCTTTCATCTGTATCACTCTTTGAGCATTTAGATAGAGGCATGATAGCTGTAGAGTATCTTCAGCTTTTCTTATTCAGTTTTTACTGCATCGTTATCTTATGCCTCTAGTAGACTTAGTGGGCAGGCCGTCGGGCCTGGTGGCGGTACCCACTGAGAACTACGTGTTGGTGTAGTTCTCACACCCGTTGGGGGTTCTCCCCCTCTTTTTTTTTTTCCTCTCCTTGGTTTTGCTGAGTCATTTCCGGGTGTTGCTGATTCTGCTGTTGCTGTTCGAGGCGAGGGAGTCGCGAGCTAGATCCCTACCTGTATTTGGAGAGTAGCTGTACCCCCACATTGGAGATTTGTAGTACAGTTAGTAGATTAGTTTTATTTTTTTTCACTTTTGAGAGACTATTGTATTATGAGGATCTGACTTGTACTGAGAGCCTGTACACTGATATATTATTTAGTTACCTCCCTGTTGAGCTATTGGTTATTGTATCAGAGGATATTGTATGTGGATTATTTTTGGGAGATGGAGATTGTATCATTATTTCCAGTTGTACAGTGGTTGGATTTTAGTTTTATAGTAGTTTCCTTTATAGCTCTGATATCTGTTTAGCTGTAGTACCTTTTCTTGCAGGTTGGACGCTTCGCCTATGCGGGGTTTTGTATAGGCGGCGGATCTGTTGGTGAGCCCGGGTCGCAGTTTCGACCCCGGGGCGTGACACCGTGATCATCCACATGAAACTCACCTGCTCGGCCATCCACAAGTGTAGCCCGAATCTTTTCCAAACTAGGATCTTGGACTTGTTTCATCTTGATCCTTTCCATAAGGGTCGGTTGCAACACCAATGCCATCAATCTCTTGGGTGTCTCGGGTGCTACATTTGCTTTGCCAAGGTGGTAAAGAATAGTCAAATCATAATCCTTAAGCAACTCCAACCATCTGCGCCGCCTAAGATTCAGCTCCCTTTGGATAAAGAGGTATTTTAGACTTTTATGATCGGTATATACCTCATAATGCTCACCGTATAAATAGTGTCGCCAAAGCTTCAATGCAAATACCACAGCGGCCAATTCCAAATCATGAGTGGGATAGTTTTTCTCGTAATCCTTTAATTGACGAGAGGCATAGGCAATAACCTTCTCGTTCTGCATCAAAACACAACCTAGCCCTCCCAAAGAAGCATCACTGTAGATCACATATCCTGCTCCGGTTGTAGGCAAAGCCAAGATCGGGGTGGTGGTCAACCGTTCCTTCAATTCCATGAAGCTTCTCTTACACACATCACTCCAAATAAACTTGGTGCCCTTATGTGTGAGTTGCATGAGGGGAGTAGATAACCTTGCAAATCCCTCAACAAAACGCCGATAGTAGCCGGCTAGTCCGATGAAGCTCCGAATCTTGGTGATGTTCGTCGGTCTAGGCCAATCCTTGATTGCCTCTATTTTTTTGGGGTCCACAGCTATTCCTTTATCTGATATTATATGACCCAAGAACGCTACCTCTCGTAGCCAAAACTCATATTTCTTCAACTTGGCGTGGAGCTCTTTCTCCCGAAGTAATTGCAATACATGTCGCAAGTGATCCTCATGCTCTTTATCACTTCGAGAGTACACCAAAATGTCGTCGATGAACACCACGACGAATCTATCCAAAAAGGGTTTGAAGACACGGTTCATCAAATCCATAAAAGCTGCCGGGGCGTTGGTGAGCCCAAACGGCATAACAGTAAACTCGTAGTGTCCATACCGTGTCCTAAAAGCTGTCCTAGGAACATCCTCAGGCTTGATCTTGAGTTGGTGGTATCCAGACTAAAGGTCAATATTCGAATACACTCTTGATCGTTGGAGTTGATCAAACAAATCATCAATCCTCGGCAATGGATACTTACTCTTAATTGTGACCTTGTTAATTTCACGATAATCCACGCAAAGGCGAAGCGATCCATCCTTTTTCTTGACGAACAAAACTGGCGCTCCCCAAGGTGAAATGCTCAATCAGATAAAGCCTTTTTCCAACAAGTCTTGAAGCTGCGCTTTGAGCTCTTTTAACTCTGCCGGTGCCATCCTATATGGTGCCTTCGAGATTGGGGTAGTTACAGAGATCAGATCTACCACAAACTCGATCTCTCTGTCCGGAGGCATCCCCGGTAGCTTTGCAGGGAACACATCAGCAAACTCTCGCACAATCGGGATATCCTCCACTCTCGGAGTCTCACTGCTCCGATCCACAAGGGTAGCCAAGTAGACGACACATCCACTCCTAATCAATTGTTTTGCTTTGGTGGAAGAGATAATCATCGCAAATAACGAACTATTGTAGCCTTTGAACACAAATTCCTTTTGTCCCGGTTCTCGGAACATCACGAGTCGACTCTCACAATCAATGGTAACATGATACCTTGTGAGCCAATCCATGCCCAAAACCACATCGAACTCTCCAAGTCGATGGAGGGCCAACAAATCTGCCGACAAAATCCAATCCCCAATCCTAATAGGGCAACTAGGGGAATACTCCCGAATCTCCAAAGTATGATCGGGAACTAAGACTCGTCCCGGATGCAAAGTAGGAACTAACTCAATGCCATGCAACTCGACAAACAGCCGGTCAATAAATGAATGAGATGCACCAGTGTCAAATAAAGCTCGAACTCGAATGCTATGAATCAAGATAATACCTGCAACAACGTCCTCTGCCGCTGACGCCTCCTCTGCTTGGGCCGCATACATGCGCCCGCTCAGAGCCTGCCATGGCCCCTCGTACTGTCGCAACGCCGGTGGTCGCCCTGACTGAGAGTAGGTGGGTGGGGTCACCTGTCTTGGAATAACTGGTGACAATGCTGATGAAGGTGTCGGTGTCGAGCCTCTCGGGCACTCTGATCGAAAATGGCCCTCCTGGCCATAAAGGTAGCACTTGCCTCCACGCTGCGGGCATTGTGGTGGCACATGGGGTCCACCACAAATCACGGAACGTGGCGGTCGCCGACGGTCATGTCACGCCCCGGGTGAAAACCAGAACCCGGGCTCGCCAACAGATCCGCCGTGCACACGGAATTTTCTATGTACACGAAGCGTCGGTAACCTGCTCAGATATAAGATATACAGTAAAAGAGCATAATACATAGCTGAACTAATAAGAACTACATAATATCTCAGACTGAAAATAAAATAAAGCTGTAATAAATACAATACACTCCCCGCTCACCAAAATAATACATCCAGCTGGCCAAAGCCAGACCTCAAAATAAAAATAAACTACTACAGTCTGAGTAAATTGGGTATAATATCCGTCTAACAGCAGCTCTCAACCTCACAGGAGATCTATCTACTCAGCGATCCCCTTACCTCGAACAGCTGCAGATGTCCCAGCAACTCCCGCAGAAGACTCTGCAAAACAGAGAAAAGAAAAAGAGGATAAACAACAATGGGGGTGAGAACCACTAGTAAACCAGTAGCCTCCCCCTGTGGGTAAAGTCTCAAACTCCGACGTACCCACTAAGTCTACCAGAGGCAAAAAGGAAGAAGGAAAGTGGTAAGCTATAAGACTGCTGAAACTGGAAAAACTACCAATGGTATGCCTCTAAATGCAGTGTCAAAAGGAATGACTGTATGTATGCATCAGTAACCGCATCTGTCCAAATAAACCCAATCTAGCCACCAGTAAAAACTGGTACTGCCTGCTCAAACTGTCTCAAGAACTCAATAGGGTACCAGCACACATGGCTCGTAATCCCAGTAAGTAACAGACCAGCACACATGGCTCGGTCATAAGCCAACATCCGGAGTGGCACTCGAGGGGAGCGACCCACACGAGTAAAGTAACCAATATCTCACAAGTATCACAATATAGCAGGACTGGCTCATGACTATGCTCAAGTGGGAAAATCCATCCACTAAAGAGAACCCTGATCCCCCAATCTGATGCAAAGATCGACATTCGGTCAACCGCCTAATGTCCGCGGTTACCGCAATACCCCACAAGTCCACAATCTGATAACATAGACAATATCTGGTCAACCGCCTACTATCCGCGGTTGCCGCAATCCTCCATAAAACTATAATCAAGTACCACCTGTCCCAAACACCAAGGTCCCGACTACACTGTCCCAAATCCCTGCTCGAACCCGAGCAACATGAATCAAAAGTCTAAATGCAAAGGAGAAAAGAAATAATCATGGTTTCTCCTAAGTCAAGTCCCAATATGATAGTGTAGCAATAAATAGTGGCCTATCTAGATGTCCATACAAGCATGCAAATGTCCTCATGAAAGATAAAAGAAAGTGTATCAATTAGTAGCTCCACATGTGTATCAAATATTAGCTTTGCATAGATATAACCATCATGTCAACATCACTAACCGACTACATATGTCTATAATCTATGATCCATAATTAAATCATCCATTTTCATGAAAGGTTAAGTACCAACATGGCATGCTAACATATCACCATCACAGTATATCAATCCTACAAAATAGGCCAATGATTAATCAGGATAGTTTATTAAAGCATGATTTCTAATGGGGTGCTAAATAATTTAGGGGTCTCACTAATAGTCCTAGTGAGTAAATCGCAGTAAGAGGTAAGCAACAACCACCCACCTGGCACGCAAATCCACACCCAAAAAGGCTCCCCACTGTCCACAGTCCTCTAATAGCGCAATCCGTCGAAAACAGTGTACTACAGCACAAAACAACGCACCCGGTGTAAATACAAATCCCAAAAATACAGCCTTTGCTATTTTTCCAAACAGCACGAAAAAAAGAGGGATTTTCACCTCTGTACAGTGCTTCGAAAATTCCAGAAAAAATACGGTTACGTTCCTTGCGATGAGTAGATCGAAATCGACTACTTATACGCCTTGATCCGATGCTCCTAGGCCAAGATATAAATCAGAGAAGTCGATGCTGTCCAGAAAATACCACAGTAAAAAGGGGGGTCAAAGGTGCCTCGGGAACCATGCCAAAAGTGCGAAACGGAGCAAAGTGGTCAACACAAAAAATGAAGCCTTACCTCTTAGGAACACGGTGCCATAGAAATCGCCCAAAAATTCTTCATGGTTTGCCCACGGTGAATTTTTGACTGAACTGCAACGGAAAATGGGCCGAAACTGAAAATCGTCGCAGCGCGCCGCGTCGCAGATAGCTCGCTGTCGGCAACTCCAAAAATTCTGAAACTTCTAGGGGAGATGGAGGACAGAGAGGGGAACAACTTTCATAAAGACCATAGGCTCATTTTCTCTCTCTAGAATTCGAAATGGCAGAGTGAAGAGGGAGGTGGAATTTATAATGGGCCAAATTCCTATTCGGGCTCCACACCAGATCCAGGCCAAAACAGGAAAAAGCAAATCTGTCCATTCATATTGCACCGCGTGTCCCAGAACACGAAACAGCCATGAAAGCCTCCTCAGAAGCTGCCACGTGTCCCAGCCGCCCTCGTGTTCCACGTGCCTCGTGCACGTGGGCGGCTTGAGCCACCCAATGGGAGCATGCCACGTGTCCCCACGCGGTTCACGTGGTCCACGCCCCCCCGGTCTACGCGCCGGGTCTTCCGGAATGTGTCGGCCAATGGGGTGCTGCCACGTGTCACAGACCAGCCGCAATCCTTTACTCCGCCCCCCGACCAATGAGAGGATGCCACGTGGCAAACTGAATCTTTGGTGCTCCCAGTGCACGCCAATCCTGTAGACCGTCCGCCTGCGCGCCTGCCCGCGCCTGCCCGCGCCTGCCCGCGGCCGCGTTCCGCCACTGCGCCGCCGCGCGCCGCGTTGCTCCGCCGTCCGCCGCTTGCCGCCGGTTGCCAGAACAGTAATTCCGGCAGCCGGAGTTACTGTTTCGGTGAACAGTGATTTTGGCGTCGAAAAAAAGTAAATACACCATTTTGATCGTTTTCCCGCGCTGAGTCCAAATCCGCCGTCCGTTTTGCCAAATTCTCATCCGAAATTTTGCCGAAAGCCCCCAGAAAAGCCCACTTGATCCGATTTTCGCGCCGGGTTCATTTCTGAGGTGCGTTTTCGATACTACAAGCTCCAATACACTATGTAAGCTTCCTATAGTCACTATTAATGCTACAAAAATCTCTACAAAAGTCTGGATCATCACATCCTCCCCCACTAAAAAGAGTTTCGTCCTCGAAACGAAAGTCACAACTCCAGTCTGCGTCTCGATCAAGTAAGGGTAGGTGTCCATCAACTCCGGCTCTAGCTCCCAAGTAGACTCGCGCTCGTCATGGTTGCTCCAAAGGATCTCCACGTAGGGAATGACCCAACTACGTAATTCTCCCACCTCTTGATCCAGAATCCGTAGTGGGCGCTCCTCGCACTCTAATCCTCGCGGCACAATCGATCGTCATGAAGTACTGAGCTCACCCGTCCATCCCGAGCATCCTATTTGAGTCCCGCAGCCGCCTCAAAACCATTTGGTTTGCTGGCATAATCCAGGACTCAATCTACACCGGGCAGGACCAATGACACTCCTCCACGTGCAAGATGTGGTCGGGAATCTGAACCTCCCGTGCACGTGGTAACCGTCATACCCCTAACCCATGCAATGATGCAAATGCTCTACTAACAAATAAATAGGATGCTCCTATAAAACAAAGTACGAGTCCTAATGCCAGAAGGTTAAGTGATACCTGTCACCACGTGAACGGTTGCTGCAATGTCCTCCACCTGAGCGGCGTAAACCCGACCGCTCTAAGCCGGTGGCCGGTGATCAGAAGGGTGGAAGGAAGGTGACCTGCTCACTGGAGCAAAAGGCTGCTGAGCTGACGTCCTCCGCTGGAATACACTAGGAGCTGAGGCTGAAGATGGTGCTGCTAATGTCGACAGAGGGCAGGAAGCTCGCAGATGTCCAGACTGCCCACAAAGATAGCAGCGTCCCCACCGCTGATCACAAGTATTAGCATAATGCGGACCTCCACAGAAGATACATCGATCTGGATACTGCGGCTGTCCCGACTGCTGTCGTCCCAGCGATTGCGGCTGTGATCCCTGCTGCTGCTGCCGGTGCGGCCTCTGGGATCCACCAGGCCCTCGTTGCTCAGAACGCCCACGACCATGAAACTGAGGCCGTGACGGTCGTGGTGGCCTCCAAGAACTAGCCCGTCCTCCATCATCAGGTGCTGGTCGCTTCCTGTCGAAACTCTGTGCGATCATACCGCCTCGCCTGGCAACCATGTGGTCTCCTCTCTCTACCCACTTGGCATGCTCCACAGCCTCCTCGAGTGTCTGAAGCTGCTGGGCATGCACCAAAGTATAAACCTCAGGGCGGAGACCTGCCTCAAACAACTCCACCTGATGGGGTCCATCTCGAGCGACGAATGGCACGCAGTTAAGCAACTGCGTGAACTCCTGAAAGTAAGCCTGTACTGACCGGTCGCCCTGCTGCAGGTTCTTCAAATCATCCTCCAGCTTCCGCTTAACACTCGTAGAAAAATAAGTATCCAAGATCATCCGTCGGAACTCCGACCAATGTAGCTGTCGGGTAATCTGAAACTCCAAGGGCTCCACCCGATGCCACCAAGCGTCCGCATCTCCATCCAAACAATGAACTGCCATATGAACCCGGTACTTCGGGTCAATGAAGAAATCTCTAAACAGCTTCTCCATCGCTGTGAACCATGATCCAATCTCCCAAGGCTGAGTGTTCCACCCCGAGAATCTGGGCGGTCCATGCTGACAAAACTTGGCGAGCTTGTCAGCTATCTCCTGCTCCTCCGCCGGGGTCAACGGCTGAATCGCTCCCCGGGCCCCGCTACTAGACGATGGCGCTGACGGCGCACGAGGTTCAACAAGTGGTGCTGGGGCCTCCAAAACCGTCGAAGGCGGTGCCTCCCTCTGGGCTAATAACTGATCAATCCTCTGCTCTTGCCGGCGGTGACCCTCAGCCAGTTGGGCCACCATAGCCCTCAGCTCGCACAACTCCGAAGATCCGGTCTGCTCCGGCTCCTCAGGGGGTGTAGGGGTACCCCGAGTAGGGATCCGACGTCGGGGAGGCATCCTGCCACCAGAAAACACAATAAAAAAACCGAACCACACACAACCCAATCTAGCGAAAGTCAAAGACATCCTCATATTAGCTTTATGTTGTCTGCAGCCAACATAACTGTCCACAGAAACAGGATATGTCGATCCCTCTTCACTCACTGGAAGAGTCAAATAACCCAATCACCGACTTTCGCCTAAGAACATCACGTCTCTCACGCCCTATCATCCTAGGGTCCAACAAAAGCCTAGGGTTTCCTAAGTCTCAACTGACCTATCCCTAAGCTCTGATACCAACTTAATCTGTCACGCCCCGGGTGAAAACCAGAACCCGGGCTCGCCAACAGATCCGCCGTGCACACGGAATTTCCTATGTACACGAAGCGTCAGTAACCTGCTCAGATATAAGATATACAATAAAAGAGCATAATACAGAGCTGAACTAATAAGAACTACATAATATCTCAGACTGGAAATAAACTAAAGCTGTAATAAATACAATACACTCCCCACTCACCAAAATAATACATCCAGCTGGCCAAAGCCAGACCTCAAAATAAAAGTAAACTACTACAGTCTGAGTAAATTGGGTACAATATCCGTCTAACAGCAGCTCTCAACCTCACAGGAGATCTATCTACTCAGCGATCCCCTTACCTCGAATAGCTATAGATGTCCCAGCAGCTCCCGCAGAAGACTCTACAAAATAGAGGAAAGAAAAAGAGGATAAACAACAATGGGGGTGAGAACCACTAGTAAACCAGTAGCCTCCCCCTGTGGCTAAAGTCTCAAACTCCGACGTACCCACTAAGTCTACCAGAGGCAAAAAGGAAGAAGGAAAGTGGTAAGCTATAAGACTGCTGAAACTAGAAAAACTACCACTGGTATGCCTCTAAATGCAGTGTCAAAAGGAATGACTGTATGTATGCATCAGTAACCGCATCTGTCCAAATAAACCCAATCTAGCCACCAGTAAAAACTGGTACTGCCTGCTCAAACTGTCTCAAGAACTCAATAGGGGACGAGCACACATGGCTCGTAATCCCTGTAAGTAACAGACCAGCACACATGGCTCGGTCATAAGCCTACATCCAGAGTGGGACTCGAGGGGAGCGACCCACATGAGTAAAGTAACCAATATCTCACAAGTATCACAATATAGCAGGACTGGATCATGACTATGCTCAAGTGGGAAAATCCATCCACTAAAGAGAACCCTGATCCCCCAATCTGATGCAAAGATCGACATCCGGTCAACCGCCTAATGTCCGCAGTTACCGCAATACCCCACAAGTCCACAATCTGATAACATAGACAATATCTGGTCAACCGCCTACTATCCGCGGTTGCCGCAATCCTCCATAAAACTATAATCAAGTACCACCTGTCCCAAACACTAAGGTCCCGACTACACTGTCCCAAATCCCTGCTCGAACCCGAGCAACATGAATCAAAAGTCTAAATGCAAAGGAGAAAAGAAACAATCATGGTTTCTCCTAAGTCAAGTCCCAATATGATAGTGTAGCAATAAATAGTGGCCTATCTAGATGTCCATACAAGCATGCAAATGTCCTCATGAAAGATAAAAGAAAGTGTATCAATTAGTAGCTCCACATGTGTATCAAATATTAGCTTTGCATAGATATAACCATCATGTCAACATCACTAACCGACTACATATGTCTATAATCTATGATCCATAATTAAATCATCCATTTTCATGAAAGGTTAAGTGCCAACATGGCATGCTAACATATCACCATCACAGTATATCAATCCCACAAAATAGGCCAATGATTAATCAGGATAGTTTATTAAAGCATGATTTCTAATGGGGTGCTAAATAATTTAGGGGTCTCTCTACTAGTCCTAGTGAGTAAATCGCAGTAAGAGGTAAGCAACAACCACCCACCTGGCTCGCAAATCCACACCCAAAAAGGCTCCCCACTGTCCACTGTCCTCTAATAGCGCAATCCGTCGAAAACAGAGTACTACAGCACAAAACAACACACCCGGTGTAAATACAAATCCCAAAAATACAGCCTTTGCTATTTTTCCAAACAGCACGAAAAAAAGAGGGATTTTCACCTCTGTACAGTGCTTCGAAAATTCCAGAAAAAATATGGTTGCGTTCCTTGCGACGAGTAGATCGAAATCAACTACTTATACGCCTTGATCCGATGCTCCTAGGCCAAGATATAAATCGGAGAAGTCGATGCTGTCCAGAAAATACCACAGCAAAAAGGGGGGTCAAAGGTGCCTCGGGAACCATGCCAAAAGTGTGAAACGGAGCAAAGTGGTCAACACAAAAAATGAAGCCTTACCTCTTAGGAACACGTTGCCACAAAAATCGCCCAAAAATTCTTCATGGTTTGCCCACGGTGAATTTTTGACTGAACTGCGACGGAAAATGGGCCGAAACTGAAAATCGTCGCAGCGCGCCGCGTCGCAGATAGCTCGCTGTCGGCAACTCCAAAAATTCTGAAACTTCTAGGGGAGATGGAGGACAGAGAGTGGAACAACTTTCATATAGACCATAGGCTCATTTTCTCTCTCTAGAATTCGAAATTGCAGAGTGAAGAGAGAGGTGGAATTTATAATGGGCCAAATTCCTATTCGGGCTCCTCAGAAGCTGCCACGTGTCCCAGCCGCCCTCGTGTTCCACGTGCCTCGTGCACGTGGGCGGCTTGAGCCACCCAATGGGAGCATGGCACGTGTACCCACGCGGTTCATGTGGTCCACGCCCCCGGTCTATGTCACGCCCCCGGGTCAGAACTGTACCCCGGGCTCGCCAACAGATCCGCCGCCCCTACAGGAAGCCCCGTAGAGACGTAGCGTCCAACCTGCAAGTAAGTATCTAAACTAACAGATATCAGAGCTGTAAAAATAAAACTAACAGTAAGAAGTAAATCTGTCCCACAATAATATACATAAAGTCCTCGCTCAAATACAGGAAACTCTCAAAAGAAAACAGAAGAGTACAACTCGATAGGCTCTTGAATCGTCGAAATCCAATATCCAGATGCGAAGATAAAATTCCGCGAAGTCGCTGCTGTCAAGATTCCAAACTGTAGCAAAGGGGCGTAAAAATGTACCCCAAACCCTCAAAAAAGCTCATTTCTGGGAAAAATGATCAACACGGAAAACGTAAATATACCTCTCGTGCAACCGCTGGCGAAGAAATCGTCCAAAAATGTGGTCGGGGTAGCTCTGCAGGTCTCCCGGACTAAACTGCGACGGAAATGGGCCTCCAATAGTAAACTGTCGCTCCGCACTACGAGGCAGAAGAAGCAGTCGTCGCGGCTTCCCAAAAATCTGAAACTTTACCAGAAGATTGGCAAGAGGGAGAGGAAGAATTTTTGTATTAAGCACAAGAGCTGAATCCCACGAGAAAGGGTGGAAAAATCCACCCCAAGCCGGCCTTTATATAGGCCTCAAAAGAAAAAGCCCAAAAAAACAAGTCAAATGGGCTCGGGCCCAAAGTTTCGGGCGCCCAAAAACTTTCGGGCGCGCACAGTGTGGCCCGGCCCAAAGTTTTCGGGCGCGCACAGTGCGGCCCGGCCCAATACACGCCGTCGGACGGGATCCACAATCCGTCCGACCCGCCTCTGGGCCTGCCACGTGTCGCCCGAACAGCGAACACCGTTGCTGGCCACTCACCGGCTGCCACGTGTCCCGCCTGCTCGCACAGTAAGGCGGTGGCGCCCGCCAATGAGCGGGCGCCACGTGTCCGCCCGGTTGACCCGCTGCCCGGCCGGCAGAGCGACGTGGGTCGCACGTGGGCACGCGCCCCGAGGCACCTACCGCGCGTCCGGTGCACCACGCACGTTGCACCCGCCAATCAGGGGATGACACGTGTCTCCTGCACCCGGTCCACGCCTACCCCAGCAATTCCGTGGACCGCGCCGCGTGCACCGACCAACCGGTGACTGCCACGTGTCCCCCGCCTGGTCCATGCACCGCCGCGCTCGACCCGGTAGACCGCGCGCCCTGGGCCCGCCAATCAGGCAGTGCCACGTGTCCATGCGCCGGGTCTGTGCACCCCGCCACGCTGCTCCGTGGACCGCGCATCGCAGACCGTCCAATCAGAGCCTGCCACGTGGCATCCCGGCGGTCTACGGCCCCTCCCATGCACCATTTTCCACTAAATACTTCCGGGTGTCCGTTTTTGGGCATCCGGACTCCAAATTAAGCAAATAAATAGTCGTTTTCAAGCGTTTTTCCGTACTGAATCTATCTACGACCTCGGTTTGGCCTAAATCTTTCCAGAAACTTCGGAAAACCCAGCCGAAAGCCAAAACAGTAAATAAAAGCACACAGGGTCCATCAATAGCACCCAATTGGTGAACTGTGGGCCAGGTACACCAATACTAGGTGTTCTAACTGTGGATCCGTCGAAAAAACACTGCATGGGAATCATGGCCACTACATCCTCCCCCACTAAAAGAAAGTTTCGTCCTCGAAACGAAACAGAGCAAAAACAAACGTATCTCAGCCAGAAGTCTCGAACAGAAAAGGGTAGGAATCTCGCATCGCCGTCTCAAGCTCCCAGGTAGCCTCTCGCTCCTCATGGTTGCTCCAATGGATCTTCACATAAGGTATTGCCCGGTTGCGCAATTCCCTCACCTCTCGAGCCAGAATCCGCAACGGGCGCTCCTCGTAAACCAAGTTCTCGTCAATATCCAAGGATGCGAAGTCAATGACATGAGACGGATCGAACACATATCTCCTCAAGGCTGAAACATGGAAGACATCATGAACACCAGCCAAACGGGGAGGTAAAGCAACTCTATAAGCCACAGGGCCTACCCTCTCAAGCACCTCAAAGGGTCCAATGAAGCGGGGACTAAGCTTCCCACGCACTCCAAACCTCCGGACCCCTTCGAGGGCGAGACCTTTAAGAAGACATGATCACCAACCCGGAACTCAAGGTCTCGCCGCTGAACATCTGCATAACTCTTCTGGCGACTCTGAGCCGTCTCCAAGTGCCGACGTACAACTCGAACCTTCTCTTCCGCCTCCAGTAGTAAATCTGGCCCCAGCGTCCTCCTCTCACCCACATCGCTCCAGTATAGGGGCGACCGACACTTGCGTCCGTACAACGCCTCAAACGGAGCCATCTGAATGCTCGCTTGAAAGCTGTTGTTGTACGCGAACTCAACCAGGGATAAGTGTCGGTGCCAACCTCCTCCAAAATCCATGACGCACGCACGCAACATATCCTCAAGCGTCTGAATGGTGCGCTCCGACTGGCCGTCTGTCTGTGGGTGAAATGCCGTGCTGAAACTAAGCCGAGTACCCATGGCTGACTGTAAGCTCCCCCAAAACCGTGACACAAACCTCGGGTCTCGATCTGAAATAATGGACGCTGGTACTCCGTGCAGCCTCACGATCTCATCCAAATAAAGCTGTGCCAAGCGCTCCAAGGACCAAGTCATCTGCACAGGCAGGAAATGAGCTGACTTGGTAAGTCTATCAACAATCACCCAAACTGCGTCGGCTCCACTCTGTGATCTCGGCAGCCCAGTCACGAAATCCATGGTGATGTGGTCCCACTTCCATTCGGGAATTGGAAGGCTCTGCAGCTTGCCGGCAGGAACACGATGCTCTGCCTTCACTTGCTGGCAAGTTAAACACTGAGCAACAAACCTTCCAATATCCCGCTTCATCCCTGACCACCAAAAGTGTGCCCTAAGGTCCTTATACATCTTAGTACCTCCAGGATGGATGGTATAAGGTGTATAATGGGCCTCTCCCAAAATCTGATCTCTAATCTCCAAATCTGATGGCACACAAACTCGGTCCCTGTACCGTAGTACTCCCGAGCTGTCTACTGAAAAATCCTCTCTCTCATCTACCTGAATCTGAGCCCTGATCCTCTCCAAGTGGGGGTCCTCACTCTGCGTCTCCCTGATCCTGTCCAGCAGAGTGGGCTGCAAGACCATAGTCATAAGCCTCGCAGAGACCCCAGGGGATACTACCTCAATCTGAAGTCGCCTCATCTGCTCTATCAGCTGTGCCTGCTGGGTAATCATCACACTCAAGCTATGCACTGACCTCCTGCTCAAAGCATCTGCCACCACATTGGCCTTACCGGGGTGGTAAAGGATACTCAGATCGTAATCCTTTAACAGCTCCAACCACCGGCGTTGCCTAAGGTTCAGCTCCTTTTGGGTGAACAGATACTTTAAGCTCTTATGATCTGTATAAATCTCGCAATGCTCACCATAGAGGTAATGCCGCCACAGCTTCAGTGCAAAAACAACAGCTGCAAGCTCTAAGTCATGTGTAGGGTAATTCTTCTCATAATCCTTTAATTGCCGTGAAGCATAGGCAATTACCCTACCACGCTGCATAAGAACACAACCCAGTCCACTGTGTGAGGCGTCACTGTAGATCACGAAACCCTCTCCCATAACCGGCAGTGCAAGAACTGGTGCGGAGATCAATCTTCTCTTCAGTTCCTCGAAACTCTGCTGACATCGCTCGGTCCAAATGAACTTCGTCCCCTTCCTTGTCAAGCTGGTCAGGGGAGTAGAGAGCTTCGCAAAGCCTTCCACGAACCGACGATAATAACCGGCTAGGCCCAAGAAACTCCGTACCTCAGAAACCGTCGTCGGCCTCGGCCAATCCCGAACTGTGTCAATCTTCGTCGGGTCGACCGCTACTCCAGCAGCTGAAACAATGTGGCCCAAGAAAGCAACCTCCTGAAGCCAAAACTCGCACTTCTTTAGCTTGGCATACAGCTTCTTATCACGTAGAAGCTGCAGCACTAACCTCAAGTGACCCTCGTGCTCCTCAACGCTCCGGGAGTAAATCAGGATGTCATCAATAAATACAACCACAAATCGATCCAAGTACGGCTGAAAAACCCGGTTCATCAGATCCATGAATGCAGCTGGGGCGTTGGTCAAGCCGAACGGCATAACCGTAAACTCATAATGTCCATACCGGGATCTAAACGCCGTCTTGGGAATGTCCTCGGCCCTCACCCTGAGCTGGTGGTAACCGGACTGGAGATCAATCTTCGAAAATACGGAGGCTCCCTGTAGCTGATCAAACAAGTCATCAATCCGTGGCAGAGGATACTTGTTCCGGATGGTCACTTTGTTCAATTCCCGGTAGTCAACACATAAGCGAAGTGTCCCATCCTTCTTCTTGACGAACAAAACAGGCGCTCCCTGTAGAGTTATTTAGGATCCACAAGGATCTAAATAGGTACTATCAAACACCTAGAGGGGGGTGAATAGGTGTAATATTATAAAAACCAATCTCAGTGCAAAAATAAAAACAATGCGGAAAATAAAAAACAACACACCGAGATTTACGTGGAAACTCCAATCCAGGAGAAAAACCACGGGACCAACACGCAATAACAATCCACTAAGAAATGAAGAATAACAAGGTGATTACCGACTCCACGGACTCGACCCCTCCTTCAACTTCTTCGGACCTTGCGCTGACCGGTTGGATGTCCACGCAATAACAATCCACTAAGAAACGAAGAATAACAAGGTAATTACCGTCTCCACGGATTTAACCCCTCCTTCAATTTCTTCGGACCTTGCGCTCCAACGTTTGCACGTCCACTGCACACGTTCGAATCCACGAACGCCACTCGAATCCACGAGCACACGTTTCGAATCCACGAAACGCCTTCAACACACCGAATCCACGGTGCCACGTCGAATCCCCGACGCAAACTCAGCCGGTAAGAATATTGGCTTCGATGGTGATCCTTTGCTTAGATTATCAATGAAGATCCATGGGAAAAATCTCTAAGCAAAGATTAGATCAATTCGACAAAGGATATGTTCTTGAAAGAACCATCGAATTGACCTAAAAGAGGCTATAAAGAAGAACGATAAAAACCTAGCCTCTAGGGTTGCTCTCAAGTGTTTTATAAAATGATCGGCCGTGCTCCCCACGTTTTTGAGAAACCCTAAATGTCTATTTATAGTTTAGAAACCTTTGGAAAGAGATAAGAATCAAAAACTTACCTTATCTGGAAATTTTCAGGACGGCGATCCGGATCGGGATTACAGCGATCCGGATCGTCGTAACGAGATTGACGATTCCAGAAATCCAAGGGTTCGGGATCCGGATCGCAAGGCCCGATCCGGATCGTTCATGAATTTCAGCAACATCCAATGTTCGGGATCCGGATCAGAATAGGCTTGGATCCGGATTGGATTTGCACATGAACTAATACCCTTCGGGATCCGGATTGGATCATCTGATCCGGATCCTGAACATGTCCCATGTCCAGTTTTTGATTTTTATGCAATTAAAAATTCATCCAAGTGTTTCTACACTATAAGAAAGTATTCGGATCACCAAAATTATTTAGTTAAACATACCTGATCCTTTTGAATACTTTCTTCTTGAGATTGATGTAACTGATCCACAATTCTTCATCTTCAATCTTCAAGACTCAAGACACTGAGTGTCAACTTGAGCTCTTGTTGAATCTTCTCTAAGTCTTTGATTGCTGATTGACAATTTGATCCCTTTTAGACTCCGACTCAACTCACAGACTTGACTCACGAAATATGCCAACACCAAAATGCCGTAACAATCTCCCCCTTTGGCAATTTCGTGACAAAACCCAAAAATACATAAAAACGCTCAAGTCACTCATCTTAAACCAAAAAATCGAAATTCAATGTCATCACCAAAACATTGATTTTCTTTGCGTGAAAGATCCAATAAATACAAAATTACATTTGAACCAGTCTTAGAACAAACTCTATGACTTAGGACTTGGAGTCTTAAAGTGATGTAATTCCTGCAAAACAAAACTCCAAACAAAATCAAACGTTAGTCGTTAGAAATTAAAATCCTACATTTGATTCGTCCTTTTGGTTCTTTTGTTTTTCCGCTCTTTCAATCTTTTCTTTATCTCCCCCTATCTTGAGCATTTATGTTCTCCCCCTTTGTGATAGGATCATCATTTTCCGTTCTCCCTCATTTTTCCGTTTTCGTTTGTCCTCTCTTGATGATCTCATTTTCGTCATTTCTCTTCTCCCCCTTTTTGTCACAAATTGTCAAACAGTGAACATACTAGACAAAAGAAAATTAGTTCATAGAGAAAGAGAGATAAAAGCTCAGTTCCGGTATATAACAAAAATGCAGATTGCGTACCGGTACCAGAAAGCAAAAAAAAAAAACAAATAATTCCTTGAAACAAATCCAGATTTTAGAATCTTTTCAAATACCGATTTGTATTCCATCAAGAAATCAATTTAGGTGCTTTGAAGAACAATGAATTTGCATAGATGTCATTCAATCCAAATTTCTTTCATTAGAATAATTTAGAAAAATAAAAACCAGAAAGAGTATGTAAGCACTTTAGCGTATCAACTTTAAACAAAAGTCATCGTTTCATGCAACAAGAAATAGATTATACCAAATCTATCAAAAATACTCAAAAATGAAACGAAAATTTATGAAAATTAAAACACTTAAAGTTGAACAACTTCAATCACATCTATCCTGATCTTATGCGTAATGCCTTTATCAAATCATCAATTTTGGTAAAGAAAATGAAATACAAAGATCAATAGATGTTTGAAATCCCAGATAAGTTAGATAATATATCTAGACAATCTGTTGAAGGAGTGGCTCTTTGAGCATCTTTTATCAAAAATCCCACCTTATACCAACCATGAAATACGACTGAGTCAAGTATTTCAATATGCATTTCGTCAACATTTTTAAAACAAAAATTTGCTTTGCATTCATGGAGTATCTTTTTTTTCTTTCATTTCCTCCATGTGGTGGTAGTTTTCACACTCCTCATTGGGATGTAACTCTTTCCACATCTTTTGAGCATTTTACATTTTATTGACTCCCCCTCAATTGGCTATCAATTATTTAATATATAAGGTATTCAACCAAAAATTGATCTCGCATTCATACTCGACTAAGCAATCAAATATGATAATGACTATACCAAGAGATCATTGAGAGAGAAATTGACTTTGATCACTTAAAAGATGATTTAGTTAACATAAATGATCATTGCAACATTGAAATATTATGACATCAAAAGCATAATAGATTTCTAAATGCGTGAAAAGATGCGATTAAAGTCAATATAACCAATGCTCAACTTATGTTGTCACAAAGAATTCACACACCCGAGATAGATTAAGCATCTAAAGATCACACATGATTTCTAAAATTTGATGCTTATAACTATCAAAAACTCCTATAATGAAGTATCTTCAAGATTATAATTATGGAGTAAAGTTGATAATCCATATAAAATTAATTTGGAGTGAATGAACGTGAAGCCCTTTTTATTCAATGCACTTGTTCGATAAAAACCTTTTGTTCAAAAACAAAGTATAAAAACAAAGAGCATTGAAAACATGTAATGCAAAGATTAAGAAAAATATGAAAGGAAAAACCAATCAAAGCATTACACACAGTCATAAGCTATTTAGAACTTAAGACAAGGAAAGATATCACCTTTCCGAATCCAAAATCGCTGGATTTTGGGTTGTCTTGATTCGTTGTGTCCGGGGGTTGGTAGCTTTGACTGTTGGTCCACCTTAGGTCTTTGCCTCGCAATGATCCACTTGAATGATTGATGTTGTGGCTCGGACCTTTGGTGGGTTGAGTGAACTCCTTTGACTTGATGTGTCTTTTGATTCCGTTGAGTCCGCTCCGTAGATGAAGTTGCCGAAGGATTTTTCTTTCTCTTTTTCGGGCAATTCTTCACCAAGTGTCCTTCAAGTCCACATAGGTGACAAGTTCTTTCCTTTCAATTTTATTGTGGAACTTGAAGCCTTCACAGTTTGGTTCTTTTTAAATCCCAAACCAACCTTGCTTGTTTGACCTAATCCGGACATACAATCTAGTTTCTTGGAACCGGTTGAAAGCCTTTGTATGTCGGATTTAAGTTCATGAACTTGCTTGGTCAAAGCTTGGTTGGTGACATGAATCTCCTCAAACTGCTTTTCAAGAAAACCAATCTTGTCCATATATGATTTAGCGTTTGTCTCCGATTGGTTTAATTTTTCTTGGAGGATTTTATTGTTATCCAATAAACGTCCTTGTTCCTCCTCGAGATCATGAAGTTTGATCTTTAAAGCTTGATTCTCGTCTTGAACCTCAAGTCGTTGCTTCCTCAACTTCTTGATATGCTTGGCCATCTTCTTTGATTCCGCAAGAAGTTGTTGGTATGCCTCAACGAGTTCTTCTTCGTCCGACTCCCCCTCACTTGATGACTCTCCTCCGGATGTTGATGTTTCATGCAAAATCAAAGGAATAGAGTCAGTGACTAAAGATGATAAGCACAAATTAGAAGAGGGAATTTGAGAGGCATGAAAAGCAACAAATTTTTCTTTTTCCTCTTCACTTGAGGTCGATTCATCGAAACTAGAATCGTCCCAAGTTTTTGCTTGCAAAGCCTTCTTTTTGTATGATTTCTTAGAAGGACAATCCGTTGAAATATGGCCGTAGCCTTTGCATCGATAACATCGGATTTCCCCTTCGAAATCATCTTTTTCTTTTTCTTTAGAAGGTTTTGCAACGCCTTTGAGTTTAGAGGATTTAGAACCCGATGATCCTTTAGATGGTTTCGTGGATGAAGATCCATCGGTTCGATTCTTCCAAAATTTCCGACGAAATTTCTTTGTGATCCGCGCCAATTGTTCTTCAAAATCGGCAAAAGAGATTTCATCGTCGGAACTTGATTCGCTATCTTCTTCCTTTGTTGATTTGAATGCAATACCTGTAAGCTTAGAAGAAGACTTGGAAGAAATTTGATTAGTAGGAAAAGTCATCTCATAAGTTTGTAAAGCACCTACTAATTCCTCTACACTCATCTCATCCGGATGACTAACGGTTTCAATGGCGGTAACCTTTGCCCTAAACCGTTCCGGAAGAGTCCGAAGTATCTTTCTTACAATTTTCGACTCCGGGATCTTTTCTCCTAAATTAGCACATGTATTAATTACATCTTGAAGTCTAGTGTAATAATCTGTAAACAATTCATGCTCTTCCATATGAATAGAGTCAAATTGACTTGTAAGCATCTGGAGCTTTTGAATTTTTACAAGATTAGTACCCTCATGTGTAATTTTGAGAATATCCCAAATTTCCTTCGCGGTTTCACACGCGGAAATTCTTGTAAACTCAGTCGAGGAAAGAGAATTATATAAAGCGTTCATACCTTTCCCATTGTAAGAAGATCTTTCGATTTCCTCTTTGGACCATCTAGAGCGAGGTTTTGGGGTAGTAGAATTTCCTACTTCCTCAACCGGATGCACCCAACCGTATTCCACGGTTTGCCATACACGCTCATCAATTGAGATGAGAAAAGCTCTCATCCGCACTTTCCAATATGCATAATTGGTCCCATCAAAAAGAGGAGGTCTAAAAATATTACCACTTTCACCCAACATGATAGATAAACCTAAAACCCGCTCTGATACCAATTGTAGAGTTATTTAGGATCCACAAGGATCTAAATAGGTACTATCAAACACCTAGAGGGGGGTGAATAGGTGTAATATTATAAAAACCAATCTCAGTGCAAAAATAAAAACAATGCGGAAAATAAAAATCAACACACCGAGATTTACGTGGAAACTCCAATCCAGGAGAAAAACCACGGGACCAACACGCAATAACAATCCACTAAGAAATGAAGAATAACAAGGTGATTACCGACTCCACGGACTCGACCCCTCCTTCAACTTCTTCGGACCTTGCGCTGACCGGTTGGATGTCCACGCAATAACAATCCACTAAGAAACGAAGAATAACAAGGTGATTACCGTCTCCACGGATTTAACCCCTCCTTCAATTTCTTCGGACCTTGCGCTCCACCGTTTGCACGTCCACTGCACACGTTCGAATCCACGAACGCCACTCGAATCCACGAGCACACGTTTCGAATCCACGAAACGCCTTCAACACACCGAATCCACGGTGCCACGTCGAATCCACGACGCAAACTCAGCCGGTAAGAATATTGGCTTCGATGGTGATCCTTTGCTTAGATTATCAATGAAGATCCATGGGAAAAATCTCTAAGCAAAGATTAGATCAATTCGACAAAAGATATGTTCTTGAAAGAACCATCGAATTGACCTAAAAGAGGCTATAAAGAAGAACGATAAAAACCTAGCCTCTAGGGTTGCTCTCAAGTGTTTTATAAAATGATCGGCCGTGCTCCCACGTTTTTGAGAAACCCTAAATGTCTATTTATAGTTTAGAAACCTTTGGAAAGAGATAAGAATCAAAAACTTACCTTATCTGGAAATTTTCAGGACGGCGATCCGGATCGGGATTACAGCGATCCGGATCGTCGTAACGAGATTGACGATTCCAGAAATCCAAGGGTTCGGGATCCGGATCGCAAGGCCCGATCCGGATCGTTCATGAATTTCAGCAACATCCAATGTTCGGGATCCGGATCAGAATAGGCTTGGATCCGGATTGGATTTGCACATGAACTAATACCCTTCGGGATCCGGATTGGATCATCTGATCCGGATCCTGAACATGTCCCATGTCCAGTTTTTGATTTTTATGCAATTAAAAATTCATCCAAGTGTTTCTACACTATAAGAAAGTATTCGGATCACCAAAATTATTTAGTTAAACATACCTGATCCTTTTGAATACTTTCTTCTTGAGATTGATGTAACTGATCCACAATTCTTCATCTTCAATCTTCAAGACTCAAGACACTGAGTGTCAACTTGAGCTCTTGTTGAATCTTCTCTAAGTCTTTGATTGCTGATTGACAATTTGATCCTTTTTAGACTCCGACTCAACTCACAGACTTGACTCACGAAATATGCCAACACCAAAATGCCGTAACACTCCCCACGGCGAAACACTGGGCCGAATGAAGCCTCTGTCCAAAAGATCCTGTAACTGGGCCTTCAACTCTCTCAGCTCGGCAGGCGCCATCCTGTAAGGTGCCTTCGAGATTGGTGCGGTTCCGGGTACCACATCAATCACGAACTCAATCTCCCTCTCTGGCGGCATGGTCGTCAGCTCTGGGGGAAACACATCGGGAAACTCGCGGACCACTGGAATATCCTCGAGTCCCGGTGCCGCCGAAGGCGCCTCAACAATCGTCGCCAGAAATGCGGTGCATCCCCTACTCATCAACCGCCTGGCCCTCGCTGAAGAAATAGTCAAGGCGAACAAGGAGCTCTGACAGCCCTGGAAGACGAACACCTCCTGCCCCGGCTCACGAAGAGTAACAGTCCTATCGCGGCAATCAATGGTGACATAATATCTCGACAACCAATCCATACCCAGAACAACATCGTAATCCTGGAGCTGTCGTAAGACAAGCAAGTCGGCCGGCAGAATCCAGGATCCCAACTGAATGGGGCAATCTCTACAGCACTCCTCAACATGTAGAACATGACCCGGTATCTCAACCTCTAATGCAGATGATAAAGAAGCTACCGCTATACCATGCAAGGATGCGAATGATCTACTGATAAATGAATGAGAAGCACCGGTATCGAAAAGAGCCCGAGCACGGACTGATGAGATCAGAATAATACCTGCGACGACCTGCTCTGCTGCGAAGGCGTCCTCAATCTGAGCGGCATATACACGACCGCTCGGGGCCGGGGGACGTCGCTCTTGCTGTCGAGAAGAAGAAGAGGCAAAATCTGGCCTGGTGTAGGCTGCAGAAGGACCGGATGGCTGGTAAGGAACAGTCGGTGCTGATGCAGAAGAAGGAGATGGATGACCGGCCCTGGGACATGCACTCGCAATATGGCCGGCCTGCCCACAGCAAAAACATCGGCCCTGTCTCTGCGGGCACTGAGTCGGCGGATGGGGGCCTCCACAGATAATGCACCGATCCGAGCGCTGCTGGCGAGAAGTCTGCTGGGATGACTGCTGCTGTCGCGGTGGTCGGCGCTGCTGCTGCTGCTGCTGCTGTGTCTGCCGAGACGCTCCCGATCTCTGGCGTCCCTGGTGCCCCCGGCCCTGAGGATAGAAACGTGGAGGTCTCGGGGGTCCCTGCCTGCTAGGCTGCCCCTCCTCCACAGAAGCCGGGCGCTTCGCCCCTGAAGTCGCTACAGGGGCCGAGGATACCTCATCCATCACGGCCTCACCACACTCCACATACAAGGCCTGCTCCATCGAGGCCTCCACGGTCTGCAGTCTGCGGGAGCGGACGAACTGGTAGATGTCTCGACGAAGTCCTCTCTCAAACATGTAGACACGATGGCTCTCGTCTCTGGCCACATGAGGCACACATGCCAACAGCTGGTTGAACTCCGCTATGTACATGTGCACCGGCCTATCTCCCTGGCGGAGATTCTTCAACCGCTCCTCCAGCCGCTGTCGGACACTCTCCGGAAAGAAGGCTCCCAGCAACATGCTTCGGAACTCGGCCCAGGAAAGAAGCTGCGTCCCCGGTGGGCCAGCTGGTCGCACACGCCGCCACCACGCCTCGGCGTTGCTCTCCAGAAAATGGGTAGCCAGAATAACCCGATACCTCTCATCCATAAATAAGCTCTCAAAGTGGCGCTCCAAGGAGGTAATCCAAGTCTCGGCTGCCCAAGGCTCAGCATCCATGCCCGAAAAACGGGGCGGATCGAACCGCCGAAGTCTCATCAGCAAATCAACAACCTCCCGCTGCTCTGTCTCAGTCAACGCTCCCGTCGCCCCGGCCGGTGGCCTACTCGAAACCGGCTCAGCAGGAATCGCTGGCGCCGGCTGCACCACAGGGGGTGCCACAACAGGGGAAGAAGGCACCGGCGAAGCCTCAGGGGGTGCCACTGCCGGCTGTGCTCTCTGCTCCAATAAGAGCGTCAGCCGCGCCACTGCCTCCTCCTGGCGTCTAGCCGCCTCAGCCATCTGTGCCATCTGGGCACGGAGCTCCTGAATCTCAACCTGAGGTCCTCGCCCCGAGTCCTCCTGCTCGGGCTCTGAGGACGAAGGCTGCGAACGCATCACCATCGAACGTCGAGGAGGCATCCCCACCTGAGGGACCAAACAAACAGTCAGAACCAGAAGCAACACTCGACCCAATCTAGCGAAAGTCAGAAGGCATGTCCCCCTTCCCGATCACTATGTTGTCTGCAGCCAACATAGTCGCTACAAAAGGAAGACATGTCTATCACTCGTCCCTATCCTCTCGGGAGAGTTAAATACCCAATCAAGACTTTCGCCAAAAGTCTCGGCTCTCACGTGGTCATCCTAGGGTTATACCATAAGCCTAGGGTTCCTAAGTCCTCAAGACCTACATCCTAGGCTCTGATACCACTCTAATCTGTCACGCCCCGGGGTCAGAACTGTACCCCGGGCTCGCCAACAGATCCGCCGCCCCTACAGGAAGCCCCGTAGAGACGTAGCGTCCAACCTGTAAGTAAGTATCTAAACTAACAGATATCAGAGCTGTAAAAATAAAACTAACAGTAAGAAGTAAATCTGTCCCACAATAATATACATAAAGTCCTCGCTCAAATACAGAAGTCTCTCAAAAGAAAACAGAAGAGTACAACTCGATACCTCACTACAAAATCTCTCACACCAAAGGACACTACAAAAAGTACATCGGGTACCTCTACCTCTCGCTGCTGCTGAAAGGGAAAAGATCTACCTCGCGATTCCCTTACCTCGGTCTGTAGGAGCTGGATCAGCAACGGGCACCGCAGGAACTGGAGCGGGAGTCCCTGGGGAAAAGACACCACGACGGGTGTGAGAACTACCTCCCACAGTAGTTCTCAGTGGGTGCCGCCAACAAGCCCGACGGCCTGCCCACTAAGTCTACAAGGGGCATAAAGTAACAAAAGAAAATGCAGTATAGAAAGCAGGAAAGTAAAACATCTACTGCTACTATGCCCCTAACTATATGCTCAAGGAAAAAGGTCGAAGACCAATATGTCTCTACTGATACTCGACACAAGTCACCCAATCCAAACTGACTGCCAAAACGGTCCAGTCAAACCTGCGCCTACCTACTGCTGTAGGTATGTCCGTAGCTGCCAAAACTGGCTCAGCCAGAGGGACGATGTCCATGACTGCCAAAACTGGCTCAGTCAGGGGGACACCAACATCGACAAGCCGCGAAAGAAGTAGCACGCCCAACTCCGGAGTGGCACTCGTGGGTAGCGACCCCACCGAGCAAAGTATCTGCGCATCTCTGTCGATCTCAAATATGGCTCCTGCAGGCTATGATCTAATCACTGTCTCACTCGCTAACTAAGAATCCACACTGTCCCAATGATCATCTCCCAAAGATCCCAGTCCCACATGTTACTATCTCAATGATGAACAATCTACAGACTGCTACCAACACTACTCGGTCCCAGACACGAGTATAATGCATCCAAAGCTACTAAACCTCCCAACCCACAACTCAGGGGAAGACCACTATGTCCAGAATGACAACAGTAACACATGACGTGGGAGAACTAAAGCAGATGTATAATTCTAACAGTAGTCATCTGAGTATGATGTACAATGCATAAAAGATGTGTTAAGATGAGTTTTTCTGATTAAAATGACACATATGTTGCAAGAGTTCCAATTTAATTAACAGATTAAGCCATTAATGATTGTGAGAACTAACATACAGTTTGCACAGATTAATTAGCCCAAATACTCTCATGCATGCATTTAATATCGCAGAGTTAGAAAGCAGTCCATAGATATTGAAAGCAGGATCACCCACCTGAACACGCTAACTGTCCGAGACGGTACAGATAAACAGTCCAGGAATCGACAACTGCCCAGATCCACAGTGCAAAGAGCACAGAAAAAGTGCTCTTACAGTCCTGGGTACAACAACAACTCACAATTACAACCAATTAACACATAACAATCACATTCCAAAAATCTGCATACATAGTTACTGTTCACACGCAATTTTCACCTGAAAATAAATTTCCTAAAATTCCAATAAAAATATCACGACAATCCTCGCGAAGTGTAGATGTCGATAGGCTCTTGAATCGTCGAAATCCGATATCCAGATGCGAAGATAAAATTCCGCGAAGTCGCTGCTGTCAAGATTCCAAACTGTAGCAAAGGGGCGTAAAAATGTACCCCAAACCCTCAAAAAAGCTCATTTTTGGGAAAAATGATCAACAAGGAAAACGTAAATATACCTCTCGTGCAGCCGTTGGCGAAGAAATCGTCCAAAAATGTGGTCGGGGTAGCTCTGCAGGTCTCCCGGACTAAACTGCGACGGAAATGGGCCTCCAATAGTAAACTGTCGCTCCGCACTACGAGGCAGAAGAAGCAGTCGTCGCGGCTTCCCAAAAATCTGAAACTTTACCAGAAGATTGGCAAGAGGGAGAGGAAGAATTTTTGTATTAAGCACAAGAGCTGAATCCCACGAGAAAGGGTGGAAAAATCCACCCCAAGCCGGCCTTTATATAGGCCTCAAAAGAAAAAGCCCAAAAAAACAAGTCAAATGGGCTCGGGCCCAAAGTTTCGGGCGCCCGAAAACTTTCGGGCGCGCACAGTGCGGCCCGGCCCAAAGTTTTCGGGCGCGCACAGTGCGGCCCGGCCCAATACACGCCGTCGGACGGGATCCACAATCCGTCCGACCCGCCTCTGGGCCTGCCACATGTCGCCCGAACAGCGAACACCGTTGCTGGCCACTCACCGGCTGCCACGTGTCCCGCCTGCTCGCACAGTAAGGCGGTGGCGCCCGCCAATGAGCGGGCGCCACGTGTCCGCCCGGCTGACCCGCTGCCCGGCCGGCAGCGCGACGTGGGTCGCACGTGGGCACGCGCCCCGAGGCACCTACCGCGCGTCCGGTGCACCGCGCACGTTGCACCCGCCAATCAGGGGATGACACGTGTCTCCTGCACCCGGTCCACGCCTACCCCAGCAATTCCGTGGACCGCGCCGCGTGCACCGACCAACCGGTGACTGCCACGTGTCCCCCGCCTGGTCCATGCACCGCCGCGCTCGACCCGGTAGACCGCGCGCCCTGGGCCCGCCAATCAGGCGGTGCCACGTGTCCATGCGCCGGGTCTGTGCACCCCGCCGCGCTGCTCTGTGGACCGCGCATCGCAGACCGGCCAATCAGAGCCTGCCACGTGGCATCCCGGCGGTCTACGGCCCCTCCCATGCACCATTTTCCACTAAATACTTCCGGGTGTCCGTTTTTGGGCATCCGGACTCCAAATTAAGCAAATAAATAGTCGTTTTCAAGCGTTTTTCCGTACTGAATCCATCTACGACCTCGGTTTGGCCTAAATCTTTCCAGAAACTTCGGCAAACCCAGCCGAAAGCCAAAACAGTAAATAAAAGCACACAGGGTCCATCAATAGCACCCAATTGGTGAACTGTGGGCCAGGTACACCAATACTAGGTGTTCTAACTGTGGATCCATCGGAAAAACACTGCATGGGAATCAGGGCCACTACAGTCTACGCGCCGGGTCTTCCGGAATGTGTCGGCCAATGGGGTGCTGCCACGTGTCACAGACCAGCCGCAATCCTTTACTCCGCCCGACCAATGAGAGGATGCCACGTGGCAAATTGAATCTTTGGTGCTCCCGGTGCACGCCAATCCTGTAGACCGTCCGCCTGCGCGCATGCCCGCGCCTGCCCGCGGCCGCGTTCCGCCCCTGCGCCGACGCACGCCGCGTTGCTCCGCCGTCCGCCGCTTGCCGCCGCTTGCCGGAACAGTAATTCCGGCAGCCGGAGTTACTGTTCCGGTGAACAGTGGTTTTGGCGCCGAAAAAAAAGTAAATACACCATTTTGATCGTTTTCGCGCACTGAGTCCAAATCCGCCGTCCGTTTTGCCAAATTCTCATCCGAAATTTTGCCGAAAGCCCCCCGGAAAAGCCCACTTGATCCGATTTTCGCGCCGGGTTCATTTCTGAGTTCACGCCCCGGGGTCGAACTGCGACCCGGGCTCGCTAACAGATCCGCCATCTGTACGGAAACTGCTGTACAGACGAAGCGTCTAACCTGCAAAAAGAATCAACTACAGTAAACTGATATCAGAGCTGAAAGTAAACTACGGAGAAACTGAAAACCAAACACTGTACAACTGTAAAAAAAATAATACAATATCCATCTCCCAAATACGATCGTATACAAAGTCCTCTGATACAAACTCAAATGGGAGATATCTCCAATAAAATACATCGATGTACAAGCTCTCAGTACAAAAGTATCCTCACTACAACAGTCTCTCAAACTGTAAAATGAAATACAACTCTATACCTCACAACAAAGGTCTCTCAACAAAGGAAAAAGAAGTAAACTAATCAACTGGAACTCTCCTCTGAAGGGGTACCGCTACACTCCAACGACGGGTAGGGAACTAGCTCGCGACTCCCTCGCCTCGGCCAGAAGGATCAGCAACAGGAGCACAGGAACAGGAGAAGAAGTTCCTGGGGAAAAGACACCACGACGGGTGTGAGAACTACTTCCCACAGTAGTTCTCAGTGGGTGCCGCCAACAAGCCCAACGGTCTACCCACTAAGTCTACTAGAGGCAAAAGATAACAGTGCAATGAAATCTGAACAAGAAAAGCTGGAACTACTCTACAGCTACCATGCCTCTATCTAGATACTCAAAAAGTGGAACAGAGGAAAGTAAAAGAGACCACTCGCACCCAAGGTGCTCAATCGACCCAATTGATCTGACTGCCTCAAAGGGTGTGACGTCCCAACTTCCCAAGGGGTCACCCATCCTAGAACTACTCTCGCTCTAGCACGATTAACTCTCACAACCTCTTGGGTCTTGCTACCATCCAAAAAGCTATAGCCGGGTTAAGAGCTTTAGTCCTATTATATCATTTATGTGAAGGACTATTTCAAATTCTGGGGGTGTCACGTAGGGTCCAGTCAAGCCTGCGCCTGTCGACTAGGAACGCACCTGCCCACTACCTCACATCCACATGAGGACGGGATTTACGTGGGGCGTCCTGTCCGACTAACTCACCCATCGCGCAAAACTGCCTCAACAGGCCCATCATCGCATCCACTGCGGAAAACTGCCTCAACAGGCCAACCATCGCATCCACTGCGGCATCTCAGGGGGCGAGACCCCAACTGAGGAAAATGGCGCGGCATAGAGTATCAAAAATTGGCATAAGCAGGCTATAGTGAAAATCCACGCTCACTCTCAGAACGGTAGGACTCAAGATCCCCAAAATATCTCGCACAACAGTCGGGGCACTCTCGACGACTCAGCTGATCAGCTCACACGAAACACGAGACATTAGCCTCTCCAACAGCTCGCAGCACAAAGCACACTGGCTGGAGGTACTCCACAGCCAGGAACGACCCACTACTCAAGCTAACAATACTGGTCGGACAACACTCAACGACCTGGGATCACCGTTAACCCCAACGGTTCCCAACAACACTGACCGGAAGATACTCGACGGCCCGGGAGTACCGCCTGCTCGACGACTCCCTCCGACGACAGCACAACAGGGATACAAGACCTCCCGGGACTACCGTTTACCCAAACGGCTCCCGGCACAGATAAGCAACCCACTACAACTACCAGACTCCACTCTGCTCCCAAGCAAGAGTGCAAAAGCATCCCACACTAAAAGAAAGTCCCGACCTCTCGGCCCACTACCCGGGCGAGGATAACACTATGTCCAGTAATGAAAGAACAGTGTGGATGTCTAAGCATAAATAACCCTAGCCCAACTGAGGGTTTTCTACTGGTCTGGTTACACATGCAACATATGACGGGGGTGCTAGGTCAAGTTCCAAGATAACTATATTAACAGATAATAAAAGGAATAACCATTCCTACAATCTAGCATGCTACACAAAGAAATAAACTATCATGCATAGTCCTACATCAGTAGAATTACTGTACAGTCCAAAAAGCTCGGAGATAAGGCCACCCACCTCGATATGCCACCAATTGCTCGTAGACACTTGCAATTGGCCTCCACGCGATCCGCACGCAAAACGATGCTCGCTGCCGGAGTCCGCACGGAAAACGGTGCACGCCGCCGGGGTTCGCACGCAAAACAGAGCACGGTGCTGGAACCCGCGCGCAAAACGGAGTCCGCACGCAAAACGGTGCACGCCGCCGAGGTTCGTACGCAAAACGGAGCACGGTGCCGGAACCCGCGCGCAAAATGGAGTCCGCACGCAAAACGGTGCACGCCGCCGGAGTCCGCACGCAAAATGGAGCACGGTGCCGAAACCCGCGCGCAAAACGGAGCAGTAAAAATACGGTCCCTAACACAGATAAGAACAAGGGGTCAATCCAATGTCCAAAAGAACGCTCCAAAACTGTGCCAAAAATACCGTAAAATTAGCACAGGGACCTACCCGACTGCGCCGCCGCCGCCGCCGAAACGCTCCGCCGGCGACCCCGCACGCTTCACGAGGTTCACGGCGTTCCCCACAAATCTCCTCCTCACTCCCTCTCTCGCTCGGGTGAAGAAGGAAGAAAGGAAAATGGAGAAGAAATGGCCTGCGGGGGAAAAAAGGAAGACGAAGAAGAAGAAAAAGGGGAGGAGGTGGTCCACGAACCCGGTCCACGGATCCGGTCCACGGCGCCGACCAATGGGGCGCCGTCCTCCCCCGGTCCACAAGCCGGGGCGCGTGCACCGGGTGCACGCACGCGCCCCGTGCGCCACGTGGCGCGCACCCAAGCGCGCCACGCGGGCGCGCAGCCTGCGCGCAGCCTGCGCGCCACACGGGCGCGTGACACCGCGCCCGTGCAGGCGCGTGACACCCAGCGCGCCACACGGGCGCGCGTCACACCCGCCCGTGCGGGCGCGAGTGGGGGGCCGCCACGTGGCGGCCCCCGCGCGATTCGCGCCGAAGCGCGCGTCTGCCGCGCCGTACAGCCGCGCTCCTCGGGATTTGTGCCGCGCCAATGCCTCGGTTTGCGTGCCGCGTCGTCTCGAAAAACGCGCACGCCTATTGGACTCCAAATCCAACAAATAAATAGTCCATCCTTAGCGATTTCGCGCGCTGAATCCAAAAACGATGTCCGTTTCTCCAAATTCTCGTCCAAAAATTTGCCGAATGCCCACTCGATCGATTTTCGCGCCGGGTCCATTTCTGAAGTCCGATTTGCCCAATTCCAACACTAAAAAATTCCCGAAGGCAACCGGAGAGGTATTCTTTTATCCAAACTTCGCCCGGAGTCCAATTTTGACATCTGAATCGCGCGAAACCACTTCTGAAGACCCGACGGGTCCTTCAAATTCCCACGGGATCACCTTTTAAGCCCAAAGTCCAACACTTGTGTCCAAATTGCGCGCAAACACTACCGACACACCACACAGGCCTCCAGTGATGCAACTAAATCCCAAATTGCATCACAAATCCATTTCTCGGGCCCGACATGCGCACAAACACTCCCAACGGCCACTAAAAGCTGCCCAACAACCAGCAAACCCTACGCGGGGGATTCCGGGACCTCACACCATAGGCTCATTTTCTCTCTCTAGAATTCGAAATTGCAGAGTGAAGAGAGAGGTGGAATTTATAATAGGCCAAATTCCTATTCGGGCTCCACACCAGATCCAGGCCAAAACAGGAAACAGCAAATCTGTCCATTCATATTGCGCCGCGTGTCCCAGAACACGAAACAGCCATGAAACCTCCTCAGAAGCTGCCACGTGTCCCAGCCGCCCTCGTGTTCCACGTGCCTCGTGCACGTGGGCGGCTTCACCCAATGGGAGCATGCCACGTGTACCCACGCAGTTCACGTGGTCCACGCCCCCGGTCTACGCGCCGGGTCTTCCGGAATGTGTCGGCCAATGGGGT
Source organism: Tillandsia fasciculata (assembly GCA_029168755.2). Lineage (NCBI taxonomy): Eukaryota > Viridiplantae > Streptophyta > Magnoliopsida > Poales > Bromeliaceae > Tillandsia > Tillandsia fasciculata. The sequence continues at coordinate 12,487,517 of CM054943.1, read as the reverse complement.
GCTGCCACGTGTCACAGACCAGCCGCAATCCTTTACTCCGCCCGACCAATGAGAGGATGCCACGTGGCAAATTGAATCTTTGGTGCTCCCGGTGCACGCCAATCCTGTAGACCGTCCGCCTGCGCGCCTGCCCGCGCCTGCCGGCGGCCGCGTTCCGCCCCTGCGCCGCCGCGCGCCGCGTTGCTCCGCCGTCCGCCGCTTGCCGCCGGTTGCCGGAACAGTAATTCCGGCAGCCGGAGTTACTGTTCCGGTGAACAGTGGTTTTGGCGCTGAAAAAAAAGTAAATACACCATTTTGATCGTTTTCGCTTTCGCGCACTGAGTCCAAATCCGCCGTCCGTTTTGCCAAATTCTCATCCGAAATTTTGCCGAAAGCCCCCGGAAAAGCCCATTTGATCCGATTTTCGCGCCGGGTTCATTTCTGAGGTCCGTTTTCGATACTACAAGCTCCAATACACTATGTAAGCTTCCTATAGTCACTATTAATGCTACAAAAATCTCTACAAAAGTCTGGATCATCGCAGGTCAGGTCCTCCTCGGTGAGAAGATGATCCGCGTTCTCCAGATTGGCTCCTCGGGTGCTTCGGCGGTTTCTTCGAATAGGGCTTATAACTTGCGCCCTCGGTCGCCGACCTCTTGCCTCGCGTCCTATCAAGAGCTTCTCTCTCTTCCTTAGTATTCTCCGTGCCTTTCTCCACTATCAAGGCACAGTCCACAACCTCTCGGTAAGTTTGGAGGTTTATGGTCTGAACTAATCTGAAGATGGATGGTCTGAGGCCGTTTTCAAACATACGGGCCTTGTCTTCGTCGTCCATCACAACGTGCGAAATACAGTTAAGTAGTGGAGTAAATTCCCTCTCGTACTCCGACCTCCGTTTCAGGCGATTCTTGCGCCGTTGGTCCGCGACAGACAGAGCTACGATCTTGGTATTTTCCCCTAGTTTCGCGCTTTTCGAGGAGTTTTTCCATGCTTACTGGGACCCCTTTTTTTGATAGAATTTCTGGACAGTGACACCTTGCCGGATTTTTATCTCCGCAACCGGGCATCGGATGGAGACGTGCCTGTACACTTTTTTCATCTACTCGACGCGAGGATTATCGCCGTATTTTTATTAGATTTTTCTGAGGCTTGCCCGGAGGTAGATTTTTCTCCCTTTATCTGTGCATGGAAATACAGATGTATGGTTGTGTGTTTGTGAGCGCCGTGTGTTGTGGAATTTGTAACTCGGCCTACGGGGCTCAGAATTTGACGTGTAGGTACTCGTTTCGAAGGTATCGACGCGAGGAACGCGACAGTATTTTTGTTGGATTTTTTTGAGTCTGTTCTGCAGGTGGAAATTTCACATCTTTGAGGCTGTTTTCGCAGATTGTGTATACTTGGAATATTTTTGGATTAAGTGTAACGTTGAACCTTATTGTTGTACCAAGGGGTGTTTGCAAGTGCTGCTGGACTCGTTGGATCTGAAGACTCTGATTTCGGGGTACTTTCAGCTGTTTGGAGCTGAGACTTTCGCGATATGTACCGAGGATGCAGTTTCGGCAGAATTTGGACTGTGAGCGTCTGCGCTCTTCACCGACCCCAGGTTTGCCTTGGATTGAGCACTTCAGGTGGGTAAGCTTAATTTGGTAACTGTATAAGGTTTTTATATCATGGTGAATGTAAGTGCACATGTGGGGATATCACCCCTCTATGATTGATAACAGGCATATTGTTGTACAACCGATATGAGCGAGAGGTAAGCAAGGAATGACCTACTTGGGTGAGATTGGTATACCATAGTAGGAATATTTTAGCATGCTTTACTAATATATGTTTCACCCACTCTTATTGTTTCTGAGGACAAAGCATGCTTGCATGGACATGTAGTTAGGCCATCTTTTACTGCTGCACTACTTTTGGAACTTGACTTAGGAGAAACCATGCTATCCTTTTCTCCTTCTTTGTTAGTCATGTGGTCTGTGTTACTCGGGTTCGAGCAGGGGTTCTGGGTAGTGTAGTCGGGACTTGGTGTCTGGGACAGGTTGGATTAGTTGTGGGGCTTTGCGGCAACCGCGGATATTGGGCGGTTGACCGGATATTTATTTATGCACCAGATTGGGTATCTAATTTCTCTAGTGGACGGAGTTTCCCACTTTGATCAGAGTCATGATCCAGTCCTGCTTTTGGTTACTTATTACTCAGGCACTTTACTCGTGTGGGTCGCTCCCCTCGAGTGCCACTCCGGAGTGTGAGATATACAGACTTTGAGTCCTCGAGACTCCTATCCCCTATCGGTGTTATGCGTAGGCTGGCATACCCGATTTGGCAGGCATGGCAGGCAGTACCAGTATTTCTAGCGTCACTAGATTGGATTTATTACAGATGTTTACTTTACTATTACACTCGGGTCAGGAGGACCGAGTGGAGTCTAGTAGCCGTGTTTAGACCAGTGCTAGTGTTGTTGGGAACCATTTGGGGATCGACTGTTGTCCCAAGGTCATTGTGAGATGTTGACCGTTGTATGAGAGGCATAGCAGACATGGCAGGCATAGCAGGCATAGGAGGCATAGCGGGCATAGCAGGCATGGCAGTCATAGCAGGCATAGGAGGCATAGCAGGCATGACAGGCATAGGAGGCATAGCAGGCATAGCAGGCATGGCAGGCATAGGAGGCATAGCAGGCATAGGAGGCAAAGCTGGCATAGCAGGCATGGCAGGCATAGCAGGCATAGCAGGCATGGCAGGCATAGCAAGCATGGCAGGCATAGCAGGCATTGCGGGCATAGCAGGCATGGCAGGCATAGCAGGCATGGCAGGCATAGCAGGCAGTGCCAGTGATTACTGGTCTATCGATTGGGTCGATTGTGCACTTCATGTGCTGGTGGTTGCATACCACTCTTTGGTTCTCCCCTTTTGGGCATTTAGATAGAGGCTTGATAGCTGTTGAGAGTCTTCGGCTTCCTTATTTCAGTCTTTATGGCTTTGGTTAGTTTTTGTCTCTTGAGGACTTAGTGGGTAGACCGTCGGGTCTGGCGGTGGTACCCACTGAGAACTCCCTTTTTGGTGTAGTTCTTACGCCCTCTGGGGGTTTTCCCCCTCCTTTTTTTTCCTTCCTCTTCTTTGTCTTGCAAAGTCTTAGCGGGTGTTGCTGATTCTGCGGTTGTTGATCGAGGCGAGAGAGTCGCGAGCTAGATCCCTACCCGTCGTTGGAGAGTAGCGGTACCCCCCCCCTTCAGAGGAGATCTTCTTTAGATTAGTTATTTTATTTTCCTCTTTTGAGAGACTGTTGTAGTGAGGATATATTATGTATCGAGAGACTGTACACTGATGTATTTATTGGAGATACCTCCCGGTTGAGTTTAGAGCTTGTATATGAGGATATTGTATTATTATTTTTGGGAGACGGACTTGTATTATTTTCAGTTGTACAGTGATTGATTCTAGTTATATAGCAGATTTTCATTTATAGCTCTGATATCTGTTAGCTGTAGTACTTTTCTTGCAGGTAGGACGCTTCGCCTATGCGGGGTTTGGCGTAGATGGCGGATCTGTTGGCGAGCCCAGGTCGCAGTTTCTACCCCGGGGCGTGACAGATTAGGTTGGTATCAGAGCCTAGGTTGTAGGTCATGGTTGACTTAGAAACCCTAGCCTTATGGTTTGACCCTTGGTTGACTTCGTGAGAGTCGTGACTTTTAGCGAGAGTCCTGATTGAGTTTTGTACCTCTCCCAAGGGATGGGAGGAGTGATTGGCATGTTTATTCTCCTAAGTGATTATGTTGGCTGCAGACAACATAATGCTGTGGAACGGGTGACATGCTTTAGACTTTCGCTGGATTGGGTCGAGTGGCTTTTGTGTGCTGATTTGTGGTTTCGTCGTGGCGAGCGGTGTCTCCCCGACACTGGGTTCTGACCCATGGGCATCCTGTCATAGCAGTTGAGCTTGAGCGGTTGGTTTTGGGCCGGATACCCGGATTGAGGTCAGAGAGTTCCGGACCCAGATGACAGGATTGTCAAAGGCTTATCAGCGGCAGAGTGAGCAGCTGGTCTTGGTGACACAGTTGTCGGAGCACTGAGTGACCCCCTCTGTGCCAATGTTTAGTGCCGAGGCACCGAGGCAGGGTGGATAGTTGACAGCAGAGGAGCTGTGGGACATGATCGATCTATTGAGCCAGATTTGGCAGATGAACCACCCCGACTCATAAGATTGAGTTGGAGCCATTGGAGGTAGAGTCGTGGTTGGTGGTGATGGAGTGATCAATTGAGAGCCTCCCTGTGCTAAAGAGTTTATGCAGTTGTTGAACTGCGCGCTCCAGGTTTCGAGGGACGAGGCGCATAGGATATGTGAGACTGGGAGTGGATTGCGCCAGGATACCTTTCAGTTTATTCAGTCCCTCCGTTATAGGTTTTGACGCCTCGTTGGAGTAGGCATTGTGTTTGGAGCGTAGCGTTGCAGTTCCTTTGGATAAGGATCTGCCGCCAGAGGCGAGTTCTGAATTTTGGCGCTTGGCGCCGGGTGATGGAGGACAGATCCGCCGGCAGGGGCATTTCTGATTTCTTTTTCCTGGATAATGAGTTCCCGAGATGCCGGAGATCGGGTGGATCCCGAAGACAGCATCAGTATTTATATCTGAGTGGCGCAGCGGTAGCGCGGATTTGTTATCTGCGGAGGACCTTATTCGTCACCTCAGTGGGAGCAGAGACAGAGGTCGTGCTCCCTATGTGGATAGTCCTGATTTTCCTTGCTGATTGAGCGACAACCATTTGCATCGTGCGAATAAATCTGTGCTGTCACGCCCCGGGTGTAAACTAGATTCCGGGCTCGTCTACAGATCCGCCGTGCACACGGAATTTCCCGTGTACACGAAGCGCTGGTAACCTGCTCAGATATAGAGATATAATAAAGGAGCATAAAAACAGAGCTAAACTAAAACTAGTACATCTCAGACAAATACTGGAAAGTAAAGTACAACATAGCTCTCATAAATATACAAGTGTCTCTCCCAGCTCACAAAATAAAATACATCCAGCTGGCCGAAGCCAGACCCAAAAATAAAAGGAAAATACAACCGTCTGAGTGTACTGGGGATACATCAAAATCTACTGGACTCTGTATCAGGGAAACAGCTAGCTAGTCAACGATCCTCTTACCTCGGTCCTGGGAAGAGGGTCCCGCAGCTCCTGCAGAGGACTCTGCAAAACAAAGGGGAAAAGAAAAGGAAAAAGAGTGGGGGTGAGAACTACTATAAAGACAGTAGCCTCCCCTAGTGGGTAAACCTCAACTCGAACATGCCCACTAGGACTACCAGAGGCGAAAAGAATAAAGGTGGTAAACTATAAGTATGACTACTGATAAAAGCTAGCACTAATATGCCTCTATATACCCAGCTAAAAAGATAGCTAAATGTATGCATCAGAATATCAAAGCCTGCCTGAATAAACCCAATCTATACTCCAGTAAACACTGGTACTGCCTACAGTGCCTGCCAAATCGGGTATGCCAGCCTACGCATAACACCGATAGGGGATAGGAGTCTCAAGGACTCAAGTCTGCATATCGCGCACTCCGGAGTGGCACTCGAGGGGAGCGACCCACACGAGTAAAATGCTTGAGTAATAAGTATCCGAGGAGAATAAGTACGCAAGACTTGATCATGATACTGATCTATAAGGAAAAGTACCATCCACTAAAAGAAACCAGAATCCTCTCCCCGATCTGATGCAATAACAACTGTCCGGTCAACCGCCCAAAATCTGCGGTTGCCGCAATACCCTGCCATCACAGCCTGCCCGTCCCGAATCCCAAGTATCTGACTACACTATCCCAGCCCCTGCTCTAACCCGAGCATGATATCCCCTATGTCTAGATAACTGGAGAAAATAAAATCATGGTTTCTCCTAAGTCAATTCCAGCATGATAGTGCAGCAGAAAAGGGTGGCCTAACTAGGTGACCATTCAAGCATGCAAAAGTCCTTTTCTTAACAGAATAATTTCAGTGTTCCAATTCTTACAAGAATTACAGTATGCCTTTGTTTGAAGATCTGAAGTACTAACCTGCCATAAGCTAATTTATACACATGCATAAGTCTCCCAATTTATACATAAAGCATGATATGGTTTTAGCCGATTATTACCAAAGGTTTAAGCAATTATTCCCATGAATTCTAATCAACTTAGCATTTGTAAGAATTATCATTTATTAGTACCTAGTCCTCTAAAGATGCAAGTGTCAACCACAAGTCCATTTCTTCCAATTAAGCATGCTATATTCATCCCACTAGTATACTAGCAACATTACATAGGACTAACTCCAATATGCCTAGTGGGTTATCACAAGTAGGAGGTTAACAACGGTACCCACCTCGAGCGCTAAAATCCTTGCCCCGAATGCGAAACCCGCGCTCGATCCAAGAGTTCACCGCAACGCTGTACAAAACATCCAAGAAGAACATATATACTTTTAATCCTTCAATGTACACAAAATTTGTCCCAAATTTATCAGTCTAAAGTTCCCTGATTTTCACCTACGAAAAATGCTCAGAAAAATCCAAGAAAAATACCGTCACGATCCTCGCGACGAACCGGTCGAAACGAGTACCTGCACGTTCGAAACCGAGCTTCCTTCGCTGAGATACAAATTCGGCAAGGGGGGCACCCCAAACAAAACTGTGCAGAAATTCTGTACCAAAAGACTACAGAGAAAGGAGATTTTCACCTTCGAAAAATATCCAGAAAAATATGAGAAAAATCCAGGAAATTCCCTGGGAAAAGTAGATGAAAAACGGCTCTCGAATCACCTCGATCCGTTGCCTGAGCGTGAAGTTACAGCCGAAACAGTCAGGTGCTGTCCAAAACTCCGCGAAGAAAAATGGGTCACAAAGAAACTCGGGAAACTCAAAATCCACATGAAAACTAGGGGCAACTCCAAGATCAAAAATGAAGCCCTACCTGTCAAGAGTCCAACGGCGCAAGAATCACCCGAATTGGAGGTCGGGGTGAGCCGGGGGAGCCCGTACACTGAAAAGAGGCGAAACGGGTCGTCGGTGAACAAGCGTCGCACCGCGCCGTAAAATGGCCAACCTCGAAAAATGCTCTCCTAAAAATCCCAGGGAACCTCAGTAAGATGGGTCTCAGGTGGAGGAAGATTTTTGCTTAGGGGTGCCCTATGAAAATCCTCTTAGAAAGAGTGTAAAAAGGCCCCCAAAAGGCCCATTTTATAGGCTGCCAAGCCCCCCCCTTTTGGCCGGATTCGGTCGCCACTTTCGGGCGCCCGAATCCACCAAGCATGTCGGACGGGGCCCGTCCGACGCGCCCGGAAAGCTCCGGTGCTGCCACGTTTCCGCCGCACAGCAAACAGCTATGCGGGGCGACTGGGCGCCTGCCGCGCGGCAGGGGGTCGCTGGAGGCAGTGCATGCGCCCGCCCCCTGGCCGGCCGACACGTGGCCCGCACTCGAGTGCGGGCCATGTGCGCCCGACCAGCCGCACTGGCGCCCTGCGCTGGCACGCGCCCCGAGGCGCCGCACCGTGCTCTCGTGGACCGCGCTTTCGTGAGCCCACGAATACCATGCCGCCACGTGTCATACGCCCGGTCCACCGAAGCTGCGCGCGCTCGCTGAACCGCGCCGCGTGAGCCAGCCACTCCGCGCACGCCACGTGGCCCGCCGCGCGGTCCATGCACCCGCCGCGCCCTCCCGTGGACCGAGCGACGTGAGCCGCCCAATAATGGGCTGCCACGTGGCTCTGGCCGGTCCACGGTTCACCCCCATGCACCGAATTTCCCCGAAAACTTTCGGAAGCCCGTTTTTGGTTATCCGGACTCCAAATTTAACAAGCAAATAGCCGTTTTCAAGCGTTTTTCCGCGTTGAATCGAAATCCGAACTCTGTTTGGCCCAATTCCTTTTCTAAAATTTGGCAAACACAGTCGAAGTCCAAATCAGCTGAACATGTCACACAGGGTCCATCTGTGGCACCCCTTTGATGCACCATGGGCCAGACACACCAACACTAGGTGTTCTACACCGTGGATTCAACGAAAAAGCTGCATGGGGAATCCAGAACACTACATCCTCCCCCACAAGAAAAAGTTTCGTCCTCGAAACAAAAGCCATACCTCAAGCCGGGGCCTCGAACAAGTGGGGGTAAGCATCCATCATCGCTGACTCCAGCTCCCAAGTAGCCTCGCGCTCATCATGACTGCTCCAGAGGATCTTCACGTAAGGAATGGCCCGACTGCGCAACTCCCTAACCTCACGGTCCAAGATCCTCAACAAGTCCTCAGCGATCTCCAGTGGGGTGAAATCGATGATGTGTGACGGGTCATGAACATACCTCCTCAGAGTCGATACATGAAATACATCGTGAACACCGGCAAGCCTGGGAGGAAGTGCAAGCCTGTAGGCAACTGGCCCTATGCGCTCCAATATCTCGAAAGGTCCAATATAACGAGGGCTTAGTTTCCCACGAATCCCAAATCTCCGAATACCCTTTGAAGGCGAAACCTTCAAAAAGACATGATCTCCTATCATAAACTCAAGGTCTCGCCTCCGCACATCGGCGTAGCTCCTCTGTCTGCTCTGAGCTGTCTGAAGATGCTGCCTGATTATTCTGACTTTATCCTCTGCCTCTCGCAACAACTCTGGGTCCAAAGTCCGTCTTTCACCCACATCGCTCCAATAAAGTGGGGAACGACACTTGCGTCCATACAATGCTTCAAACGGAGCCATCTGGATGCTTGCTTGAAAGCTATTATTGTACGCAAACTCTGCCAGTGATAAGTGTCGCACCCAACCTCCTCCGAAGTCTAGTGTGCAAGCCCGGAGCATGTCCTCAAGAATCTATATAGTCCGCTCTGACTGTCCGTCTGTCTGTGGGTGAAACGCCGTGCTGAAACTGAGCTGAGTCCCCAAGGTGGTCTGTAGACTCCTCCAAAAGGCGAAACAAACCTCGAGTCTCGATCAGAAACAATGGAGGCGGGCACACCATGAAGTCTCACCACCTCATCTAAATATAGTTGCGCCAGCCGCTCGAGTGACCAAGTCATCTGCACTGGTAAGAAGTGAGCGGACTTAGTAAGTCTATCCACGACGACCCAAATTGCGTCTACTCCAGTCTGCGCCCTCGGCAACCCAGTGACAAAATCCATTGTAATATGTTCCCATTTACATTCAGGGATTAGGAGGCTCTACAACTTGCCAGCAGGTACACGATGCTCAGCTTTTACTTGCTGACAAGTTAAACAGTGTGCCATAAATCTCCCAATGTCTCGTTTCATCCCGTTCCACCAAAACTGTGCCTTGAGGTCCCTATACATCTTAGTCCCACCAGGGTGGATGGTATAAGGTGTTTAGTGGGCCTCCCTCAAGATCTGCTCTCGAATCTCTGTATCCATGGGCACACAAGCTCGATCCCTGTACCGCAGTACTCCCGTAGCATCAACTGAAAAATCCCCTGTCGAATCCGTCTGAATCTGCTCTCGAATCCTCATCAAGTGGGGGTCCTCACTCTGTCTCTCCCGAATCCTGTCCAATAGAGTGGGCTGCACGACTAGAGACATCAGTCTAGCAGAGACCCCAGGGGACACAACCTCGAGCTCTAACTGCCTCATCTGCTCAAGTAATGGTGCCTGATCGGTGATCATCAAGGATAGGCTCTGTACTGCCCTCCTGCTCAGGGCGTCAGCGACCACGTTGGCCTTGCCAGGATGGTAGAGTATGTCCACGTCATAGTCCTTTAATAATTCTAACCATCTGCGTTGCCTCAAGTTGAGCTCCTTCTGTGTGAACAAATATTTCAAGCTCTTGTAGTCTGTGTAAATCTCGCAGTGCTCCCCATACAGATAGTGGCGCCACAACTTCAACACGAAAATCATTGCAGCAAGCTCCAAGTCGTGGGTAGGGTAATTCTTTTCATAATCCTTCAGTTGCCGCGAGGCATAAGCGATCACCCTACCCTCCTGCATCAGCACGCAACCAAGTCCACTGTGCGATGCATCACTGTAAATCACATATCCTTTCCCCATAACAGGGAGGGAAAGGATAGGAGCCGACATCAATCTGCTCTTTAATTCCTCAAAGCTCCTCTGGCAATCCTCACTCCAAATAAACTTAATCCCTTTACGAGTCAGGCGAGTGAGGGGTGTGGAAAGTTTCGCAAAACCTTCCACAAACCGACGGTAATATCCGGCTAGGCCCATAAAACTGCGAACCTCAGATACCGTCGTCGGTCGGGGCCAATCCCGGACTGCCTCAATCTTCGCCGGGTCTACAGCCACTCCTGCGGCGGAGATCACATGTCCCAAAAAGACAACCTCCCGAAGCCAAAATTCGCACTTAGATAATTTGGCATACAACTTCCTCTCTCTAAGAAGTTGCAGCACAATCCTCAAGTGCTCCTCGTGCTCCACATCACTCCGGGAATAGATCAGGATATCATCAATAAATACCACGACGAACCGATCCAGGTATGGTCGAAAAATCCTGTTCATTAAATCCATAAAAGCAGCAGGGGCATTTGTCAATCCAAAAGGCATGACGGTGAACTCATAATGCCCGTACCGCGTCCTGAATGCCGTCTTTGGAATGTCCTCGGCCTTCACCTTCAATTGGTGGTAACCAGACTGTAAGTCAATCTTGGAGAAGACACAAGACCCTTGCAGCTGATCAAATAGGTCATCAATGCGCGGCAAAGGGTACTTGTTCTTGATGGTCACTTTATTCAGCTCTCGGTAATCAACACACAGTCGAAGTGAACCATCCTTCTTCTTCACAAATAGCACCGGCGCTCCCCAAGGCGATACACTTGGTCTCACAAAACCTTTATCCATTAAATCCTGAAGTTGCGCCTTTAACTCTCGCAGCTCAGCCGGTGCCATACGGTAAGGAGCCTTAGAGACTGGCGCAGTTCCTGGGACTACGTCAATCAAAAACTCGATCTCCCTATCCGGCGGCATACTAGTCAACTCCGGTGGAAACACATCCGGGAACTCGTGGACAATAGGGATATCCGCGAGTCCCGGTGCCGCCGTAGGCTCCTTAACCACACAAGCCAAAAAGGCCACGCATCCACTGCGCATCATCTGCCTCGCCCGAGAAGTCGAAACTACTGAGGCAAAGAAAGCACTCTGGCACCCCCTATAAACAAACACCTCCTGGCCTGGCTCGCTAAAAGTCACAGTCCTCGCGGCGCAATCAATCGTCGTGAAGTAGCGAGCCAGCCAATCCATCCCAAGCACTAAGTCAAAATCTTGCAGCTTGCTAAGGACCATCAGATCCGCTGGCAAAATCCAAGACTCAACCTGTACTGGGCAAGACCAACAACACTCCTCTACATGCAATGTATGCTCGGGAATCTGTACCACTAATGCATGTGGCAACCGACCTAACTCTAGTCCATGGGATGATGCAAATGATCTATTGATAAAAGAATGTGATGCACCGGTATCAAATAAAGTGCGAGCTCTAGTACCAAAAAGTAAAGTGATACCTGCCACCACGTGGTCGGCTGCTGAGGAGTCCTCTACCTGGGCGGCATAGACTCGCCCGCTCTGTGCCGGAGGTCTGTAGTCTGCCGGGTGGGAGGAAGGAGCCCTGCTCGCTGGAGCATAGGGCCGCTGCTGGGGCACCGAAGGAACTGATGCTGAAGAAGGAGCCTGCGGTGTCGAGAAAAGGCAAGTAGCTCGGATGTGGCCGGACTGTCCACACAGATAACAGCGGCCATACCTCTGGTCGCAAGTATCCGACGGGTGCTGTCCCCTACAAAAGATGCACCTGACCGCAGACTGGGGCTGCCTCGACTGCTGCTGCTGCTGCCTCTGCCGCTGTGACCCCTGCTGTCGCGACTGCGACCTCTGCTGGTGTGAGTGCTGCTGCTGTCGCTGGGGCTGCTGCTGATGCTGCGGGGGCCTCTGGGATCCCCCAGGCCCTCGCCGCTCCGAACGCCCACGGCCCGTAAACTGAGGCGGTGGCGGTCGGGGCGGCCTCCAGGAACTGGCCTGTCCCCCATCGTCTGACGCTGGTCGCTTCCTCTCAGAACTCTGGGCGACCGAGCCTCCACGTCTAGCGACAACGTGGTCTCCCCTCTCGATCCACTGTGCATGATCCACTGCCTCTGATAAGGTCTGAAGCCTCTGGGCATGCACCAAGGTATAAATCTCTGGGCGTAGACCCGTCTCAAAAAGCTCCACCTGGTGCGGCCCATCCCTGGCGACATAGGGTACGCAGTTGAGCAACTGCGTGAACTCCTGAAAGTAGTCCCATACCGCCCAGTCACCCTGCTGGAGATTCTTCAGATCATCTTCAAGCTTTTTCTTCACGCTCGAGGAGAAATAAGTGTCCAGAATCATCCGCCGAAACTCTGACCAAGGTAGCTGTCGGGTAATGTGAAACTCCAAAGGCTCAACCCGACGCCACCAGGCATCTGCATCCCCCTCTAGACAGTGTACCGCCATATGCACTCTGTATCTATGGTCAATGAAGAAGTCCCGAAATAACTTCTCCATTGCTGCCATCCACGATCCTATCTCCCACGGGTGTGTGCTCCGCCCTGAAAACCTAGGCGGTCCTCGCCGACAAAACTGTGTGAGTTTGTCAGCAAACTCCTGCTCCTCCGCTGGGGTCAATGGCCTGAACATCCCCTGGGCCCCACTGCTCGACGACGGTGCCGTAGGGACTGGTGGAATAGCCGGCAGTACAACTGGTGGCACAGGGGCCTCTACAGTAGTAGGGGGAGGTGCCCCAACCTGAGCAAGCAACTGCTCAAACCTCTGCTCCTGTCGGCGGTGACTCTCCGCCAACTGGGCCACCATGGCCCTCAGCTCACTAATCTCTGAAGGTCCGGACTGCTCCGGCTCTTCCGGGGGTGTAGGGGTCCCCCGGGTAGGAATCTGCCATCTAGGAGGTATCCTGCCACACAAGAAACCATGGATCAGTAAACAAAACCACTCTCGACCCAATCCAGCGAAAGTCATAGGCATCCTCCCATTTCTGTAACCTTATGTTGTCTGCAGCCAACATAATAGTCCTCCAAAAATAGGATATGCCAGTCCCTCTTCACTCACAGGAAGAGTTTAATAATAAATTGCCGACTTTCGCAAAATATCACGCCACTCACGCCCTGCCGTCCTAGGGTCTGCCAAAAGCTTAGGGTTTCCTAAGTCCCAACTGACCTATCCCTAAGCTCTGATACCAACTTAATCTGTCACGCCCCGGGTGTAAACCAGAACCCGGGCTCGTCTACAGATCCGCCGTGCACACGGAATTTCCCGTGTACATGAAGCGCTGGTAACCTGCTCAGATATAGAGATATAATAAAGGAGCATAAAAACAGAGCTAAACTAAAACTAGTACATCTCAGACAAATACTGGAAAGGAAAGTACAACATAGCTCTCATAAATATACAAGTGTCTCTCCCAGCTCACAAAATAAAATACATCCAGCTGGCCGAAGCCAGACCGAAAAATAAAAGGAAAATACAACCGTCTGAGTGTACTGGGGATACATCAAAATCTACTGGACTCTGTATCAGGGAAACAGCTAGCTAGTCAACGATCCTCTTACCTCGGTCCTGGGAAGAGGGTCCCGCAGCTCTTGCAGAGGACTCTGCAAAACAAAGGGGAAAAGAAAAGGAAAAAGAGTGGGGGTGAGAACTACTATAAAGACAGTAGCCTCCCCTAGTGGGTAAACCTCAACTCGAACATGCCCACTAGGACTACCAGAGGCGAAAAGAATAAAGGTGGTAAACTATAAGTATGACTACTGATAAAAGCTAGCACTAATATGCCTCTATATACCCAGCTAAAAAGATAGCTAAATGTATGCATCAGAATATCAAAGCCTGCCTGAATAAACCCAATCTATACTCCAGTAAACACTGGTACTGCCTGCGGTGCCTGCCAAATCGGGTATACCAGCCTACGTATAACACCGATAGGGGATAGGAGTCTCAAGGACTCAAGTCTGCATATCGCGCACTCCGGAGTGGCACTCGAGGGGAGCGACCCACACGAGTAAAATGCCTGAGTAATAAGTATCCGAGGAGAATAAGTCCGCAGGACTGGATCATGACACTGATCTATAAGGAAAAGTACCATCCACTAAAAGAAACCAGAATCCTCTCCCCGATCTGATGCAATAACAACTGTCCGGTCAACCGCCCAAAATCCGCGGTTGCCGCAATACCCTGCCATCACAGCCTGCCCGTCCCGAATCCCAAGTATCTGACTACACTATCCCAGCCCCTGCTCTAACCCGATTATCATATCCCTTATGTCTAGATAACTGGAGAAAATAAAATCATGGTTTCTCCTAAGTCAATTCCAGCATGATAGTGCAGCAGAAAAAGGTGGCCTAACTAGGTGACCATTCAAGCATGCAAAAGTCCTTTTCTTAACAGAATAATTTCAGTGTTCCAATTCTTACAAGAATTACAGTATGCCTTTGTTTGAAGATCTGAAGTACTAACGTGCCGTAAGCTAATTTATACACATGCATAAGTCTCCCAATTTATACATAAAGCATGATATGGTTTTAGCCGATTATTACCAAAGGTTTAAGCAATTATTCCCATGAATTCTAATCAACTTAGCATTTGTAAGAATTATCATTTATTAGTACCTAGTCCTCTAAAGATGCAAGTGTCAACCACAAGTCCATTTCTTCCAATTAAGTATGCTATATTCATCCCACTAGTATACTAGCAACATTACATAGGATTAACTCCAATATGCCGAGTGGGTTATCACAAGTAGGAGGTTAACAACGGTACCCACCTCGAGCGCTAAAATCCTTGCCCCGAATGCGAAACCCGCGCTCGATCCAAAAGCTCACCGCAACGCTGTACAAAACATCCAAGAAGAACATATATACTTTTTATCCTTCAATGTAGACAAAATCTGTCCCAAATTTATCAGTCTAAAGTTCCCTGATTTTCACCTACGAAAAATGCTCAGAAAAATCCAAGAAAAATACCGTCACAATCCTTGCGACGAACCGATCGAAATGAGTACCTGCACGTTCGAAACCGAGCTTCCTTCGCTGAGATACAAATTCGGCAAGGGGGGCACCCCAAACAAAACTGTGCAGAAATTCTGTACCAAAAGAATACAGAGAAAGGAGATTTTCACCTTCGAAAAATATCCAGAAAAATCTAAGAAAAATCCAGGAGATTCCTTGCAAAAAGTAGATGAAAAACGCCTCCTGAATCACCTCGATCCGTTGCCTAAGCGCGAAGTTACAGCCGAAACAGTCAGGTGCTGTCCAAAACTCCGCGAAGAAAAATGGGTAACAAAGAAGCTCGGGAACTCAAAATCCACATGAAAACTAGGGGCAACTCCAAACATCAAAAATGAAGCTCTACCTGTCAAGAGTCCAACGGCGCAAGAATCACCCGAATTGGAGGTCGGGGTGAGCCAGGGGAGCCCGTACACTGAAAAGAGGCGAAACGGGTCGTCGGTGAACAAGCGTCGCGCCGCGCCGTAAAATGGCCAACCTCGAAAACCGTGCTCCTAAAAATCCCAGGGAAGCTCAGTAAGATGGGTCTCAGGTGGAGGAAGATTTTTGCTTAAGGGTGCCCTGTGAAAATCCTCTCAGGAAGATTGTAAAAAGGCCCCCAAAAGGCCCATTTTATAGGCTGCCAAGCCCCCCCCTTTTGGCCGGATTCGGGCGCCACTTTCGGGCGCCCGAATCCGCCAAGCAGGTCGGACGGGGCCCGTCCGACGCGCCCGGAAAGCTCCGGTGCTGGCACGTGTCCGCCGCACAGCAAACAGCTGTGCGGGGCGACTGGGCGCCTGCCGCGTGGCAGGGGGTCGCTGGAGGCGGTGCATGCGCCCGCCCCCTGGCCGGCCGACACGTTGCCTGCACTCGAGTGCGGGCCATGTGCGCCCGACCAGCCGCACTGGCGCCCTGCGCTGGCACGCGCCCCGAGGCGCCGAATCGTGCTCCCATGGACCGCGCTTTCGTGAGCCCACGAATACCATGCCGCCATGTGTCATACGCCCGGTCCACCGAAGCCGCGCGCGCTCGCTGAACCGCGCCGCGTGAGCCAGCCACTCCGCGCACGCCACGTGGCCCGCCGCGCGGTCCATGCACCGGCCGCGCCCTCCCGTGGACCGAGCGACGTGAGCTGCCCAATAATGGGCTGCCACGTGGCTCTAGCCGGTCCACGGTTCACCCCCATGCACCGAATTTCCCCGAAAACTTCCGGAAGCCCCTTTTTGGTCATCCGGACTCCAAATTTAACAAGCAAATAGCCGTTTTCAAGCGTTTTTCCGCGCTGAATCCAAATCCGAACTCTGTTTGGCCCAATTCCTTTTCTAAAATTCGGCAAACACAGCCGAAGGCCAAATCATCTGAACATGTCACACAGGGTCCATTTGTGGCACCCCTTTGATGCACCATGGGCCAGACACACCAACACTAGGTGTTCTACACCGTGGATTCAAAGGAAAAGCTGCATGGGGAATCCAGAACACTACATGTGCCGCCCGGTTGGAGGGCACCACGGTAGTGGATCGAGTGTTGCAAGTGTGATTTCATCACAGCAGCCAGAGTTATTGCATGTTGCATTCCTGTATGGGCTAGAGGCAGAACTATTACCACGTGCACTGGAGGTACAGGTTTCTGTTGTTGATTGTACATGTGGAGGAGGCTTTTGGATCATGTCCAGTGCAGCTGAGACTGCGAGTTACCGACAGACTTATTGGTAATTGTGGCAGTTCGGTATTTTGACCCCGTGCTTGAGATTGATTGGCACAATGCCATAGGATGTTTGACTGCAAAAAGAAAAGACTTTGATCCTTTTGCGAGGCAGACGAGAGAAGGCTTGGTTGTTGAGACAGTTAGAGCACCCAAGTTTCAGCGACAGTGCGAGAGGTGCTTACGGCGGCACCGGGACCCAAGGATATCTCTGTTGCCCACGAGATCCCGAGTGTGATTCCACCTGAGCTGTTGTCGATGCCGCCGGTTAGGGAGATAGAGATTGCGTTTGACGTGGTTCGAGGGACCGGCCACCCTCGACAGCACCTCATTGGATATCGCCTGTGGAGCTGAGAGAGCTGATGGCACAGTCGCAGGATCTGATGGATCAAGGGGTCTGTTTGACCTAGTGCCACTTCTTGGATAGACGATGATGAGGGTTCGTTATGATTTGAGCACAGGCAGGTTCAGGTATTATCAAGGACCTTTTGATGGAGTTCTACTCCGGCAGTTATTGTATGATGCGAGTACCTACTTGGGATTAGACAGCCGAGGGCTGTGCTTGGATGGCATTCAGGATCCGGTAAGGGCAATATGAGAGCATGGTGAGGCCAAATGGAATGACTAATGCCCTGTGACTTCAAGATTTGAGGAATTGTGTGTCCTAGTTGTACTTGGACGGATTGGGAATGGTGTTCCTCGAGGATATTTTTATTTACTCCTAGAGCGACTTGGAGCACTTGTGGATGAAGCTGTATGCCAAGTTATTAAGGTACAAGTTCTAGCTCCAAGTGCATGCCTTCTTGGGTCACTTTGTGCTAGCCGTAGGGGCAGCGGTGGAAATCCGGCCAATATGGAACTATTTGGGAATTGGCCGAGATCAATATTTATGGTCAATGTAAGGAGCTTCTTGGATTGGGCAGTGCCAGGAGAGCTTGGCAATCGGATGATGAGACTGATACTAGCGCCAATGCTAGCATTTCCAGTGATTAGGAGAGAGATCTGCGAGTTTTAGTGATGCCTCCCATAGTGACTGTGGAATTACCGTTGGGTTATTAGTGAGCATTCTGGATTACCCCGACGTGGCCACTGTGATAGCAGATACCTGGAACAGGAGAGCTGGCTGGGGTTGAGTTGGATGATTCCACAGCTGGCGCTGTGTGGACAGTTGCGGCAAATATGGCTTGTAGTTGTGTCCCTGAGGGTTCCTTTTTATGGGAGACCGTGGCTGAGTAGTTCACTCGGGTGGTTTTGGATCGGGAAGTAACCGAGTGAAGACCCCAGCTTATTGGATTCTTTTCCTTATTGGATGAAAGTGTGGGTATGCTTCGGGTGACCCTGTTTGAGTTAACACAGGAGGTGGTTTGGTGCGTGTGGCACTAGAGGTTATTCCAGTTTCCCCCAGCTTTTTATTGGAGCCCCTATGGTATTTCACGTCTTAGCTCAGGAGTGATGTGTTGTTGGATCCCTCGCCCGTGATTGACTTGCCCCTTTGAGATCTATGATTGTTGGAGTAGTTCCAACACAGGAGGTGGTTTGGTGCGTGTGGCACTAGAGGTTATTCCAGTTTCCCCCAGCTTTTTATTGGAGCCCCTATGGTATTTCACGTCTTAGCTCAGGAGTGATGTGTTGTTGGATCCCTCGCCCGTGATTGACTTGCCCCTTTGAGATCTATGATTGTTGGAGTACGAGGGACGCCCGTTGCAATTTCTGGCTCGAGAGATGAGAGAATTGCATATCGGGCCATGCCGTACTTGTCGTTGTTGTTGTTGAGAACTAATCACGGGGAGTGAGTGATGTTTGGGGGAGCTGGAGGCGTTATTGATGAGTACTTACCCTTGGTGTTTGTGACTCCTGGTGGAATCAAGCTAGTTTCGAGGACGAAACTTTCTTTAGTGGGGGAGGATCTGAGGACTTGGATCCCCACGATGTGATTACTGGTTGACCAGCAGCTTCTGGAGGCCTATATGTCACGCCCCGGGGTCGAAACTGCGACCCGGGCTCGCTAACAGATCCGCCATCTGTACGGAAACTACCGTACAGACGAAGCGTCTAACCTGCAAAAGAATCAGCTACAGCTAAACAGATATCAGAGCTGAAAGTAAAACTACTGAAAAGCTGAAATCCAAACACTGTACAACTGAAAATAATACAATATCCATCTCCCAAATACGATCGTATAAAAAGTCCTCTGATACAAAACTCAAAAGGGAGATATCTCCAATAAAATATATCAGTGTACAAGCTCTCGATACAAAAATATCCTCACTACAACAGTCTCTCAAACTGTAAAAATTAAAATACAACTCTATACCTCACAACAAAATTCTCTCAACAGAGGTAAAAGTAGTAAACTAGTCTACTGAAGCTTTCCGCTGAAGGGGGTACCGCTACACTCCAACGACGGGTAGGGAACTAACTCGCGACTCCCTCGCCTCGGTCAGAAGGATCAGCAACAGGAGCACAGGAACAGAAGAAGAAGTCCCTGGGGAAAAGACACCACGACGGGTGTGAGAACTACTTCCCACAGTAGTTCTCAGTGGGTGCCATCAACAAGCCCAACGGTCTGCCCACCAAGTCTACTAGAGGTAAAAGATAACAGTGCAATGAAATCTGAACAGGAAAAGCTGGAACTACTCTACAGCTACCATGTCTCTATCTAGATACTCAAAAAGTGGAACAGAGGAAAGTAAATGAGACCACTAGCACCCAAGGTGCTCGATCGACCTAATCGAACTGACTGTGTCACGCCCCGGCGTCGAAACTGCGACCCGGGCTCGCCAACAGATCCGCCGCCCATACGGGAAGCCCCGTATAGACGAAACGACTAACCTGCAAAAGATCAGACTATACTATACAGATATCAGAGCTGAAAGTAAAACTGCTAGAAATAAAAAGTGAGTGTACAACTACAACTCTCAAATAGTACAAACCAACCTCACCAAATACAGAAATCTCTCGAGCAGTAAGATAAATACAACTCTATGCCTCACTACAAAGTTCTCTCAACATGAACTCTCAAAAGTAATAAGGGTACATCTACTCTCGGGACGACGACTGGTAGAGATCTAGCTCGCGACTCCCTTACCTCGATCAGAAGAAGCAGCACCAGGAGCAACAGAAACAGGAGTAGAAGTCCCTGCGGGAAAACACACCACGACGGGTGTGAGAACTACGTCCCAAGTAGTTCTCAGTGGGTGCCGCCAACAAGCCCGACGGTCTGCCCACTAAGTCTACTAGAGGCATAAAGTAACAATAATAATACTGAAATGAAGGGCTGGAAAAGTAACTCTACAGCTACTATGCCTCTATCTAGATGCTCAAGGAAATGAAACAGATGGAAGCATGATGCATCTACTAACTCAAACAGTACAGTCACCCAATCTACACTGACTGCCGCATAGGGTCCAGTCAAACCTGCGCCTACCTACTGCCGTGACATCCCGGAGGACCGGACTTACGTAGGGCGTCCGTGGCTGCCACTAACTGGCCCAGCCAGAGGGACTGCGTCCGTAACTGCCACTAACTGGCCCAGTCAGAGGGACGGCGTCGACAAGTCGCGATACAGAAGTAACATATCCACCCCGGGCGTGGCTCTCGAGGGGAGCGACCCCACCGAGGAAAAAGGTATCCGCGCACTCTGTCGAGCTCAAAGTGGCACTGCAGGCTATAGTCAAAATCCACACTCACGCACTGAACGGAAAGACTCAATCCTCAAACATCTCGCACAACGGTCGGAGCACTCTCGACGACTCAGCTGATCAGCCCACGCGAAACACGAGACACAAGCCTCTCCAATAACTCATAGCACAAGACGCACTGGCTGGAGATACTCCACAGCCAGTTACAACCCACAACTCAGGGCTAACAAAACAGGTCGGACGACACTCAACGACCCGGGACCACCATCCACCCCGACGGTTCCCAACGAAAGAACAACAACCAAACGGATAACTCAGGAAGGACCGCCACCATAAGGGTTTGGAAAACCCGAAAGGTCGGTGCTAAGAACCCTATCAAACAAGAACAGACTCTAGGCTTCGCCTATCGGAGTTCCCGGCCCCCTTACAGTTCGGGAACACGACAACCTCGGTACAACACGCAGAAAATACCAACTAGGGCCCGAAAGTCCCGGGAGACCTACACCTACAACCCTGTCAAACAAGAACAGGTTCCAGGTTCGGCCCCCCGCGGCTTCCGTCCCGACAAAGGAACGGCCCCTAGAACCCAGACCACTCGAATCCTTTCGAGTGGGGAGATTACAGGAAACATGTGACAATTGTTATTGAAAACCATTTTGATCTGGAAGAAATCCATGTTTAATGATTTTAGTTCTTTTTAGAAAAACAATTAGAAAACAAGTGTTTTACCCAAACCCCGAAGGGCTGATGCCTTTGTCCAATCAAACAAGAACAGACTTCAGCGGCCCTTCGAAGCTTGGAAGAAAAACATAGCTAAACTAAAAATCATGTGTATGTCCAAAAAGGTTCTGGGTTCTAGGTCCAGCTAAAACAAGCACACATCTGCCACTAACACAGTGGCGACAGCACAACAGGGATACAAGACCTCCCGGGACTACCGTTTACCCAAACGGCTCCCGGCACAGATAAGCGACCCACTACAACTACCAGACTCCACTCTGCTCCCAAGCACGAGTGCAAATGCAACCCACACTAAAAAGAAGTCCCGACTGCTCGGCCCACTACCCGGGCGAGAATAACACTAAGTCCAGGAATGAAAGAACAGTGTGGATGTCTAAACATAAATAACCCTAGCCCAAGTGAGGGTTTTCTACTGGTCTGGTTACACATGCAACATATGACGGGGGTGCTAGGTCAGGTTCCAAGAGAACAAAATTTAACAGGTAGAAGAAAGCAGAAATGATCATCAGATAATTACGAAGAATACTAACATTCACATTCTAGGATTCTACCCAGTCCAAACACTATCATGCATGATTCTATAACAATAGAATTAGAGCACAGTCCATAGATCCTGAAAGCAAAGCCACCCACCTGAAGGTGCTAACTGTCCGGGGTCACACAGCTGAGAAAACCAGAAGAACAGCAACTCTTATGTCCAACAGGTCCAGTACAGTCCACAATCCCTCCTGGGCACAACAAAAGGCTACAGTTACACTTAAATCCCAAAAATCTGCCCAAAAACACATGCTGAATTTTCAGCTACAAGGAAGTCAATATTCCACCTGCTGAAAGTGCTCAATAAATTCCAAATAAAATATCCCTGCGTTCTACGCGTCGATAGCTTCTAAACGAGTACCTGCACGCCCAAATCGGAGTTCCGTAGGCCAAGATATAAATTCCACAACACGGGCGCGCGAAAACATACAACCACATAACTGTAAAATCTTGTACAGTTAAAGAAGGAAAATGTATACCTCCGGGAAGCTCTCAAGAAATTCCAAAAAAAATACCACGATGATTATTGCGTCGAGTAGATGAAAAAAGTCTACAAGCACGTCCAGATCCGAGATTTGTCCGCGAAGATCTCATCAAAAGAAGCTGCTGCCCTCTCCAACATCTCACAGCAAGAAGGGTCCCAATGAGCACGAGAAAACACCTCGAAAAACGCAAAATCTGAAAATGTGCGTGAAACCCAAAATCGTAGCCTCACCTGTTGCGAACCCAACGGCGAAGAAATCGCTCAAAAAGATGGTCGGAGTAGGTCGGGGGAGCTCGTGCACCGAGGAGCGACGAAAGAAATACCGAAGAAAGAGCGTCGCGCCGCGCCAAGAAAATGAGAATCTCGAAAAGCGTGCCCCCAAAAATCCCCAAACTTTGCAGATGGAAGCTACTCTGCGAGAGGAACAACTTTGCTGAGGACCTCCCGACGGTTTGAAGCTCGGAAGAGGAAGAAAAGAGGGGAACAAGGCGGCTCGGATCGCTTTTATAGGCTCCAGGAAACAATTCAGAAAATACCGAATATGTCCCCGTTTCCGGGCGCTCGGAAGATTCGGGCTGCTACAGTGTTGGGCCCGGTCCAACACTGTGCAGGCCCGAATCCTTCCTGGGCTCCACGTCGCCCACCGAACAGGCTACAGCGGGAGCACCCACACAGGAAACGATGCGTGGCCGCCCCCAGCGTCGACACGTGGCCCGGCAACCCGTCAACGCGGGCCTGGCGCGCCCACGTGCGCGCGCCAGCGCCGCCTGCGCCACCCTACCAGGCACGCGCCCCGAGGCGGCCGCACCTGCTCCGTGGACCGAGTGCACGTGGACCGGCCAACCGGTGTGCGCCACGTGTCCCCCCACCGGTCCACCGTACACCCGCCGTTCCCCGTGGACCGCGCCCGCTGCGCCGGCCAACCGGGAACCGCCACGTGTCCCATCCCGGGTGCACGCCTCCGCGGTGGACCGCGCGCCTGCCCGCGCGCTGCCCGCCGTCGCGCCGCCGCCCTCCGCCGTCGCCGGCGCTGCCCGCCGCCGCCGGAGTTACTGTTCCGGTATGAACAGTGACCAGTGCTCAAAAATAACAAGTGGGTAGTCCATTTTCACCGTTTTCGCGCGCTGAATCCAAATCCGACGTCCGTTTCTCCAAATTCTCATCCGAAATTTTGCCGAAGGCCCCCGGGAAGCCCACTTGATCCGATTTTCGCGCCGGGTCCATTTCAAAAATCCGGTTTGCCAAATACCATCTCTAAAAATTCCCGAAGGCATCCGGAGAGGTGACCTTTTATCCAAACTTCGCCCTGAGTCCAAATTTGACATCCGCGTCGCGCGAAAACACTTCTAAACACCCGACGGGTCCTCCAAACACCCGTGACCAATATTAAGCCCGAAGTCCACCACTTGTGTCCAAATTGCGCACAAACACATCCAACACACCACACAAGCCTTCGAAAGCTGCCGGACAACCAGAAAACTCCCCCGTGGGGAAACCAGGTCCTCACAGACTGCCTCAAAGGTCCAGTCAAGCCTGCGCCTGTCGACTAGGAATGCACCTACCCACTACCACACATCCACATGAGGACGGGATTTACGTGGGGCGTCCTGTCCGACTAACTCATCCCTCGCGCAAAACTGCCTCAACAGGCCCATCGTTGCCTCCACTGCGGAAAACTGCCTCAACAGGCCAACCATCGTATCCACAGCGGCATCTCAGGGGCGCGACTCCAACTGAGGAAAACGGCGCGGCATAGAGTATCAAACATTGGCAAAAGCAGGCTATAAACAAAAACCACGCTCACTCTCAGAACGGTAGGACTCAAGACCCCGAAATATCTCGCACAACAGTCGGAGCACTCTCGACGACTCAGCTGACCAGCTCACACGAAACACGAGACACTAGCCTCTCCAACTCGTAGCACAACGCACACTGGCTGGAGGTACTCCACAGCCTGGAACGACCCACAACTCAGGCTAACAATACCGGCCGGACAACACTCAACGACCTGGGACCACCGTCAACCCCAACGGTTCCCAACAACACGGACCGGAAGATACTCGACGGCCCGGGACTACCGTCTACCCAACGGCTCCCTCCCACGACAGAACAACAGGAATACAAGACCTCCCGGAACTACCGTTTACCCAAACGGCTCCGGGCACAGATAAGCAACCCACTACAACTACCAGACTCCACTCTGCTCCCAAGCACGAGTGCAAAAGCATCCCACACTACAAGAAAGTCCCGACCTCTCGGCCCACTACCCGGGCGAGGATAATACTATGTCCAGGAATAGAAAAACAGTGTGGGTGTCTAAACAATAAAAACAACCCTAGCCCAAGTGAGGGTTTTCTACTAGTCTGGTTACACATGCAACATATGACGGGGGTGCTAGGTCAAGTTCCAAGATAACTATATTAACAGATGATAAAAAGGAATAACAATCCCTACAATCTAGCATGCTACACAATGAAATAAACTATTATGCATAGTCCTACATCAGTAGAAATACTGTACAGACCATAAAACTTGGAGATAAGGTCACCCACCTCGATAAGCCACCAATTGCTCGTAGTCACTTGCAATTGGCCTCCACGCGATTCCGCACGCAAAACGATGCCCACTGCCAGAGTCCGCACGCAAAACGGAGCACGGTGCCGAAACCCGCGCACAAAACGGAGTCCTCACGCAAAACGGAGCACGATGCCGAAATCCGCATGCAAAACAGAGTCCTCACGCAAAACGGTGCACGCCGCTGGGGTCCGCACGTAAAACGGAGCACGGTGCCGGAATCCGCGCGCAAAACGGAGTTCGCACGCAAAATGGTGCACGCCGCTGGGGTCCGCACGCAAAACGGAGCACGGTGCCGAAACCCGCGCGCAAAACAGAGTTCGCACGTAAAACGGTGCACGCCGCCGGGGTCCGCACGCAAAACGGAGCACGGTGCCGGAACCCGCGTGCAAAACGGAGTCCGCACGCAAAACGGTGCACGGCGTCGGGGACCGCACGCAAAACGGAGCACAGTAAAAATACTGTCCCTAACACAGATAAGAGAACAAGGGGGTTAATTCACTGTCCAAAGAACGCCTCTAAACTGTGCAAAAAACACCGAAAAATTAGCACACGGGACCTACCCGACTGCGCCGCCGCCGCCGAAACGCTCCGCCGGCGAACTTCGCACGCTCCACGAGGCCCACGACGCCACGCCACACAACCCACCATCTCCTCCCTCAATCTCCCTCTCGCTCGGTTGAAGAAGAAAGGAAAAGAAAGGAAGAAAGTGGCGTGCGGGGGAGAAAGAAGAAGAAGAAGAAGAAGGGGAAAAAGGGATGGTCCACGGTGCACCGGTCCACGGTGCACCGGCCAATCCGGACCGTCCAACCGCCCGGTCCACGGCACAAAGCGGTGCACCAGGCGCAGGCGACCGCGCGCCCGCCACGTGGCCGCGCCCCTGCGCGCCACGCGGGCGCGTAGTCCGCGCGCCACACGGGTGCGGGACACCGCGCTCGCGCAGGCGCGGGACACGGGCGCGCCACACGGGCGCGCCCACCCACTCCCGCGCGGGAGCCAACGGGGGGCCGCCACGTGGCGGCCCCTGCGCTGACACGCGCAGGCGCGCGTTCCCAACGCGCGCCAGCTGCGCGCCTTGAGCCCCCTCGGGATCCGCGCCGCCGCCTCGCCTCGGGAAACGTGCTGCGCCGCCTCGAAAAATGCGCAAAACATCCGGGCTCCAAAACAAACAAGTAAATAGTCCATTCTTAGCGATTTCGCGCGCTGAATCCAAAAACGATGTCCGTTCCTCCAAATTCTCAACCGAAAATTTGCCGAATGCCCACCCGATCCGATTTTCACGCCGGGTCCAATTCTGAAGTCCGATTTGCCCAAACCCAACTCTAAAAATTCCCGAAGGCAACCGGAGAGGTAATCTTTTATCCAAACTTCGCTCGGAGTCCAATTTTGACATCTGAATCGCGCGAAACCACCTCTAAACACCCGACGGGTCATCCAAATTCCCACGGGGTCTCCTTTTAAGCCCGAAGTCCACCACTTGTGTCCAAATTGCGCGCAACCATCACGACGCACCACGCAGGCCTCCAGTGATGCAAGCTAAATCCCAAATTGCACCACAAATCTATTTCTCGGGCCCGACAAGCGCACAAACACTCCCAACGGCCACTAAAAGCTGCCCAACAACCGGCAAACCCTACGCGGGGGATTCCGGGACCTCACACTATATGGCGCGTCGGTGGTGTTTGTGCACCAACTGGACACTAGTGATGGACTCAGAGTGTTTAATGGATCACGAGAGTAGTCAGATGACTCTGTCAAATGCTTAGAAGTGGTTTTGCGCGCAATAGATATTAAAATTAGACTCAGGGCGAAATTTGGGGTTTAGAACACTTTTCCGGATGCCCTCGGCAATTTTTAGAGTTGAAATTTGGCAAAACGGACAGTGGATTTGGATTCAGTGCGCGAAAACGATGAAAATGGACTATTCACTTGCATTTTTCGGAGCCCGGATGACGCGCACGATTTTTTAGGCAGCTTGGTACTGTTCCGGCGGCCGGCGGGCAGCGGCGGCGGGCAGTGGCGGAGCGCGGCGGCGCGGGCTCGGGCAGGCGCAGGCGCGGCGGCGGGCAAGCGAGGGCAGCGCGCGGGCGCGGGCAACGCGCGGGCAGGTGTGCGGTCCACCGTAGAGGCGTGCACCCAGGATGGGACACGTGGCGGCTCCCGGTTGGCTGGCGCAGCAGGCGCGGTCCACGGAAAAAGGCGCGGGTGTACGGTGGACCGGAGGGTGACACGTGGCAGCATGTGGTTGGTGCGGTGTTGTGCGCCGGGTCCACGGAGCGGGTGCGGGTTGCCTCGGGGCGCGTGCATACAGGGATGGCAGGCGGAGGCACAGTCGCGCACATGGGAGCGCGTTGACGGATTTCCCGCGCTGGACGCGCAACGTGTCGACGCTTCGTTGGGCCTCGTGTCGCAAGGGGAATGGCGGGCTTCGCTGTTGGCTGTTGAGCGGGCGACGTGGAGGCCCGGCAGGAATTCGGGCCCGCACAGTGTTGGGCCGGGCCCAACACTGTAGCGGCCCGGAAGAAGCAAGCGCCTGAAAACAGGGACATGGTGGGAATTAACTCAAAAGATTTTTCCAGCCTATGAAATCCCCTGTTCCAGCCCTGTTATCTTCTTCTCCGCGCGGATTTTGGCAGAGCAACCTTCAGCAACTTTCCTCCTCTCCCTGTTCTGCATCCATCTGCAGAGTTTGGAGATTTTACGTGACACGCTTCCCAAGATTTCTATTTTTACGGCGCGGCGCGACGCTCGTCCATTTGTGTTCCCCTTCGTCGCGTTTCGGTGCGCGAGGTCTCCCGGCCTGCTTCGACCTCCGTTTCAGGCGATTCTTGTGCCGTTGGATCCGCGACAGACAGAGCTACGATCTTGGTATTTTCTACTTCCCCTAGTTTCACGCTTTTCTAGGAGTTTTTCCATGCTTACTGGGACCCCTTTTTCTGATGGAATTTCTGGACAGCGACACCTTGCCGGATTTTTATCTCCGCAACCGGGCATTGGATGGAGACGTGCCTGTACACGTTTTTCATCTACTCGACGCGAGGATTATCGCCGTATTTTTATTGGATTTTTTTGAGGCTTGCGCGGAGGTAGATTTTTCTCCCTTTATCTGTGCATGGAAATATAGATGTATGGTTGTGTGTTTGTGAGCGCCCTGTGTTGTGGAATTTGTAACTCGGCCTACGGGGCTCAGAATTTGACGTGCAGGTACTCGTTTCGAAGGTATCGACGCGAGGAACGCGACAGTATTTTTGTTGGATTTTTCCGAGTCCGTTCTGCAGGTGGAAATTTCACATCTTTGAGGCTGTTTCCGCAAATTGTGTATACTTGGAATATTTTTGGATTAAGTGTAACGTTGAACCTTATTGTTGTACCCAGGGGTGTTTGCAAGTGTTGCTAGACCCGTTGGATCTGAAGACTTTGATTTCAGGGTACTTTCAGCTGTTTGGAGCCGAGGCTTTCGCGAAATGTACCGAGGATGCAGTTTCGGCAGAATTTGGACTGTGAGCGTCTGCGCTCTTCGCCAACCCCAGGTTTGCCTTGGATTGAGCACTTCAGATGGGTAAGCTTAATTTGGTAACTGTATAAGGTTTTTATATCATGGTGAATGTAAGTGCACATGTGGGGATATCACCCCTCTATGATTGATAACAGGCATATTGTTGTACAACCGATATGAGCGAGAGGTAAGCAAGGAATGACCTACTTGGGTGAGATTGGTATACCATAGTAGGAATATTTTAGCATGCTTTACTAATATATGTTTCACCCACTTTTATTATTTCTGAGGACAAAGCATGCTTGCATGGACATGTAGTTAGGCCATCTTTTACTGATGCACTACTTTTGGAACTTGACTTAGGAGAAACCATGTTATCCATTTCTCCTTCTTTGTTAGTCAGGTGGCCTGTGTTACTCGGGTTCGAGCAGGGGTTCTGGGTAGTGCAGTCGAGACTTGGTGTCTGGGACAGGTTGGATTAGTTGTGGGGCTTTGCGGCAACCGCGGATATTGGGCGGTTGACCGGATATTTATTTATGCACCAGATTGGGTATCTGATTTCTCTAGTGGACGGAGTTTCCCACTTTGATCAGAGTCATGATCCAGTCCTGCTTTTGGTTACTTATTACTCAGGCACTTTACTCGTGTGGGTCGCTCCCCTCGAGTGCCACTCCGGAGTGTGCGATATACAGACTTTGAGTTCTCGAGACTCCTATCCCCTATCGGTGTTATGCGTAGGCTGGCATACCCGATTTGGCAGGCATGGCAGGCAGTACCAGTATTTCTAGCGTCACTAGATTGGGTTTATTACAGATGTTTACTTTACTGTTACACTCGGGTCAGGGGGACCGAGTGGACTCTAGTAGCCGTGTTTAGACCAATGCTAGTGTTGTTGGGAACCGTTTGGGGATCGACGATTGTCCCAAGGTCATTGTGAGATGTTGACCGTTGTACGAGAGGCATAGCAGGCATGGCAGGCATAGCAGGAATAGGAGGCATAGCAGGCATAGCAGGCATGGCAGCCATAGCAGGCATAGGAGGCATAGCAGGCATAGCAGGCATGGCAGGCATAGGTGGCATAGCAGGCATAGCAGGCATAGCAGGCATAAGAGGCATAGCAGGCATAGCATGCATGGCAGGCATAGCAGGCACAGCAGGCATGGCAGGTATGGCAGGCATGGCAGGCATGGCAGGCATAGCAGGCATGGCAGGCATAGCAGGCATGGCAGTGATTATTGGTCAATCGATTGGGTCGATTGTGCACTTCATGTGCTGGTGGTTGCATACCACTCTTTGGTTCTCCCCTTTTGGGCATTTAGATAGAGGCTTGATAGCTGTTGAGAGTCTCCAGCTTCCTTATTTCAGTCTTTACGGCTTTGGTTAGTTTTTGTCTCTTGAGGACTTAGTGGGCAGACCGTCGGGTCTGGCGGTGGTACCCACTGAGAACTACCTTTTTGGTGTAGTTCTCACACCCTCTGGGGGTTTTTGTAGTAGCCCTAGCTCCCATGCAGTGTTTTTCCGATAAATCCACTGTTAGAACACCTAGTATTGGTGTACCTGGGCCACAGTGCATCAATTGGGTGCTATTGATGGACCCTGTGTGTTTTTATTTACTGTACTGGCCTTCGGCTGGGTTTGCCGAAATTTCTGGAAAGATTTAGGCCAAACAGAGGTCGTAGATGGATTCAGCGTGGAAAAACGCTTGAAAACGACTATTTATTTGCTTAATTAGGAGTCCGGATGCCCAAAAACGGACACTCGGAAGTTTTTAGTGGAAAATGGTGCATGGGAGGGGCCGTAGACCGCCGGGATGCCACGTGGCAGGCTCTGATTGGCCGGTCTATGATGCGCGGTCCACAGAGCAGCGCGGCGGGGTGCACAGACCCGGCGCATGGACACGTGGCACCGGCAGATTGGCGGGCCCAGGGCGCGCGGTCTACCGGGTGAGCGCGGCGGTGCATGGACCAGGCGGGGGGACACGTGGCAGCCTCTGGTTGGCTGGTGCATGCTGCGCGGTCCACGGAATTCCTGTCGAAGGCGTGGACCGGGTGCAGGGGACACGTGTCATCCCCTGATTGGCGGGTGCAGCATGCGCGGTGCACCGGGCGTGCGGTTGGTGCCTCGGGGCGCGTGCCCACGTGCGACCCACGTCGCGCTGCCGGCCGGGCAGCGGGTCA
Organism: Tillandsia fasciculata; assembly: GCA_029168755.2. NCBI lineage: Eukaryota > Viridiplantae > Streptophyta > Magnoliopsida > Poales > Bromeliaceae > Tillandsia > Tillandsia fasciculata. Next base: position 12,457,199 of record CM054943.1, on the reverse strand, counting down.
ACCGGGTGGGACACGTGGCGCCCGCTCATTGGCGGGCGCCGTCGCCTTACTGTGCCCGGGGGGCGGACACGTGGCGGGCGGTGAATGGCCCGCTTCGGTGTTCGCTGTTCGGGCAACACGTGGCAGGCTCAGAGGCGGGTCGGACGGATTGTGGATCCCGTCCGACGGCGTGTATTGGGCCGGGCCGCACTGTGCGCGCCCGAAAACCTTGGGCCGGGCCGCACTGTGCGCGCCCGAAAATTTCCGGGCGCCCGAAAAGTTGGGCCCGAGCCCAATGGACTTGTTTTTTTTTGGGCTTTTTCCTTTGAGGCCTATATATAGGCCGGCTTGGGGTGGATTTTTCCACCCTTTCTCGTGGGATTCAGCTCTAGTGCCCTATACAAAAAATCTTTCTCTCCCTCTTATCTATCTTCCGACAAAGTTTCAGAAAATCTGGAAACCGTGACGACTGTGTTTCCTACCTCGTAGTGCGGAGCGACGTTCTACAGTGTGAGGCCCACTACCGTCGCATTTTCTTCTGGGAGACCTGTAGAGCTACCCCAACCACATTTTTGGACGATTTTTTCGCCAGCGGTTGTACAAGAGGTATATCTACATTTTCCGTGTTGATCATTTTTCCCAGAAATGAACTTTTGTGAGGGTTTGGGGTACATTTTTACGCCCCTTTGCTACAGTTTGGAATCTTGACAGCAGCGACTTCGCGGAATTTTATCTTCGCATTTGGATATCGGATTTCGACGATTCAAGAGCCTATCGACATCTACACTTCGCGAGGATCGTCGTGATATTTTTATTGGAATTTTGGGAAATTTATTTTCAGGTGAAAATCGCGTGTGAACAGTAACTGTGTATGTAGATTTTTGGAATGTGATTGTTATGTGTTAATTGGTTGTAATTGTGAGTTGTTGTTGTACCCAGGACTGTAAGAGCACTTTTTCTGTGCTCCTGGCTCTGTGGATCTGGGAAATTGTCGATTCTTGGACTGTTTATCTGTACCGTCTCGGACAGTTAGCGTGTTCAGGTGGGTGATCCTGCTTGCAATAACTATGGACTGCACTCTAATTCTGCAATTATAAATGCATACATGATAGTATTTGAGCGTAATAATCTGTGCAAACTGTATGTTAGTTCCAACAGTGATTAATTACTTAACCTGTTATTTAAATTGGAACTCTTGCAACATAGGCATCATTTTAATCAGAGAACGCATCTTAACACATCTTCTATGCATTGTACATCATACTCAGATGACTACTGTTAGAATTATGCATCGGCTTTAGTTCTCCCACGTCATTTGTTACTGTTGTCATTCTGGACATAGTGGTTTTCCCCTGAGTTGTGGGTTGGGAGGTTTAGTAGCTTTGGATGCATTGTACTCGTGTCTGGGGACCGAGTAGTGTTGGTAGCAGTCTGTAGGTTGTTCATCATTGAGATAGTGACATGTGGGACTGGGATCTTTGGGAGATGATCATTGGGACAGTGTGGATTCTTAGTTAGCGAGTGAGACAGTGATTGGATCATAGCCTGCAGGAGCCATACTTGAGATCGACAGAGATGCGCAGATACTTTGCTCGGTGGGGTCGCTACCCACGAGTGCCACTCCGGAGTTGGGCTTGCTACTTCTATCGCGGCTTGTCGATGTTGGTGTCCCTCTGGCTGAGCCAGTTTTGGCAGTCATGGACATTGTCCCTCTGGCTGAGCCAGTTTTGGCAGCTATGGACATACCTACAGCAGTAGGTAGGCGCAGGTTTGACTGGACCATTTTGGCAGTCAGTTTGGATTGGGTGATTTGAGTCGAGTATCAGTAGAGACATATTGATCTTCGGTCCTTTTCCTTGAGCATCTTAGATAGAGGCATAGTAGCAGTAGATGTTTTACTTTCCAGCTTTTCTATACTGCATTTCTTGTTACTTTATGCCTCTTGTAGACTTAGTGGGCAGGCCGTCGGGCTTGTTGGCGGCACCCACTGAGAACTACTGTGGGAGGTAGTTCTCACACCCGTCGTGGTGTCTTTTCCCCAGGGACTTCAGCTCCAGTTCCTGCGGTGCCCGTTGCTGATCCAGCTCCTACAGACCGAGGTAAGGGAATCGCGAGGTAGATCTTTTTTCCCTTTCAGCAGCAGCGAGAGGTAGAGGTACCCGATGTACTTTTTGGTTGTGTCTTTTGGTTTGAGAGATTATGTAGTGAGGTATCGAGTTGTACTCTTCTGTTTTCTTTTGAGAGACTCCTGTATTTGAGTGAGGACTTTATGTATATTATTGTGAGACTGTTTTACTTCTTGTTACTGTTAGTTTTACTTTTACAGCTCTGATATCTGTTAGTTTAGATACTTACTTGCAGGTTAGACGCTACGTCTCTACGGGGCTTCCTATAGGGGCGGCGGATCTGTTGGCGAGCCCGGGGTACAGTTCCGACCCCGGGGCGTGACAGATTAGAGTGGTATCAGAGCCTAGGATGTAGGTCTTGGAGGACTTAGGAACCCTAGGCTTATGTTTAAACCCTAGGATGACCCACGTGAGAGCCGAGACTTTTAGCGAAAGTCTTGATTGGGTATCTAACTCTCCCGAGTGGATAGGGACGAGTGATAGACATGTCTTCCTTTTGTAGCGACTATGTTGGCTGCAGACAACATAGTGCTTCGAAAAGGGGGACATGCCTTTTGACTTTCGCTAGATTGGGTCGAGTGTTGCTTCTGGTTCTGATTGTTTGCTTTGTCCCTCAGGTGGGGATGCCTCCTCGACGTTCGATGGTGACGCGTTCGCAGCCTTCGTCCTCAGAGCCCGAGCAGGAGGACTCGGGGCGAGGACCTCAGGCTGAGATTCAGGAGCTCCGTGCCCAGATGGCACAGATGGCTGAGGCGGCTAGACGCCAGGAGGAGGCAGTGGCGCGGCTGACGCTCTTATTGGAGCAGAGAGCACAGCCGGCAGTGGCACCCCCTGAGGCTTCGCCGGTGCCTTCTTCCCCTGTTGTGGCACCCCCTGTGGTGCAGCCGGCGCCAGCGATTCCTGCTGAGCCGGTTTCGAGTAGGCCACCGGCCGGGGCGACGGGAGCGTTGACTGAGACAGAGCAGCGGGAGGTTGTTGATTTGCTGATGAGACTTCGGCGGTTCGATCCGCCCCGCTTTTCGGGCATGGATGCTGAGCCTTGGGCAGCCGAGACTTGGATTACCACCTTGGAGCGCCACTTTGAGAGCTTATTTGTGGATGAGAGGTATCGGGTTATTCTGGCTACCCATTTTCTGGAGAGCAACGCCGAGGCGTGGTGGCGGCGTGTGCGACCCGCTGGTCCACCGGGGACGCAGCTTCTTTCCTGGGCCGAGTTCCGAAGCATGTTGCTGGGAGCCTTCTTTCCGGAGAGTGTCCGACAGCGGCTGGAGGAGCAGTTGAAGAATCTCCGCCAGGGAGATAGGCCGGTGCACATGTACATAGCGGAATTCAACCAGCTGTTGGCATGTGTGCCTCATGTGGCCAGAGACGAGAGCCATCGTGTCTACATGTTTGAGAGAGGACTTCGTCGAGACATCTACCAGTTCGTCCGCTCCCGCAGACTGCAGACCGTGGAGGCCTCGATGGAGCAGGCCTTGTATGTGGAGTGTGGAGAGGCCGTGATGGATGAGGTATCTCCGGCCCCTGTAGCGACTTCTGGGGCGAAGCGCCCGGCTTCTGCGGAGGAGGGGCAGTCTAGCAGGCAGGGACCCCCGAGACCTCCGCGTTTCCATCCTCAGGGCCGGGGGCACCAGGGACGCCAGAGATCGGGGGCGTCTCGGCAGACACAGCAGCAGCAGCAGCAGCAGCGTCGACCACCGCGACAGCAGCAGTCATCCCAGCAGACTTCTCGCCAACAGCGCTCGGATCGGTGCATTATCTGTGGAGGCCCCCATCCGCCGACTCAGTGCCCGCAGAGACAGGGCCGATGTTTTCGCTGCGGGCAGGCCGGCCATATTGCGAGTGCATGTCCCAGGGCCGGTCATCCAGCTCCTTCTTCTGCATCAGCACCGACCGTTCCTTACCAGCCAGCCGGTCCTTCTGCAGCCTACAGCAGGCCAGATTTTGCCTCTTCTTCTTCTCGACAGCCAGAGCGACGTCCCCCGGCACCGAGCGGTCGTGTATATGCCGCTCAGATTGAGGACGCTTCGCAGCAGAGCAGGTCGTCGCAGGTATTATTCTGATCTCATCAGTCCGTGCTCGGGCTCTTTTCGATACCGGTGCTTCTCATTCATTTATCAGTAGATCATTCGCATCCTTGCATGGTATAGCGGTAGCTTCTTTATCTTGTGCATTAGAGGTTGAGATACCGGGTCATGTTCTGCATGTTGAGGAGTGCTGTAGAGATTGCCCCATACAGTTGGGATCCTGGATTCTGCCGGCCGACTTGCTTGTCTTACGACAGCTCCAGGATTTCGATGTTGTACTGGGTATGGATTGGTTGTCGAGATATTATGCCACCATTGATTGCCGCGAGAGGACTGTTACTCTTCGTGAGCCGGAGCAGGAGGTGTTTGTCTTCCGGGGCTGTCAGAGTTCGTTGTTCGCCCTGACTATTTCTTCGGCGAGGGCCAGGCGGTTGATGAGTAGAGGATGCACCGCATTTCTGGCGACGATTGTAGAGGTGCCTACGGCGGCACGGGGACTCGAGGATATTCCAGTAGTCCGCGAGTTTCCCGATGTGTTTCCCCCAGAGCTGTCGACCATGCCGCCAGAGAGGGAGATTGAGTTCGTGATTGATGTGGTACCCGGAACCGCACCAATCTCGAAGGCACCTTACAGGATGGCGCCTGCCGAGCTGAGAGAGTTGAAGGCCCAGCTACAGGATCTCTTGGACAGAGGCTTCATTCGGCCCAGTGTTTCGCCGTGGGGAGCGCCTGTTTTGTTCGTCAAGAAGAAGGATGGGACACTTCGCTTATGCGTGGATTACCGGGAATTGAACAAAGTGACCATCCGGAATAAGTACCCTCTGCCACGGATTGATGACTTGTTTGATCAGCTACAGGGAGCCTCCGTATTTTCGAAGATTGATCTCCAGTCAGGTTACCACCAGCTGAGGGTGAGGGCCGAGGACATTCCCAAGACGGCGTTTAGATCCCGGTATGGACATTACGAGTTTACGGTTATGCCTTTTGGTTTGACCAATGCCCCAGCTGCATTCATGGATCGATTTGTGGTTGTGTTCATTGATGACATCCTGATTTACTCTCGGAGCGATGCGGAGTACGAAGAGCACTTGAGGTTAGTGCTGCAGCTTCTACGTGATAAGAAGTTGTACGCCAAGCTTAAAAAGTGCGAATTTTGGCTTCGGGAGGTTGCTTTCTTGGGCCACATTGTTTCAGCCGCTGGAGTAGCGGTCGACCCGACGAAGATTGACACGGTTCGGGATTGGCCGAGGCCGACGACGGTTACTGAGGTACGGAGTTTCTTGGGCTTGGCTGGTTATTATCGTCGGTTTGTGGAGGGCTTTGCGAAGCTCTCTACTCCCCTGACCAGTTTGACGAGGAAGGGGACGAGGTTCGTTTGGACCGAGCAGTGTCAGCAGAGTTTCGAGGAACTGAAGAGAAGACTGATCTCCGCACCTGTTCTTGCACTGCCGGTTATGGGAGAGGGTTTCGTGATCTACAGTGACGCCTCGCACAGCGGACTGGGTTGCGTCTTGATGCAGCATGGTAGGGTAATTGCCTATGCTTCACGGCAATTAAAGGATTACGAGAAAAATTACCCTACACATGACTTAGAGCTTGCAGCTGTTGTTTTTGCACTGAAGCTGTGGCGGCATTACCTCTATGGTGAGCATTGTGAGATTTATACAGATCATAAGAGCTTAAAGTATCTGTTCACCCAAAAGGAGCTGAACCTTAGGCAACGCCGGTGGTTGGAGTTGTTAAAGGATTACGATCTGAGTATCCTTTATCACCCCGGCAAGGCCAATGTGGTGGCAGATGCTTTGAGCAGGAGGTCAGTGCATAGCTTGAGTTTGATGATTACCCAGCAGGCACAGCTGATGGAGCAGATGAGGCGACTTCAGATTGAGGTAGTATCCCCTGGGGTCTCTGCGAGACTTATGACTATGGTTTTGCAGCCCACTCTGCTGGACAGGATCAGGGAGACGCAGAGTGAGGACCCCCACTTGGAGAGGATTAGGGCACAGATTTAGATAGATCAGAGAGGGAATTTTTCAGTGGACAGCTCGGGAGTACTACGGTACAGGGACCGAGTTTGTGTGCCATCAGATTTGGAGATTAGAGATCAGATTTTGAGAGAGGTCTATTATACACCTTATACCATCCATCCTGGAGGTACTAAGATGTATAAGGACCTTAAGGCACACTTTTGGTGGTCGGGGATGAAGCGGGATATTGGAAGGTTCGTTGCTCACTGCTTGACTTGCCAGCAAGTGAAGGCAGAGCATCGTGTTCCTGCTGGCAAGTTGCAGAGCCTTCCAATTCCCGAATGGAAGTGGGACCGCATCACCATGGATTTTGTGACTGGGCTACCGAGATCACAGAGTGGAGCCGACGCAGTCTGGGTGATTGTTGATAGACTTACCAAGTCAGCTCATTTCCTGCCTGTGCAGATGACTTGGTCCTTGGAGCGCTTGGCACAGCTTTATTTGGATGAGATCGTGAGGCTGCACGGAGTACCAGCGTCCATTGTTTCAGATCGAGACCCAAGATTTGTGTCACGGTTTTGGGGGAGCTTACAGTCAGCCTTGGGTACTCAGCTTAGTTTCAGCACAGCTTTCCACCCGCAGACAGACGGTCAGTCAGAGCGCACCATTCAGACGCTTGAGGATATGTTGCGTGCGTGCGTCATGGATTTTGGAGGTGGTTGGCACCGACACTTATCCCTGGTTGAGTTCGCGTACAACAACAGCTTTCAAGCGAGCATTCAGATGGCTCCGTTTGAGGCGTTGTACGGACGCAAGTGCCGGTCGCCCCTGTACTGGAGCGATGTGGGTGAGCGGAGGACGCTGGGGCCAGATTTACTGCTGGAGGCGGAAGAGAAGGTCCGAGTTATACGTCGGCACTTGGAGACGGCCCAGAGTCGCCAGAAGAGTTATGCTGATGTTCGGCGGCGAGACCTTGAGTTCCAGGTTGGTGATCATGTCTTCTTGAAGGTCTCGCCTTCGAAGGGGGTCCGGAGGTTTGGAGTGCGTGGGAAGCTTAGTCCCCGCTTCATTGGACCCTTTGAGGTGCTTGAGAGGGTAGGCCCTGTGGCTTATAGAGTTGCTCTACCTCCACGCTTTGCTGGTGTTCATGATGTCTTCCATGTTTCGGCCATGAGGAGATATGTTTTCGATCCGTCTCATGTCATTGACTTCGCATCCTTGGATGTTGGCGAGGACTTGGTTTACGAGGAGCGCCCGTTGCGGATTCTGGCTCGTGAGGTGAGGGAATTGCGCAACCGGGCAATACCTTATGTGAAGATCCTTTGGAGCAACCATGAGGAGCGAGAGGCTACCTGGGAGCTTGAGACGGCGATGCGAGATGCCTACCCTTTTCTGTTCGAGACTTCTGGCTGAGGTACGTTCGTTTTTGCTCTGTTTCGTTTCGAGGACGAAACTTTCTTTTAGTGGGGGAGGATGTAGTGGCCCTAGCTCCCATGCAGTGTTTTTCCGATGAATCCACTGTTAGAACACCTAGTATTGGTGTACCTGGGCCACAGTGCATCAATTGGGTGCTATTGATGGACCCTGTGTGTTTTTATTTACTATACTGGCCTTCGGCTGGGTTTGCTGAAATTTCTAGAAAGATTTAGGCCAAACAGAGGTCGTAGATGGATTCAGGTCGGAAAAACGCTTGAAAACGACTATTTATTTGCTTAATTTGGAGTCCGGATGCCCAAAAACGGACACCCGGAAGTTTTTAGTGGAAAATGGTGCATGGGAGGGGCCGTAGACCGCCGGGATGCCACGTGGCAGGCTCTGATTGGCCGGTCTATGATGCGCGGTCCACAGAGCAGCGCGGCGGGGTGCACAGACCCGGCGCATGGACACGTGGCACCGCCTGATTGGCGGGCCCAGGGCGCGCGGTCTACCGGGTGAGCGCGGCGGTGCATGGACCAGGCGGGGGGACACGTGGCAGCCTCCGGTTGGTCGGTGCACGCTGCGCGGTCCACGGAATTCCTGTCGAAGGCGTGGACCGGGTGCAGGGGACACGTGTCATCCCCTGATTGGCGGGTGCAGCATGCGCGGTGCACTGGGCGCGCGGTTGGTGCCTCGGGGCGCATGCCCACGTGCGACCCACGTCGCGCTGCCGGCCGGGCAGCGGGTCAACCGGGTGGGACACGTGGCGCCCGCTCATTGGCGGGCGCCGCCGCCTTACTGTGCCCGGGGGGCGGACACGTGGCGGGCGGTGAGTGGCCCGCTTCGGTGTTCGCTGTTCGGGCGACACGTGGCAGGCTCAGAGGCGGGTCGGACGGATTGTGGATCCCGTCCGACGGCGTGTATTGGGCCGGGCCGCACTGTGCGCGCCCGAAAACCTTGGGCCGGGCCGCACTGTGCGCGCCCGAAAATTTCCGGGCGCCCGAAAAGTTGGGCCCGAGCCCAATGGACTTGTTTTTTTTTTGGGCTTTTTCCTTTGAGGCCTATATATAGGCCGGCTTGGGGTGGATTTTTCCACCCTTTCTCGTGGGATTCAGCTCTAGTGCCCTATACAAAAAATCTTTCTCTCCCTCTTATCTATCTTCCGACAAAGTTTCAGAAAATCTGGAAACCGTGACGACTGTGTTTCCTACCTCGTAGTGCGGAGCGACGTTCTACAGTGTGAGGCCCACTACCGTCGCATTTTCTTCTGGGAGACCTGCAGAGCTACCCCGACCACATTTTTGGACGATTTCTTCGCCAGCGGTTGCACAAGAGGTATATCTACATTTTCCGTGTTGATCATTTTTCCCAGAAATGAACTTTTGTGAGGGTTTGGGGTACATTTTTACGCCCCTTTGCTACAGTTTGGAATCTTGACAGCAGCGACTTCGCGGAATTTTATCTTCGCATCTGGATATCGGATTTCGACGATTCAAGAGCCTATCGACATCTACACTTCGCGAGGATCGTCGTGATATTTTTATTGGAATTTTGGGAAATTTATTTTCAGGTGAAAATCGCGTGTGAACAGTAACTGTGTATGCAGATTTTTGGAATGTGATTGTTATGTGTTAATTGGTTGTAATTGTGAGTTGTTGTTGTACCCAGGACTGTAAGAGCACTTTTTCTGTGCTCCTGGCTCTGTGGATCTGGGAAATTGTCGATTCCTGGACTATTTATCTGTACCATCTCGGACAGTTAGCGTGTTCAGGTGGGTGATCCTGCTTGCAATAACTATGGACTGCACTCTAATTCTGCAATTATAAATGCATACATGATAGTATTTGAGCGTAATAATCTGTGCAAACTGTATGTTAGTTCCCACAGTGATTAATTGCTTAACCTGTTATTTATTGGAACTCTTGCAACATAGGAATCATTTTAATCAGAGAACGCATCTTAACACATCTTCTATGCATTGTACATCATACTCAGATGACTACTGTTAGAATTATGCATCGGCTTTAGTTCTCCCACGTCATTTGTTACTGTTGTCATTCTGGACATAGTGGTTTTCCCCTGAGTTGTGGGTTGGGAGGTTTAGTAGCTTTGGATGCATTATACTCGTGCCTGGGGACCGAGTAGTGTTGGTAGCAGTCTGTAGGTTGTTCATCATTGAGATAGTGACATGTGGGACTGGGATCTTTGGGAGATGATCATTGGGACAGTGTGGATTCTTAGTTAGCGAGTGAGACAGTGATTGGATCATAGCCTGCAGGAGCCATACTTGAGATCGACAGAGATGCGCAGATACTTTGCTCGGTGGGGTCGCTACCCACGATTGCCACTCCGGAGTTGGGCTTGCTACTTCTATCGCGGCTTGTCGATGTTGGTGTCCCTCTGGCTGAGCCAGTTTTGGCAGTCATGGACATTGTCCCTCTAGCTGAGCCAGTTTTGGCAGCTATGGACGTACCTACAGCGGTAGGTAGGCGCAGGTTTGACTGGACCATTTTGGCAGTCAGTTTGGATTGGGTGATTTGAGTCGAGTAACAATAGAGACATATTGATCTTCGGTCCTTTTCCTTGAGCATCTTAGATAGAGGCATAGTAGCAGTAGATGTTTTACTTTCCAGCTTTTCTATACTGCATTTCTTGTTACTTTATGCCTCTTGTAGACTTAGTGGGCAGGCCGTCGGGCTTGTTGGCGGCACCCACTGAGAACTACTGTGGGAGGTAGTTCTCACACCCGTTGTGGTGTCTTTTCCCCAGGGACTTCAGCTCCAGTTCCTGCGGTGCCCGTTACTGATCCAGCTCCTACAGACCGAGGTAAGGGTATCGCGAGGTAGATCTTTTTTCCCTTTCAGCAGCAGCGAGAGGTAGAGGTACCCGATGTACTTTTTGGTCGTGTCCTTTGGTTTGAGAGATTATGTAGGTATCGAGTTGTACTCTTCTGTTTTCTTTTGAGAGACTCCTGTATTTGAGTAAGGACTTTATGTATATTATTGTGAGACTGCTTTACTTCTTGTTACTGTTAGTTTCACTTTTACAGCTCTGATATCTGTTAGTTTAGATACTTACTTGCAGATTAGACGCTACGTCTCTACGGGGCTTCCTGTAGGGGCGGCGGATCTGTTGGCGAGCCGGGGTACAGTTCCGACCCCGGGGCGTGACAGTTTTCCCCTTTCTTTTTTTTCCTTCCTCTCCTTTGTCTTGCAGAGTCTTAGCGGGTGTTGCTGATTCTGCGGTTGTTGATCGAGGCGAGAGAGTCGCGAGCTAGATCCCTACCCGTCGTTGGAGAGTAGCGGTACCCCCCACTTCAGAGGAGATCTTCTTTAGATTAGTTATTTTATTTTCCTCTTTTGAGAGACTGTTGTAGTGAGGATATATTATGTATCGAGAGACTGTACACTGATGTATTTATTGGAGATACCTCCCGGTTGAGTTTAGAGCTTGTATATGAGGATATTGTATTATTATTTTTGGGAGACGGACTTGTTGTATTATTTTCAGTTGTACAGTGATTGATTCTAGTTATATAGCAGATTTTTATTTATAGCTCTGATATCTGTTAGCTGTAGTACTTTTCTTGCAGGTAGGACGCTTCGCCTATGCGGGGTTTGGCGTAGGTGGCGGATCTGTTGGTGAGCCCGGGTCGCAGTTTCGACCCCGGGGCGTGACACTCTAAATGTCGTGCTAAGAAGTATAGCTAAAAGTATGCATTAGTAAATAAATGCCTGCCTGAATAAACCCAATCCGACCACCAGTAACCACTGGTACTGCCTGCTCTACCTGCTCAAACTGTCTCACAACTCAGTAGGGGACCAGCACACATGGCTCGAAATCCCAATATGTAACAGACCTGCACACATGGCTCGGACAAAGGCCTACCTTCGGAGTGGCACTCGAGGGGAGCGACCCACACGAGTAAGTATCTCGGTAACAAGTATCAAAACTGGCAGGACTGGATCACGACTCTGATCAAAGTGGGAAAACCCATCCACTAAAGAAAGCCCGATCCCCCCAATCTGATGCAATAATATCCACCCGGTCGACCGCCCAAAGTCCGCGGTCGCCGCAATACCCTGCCATCAAACCCAGCCTGTCCCATATCCCAAGAATCTGACTACAATCTCCCAAACCCCCTGCTCACACACGAGCTACAAATACCCAGAGTCTAAAATGAAAAGGAGAAAAGTATAAAGCATGGTTTCTCCTAAGTCAAATTCCAACATGATAGTGTAGCAGAAAGAGGTGGCCTATCTAGATGACCATACAAGCATGCAAATGTCCCAAGATAATAAAAAGAAAACAGGTGTCGATGTTCTTATATTTATTAGAACATGCTATACTAAAATATTGATAATTGCATAAGAACATTAAGTGCAACATAGCCTATGCCTGCCTATACCACATACACGATGCTCACAGGTATAAATTGGCCTTTTCTTTCTAACATGATATGCTTTGATCTCAACTAAGCCTGCAATTTTATCCACGATGCGCAATCAATATTCTAACCCAAGTGTCAATCATAATCAACATCACATAAGGTGATACAACGCTTGTCAAACCTCGCATTCATACATGAATATTCTTAGGATCATTTAACATTACTTAATCATAGACATTCAATCATGTATCACCAATGAATAGTCTAAGGCCCCACAACCTTTATTGATCTCACATAGGATGAACATACGATCTACCAATAACATCCAATCTTATTTGGAGGAAATAGGAGTCATGAACGATGCTTAGTCTCGTAAGGAATAGGCCTCAACTCACAATGATATCCATCTTATCATGAATGAATTGAAAATCAAAGGCATAGGTCATTCTCACATCAACTAGATCAATAACCAACATCAACACCCATTTTCACATAAGCTAGATCAAAGATCAATCAACTAATCATTCTCTCATAAATAGGTTATGAATCAACATCTATGCCCAACATCACATATTGAAGGATAAGGGTCAACAACTATAATTCATATCACCAAGTGGAGACATCATTCTCATATAGATAAGTCAAGAATCATTTAACATATAACCTCTCATGACAAAGGCTCAAGAATCATCAACAAGATCACCCTCACTTATCCTTGATAGCCATTCACACTTAGCCCATATGACATTCACATAAAGTCATAATAAACCTTCTCACATAGCAACCATGTCCTTCACATAAATCAACCAAAATCATTTACATATAACTATCACCATCATTCTCACATAATAATGTTAACCATTCATCACAAGGTGTAAGTTGAAGATTAATTTCCCAATTACCCTCACCTATTATAGATTTAAGGATGATCACTTATAATCAACTTCATATGAGATATTGTAATATCAACCAACCAATCATTTACTCATGTATAAGCTAAGGATCAATTAACCTAACATAAATATGGAGATTCAAGCATGATTCACCAAGGAAAAGAAATAACAATCAACTATGCCATGAGGGAAATCAATAGCCCGAGTGGGTAAATCATCGTTTTCGCCAAAGCACAACCACCCACCTGAAACTTGACGATCCGCTGCCCGATTTAGCTGAAATTTTACGTGAGTAATCCTTATCCTCCCAGGAGTCCGTTGCCGTGAAAATCATCCAAATCCGCCTCACAGATTGGGCGCAATCACTGAAACAATGCATGCTGCGCAATTAAATTCCAGAATTTCAGCAATTGAAAATAAGTTTAAGAAGATGTAAGTGCAGCCCCAAATACCTCAAGATGAAGTTCCTAGTAGTAAAACAAAGATATCCTCTTTCATACAAACATCTTCAAGTCCTCAAAAATCCACCATTAATTTCCCTTAACATTCAAATGAAGCAAAAATCACAATGCTGTCCAAAATTGCTAACATAAACTTGCTAGCATTTCCAAGCTTAATTAGGGGCTTTTCCAAAGGGATTTATCCACAGATCACAAAGGGAATTTGCTCACCTTGAAGTTAAGAAGAAGTCCCAACTTGAATTTCTAAAAAAGACCTTGTATCCACAAAGTTATCTGCATTCCAAGGTGCATTGCTCAAATCAAAACTAAAACAGGGACTGCAGTAAACCTTATAACAGCACTTGGAAAGATCATTAAAGTTACCTAACCAAACGTGCTCCAAATCCTGCAAGAGAGATACAATTGGATTTCTTGTCGAGAGTAGATACAAATTGAGCTAAAGAACTCCAATTTTCAAGCTCGGATGAAGGAGAAAACCCATAAACACTTTGAACTATCCACCAAGTTCCATCTGTACACGAATGCAGCAAGGTGCTCCAAAGATCATGCATAAACCCTATTAAAAACTCAGATCTGGGGAAAATAATACATACCAATATTGTAGATCTTCGAGTCCTGAAAATGTCCCCGCAAAAATCATCCAAAAATTCCCATCCTTCTGCCCAGAAAGACCAAAACACTGAGGACTATTCAGGATTCCAGACTAAAATGTAGGGTCCCAAAGATGGCCTTAAAACTCTATAAAATCATGAGATCTGAGGGAAGAGTTGAATACAAAAATTTTAGCCTTACCTCTTGTGAAAACGTAGAACCAAAAATGAGCTCAAAATTCCAAGAAATGAGTCCTTGGAAATTTTCGCACTGAAACGCAACGAGAAGGTCCACCAACAGCAACAATGGTGGTGCTTGCTTCAAGGAGAAGATGATGGTGATGAAGCCTCTTTAGCCCATCTCTTTGCTGATGAAGATGAAGGAGGGTTGCAGATAAGTCCTCTATAGAAGTCCCCAAAGTTGGAAGCTCCAAAAGTGGGGGAAGGAGGAGGTAGAAGAGCTTAAGTAGGAGGAAGAAAAAGAAAGAAGAAAAGAGAGAGAAGGTGAGGGTACTGTGCGGTGCACAGTACCGGGCCAAGCCAGCACTCGGCCCAGCCCGCCCGCAGGCGGGGCACGTGGCGCCCATCCGGGCGTCCCGCCCCCGGGCGGATGGCCCGGATGGGGCCACGCCCGACGTGGCGCCCGCCATTGGCGTGGCGCCGCGTGTCCCCTACGCGGGGACGCGCAGTGCGCCGCGGCGCACGTGGGCGCGCTCTCCCCAACGCAGGCGCGCTGCGTGGCCCGCGCCCGCCTCTCCTGTGCCGCCACGTGGAAGGCCGAGCGGCCAGTGCGCCTGGTGCACGCGTAATCCCATGGACCGGCAGCCTGAAATAGATCCATTAAGCTCCAAAAATGCCTCTTTTTTGCTATTTTCGCGCGCTGAGTCCAATTCCGACCTCCGAAATTCCAAATAATGCAACCAAATAGCCATTTTGATCGATTTTCCACGCTGAATCCAAATACGGTGTCCGTTTTGCGCGAAACCACTTCTATTTTTCGACAAAACTCCCAAATAGGCAATCTTGATCCATTTCTCGCACTGAATCCGTTTCTTGGGTCCGATATGCGCGCAACCAACACTATCTAGAGAAATAGGCCTCCACAAGCTATCAATCACACTGTAATGACCACGAAGATCTGGGTCTTCATATCCTCCCCCACTAAAAGAAAGTTTGTCCTCGAAACTAATATAGCTCAAAAGGAGTCTCAAATCAGAAGGGCAAATATCCAACATCCTCGTCACCAGCTCTCAAAGCGTCATTCGCTTCCCGTGATCATTCCACAACAACATCAACCACCTGTATGGCATGGCCCAGTTGCGCCGTTCTTCATCTCTCGGGCCAGAATCCACAATGGCGTCTCATGTACTCCAGACACTCACTGGTCTCAAGTGGAGCGAGTCAAACAATGGCGGAAAACCAAACATATCACCTTTAAGCTGAGGCGTGGAAAACATCAAGGACTCCATCATGTCACGGGGAAAAGAAGAAGTAACAGGTAACCACTGATCCATAACACCCCCAAAATCTCCTCCTCAAAACCAACTCATTCAAGAAACCTGAAGTATCCCGTCGCAATTCCATATAAAAGGGAGTCCAATATCAGAAACACCAACAACTACAACTCTGAGTTGGAGAGTGACCGAAAATAGCGAAGAGTTGAAGTTATCCCTGTTGTGGTTGTCATTCTGTCCTTACTCCACATCAACTGTGGACCCTTAATTCAACACTCACTGATCTCATCCATTAGTGTGGGTTGCTCGACTGAAACCAAAATCTGAAAAGGATCACTCTGGGGCACGATCCCTGGTCCTAATCATCCCATCCATTCCAGTAATGGCGCTTACTGCGCAAGCATTGCTCAAGCTCTGCACTGTACTCTGGCCCAAAACATCTACACACATCCAAGACTATCATGGGGGCATCCCTACCACTCAATCACTGCTGACAGAACGAAAGGTCCATTGTCTCCTCAATCAGGTAACACACCGGGTCTAACAACCCCGTTATCCATCATAATCAATAACTATACCATCAGCTCTCAATTGTGCTGGTGCCATCCAATGAGGTGCCTTCAATATCGACGCGGTTCCTAGAACCACATTAATAACAATCTCAATCTCCTTGCCCGGCGGCATTCTCATCAACTCAGGTGGACTCATATTCGAGAACTCGCGGGCACTAAGGACACCCTTGAGTCTCGGGGCCGCCGTAGGCACCTCTATCACAGTCACTAACTGGGGAATGCATCCTTGGCTCATCATCTGCCTGACTCTTGTTGACACGCTGTCGCTGCAACTAGTGCAATCTTCCAACCCCTATAAACGAATTCCTCCTGCCCGGCTCGCAGAAGTTCACAGTACTCTCACCATAATAAAAAATTGTAAAATGCCATAGCGACCAATCCAATACACCGAGTCGAAAATCCTGGGCTGCCACAAGACCAGCTAGTCAACGGGTATAACCCACAGCCTAACTGCATTGGACATATTCCACAATCCTCCTCCACATGCACATCCTAATCAAGGATCTATACCTCAAGTGCATGTGGTAGCAACTCTACCTTTAGTCCGTGCAGGGATGCACCTCATTCTAACTCAGATAGCTGTAAAGGAAATCATACCTGCGACAACACATCCCACTGATAGGACGCCCTCCAACCAGGTTGCACAGACTCAACTGCCAGCGTTAGTTGTCGTCGCTTAATTAGCCTCGACATCATGACCTTATCTGCCTAGAAATATCCTACTGACTATCCCCAAAGAAAGCACCATCTCTGCATCCACTCATACTGCGACAATGACTGCAGCCCATCGTGCTTCCGCTGCGCCACTCTGATACTGATGCTGATGCTGCCGTTGGGGTCCACCCGACCTCTGGCGCCTCCGAAGTCCTTGACCCCAAAGAAGGAATCAAGAAGGTCTTTGCCTACTAATCTATCCTCCATCATCTGGCACCGAGTGCCTCCAGCTGTCCAAAGGAACTACAACGCTATGCTCCATCGGGCATCCAAAATATGAAGTCAGAGGGACCGAAAGAGCCAAAAAGATATCCTAGCGCAATCCTAACCCAGCACACATACATCCCATGCGCCTCGTCCCTCAAAACGGGGAGCGTGCAGTTCATCAACTGCGTAAACCCCCTGGCATAAAAGGCTCTCAAATAGTCTGTCCAGCACCACCAACTATGACTCTTCCTCCCAAGGCTCCAAACTCAATCCTACGAGTTGGGATAGGTCAAACAGCCAAAGCTGACTCAGTCAATCAATGATGTCCCACTGCTCATCTACTATCCACTGTCCACCCCGCCTCGGTGCCTCAGCACTAAAAGTCGATCCAAAGAGGGCTGCTCGCCCAACCGGCGCCATTGGAATCGTTGCCACCAGGGATCTACAAAGGGGTTGGTCTCAACGGAAAGCACTATCGGAGGTGCCCACTGCTCCAGCAACTGTATCATCCTATTCAACTGCTCACTCTGCCGCTGATATGCCACTGCCAATCCTGTCATATGAGTCCAGAGCTCTCTGACCTTAATCTGGGTATTCGACCCAAAACTGTCACGCCCCGGGGTCGAAACTGCGACCCGGGCTCGCTAACAGATCCGCCATCTGTACGGAAACTGCCGTACAGACGAAGCGTCTAACCTGCAAAAAGAGACATCTACAGCTAAACAGATATCAGAGCTAAAAGTAAACTACTGCAAAGACTGGAATCCAAACACTGTACAACTGAAAATAAAACAATATCCATCTCCCAATTACGATCATATAAAAAGTCCTCTGATACAAAACTCAAAAGGGAGATATCTCCAATAAATACATCAGTGTACAAGCTCTCGATACAATAAATATCCTCACTACAACAGTCTCTCAAACAAATGAACAAAAGGTACAACTCAATCCCTCACTACAAGGTTCTCTCAACAGAAGAAAAAGTAGCAGCCCAACTACTGAAGCTCTCTCCTGAAAATGGGTACCTCTACACTCTGACGACGGGTAAGGAACTAGCTCGCGACTCCCTCGCCTCGGTCAGAAGGATCAGCAACTGAAGCACACAAACCGGAGTAGAAGCCCCTGGGGAAAAACACCACGACGGGTGTGAGAACTACTTCCCACAGTAGTCCTCAGTGGGTGCCGTCTACAAGCCCAACGGTCTGCCCACTAAGTCTACTAGAGGCACAAGTAACAAGGTACATGGAAAGAAAGTAGCTGGGAAAAAGATATCTCTACAGCTACTATGCCTCTATCTAGATGCTCAAGCAGTGGAACAGAAGATGATATGATGCATCTACTCACTACTGACAATATGCCACAAGTACTATGCTCAGGGAAAGCTCCACTATGACACATGCTATACCAACACTCTCCCAATATCACCCAATCTCTATGACTGCCACATAGGGTCCAGTCAAGCCTGCGCCTGTCGACTAGGATCGCACCTACCCACCACCACACATCCACATGAGGACGGGTTTTACGTGGGGCGTCCTGTCGACTATCTCAAGCGAACTCTAGTGTATCAACTAGTCGCACCATCGCAGCCTCGTCAGGCTCGGTATCATCATCGCACCCGGGGCGTAGCTCGAGGGGAGCGACCCCAACGAACTCAAGTAACTCAAGTATCTCATAACCGGCAAAAAGCCGGGCTCAGCAGGCTATAATCCGCGATCAAATCGATCGGTAACTCAAGCTCGAACCACAACTCAGTCGGAAAGGAACCTCGACTCAAACATGAAAAGCCCAACCACTCTCACGGCTATGTCGGAGAACCCTCAACGACGCAACTCACAACACTAACTCGCTAGAGAAGGAACTACACAACTGGGACCACCGTCACTCCCAACGGCTCCCACATCGACACCCCGCTCATAGACGAGAAGAACCGACTGACGCGGCATAGGTCCGTGAATCCGTTAGACCGGTGCCTAGAACCCTAATCAAACAAGAACAGACTCTAGGCTCAGCCTATCGAAGTTCTCGATCCTATACCGTTCAGGGATTCGGCCCCTCTCGGTTAAAGTGGGAAACTAACATCAATACACTGAACTCACGGGCTGGAGATACTCCACAGCCAGAATCGCAAGGAGTTCGAAAACCCCGGGAAACTAATACCTACGTCCCCAATCAAACAAGAACAGGCTATAGGCGTAGCCTCCCGTTGTTTTCGACCCGAGAATGAAATCAGCCCTTAGAACCCAGATCACTCACCCCGGTCGGGTAAGGAAGTTTAGAAAAGAGATGACATTTATTATAAAACATCGTTTCCACTCAACCCCCCTTGGGATGAGGATAAAATACTCTTTTTCTTGAAAACCGACTTGAAATCTGAAAACCAATTTTTATAGATTTTAATTCTTGAAAACATCAGTTAAAAACGAGTTTACTTTTCCGAACTTCCAAGGGTAGATGCCGTCGCCCAATCAAACAAGAACAGGCTTCGACGCCCCTAGAATTTCGGAAGAAAAATACTGGTTTTACTAAAATCATGAGTGTCCAAAATCATTCTGGGTTCAAGGTCCTGACAACCCACGTGCACCACGATCACAACACGATGGTGACGAGCAAAACTGAGAATAACCAGAAACCCGGGACCCCGTTTACTCAAAACGGTTCCCCAAAAATACCAACACTGGCCTAACACGGCTACCAGACTCCACTCGGCCCCCCAGGCCCGAGTGCAACTCATCCCACAATACCCTGACCTCTCGGCCCACTACCCGGGCGAGGAACTCTATGTCTGAAGGAAATGCAAAGTGTGGGATGTCTAAGCAAAAAGAACCTAGCCCAGATTTAGGTTTTCTAAAGTCTGGTCAAACACATGCAACATATGACGGGGGTGCTAGGTCAAGTTCCATGATTTCTACATTTAAACCGATAAAAGAGAGCAAGGAGGTCACATGAACCTCAGATAATAACAGGAATAAGAATTCCTACAATCTAGCATGCTTCACATGAAAAAATAAACTAGCATGCAAAGTCCTACAGCAGTAGAAATACTGAACAGTCCATAAAGCTTGGAGATAGGGCCACCCACCTCGATTCGCCACCAATTGCTCGTAGACACTTGCAATTGGCCTCCACGCGAAACGGTGCCCGCTGCCGAAGTCCGCACGCAAAACGGAGCACGCCGCCGGTCCGCACGCAAAACGGAGCACGGTGCCGAAACTCGCGCGCAAAACGGAGTCCGCACGCAAAACGGTGCAGGAAAACACAGTCTCTAATCCCCGAACAGCTCCTCCTGGTACATCATACAATCCAAGGTTACACTTATTCCAACACTTGACCAAATGCACTCAGTCTGAAATTCAACCCCAAAGATGTAATTATTTCACCTGCTCGAGGAGTTCCGAAAAATCCAAGAATAATACCACAGCGTTCCTCACGTCGATAGCTTCGAAACGAGTACCTGCACGCACAAAACGGAGTCCCGTAGGCCAAGTTACAAATTCCACAATATCGGCGCGCAGAAATCCAAAACCAAATAACTGTAAACTCCTGTACAGATAAAAGGGAAGTGTACACCTTCGGGGAAGCCTCCAAAAATCCAATAAAAAATACAGGGACGATCCTTGCGTCGAGTAGATGAAAAAAGTCTATAAGAGCGTCTCAATCCGATGCCCGGTTGCGGAGATAAAAATCCGGCAAGGTGTCGCTGTCCAAAACTCCATCAGAAAAAGGGGTCCCAGTAAGTATGGAGAAACTCCTCGAAACGAGCAAAACTGGGGAAGTAGAAAATACCAATATCGTAGCTCTGCCTGTTACGAATCCAACGGTACAAGAATCGCCTGAATTGGAGGTCGGAGTAAGCCGGGGGAGCTCGTGCACCGAAACGCGACGAAGAAGAAAACAAACGGACGAGTGTCGCGCCACGCAACCGCTCCAACGGAACACCTTGCACGCAAAACGAGGTTCGCGACGCGCTACCGCACCACCAAAATCCTCTCCCTCACACTCCCTCTCGCTCTCGGTGAAGAAGAAGAAAGAAAAACGGAGAAGAAAAAGCCTGCGGGGAAGAAGAAGAAGAAGAAAGGGAGGTGGCGGTTCACCAGGCCGGTCCACAGCCCCGGTCCACCGCGCCAGCCAATAGGAGGGCTCCACCGGCCGGTCCACAAGAAACGGGCGCGCGCGCCCGGTCCACGCGCGCGCCCGAGGTGCCACGCGGCACGCGGTGACGCGCCCGTTACACGGGCGCGTTACACCGCGGCCGCGTGAGGCGCGGGACACGCGCGCGCCACACCGGGCGCGCGTGTCCCCGCGCCCGCGCGGCGCCAACGGGGGCCCGCCACGTGGCGGGCCCCGCGCGCTTCCCGCCGAGGCGCGCCCTGCCGCGCCTTGGGACGCGCGCCGCCCCGCCGTACCGCCCTCGAAACCGCGCCAATGCCTCGAAAAGCGTGCCGCGTCGCCTCGAAAAACGCGCAAATCCCCCGAGCTCCAAAACCAACAAATAAATAGTCCATTCTTAGCGATTTCGCGCGCTGAATCCAAAAACGATGTCCGTTTCTCCAAATTCTCGCCCGAAAATTTGCCGAATGCCCACTCGATCCGATTTTCACGCCGGGTCCACATCTGAAGTCCGATTTGCCCCATTTCAACTCTAAAAAATTCCCGAAGGCAACCGGAGAGGTAAACTCTTATCCAAACTTCGCCCGGAGTCCAATTTGACATCTGAATCGCGCGAAACCACTTCCAAACCCCCGACGGGTCCTCCAAATTCCCACGGAATCTCCTTTTAAGCCCGAAGTCCGACACTTGTGTCCAAATTGCGCGCAAACACCACCGACGCACCACGAAGGCCCCCAGTGATGCGAACTACACCCCAAATTGCATCACAAACCAATTCTGGGCCCCAACACGCACACAAACACCCCCAACGGCCACCGAAAGCTGCCGAACAACCAGCAAACCCTACGCGGGGGATTCCGGGACCTCACACTCTCCCCCACTAAAAGAAAGTTTCGTCCTCGAAACTAACACAGCTCACAAGGGGAGTTTTCAAAGCCACAGGTAAGTATCCATCAACACTGCCCCCAACTCCCCAGTCGATACGCACACTCCGCGAAGCGAGTCCACACGGCGAGGAGTCCAAAAGCTGGAAAAACCTTACAATTCCAAGGGACAGGGAGAAACGACCAACTCTATTTCCAAACTACGCGAAAAACGCCAACGCAACCATCAAGAAAGGTAGAGGCCCCATCAGCAGGAAAGTCGTCAACCACAACTCTCAGTTTAGAAAACGGCTGAAATTAACGAAAGGTCCGAAAATCCCGAATGGACCAGTGCCCTTGCCCCAATCAAACAAGAACAGGTTCGGGCACCGTCTCCATTTCTGGAGCAGTCTTTCGAAGTTTTCGTCCCGTTCGAAAATCTCAGCACCCAGACAAGAAAAAGGGAGAGAAGGGTTGAAGTCGTTCCTGCCGTGGCCACAAAGCGGAAGCTACGATCTAACCGTAACCCCTAAGGACACAACCTCTAGTCCTAACGTCACCAACAATCCAAAGGTAGCACCAAGCCGCAAACCGCTGAAGCCACAGCTGCAGGAAAGATACCCCGGTGATCTGTGAAAATGAACTCCTCTAATCCAACTCACGGAATGGTAACTGATCTCATTCCCCAAACAGCAGTTGCACTATACCGCACCAACTGGTCCATCCTGTATGCTCAATCTGAGTCGTGGAGCTGCCACAGAACCGTAACACCTGCCGGTATATATCCAAGTCTAAACTATACTGGACACAATCCACAAGGCTTTCCCACTTGCACAATACCGACAGAAATCTGTACCTCTAGTGCACGTGGTAACAATTCTACCTCCAGTCCAGGCAGGAAAGGCAAAAAACACTCAACTCAATCTGCTGTAAAGAAATCATGCCCGCGACAACCTGGTCCACTGCCGTAGCGCCCTCCCACCGGGCGGTACAGACTCATCCGCTCGAGGTAAATGGTCGTCACTCAGTCCACCCCGACGTCATGTCCCTATCTGCTTGGTGGTAATCGAAGGAACTCTTTCATCCCGAAGAGGTAGCGGGGGTGCCGTCGCAAGCGGTATCGTCGTAGTCACTGCTCGAGGGCATGCTGCCTGAAAAAAGTACCAACTATCCACCCGAAAACATCACCTCTGCCTACGGTAACACTGCGGCGCAGAAAACGGCCCACCACATATGGCGCAATCATCATGCTGCTGATGCTGATACAACGGCTGTGGAGAACCTCTTGGTCTCTGTCTCCTCTGAGGCTCACGACCCTCAAAATGGGATCGTGGCGGCCCCGGGGTGTCGATCTACTCAACTGTCCCAACTCAGGCGCCTCTGGTTACCTCTCCCCGGAGCTGATCCCTGACGCTCCATCTCTCTCTGACATGATCACTGATCCTCGGTCAACCCACTGAGCCTGCTCGATCGCTGCATCTAACGTCGGCACTCGCCGAGAATGCTCTAAGTGATAGATATTCCGATTCAGTCCTCTCTCAACTAACTCAACCTTCTGGGCCTTATCCAGGCGATAAAGGGTACACCGCTCAACAATCACCAAACTCGCGTACATACTCCTGAGGAGGTCGACTCCCCCGCTGCAGGCGTCTCAAATCCCTTTCCAGTTTCTGCTTACACTGTCAGGAAAGGAGGCCCTGAACAGCAAAGCACGAAACTCGCTCCAAATCAACAACTGCGCTCCAGGTGGTCCAACCGGACGAACTCGACGCCACCAACTCTCGGCGTCCTCTTCCAAAAGTGCGTAGCCAAAAGCACCTGATGCTTCTCCATTGCTGCTGTCCAGATTTCAGCCTCCCACGGCTCCAAGCTCAATCCCGTCAATCGGGATGGATCAAACTGCCGGAACTGGCTCAATCAATCGATGATGTCCCAAGTTCATTGACTATCCGCCATCCACCCTGCCTCGGTGCCTCGGCACGACTCGTCGGCACGGAGGGGGCTGCTCGCTCCACCGGTGCCACCGGTACAACTGAATATGCCACCGCATAAGAAGAAAGTACTGGGGAACTCTCAAGCAGTACTGCAACCAGCTGTGCTCTCTGCTCCAACAGGCGCATCAAATGTTCCATGGCCTCCTCCTGGCATCGAGCAACCTCCGACCTCGGTGTCAATTGGGTCCATAACTCCTATGTCTCGCTCTGCTCTGATAGCTCAGCCTCCCGCTGC
Organism: Tillandsia fasciculata; assembly: GCA_029168755.2. NCBI lineage: Eukaryota > Viridiplantae > Streptophyta > Magnoliopsida > Poales > Bromeliaceae > Tillandsia > Tillandsia fasciculata. The sequence continues at coordinate 12,433,198 of CM054943.1, read as the reverse complement.
TCGGGTACTCATCGGGTGCGGGGTGTGTCCTCTTCACAACACGACATCTCAGGGGTATCATAATCCGCTGCAAAATAACAAACATCAGGACACAACAACCATACGACCCAATCCAGCGAAAGTCTAAGGCATGCCACCATTCCATGGCATTATGTTGTCTGCAGCCAACATAATCGCTTAGGAGAATAAACATGCCAATCACTCATCCCGTCTCTTGGGAGAGGTAAAAACTCAATCAGGACTCTCGCTAAAAGTCACGACTCTCACGTAGTCATCCTAATGTCCAACCACAAGCCTAGGGTTTCTAAGTCTACCTCGACCTAAAACCTAGGCTCTGATACCACTCTAATCTGTCACGCCCCGGGGTCGAAACTGCGACCCGGGCTCGCTAACAGATCCGCCATCTGTACGGAAACTGCCGTACAGACGAAGCGTCAAACCTGCAAAAAGAAACATCTACAGCTAAACAGATATCAGAGCTAAAAGTAAACTACTGCAAAGACTGAAATCCAAACACTGTACAACTGAAATAAAACAATATCCATCTCCCAATTACGATCATATAAAAAGTCCTCTGATACAAAACTCAAAAGGGAGATATCTCCAATAAATACATCAGTGTACAAGCTCTCGATACAATAAATATCCTCACTACAACAGTCTCTCAAACAAATGAACAAAAGGTACAACTCAATACCTCACTACAAGGTTCTCTCAACAGAAGAAAAAGTAGCAGCCCAACTACTGAAGCTCTCTCCTGAAAATGGGTACCTCTACACTCTGACGACGGGTAAGGAACTAGCTCGCGACTCCCTCGCCTCGGTCAGAAGGATCAGCAACTGAAGCACACAAACCGGAGTAGAAGCCCCTGGGGAAAAACACCACGACGGGTGTGAGAACTACTTCCCACAGTAGTCCTCAGTGGGTGCCGTCTACAAGCCCAACGGTCTGCCCACTAAGTCTACTAGAGGCACAAGGTAACAAGGTACATGGAAAGAAAGTAGCTGGAAAAAGATATCTCTACAGCTACTATGCCTCTATCTAGATGCTCAAGCAGTGGAACAGAAGATGATATGATGCATCTACTCACTACTGACAATATGCCACAAGTACTATGCTCAGGGAAAGCTCCACTATGACACATGCTATACCAACACTCTCCCAATATCACCCAATCTCTATGACTGCCACATAGGGTCCAGTCAAGCCTGCGCCTGTCGACTAGGATCGCACCTACCCACCACACACATCCACATGAGGACGGGATTTACGTGGGGCGTCCTGTCGACTATCTCAAGCGAACTCTAGTGTATCAACTAGTCGCACCATCGCAGCCTCGTCAGGCTCGGTATCATCATCGCACCCGGGGCGTAGCTCGAGGGGAGCGACCCCAACGAACTCAAGTAACACAAGTATCTCATAACCGGCAAAAAGCCGGGCTCAGCAGGCTATAATCCGCGATCAAATCGATCGGTAACTCAAGCTCGAACCACAACTCAGTCGGAAAGGAACCTCGACTCAAACATGAAAAGCCCAACCACTCTCACGGCTATGTCGAGAACCCTCAACGACGCAACTCACAACACTAACTCGCTAGAGAAGGAACTACACAACTGGGACCACCGTCACTCCCAACGGCTCCCACATCGACACCCCGCTCATAGACGAGAAGAACCGACTGACGCGGCATAGGTCCGTGAATCCGTTAGACCGGTGCCTAGAACCCTAATCAAACAAAGAACAGACTCTAGGCTCAGCCTATCGAATTCTCGATCCTATACCGTTCAGGGATTCGGCCCTCTCGGTTAAAGTGGGAAACTAACATCAATACACTGAACTCACGGGCTGGAGATACTCCACAGCCAGAATCGCAAGGAGTTCGAAAACCCCGGGAAACTAATACCTACGTCCCCAATCAAACAAGAACAGGCTATAGGCGTAGCCTCCCGTTGTTTTCGACCCAGAATGAAATCAGCCCTTAGAACCCAGATCACTCACCCCGGTCGGGTAAGGAAGTTTAGAAAAGAGATGACCTTTATTATAAAACATCGTTTCCACTCAACCCCCCTTGGATGAGGATAAAATACTCTTTTTCTTGAAAACCGACTTGAAAATCTGAAAACCAATTTTATAGATTTAATTCTTGAAAACATCAGTTAAAACGAGTTTACTTTTCCGAACTTCAAGGGAGATGCCGTCGCCCAATCAAACAAGAACAGGCTTCGACGCCCCTAGAATTTCGGAAGAAAAATAACGGTTTTACTAAAATCATGAGTGTCCAAAATCATTCTGGGTTCAAGGTCCTGACAACCCACGTGCACCACGATCACAACACGATGGTGACGAGCAAACTGAGAATAACCAGAACCCGGGACCCCGTTTACTCAAAACGGTTCCCCAAAAATCCAACACTGGCCTAACACGGCTACCAGACTCCACTCGGCCCCCCAGGCCCGAGTGCAACTCATCCCACAATACCCTGACCTCTCGGCCCACTACCCGGCGAGGAACTCTATGTCTGAAGGAAATGCAAAGTGTGGGATGTCTAAGCAAAAAGAACCTAGCCCAGATTTAGGTTTTCTAAAGTCTGGTCAAACCATGCAACATATGACGGGGGGTGCTAGTCAAGTTCCATGATTTCTACATTTAAACCGATAAAATAGGCAAGGAGGTCACATGAACCTCAGATAATAACAGAATAAGAATTCCTACAATCTACATGCTTCACATGAAAAAATAAACTAGCATGCAAAGTCCTACAGCCAGTAGAAATACTGAACAGTCCATAAGAGGCTTGGAGATAGGGCCACCACCTCGTTCGCCACCAATTGCTCGTAGACACTTGCAATTGGCCTCCACCTGCGAAACGGTGCCGCCGCTGCCGAAGTCCGCACGCAAAACGGAGCACC
>CM054943.1:12286326-12430189 GCA_029168755.2 Tillandsia fasciculata | reverse complement strand
TGTTGCTGATTCTGCGGTTGTTGATCGCAGCGAGAGAGCGCGAGCTAGAATCCCTACCGTCGTTGAGAGAGTAGCGGTACCCCCCACTTCAGAGGAGATCTTCTTTAGATTAGTTATTTTATTTTCCTCTTTTGAGAGACTGTTGTAGTGAGGATATATTATGTATCGAGAGACTGTACACTGATGTATTTATTGGAGATACCTCCCGGTTGAGTTTAGAGCTTGTATATGAGGATATTGTATTATTATTTTTGGGAGACGGACTTGTTGTATTATTTTCAGTTGTACAGTGATTGATTCTAGTTATATAGCAGATTTTATTTATAGCTCTGATATCTGTTAGCTGTAGTACTTTTCTTGCAGGTAGGACGCTTCGCCTATGCGGGGTTTGGCGTAGGTGGCGGATCTGTTGGTGAGCCCGGTCGCAGTTTCGACCCCGGGGCGTGACACTCTAAATGTCGTGCTAAGAAGTATAGCTAAAAGTATGCATTAGTAAATAAATGCCTGCCTGAATAAACCCAATCCGACCACCAGTAACCACTGGTACTGCCTGCTCTACCTGCTCAAACTGTCTCACAACTCAGTAGGGGACCAGCACACATGGCTCGAAATCACCATATGTAACAGACCTGCACACATGGCTCGGACAAAGGCCTACCTTCGGAGTGGCACTCGAGGGGAGCGACCCACACGAGTAAGTATCTCGGTAACAAGTATCAAAACTGGCAGGACTGGATCACGACTCTGATCAAAGTGGGAAAACCCATCCACTAAAGAAAGCCCGATCCCCCCAATCTGATGCAATAATATCCACCCGGTCGACCGCCCAAAGTCCGCGGTCGCCGCAATACCCTGCCATCAAACCCAGCCTGTCCCATATCCCAAGAATCTGACTACAATCTCCCAAACCCCCTGCTCGCACACGAGCTACAAATACCCAGAGTCTAAAATGAAAAGGAGAAAAGTATAAAGCATGGTTTCTCCTAAGTCAAATTCCAACATGATAGTGTAGCAGAAAGAGGTGGCCTATCTAGATGACCATACAAGCATGCAAATGTCCCAAGATAATAAAAAGAAAACAGGTGTCGATGTTCTTATATTTATTAGAACATGCTATACTAAAATATTGATAATTGCATAAGAACATTAAGTGCAACATAGCCTATGCCTGCCTATACCACATACACGATGCTCACAGGTATAAATTGGCCTTTTCTTTCTAACATGATATGCTTTGATCTCAACTAAGCCTGCAATTTTATCCACGATGCGCAATCAATATTCTAACCCAAGTGTCAATCATAATCAACATCACATAAGGTGATACAACGCTTGTCAAACCTCGCATTCATACATGAATATTCTTAGGATCATTTAACATTACTTAATCATAGACATTCAATCATGTATCACCAATGAATAGTCTAAGGCCCCACAACCTTTATTGATCTCACATAGGATGAACATACGATCTACCAATAACATCCAATCTTATTTGGAGGAAATAGGAGTCATGAACGATGCTTAGTCTCGTAAGGAATAGGCCTCAACTCACAATGATATCCATCTTATCATGAATGAATTGAAAATCAAAGGCATAGGTCATTCTCACATCAACTAGATCAATAACCAACATCAACACCCATTTTCACATAAGCTAGATCAAAGATCAATCAACTAATCATTCTCTCATAAATAGGTTATGAATCAACATCTATGCCCAACATCACATATTGAAGGATAAGGGTCAACAACTATAATTCATATCACCAAGTGGAGACATCATTCTCATATAGATAAGTCAAGAATCATTTAACATATAACCTCTCATGACAAAGGCTCAAGAATCATCAACAAGATCACCCTCACTTATCCTTGATAGCCATTCACACTTAGCCCATATGACATTCACATAAAGTCATAATAACCTTCTCACATAGCAACCATGTCCTTCACATAAATCAACAAAATCATTTACATATAACTATCACCATCATTCTCACATAATAATGTAACCATTCATCACAAGGTGTAAGTTGAAGATTAATTTCCCAATTACCCTCACCTATTATAGATTTAAGGATGATCACTTATAATCAACTTCATATGAGATATGTAATATCAACCAACCAATCATTTACTCATGTATAAGCTAAGGATCAATTAACCTAACATAAATATGGAGATTCAAGCATGATTCACCAAGGAAAAGAAATAACAATCAACTATGCCATGAGGGAAATCAATAGCCCGAGTGGGTAAATCATCGTTTTCGCCAAAGCACAACCACCCACCTGAAACTTGACGATCCGCTGCCCGATTTAGCTGAAATTTTACGTGAGTAATCCTTATCCTCCAGGAGTCCGTTGCCGTGAAAATCATCCAAATCCGCCTCACAGATTGGGCGCAATCACTGAAACAATGCATGCTGCGCAATTAAATTCCAGAATTTCAGCAATTGAAAATAAGTTTAAGAAGATGTAAGTGCAGCCCCAAATACCTCAAGATGAAGTTCCTAGTAGTAAAACAAAGATATCCTCTTTCATACAAACATCTTCAAGTCCTCAAAAATCCACCATTAATTTCCCTTAACATTCAAATGAAGCAAAAATCACAATGCTGTCCAAAATTGCTAACATAAACTTGCTAGCATTTCCAAGCTTAATTAGGGGCTTTTCCAAAGGGATTTATCCACAGATCACAAAAGGGAATTTGCTCACCTTGAAGTTAAGAAGAAGTCCCAACTTGAATTTCTAAAAAAGACCTTGTATCCACAAAGTTATCTGCATTGTAAGGTGCATTGCTCAAATCAAAACTAAAACAGGGACTGCAGTAAACCTTATAACAGCACTTAGAAAGATCATTAAAGTTACCTAACCAAACGTGCTCCAAATCCTGCAAGAGTGGTACCATTAGATTCCTTGTCGAGAGTAGATACAAATTGAGCTAAAGAACTCCAATTTTGATGCTCGGATGAAGGAGAAAACCCATAAACACTTTGAACTATCCACCAAGTTCCATCTGTACACGAATGCAGCAAGGTGCTCCAAAGATCATGCATAAACCCTATTAAAAACTCAGATCTGGGGAAAATAATACATACCAATATTGTAGATCTTCGAGTCCTGAAAATGTCCCCGCAAAAATCATCCAAAAATTCCCATCCTTCTGCCCAGAAAGACCAAAACACTGAGGACTATTCAGGATTCCAGACTAAAATGTAGGGTCCCAAAGATGGCCTTAAAACTCTATAAAATCATGAGATCTGAGGGAAGAGTTGAATACAAAAATTTTAGCCTTACCTCTTGTGAAAACGTAGAACCAAAAATGAGCTCAAAATTCCAAGAAATGAGTCCTTGGAAATTTTCGCACTGAAACGCGACGAGAAGGTCCACCAACAGCAACAATGGTGGTGCTTGCTTCAAGGAGAAGATGATGGTGATGAAGCCTCTTTAGCCCATCTCTTTGCTGATGAAGATGAAGGAGGGTTGCAGATAAGTCCTCTATAGAAGTCCCCAAAGTTGGAAGCTCCAAAAGTGGGGGAAGGAGGAGGTAGAAGAGCTTAAGTAGGAGGAAGAAAAAGAAAGAAGAAAAGAGAGAGAAGGTGAGGGTACTGTGCGGTGCACAGTACCGGGCCAAGCCAGCACTCGGCCCAGCCCGCCCGCAGGCGGGGCACGTGGCGCCCATCCGGGCGTCCCGCCCCCGGGCGGATGGCCCGGATGGGGCCACGCCCGACGTGGCGCCCGCCATTGGCGTGGCGCCGCGTGTCCCCTACGCGGGGACGCGCAGTGCGCCGCGGCGCACGTGGGCGCGCTCTCCCCAACGCAGGCGCGCTGCGTGGCCCGCGCCCGCCTCTCCTGTGCCGCCCGTGGAAGGCCGAGCGGCCAGTGCGCCTGGTGCACGCGTAATCCCATGGACCGGCAGCCTGAAATAGATCCATTAAGCTCCAAAAATGCCTCTCTTTTTTTTGCTATTTTCGCGCGCTGAGTCCAATTCCGACCTCCGAAATTCCAAATAATGAAACCAAATAGCCGTTTTGATCGTTTTTCCGCGCTGAATCCAAATACGGTGTCCGTTTTGCGCGAAACCACTTCTATTTTTCGACAAAACTCCCAAATAGGCAATCTTGATCCATTTCTCGCACTGAATCCGTTTCTTGGGTCTGAAATGCGCGCAAGCAACACTATCTACAGAATTAGGCCTCCACAAGCTATCAATCACACTGTAATGACCACGAAGATCTGGGTCTTCATATCCTCCCCCACTAAAAGAAAGTTTGTCCTCGAAACTAATATAGCTCAAAAGGAGTCTCAAATCAGAAGGGCAAATATCCAACATCCTCGTCACCAGCTCTCAAAGCGTCATCCGCTTCCCGTGATCATTCCACAACAACATCAACCACCTGTATGGCATGGCCCAGTTGCGCCGTTCTTCATCTCTCGGGCCAGAATCCACAATGGCGTCTCATGTACTCCAGACACTCACTGGTCTCAAGTGGAGCGAGTCAAACAATGGCGGAAAACCAAACATATCACCTTTAAGCTGAGGCGTGGAAAACATCAAGGACTCCATCATGTCACGGGGAAAAGAAGAAGTAACAGGTAACCACTGATCCATAACACCCCCAAAATCTCCTCCTCAAAACCAACTCATTCAAGAAACCTGAAGTATCCCGTCGCAATTCCATATAAAAGGGAGTCCAATATCAGAAACACCAACAACTACAACTCTGAGTTGGAGAGTGACCGAAAATAGCGAAGAGTTGAAGTTATCCCTGTTGTGGTTGTCATTCTGTCCTTACTCCACATCAACTGTGGACCCTTAATTCAACACTCACTGATCTCATCCATTAGTGTGGGTTGCTCGACTGAAACCAAAATCTGAAAAGGATCACTCTGGGGCACGATCCCTGGTCCTAATCATCCCATCCATTCCAGTAATGGCGCTTACTGCGCAAGCATTGCTCAAGCTCTGCACTGTACTCTGGCCCAAAACATCTACACACATCCAAGACTATCATGGGGGCATCCCTACCACTCAATCACTGCTGACAGAACGAAAGGTCCATTGTCTCCTCAATCAGGTAACACACCGGGTCTAACAACCCCGTTATCCATCATAATCAATAACTATACCATCAGCTCTCAATTGTGCTGGTGCCATCCAATGAGGTGCCTTCAATATCGACGCGGTTCCTAGAACCACATTAATAACAATCTCAATCTCCTTGCCCGGCGGCATTCTCATCAACTCAGGTGGACTCATATTCGAGAACTCGCGGGCACTAAGGACACCCTTGAGTCTCGGGGCCGCCGTAGGCACCTCTATCACAGTCACTAACTGGGGAATGCATCCTTGGCTCATCATCTGCCTGACTCTTGTTGACACGCTGTCGCTGCAACTAGTGCAATCTTCCAACCCCTATAAACGAATTCCTCCTGCCCGGCTCGCAGAAGTTCACAGTACTCTCACCATAATAAAAAATTGTAAAATGCCATAGCGACCAATCCAATACACCGAGTCGAAAATCCTGGGCTGCACAAGACCAGCTAGTCAACGGGTATAACCCACAGCCTAACTGCATTGGACATATTCCACAATCCTCCTCCACATGCACATCCTAATCAAGGATCTATACCTCAAGTGCATGTGGTAGCAACTCTACCTTTAGTCCGTGCAGGGATGCACCTCATTCTAACTCAGATAGCTGTAAAGGAAATCATACCTGCGACAACACATCCCACTGATAGGACGCCCTCCAACCAGGTTGCACAGACTCAACTGCAAGCGTTAGTTGTCGTCGCTTAATTAGCCTCGACATCATGACCTTATCTGCCTAGAAATATCCTACTGACTATCCCCAAAGAAAGCACCATCTCTGCATCCACTCATACTGCGACAATGACTGCAGCCCATCGTGCTTCCGCTGCGCCACTCTGATACTGATGCTGATGCTGCCGTTGGGGTCCACCCGACCTCTGGCGCCTCCGAAGTCCTTGACCCCAAAGAAGGAATCAAGAAGGTCTTTGCCTACTAATCTATCCTCCATCATCTGGCACCGAGTGCCTCCAGCTGTCCAAAGGAACTACAACGCTATGCTCCATCGGGGCATCCAAAATATGAAGTCAGAGGGACCGAAAGAGCCAAAAAGATATCCTAGCGCAATCCTAACCCAGCACACATACATCCCATGCGCCTCGTCCCTCAAAACGGGGAGCGTGCAGTTCATCAACTGCGTAAACCCCCTGGCATAAAAGGCTCTCAAATAGTCTGTCCAGCACCACCAACTATGACTCTTCCTCCCAAGGCTCCAAACTCAATCCTACGAGTTGGGATAGGTCAAACAGCCAAAGCTGACTCAGTCAATCAATGATGTCCCACTGCTCATCTACTATCCACTGTCCACCCCGCCTCGGTGCCTCAGCACTAAAAGTCGATCCAAAGAGGGCTGCTCGCCCAACCGGCGCCATTGGAATCGTTGCCACCAGGGATCTACAAAGGGGTTGGTCTCAACGGAAAGCACTATCGGAGGTGCCCACTGCTCCAGCAACTGTATCATCCTATTCAACTGCTCACTCTGCCGCTGATATGCCACTGCCAATCCTGTCATATGAGTCCAGAGCTCTCTGACCTTAATCTGGGTATTCGACCCAAAACTGCCTATCCAAACTCACCAACTGCGATGGGGTACACACACGGGTCAGAACTCTGTGTCAGGGAGACACCGCTCACTGCAACAAACCGCACAACCGAACACACAACAAGCACACGACCCAATCCAGCGAAAGTCTAGGACATGTCATCCATTCCATGGCATTATGTTGTCTGCAGCCAACGTAATCGCCTAGGAAAATAAACATGCCAATCACTCATCCCGTCCCTTGGGAGAGGTATAAAACTCAATCAGGACTCTCGCTATAAGTCATGACTCTCCTGTAGTCAGCCTAAGGTCCAACCACAAGCCTAGGGTTTCTATGTACATAATGACCTACAACCTAGGCTCTGATACCACTCTAATCTGTCACGCCCCGATGTCGAAACTGCGACTCGGGCTCGCCAACAGATCCGCCACCTATGCGAAATCCCGCATAGGCGAAGCGTCCAACCTGCAAAGTATCATCTAACAACTAAACAGATATCAGAGCTGAAGAAAAACTGCTGTAATAAAAATTTGAATCACTGTACAACTGAAAAATAAAGTACAATAACCATCTCCTAAAAATAATGATACAATAATCCGGTCCACCGAAACTGTAATACAAGTAAAAGCCACCTATACAACATCTATAAATCCAAAAAGGGAGATAAACTAAAAATAAGATACAACTGAGTACAGTGAAACCCACAATCCGGGTTGGTATATCTATCCCACTGTAGAAATCAACACTGGTAGGGATCTATCTCGCGACTCCCTTGCCTCGAACCGTCAACCGAAAGGTCAGCAACTTTCGCAGCAGACACTACAAAACAAAGGGAGGAAAGAGGAAAAACAACAATGGGGGTGAGAACCTGTCACGCCCCGGGGTCGAAACTGCAACCTGGGCCCGCCAACAGATCCGCCGCCCATACGGGAAGCCCCGTATAGACGTAGCGACTAACCTGCAAAAGAATCATCTACGCTAACAGATATCAGAGCTGAAAATATATAATGCTGAAATAAAAAATATAAATACAACTACAACTCCAAATAATACAAACCAACCTCACCAAAATACAAAAGTCTCTCTCTGCAGTAAAAGAAAGGTACAACTCGATACCTCACTACAAGGGTCACTCGACATATCACTCACAGAAACTGGTAAGGGGTACCTCTACTCTCTCTCTCAGAGGATGACTGGAAGGGATCTATCTCGCGACTCCCTTACCTCGGTCTGAAGGAGCAGGATCAGTAACTGGAGCAGCAGGAACCGGAGCAGAAGTCCCTGGGGAAAAGACACCACGACGGGTGTGAGAACTACATCCCACAGTAGTTCTCAATGGGTGCCGCCTGTTACGGAATTTGAGTTGGCGTATTTCGTGAATGTTTTAAGTCTTGAAGATTGAAGATGAAGAAACTTTGGATCGTATACCTCAATCTCAAGAAAGAAGAATTCAAAAGGATCAGGTACGTTTAACTAAAGAATTTTGATGATCCGAATACTTCTTATAGTGTAGAAACACCTGGAAGAGGTTTTAATTGCATAATCATCAAAAACTGGACATGGGACATGTTCAGGATCCGGATCGTGGTTTGCAATCCGGATCCCGAAGGGTGTTTGTTCATACAATGGTTCAATCCGGATCGCAGCCTCCTCTGATCCGGATCCCGAACATTAGTTTTACCTGCTTGCTTCCTCGATCCGGATCAGGAACTGCAATCCGGATCCCGAACATGATGTTTTGGTAAAACTGTATGAACGATCCGGATCGGGGACTACGATCCGGATCCCGAACAAGCAATTTTCTGGAAACCGTCTTTTGTGCTTCTGCAATCCGGATCGCCAAATCCAATCCGGATCGCCGTCGGTAATTCTTTCCAGAAAAGGCTGTTTTTGATCCGTATATTCTTCCAAGGGTTTCTAACCTATAAATAGGCCCTATATTCATTTCTAGGGCATCGGCGAAATATCCGATTACAGAAAAATAGCCGAAAAGAAAAAATCCACATATATAGAGAAGAAAGGAAATCAATAGATTTATTCTATGTTTCTTCATCTATATTGATTGATTTGATTCTAGGTTTTCCATACTCACATTTTGAGTAGAATCAAATCAATGAATACTTAGATGGTATTTCCGATCTATCTTTAATCTAAGTATTCGGCGGATCATCACCACCCAAACAAACAACGATTTACCCCAAAATCGGCGCGTGGACTCGCGTGGCCTTGTGGATTCAAGGTGCAACCGCTCTCGTGGATTCGGAGCGAGGTACGTTCGTGGATTCGAAGCGTGCCATTGGGTGAAGACCGTGGATTCGGTTGGACGTCGTGGACTCGACGTTGGACGCTGTGGATTCAGCGTTGGGCGCGGATCGTGGATTCGAGAAGCGTCGTGGAGCGAGCGGGAAGATCTACTAGGAGCGTATGGTAAAAGGTTGAGTCGTCTGTGAGTACGTTATATCACCTTGTACGTGTGTTAATTCTAGTGGATTTCGCCGTGTTATCGGTCCCGTGGTTTTTTACTCCGGTTTGGAGTTTTTCCACGTAAAAATCTTGCGTGTTCTTTTATTTTTCCGCATTGGGTTTTATAGCGCAACGATTTTTGAGTGTTTATTGTTTACACCTATTCACCCCCCTCTAGGTGTTTTTTCCCCTATTTAGATCCATATTATTATAACCCAACAAGTGGTATCAGAGCGGGAATAGGGTTGTAAACAATGGTTGAAGGTGGAAACATCAATCGACCCCCTTTCTTTGATGGAACAAATTATGCGTACTGGAAAGTGCGGATGAAAGCCTTTTTAATTTCCATCGACGAAAGGGTGTGGCAATCAATTGAATTAGGATGGTCTAATCCAACTGAAATTTTAGATGATGTTCGCACCTTAAAACCTAGGTCGAAATGGACCAAGGAAGAGATAGACTTATCTTCTTACAATGGCAAAGGAATTAATGCTCTATTTAATGCTTTGTCACAAACTGAGTTCTCTCGCGTCTCGGCATGTGAGACTGCGAAAGAAATCTGGGATGTTCTTCAAGTTACGCATGAGGGAACTAACCTAGTGAAGATTCAGAAACTGCAAATGCTCACGAGCAAGTTTGACTCTATCTCTATGGCAGAGAATGAATCTTTCACTGACTATTACACACGATTGCAAGACATCGTAAACTCATGTGCTAACTTGGGAGAGAAGATTCCAGAATTTAAAGTTGTAAGAAAAATTCTAAGAACTCTTCCTGAACGATTTCGCCCGAAGGTCGCAGCCATTGAAACAATTAAACACCCGGACGAAATGCGTGTAGAAGAATTAGTAGGTGCTTTACAAACTTATGAAATGACATTTCCTACTAACTATTCTTCTGGAAAGGCATCCTCTTCTAAGTCTTCAGGTTACGCATTGAAATCAACTAAAGAAGAAGACGCGGATTCATCCTCCTCGGACGACGACGAGAACCTTTCTATGGAGGACTTTGAGAAGCAGCTCGCTCTCTTGACAAGGAAGTTTCGCCGCAACTTTCGAAGGGGAAATTCAAGCAAAACTCCATCCTTCGGAAAGTCGAAGAAAGGCAAGGGTCCTTCAAGCTACAAGTCAAGAAAGCAAGAGAACTTCTCAAAGGATAAGAAAAGTTCTGAGGGACAAGTTCAGTGCTTCAAATGTCGAGGCTACGGCCACATTGCAACGGAGTGTCCCAACAAGAATCCGGCAAAGAAGAAAGCGATGCAAGTCGTTACTTGGGATGACAACTCCACGTCAAATGAGTCATCCTCAAGTGATGAAGAAGACAACGCGACAGCTTTCCACGCGTCCACTACATCTTCACCCTTCATGTGCTTAATGGCAAGTACATCCGATTCCTGTCCAACTCCACTGTTGAAAAGATTGCAACGGACGATGAATCAGATGATTCGGAAGGTGAAGATTTTGCTTTAGCCTACCATAAGCTTTTGAGGGATTCAAAGAAACTGGCTAAGCAAAACAAGGGGTTGAAAGGGAGATTGCAGGATCTTGAAGATGAAGTAAAAAGGGTAACCTCTCTCTCAACCGATCTTGAAGTGGAAAGGGACAATCTGATTAAGACAAATGTTTCCCTTCAAGAGTCCAATGAGCAACTCGAGAAGAATTATATGGATATGGTGAACAAAGCGAATTACTTCTTGAAGCTCAACGGCGAGGCTCGACAGGAAAAATTGCAAATGACGGAGACCATACGCCAACTGAAGGATGACTTAAAGAGATTTTCTTCTGGAAGGAGTAAGTTGGACAGACTTCTTGGTCTTGGTCAAAGAAATAAGTTCGGCCTCGGATACACTCAAACTGGAGACATTCCTAGTTCGAGTGGGACAGTATTTGTGCCTCAGTCGGTACCTCCTCCTCCGACACCGGAATTCACGACAAGCAACGACAACAAGCCTACTTCATCCTCCTCGGGATCGTCAAGATCTAAGGTATGTTTTCGTTGTGGCATTTCAGGGCACATAAGAAGAAATTGCAAGACGGAAGCCAAACGCATACCTCAAGCACCTCTTGCAATGACTACCAAGAAGGCGATTCCTCGAAAAACAACTGCAAATTACTTGAAGGAAAAGAACCTTGGTAGTACACCGCTCAAGACGACATCATCAAGGAGCAGCAATTCTTCGAGCAAGACGCTCTCACCTAGGAGATCAACTTCACGATCATTACCGACGCATTCCAAAAAGGTTTGGGCGTGCAAAGGAATCATCTCGTGTACCTCCATCTACTCCTCTACCTCAGACGCTACGCATCTCCAAGGATCACCCTGAATCGAACATCATTGGAGATCCACAAGAAGGAGTCAGAACTCGGAGACAATTGGTTTGCGGATTTGCATGCTATGTATCTCAAATCGAACCAAGGAATGTTGATGAAGCTCTCCAAGATGACTACTGGATTAAAGCAATGCAGGAAGAGCTCCATCAATTCGAGCGAAACAAAGTCTGGGAATTAACGAAGCCTCCGAAGCAACACAATGTGATAGGTACCAAATGGATCTTCAAGAACAAGAAAAATGAAGAAGGTACTATCATCAGAAACAAAGCAAGGTTAGTTGCTCAAGGCTACTCTCAAGTAGAAGGTATAGACTTTGATGAAACTTTCGCCCCTGTAGCTAGACTCGAGTCCATTCGTATATTGTTTGCGATTGCTTGTCATTTTAAAATCAGATTATTTCAAATGGACGTTAAGAGCGCCTTTTTAAATGGATTTTTAAATGAGGAAGTTTATGTGGCTCAACCGAAAGGTTTTGTGGATCATAAACTACCTAACCATGTTTTTCGTCTGAAAAAGGCTCTTTACGGTCTGAAACAAGCACCGCGAGCATGGTACGAAAGGTTGACAAAGCACCTTTTGGAAAAGGGCTATACTCGAGGGGGAGCTGACAGGACTCTCTTTGTGAAGCATTATCAAAACAATTTCATAGTTGCTCAAATCTATGTCGATGACATTGTTTTTGGAGCAACAAGAGATAATGATGCTTCTAAATTCGCGGAGACCATGGAAAGCGAATTTGAGATGTCCATGATGGGCGAATTGAATTATTTTCTTGGATTACAAGTTAAACAAAACGATGAAGGAATTCACTTGTGTCAATCCAAGTATGCACTGGAGTTGGTCAAAAAGTTTGATCTTGAAAATTCTAAGGATTTTCCGACTCCAATGGGAACTAGCCATAAGGGACTTGGAAGTGAATCACATAGTGAGAATGTAGACGAGAAACTGTATCGCAGTATGATTGGAAGTCTACTATATCTCACGGCTAGTCGCCCGGATATATCCTTCAGTGTTGGGATTTGTGCGAGATATCAATCAGCACCGAAGGAGGTTCACCTGAAAGCGGTGAAACGGATCATCCGATATATCAAAGGTACAATCAATTTCGGAATTTGGTATCCTATGGGAACAAGTTTGGATATTGTTGGATACTCAGATGCCGATTGGGCTGGTTCAGTGGATGACCGGAAAAGCACGAGTGGTGCATGCTTCTATCTTGGCCATTGCCTTGTTGCATGGCATAGTAAAAAGCAGAATTGCATAGCACTCTCGACTGCCGAAGCGGAGTACATTTCAGCAGGAAGTTGTTCAACCCAGTTGTTATGGATGAAAAGCGTGTTGAGCGATTTCCGGATTTCAACATCTTCGGTAACCATTTTATGTGACAACACTAGTGCTATTAACATTTCTAAAAACCCTGTGTTGCACTCTAGAACAAAACATATTGAACTTAGATATCATTTTCTTAGAGAGCTAGTTGAATCAAACATTCTTCAACTGTCATATATTTCAACTGAGGATCAATTAGCTGATATCTTAACAAAACCTTTGGATCAAAAACGTTTTATTCACTTGCGTAAAGCAATTGGCATGCTTTCCTTGAAATAAACTCTTTTGAAACCTTTGCTTAGGTTAGGTTTTGTTTTTGTTTTTGTTTTGTTCTTTATCTATGTTTTGTACATAGGACATTAATTGAGCATAAATCATAATTGACTTTAATTGCATCCTTTTATGCATTTAGAAATTTATTATGCTTTTGATGTCATAATATTTCAATGTTGCAATGATCATTTACGTTAATTAAACCATCTTTTAAGTGATCAAAGTCAATTTCTCTCTCAATGATCTCTTGGTATAGTCATTATCATATTTGATTGCTTAGTCGAGTATGAATTCGAGATCAATGGTTTGGTTGAATACTTTATATATTAAATAATTGATAGCCAATTGAGGGGGAGTCAATGAAATGTAAAATGCTCAAAAGATGTGGAAAGAGTTACATCCCAATGAGGAGTGTGAAAACTACCACCACATGGAGAAAATGAAAGAAAGAAAAAGATACTCCATGAATGCAAAGCAAATTTTTGTTTTGAAAATGTTGATGAAATGCATATTGAAATACTTGACTCAGTCATATTTCATGGTTGGTATAAGGTGGGATTTTTAGTAAAAGATGCTCAAAGAGCCACTCCTTCAACAGATTGTCTAGATATATTATCTAACTTATCTGGGATTTCAAACATCTATTGATCTTGGTACTTCATTTTCTTTACTAAAATTGATGATTTGATAAAGGCATTACACATAAGATCAGGATAGATGTAATTGAAGTTGTTCAACTTTAAGTGTTTTAATTTTCGTAAATTTTCGTTTCATTTTTGGGTATTTTTGATAGATTTTGCATAATCTATTTCTTATTGAATGAAACGATGTCTTTTGTTTAAAGTTGACATGGTAAAGTGCTTACATACTTTTTCTGGATTTTATGGAATTTTTCTAAATTTTCTGGAGAAAAAGGTGAAGCCGATCCGGATCGGGGTAAGTGATCCGGATCCCGAACGCAGGATTCTTCCTGCGGGTAGCCGATCCGGATCACATTCTCGATCCGATCCGGATCACGGCTAGGGTTTTTATAAGAACAAAGAGGATTTGATTTCTTTTACCCTAATCTTTTGTTCTAAAATCTCTAGAGCTTCTCTCTCTAGATTTCTTGCATTTTGGAGCTTCCAAACTCAAAGTTCTTCGGATTCAAGTAAGTTTTATTGATCAAAATCTCGGTTTTTCACAGTTTTTATGGTTTTTCTTCAAACGTGTGTTGAAATATTGAAACTTTTTCGTTTGTGAATGGTTTTTGATCAAATTTCTTTTGAAATAAGGACTCTGGGTCAATTAGTTTTGCTTTTATGCTGGGTTTTCTCAAGATAAACGAGTTTTTAGGCTTCGATTTCTAAAAATTCTGGTTTAGGGCATAAAAGAGGAATTTTTGAAAATCATGGAATTGATCTATATTTAAAATTCTTTCTGGAAAACTAATTTGATTCTTGGCTTCTCTACATGATTATGATTGTCTAGGTACAATTTTTCAAATTTTTCAAAATTGACGATTTTTCATATGTTCTTGAGTTGGTTTTGCACAGGACACTTTCTCAAAACTCAGAGCACTCACACCAATGGCACTCTCCTGGTTAATCCTGCTACTGGTCACGATGGTGCACACGAGCACATCCGTTAAAGAAGAACCAGGCGTTTCAACTCAAGACAAAACGAACGAAGTCAAGGAGGACAGCTCGGATTACGATGAGGAAGAATGGGACGAGTTCTTCAAAGATGTTCAACGAAAAATTGATGAGGAGGACAGGAAATTTACCAAAGGAAAAAGACTAATGAGATCTGCCTCAACAACCAAACAGTATACGAGAAGGAAAAATGTCCAAAGAAGTGCGAGTCAGCATAGTGGGCCTCTCACCAGAGCACGCTCACTTTCTGGAATTCTGCAAACTGAATCTCCATGGGTTTCGGGACTGGATGCACCATCTGCATCTACACAGCATCCTTCACACTCAAAGACACGGACAACTGACACAGAGACTTTGGAATTGATTCGTCAGGAACAACGAAGACTCTCTGCTGCACAAGAGAGAATATCGAAAGAATTTCAGCAGATTTCCTCTGAACACAAGAAGATCAAGAAAAAGTACTCAAATATTAAGAATTTGCTTAAAGGGATTTTGAGCAAGCTGAGTTGTACTAGTTCAGATTCTTCAGACTGAGCAGCACCTTCCGATCACTTTTTCTATGATCTTACTCTCTTGCAGTTCGCAGTTCTTGGTTCTTAGTTTTCAGGACTTAGTTTTTCTTCTTACTTTTAGTTTAGCTCTCAATTTGTGCATATTAATAGAATTTTTTTTACTCTCCTTACATATTGTAGCTCTTGCTACGTTTTGGCTTTGTTTTGTGACAAAAAGGGGGAGAGAGTTAGAGAGAGAGTTAGCGAGAACTTTGAACAATGAACAATGATTGTGAATATCAAGGTAAGTATGACTTCCACTCAACTTTGGTTTTTCTTATGTGATTTGTGACATGCCTCTATACTAACTATTCGACTAACTATTTGGGCATGTAATATGACTAACAAGTTGATGTTGGACTAACATACTTTGACATTTGGTTTTCAATTGCTTAGAAGATATGTTGGTTTTAACTATGATTCTCTTACATATCTGAATGTTTCAAATGTCATGATGAGAATAAACTCTATCTCTGTAGTTGGTTTTGAATGTTTCAATTCTTGAGGTATCTAACGATTTTGTTTGTCAAGAATGCCTTCTGTGTGCAGAGATTACAGATGTCTAAGTCTAGAGTCTGTTCTAGGAGTTTATCTCATGTTTTTAATTTCTGGATCTCTTTTGTAAATTTTTGTTGTATGGTGATAGCAACAAAAATATCTTTTTTGAATTTTCTTTTGTGGATTTGTGTTTTGTCACGAAACCGCCAAAGGGGGAGATTGTTACGGAATTTGAGTTGGCGTATTTCGTGAATGTTTTAAGTCTTGAAGATTGAAGATGAAGAAACTTTGGATCGTATACCTCAATCTCAAGAAAGAAGAATTCAAAAGGATCAGGTACGTTTAACTAAAGAATTTTGATGATCCGAATACTTCTTATAGTGTAGAAACACCTGGAAGAGGTTTTAATTGCATAATCATCAAAAACTGGACATGGGACATGTTCAGGATCCGGATCGTGGTTTGCAATCCGGATCCCGAAGGGTGTTTGTTCATACAATGGTTCAATCCGGATCGCAGCCTCCTCTGATCCGGATCCCGAACATTAGTTTTACCTGTTTGCTTCCTCGATCCGGATCAGGAACTGCAATCCGGATCCCGAACATGATGTTTTGGTAAAACTGTATGAACGATCCGGATCGGGGACTACGATCCGGATCCCGAACAAGCAATTTTCTGGAAACCGTCTTTTGTGCTTCTGCAATCCGGATCGCCAAATCCAATCCGGATCGCCGTCGGTAATTCTTTCCAGAAAAGGCTGTTTTTGATCCGTATATTCTTCCAAGGGTTTCTAACCTATAAATAGGCCCTGTATTCATTTCTAGGGCATCGGCTATGACCCACATACATCCGCTATTACAGAAGAAAATAGCCGAAAAGAAAAAATCCACATATATAGAGAAGAAAGGAAATCAATAGATTTATTCTATGTTTCTTCATCTATATTGATTGATTTGATTCTAGGTTTTCCATACTCACATTTTGAGTAGAATCAAATCAATGAATTGTGATGACCTGGATCTCTGCAGAGCTATGGTAGAGTTATTGGTGACTTCGGGGGAGCCTGTACTATGTTTCGGGAAGTGGTTGTGCATGATTGGACACAAGTGTTGGACCTCGAGCCTTATTGGATCACGTGGGTGATCGGCTGACCCCGTCGGATGTTTAGAGGTGGTTTCGCGCGAAATGGTTATCAAATTTGGATTTAGCGCGGAAAAACGCTTGAGAATGGCTTTTTGTTTGCCCAATTCTGAGTCCGGATGTCCAAAAGCGGACTCCCGGAAGTTTTGGCAGTTTTTGGCGCTTGCGGGAGCCTCCGGCAAATTTTGGAGGCGGAATTTGGCAAAACGGACCTCGTTTTTGGAATCAGCGCGCGAAAACGGTCAGGATGGGCTATTTGCTTGTCGATTTTGAGCTTGCGGGTACTGTTCACGCCGGAACAGTGTCGCCGGCGGCAGCCGGCGGCGGCGGGCAGCGTCGGCGGGCGGCGGCGCCGCCGCGGGCAGGCGGCTGAGGGCGCGGGCAGGCGGCTGAGGGCGCGGGCAGGAGCGCGGTCCACCGCGGGGGTCGTGCACCGGAGGCGGGCCACGTGGCGTCTTCCGGTTGGCCGGCGCAGCAGACGCGGTCCACGGAGTTTGGGCCGGGTGCACGGTAGACCGGGTGGACACGTGGCGAGGTTTGGTTGGTTCGGTGTTGTGCTCCCGGTCCACGCAACCTGCGGAGTGGTTGACCGGGGCAGGTGCCGTACGCGGGCAGGTGGCCGGGAAGCACGGCGACGTGCGCGGTGCACGGCGCGGCGTGCGCGGTGCACGGGCGGTCGGGGACACGTGGCGCGTCGCCATTTGCGGGCGCATGTGCTCCGGGTGCAGCGGGGCTCGGCGGTGTGGTGGGCTGGGCTGTGTGGTGGACCGGGCCGCACTGTGCGCGCCCGGAAATCATGGGCCGGGCCGCACTGTGTGCGCCCGAAACTTTTCGGGCGCCCGGAAAATGGGACATGTTGGGTATTTCTTCAATTGTTCTTTTCAGCCTATATAAGCCACCAACCCGAGCTCCACTCTTTCCTCTTTATCTCCCAACCCATTCACCTTCAGCCCGAGCACCCTTAAGCAAAGTTTTTCATCTCTAAGTGCTTGACCTCCCTGCCAAGTTTCAAGAGTTTTGGAGGCACGAATCCCGAGGTTCCCCATTTTACGGTGCGGCGCGACGTTGCTTTCTAGTGTTCTTCTTCGGCGCAGCGATAGTATTTTTGCTCCCCTGGGCTACCCCGACATCATTTTCCTGTGATTCTTGCACCAGTAGACTCCTAAGAGGTAGGACTTCATCTTTCGTTTTGGTCGCACTTTCCCGTTTCGAGGTTTTGGCACGGATCCCGAGGCAAACAGTGACCCCTTTTTCTGTGTGGATTTACTTGACAGCAGCGGAGTATTTCGGCCATATCTTTGCGCACGAGCGTCAGACGGAAACGAGCTTGTACAACTTTTTCATCTACGGATCGCAAGGAACGCGCTCGTATTTTTATTGGATTTTTGTGAATTTTATTTCGAGGTGAAAATTACTGTTCTCTCAGTGAACAGTAATCTGTCCTTAATACAGATTTTTGTATGAGTGTGCCCCCTTGCCGAATTTTTATCTTGGTGTACAGAACTCGGATTTGGGCGTGCAAGGTACCGTTGCGAAGCTATCGTCGCGAGGATCGCCGTGATATTTTTATTGGAATTTTCTGGGCAATTTCTGCAGGTGATAATTTAACAGTTCAGAATTTGAGGTTGTATGTGATTATTAGTGCTATAATTGGGAGCCTAAGTGTAATTAGTGAGCTTTGTACTATACCAGGAATATTTCGGGTGTGCTGAAATTGTGGAAGCAAGGATTTGAAGTTTTGGTATTTTCTAGCTGTACGGACTTGGACAGTTGCACTTCAGGTGGGTGGTCGTTGTTTACCTCTATTTTGACATGCTCACTAGGAATATTAGAGTAATTCCTTTATTTGGACTGCATGCTTTAAAATAATATAATTGTGAGCCATCACATGAAAAGTACTATTGTGGATATCTGATAATGGTTGGGACTTAGAGATGTTGTATGGATATAATTTTGGCACTCAACCTTGCATGTGGAATTTACTTTCATGATGGGATAATATGAAATGACTTGTAGGAGAGCACCACTTGAGGATCTGTTGTACATGCATAGGTGGATGATTTATGTGAGATTAATTTGGTGGATATAGCATGTTGGAACAGGATTATTGGGACACTTTCTTTTAACGCTCCTGAGAACTTATGCATGCTTGTTTGGTCACCTAGATAGGCCACCTTTTTCTGCTACACTATCATACTGGAATTGACATAGGAGAAACCATGTTTGTTTTCTTTTCTCCTTCTTATTTAGACCTTTGAGTCTGGTTGCTCGGGTTCGAGCAGGGGTTTGGGATAGTGTAGCGAGGACCTGATGGTCGGTGATAGGTTGTGTTTGATTCCGGGTTGCGGGATTATAGCGGCTACCGCGGACAATAGGCGGTTGACCGGATGTCGAATGTAGGACATGATTGTGATTGTGGGTATTGCGGCGATCGCGGATTTTGGGCGATCGACCGGATGTTCATTTGTGCATCAGATTGGGGGATCTGTGTTTCTTTTAGTGGAGGGTGTGTTCCACCGGGGCTTTACAGTTGTGATTTACTCCTGCTTTTGGTACTTATTTTACCGGCGCGGTTATTGCCCGGTAGTGCTTTCCTCGAGTGGGTCGCTCCCCTCGAGTTCCCCTCCGGAGGCCGGGGCCAGACTGTTATTGACGGATTCGCTATCACATCGGCGCGGCTTATTTGCCCGATGATGAGGGCGGCGGCAGGAGCTTTGCTATCACATCGGCGCGGCTTACTTGCCCGATGATGAGGGCGGTACAGATGGGTTAATCTGGGACGGGTGGTTATTGTTGGATATGGTTATTCCAGTTTAGGATTGCATTTTTAGAGGCATAGTAGTGGTAGTTTCATTTCTTCGGTAGTCATTATTTCTTACCACTCTTCTTTTCCTTTTCGCCTCTGGTAGACCTAGTGGGTGCGTCAGAGTTTGAGGTTTTACCCACTAGGGGAGGCTACTGGTTTACTAGTAGTTCTCACCCCCATTCTTCTTTCTCTTTTCTTCTCCTTTGTTTTGCAGAGCCTTCTGCGGGTGCTGCTGGGCTTACAGCGGCGGGTCGAGGAGAGAGGACGGCTGAGTAGCTAGACAGTGGACCCGTCAGTGAGTTAGCTAGACTTGTACCTTTCATGTATCTTATCTCAGACTGTTGTACTTTTACTTTTGGGGTCTGGCTTCTGCCAGCTGTTTGTATTATAGTGGTGAGCTGGGAGAGACATCTGTATTTTATTTTACTGTTGTACCTTTTACTTCCAGCTTCTGTCTGAGATACAGTAGTTTTAGTTTAGCTCTGATTATTATTATGCTCTTTTATTGCTATTTCTTATTTGAGCAGGTTACCGACGCTTCGTGTATGTGGGAAATACCGCATGCACGGCGGATCTGTAGACGGGCCCGGGTTCCGGTTACACCCGGGGCGTGACATGAATACTTAGATGGTATTTCCGATCTATCTTTAATCTAAGTATTCGGCGGATCATCACCACCGAAACAAACAACGATTTACCCCAAAATCGGCGCGTGGACTCGCGTGGCCTTGTGGATTCAAGGTGCAACCGCTCTCGTGGATTCGGAGCGAGGTACGGTCGTGGATTCGAAGCGTACCACTGGGTGAAGACCGTGGATTCGGTTGGACGTCGTGGACTCGACGTTGGACGCTGTGGATTCAGCGTTGGGCGCGGATCGTGGATTCGAGAAGCGTCGTGGAGCGAGCGGGAAGATCTACTAGGAGCGTATGAAAAAGGTTGAGTCGTCTGTGAGTACGGTATATCACCTTGTACGTGTGTTAATTCTAGTGGATTTCGCCGTGTTATCGGTCCCGTGGTTTTTTACTCCGGTTTGGAGTTTTTCCACGTAAAAAATCTTGCGTGTTATTTTATTTTTCCGCATTGGGTTTATTTGCGCAATGATTTTTTGAGTGTTTATTGTTTACACCTATTCACCCCCCTCTAGGTGTTTTTTTTCCCCTATTTAGATCCATTTACTTATAACCCAACACCGCCAACAAGCCCGATAGTGTGCCCACTAAGTCTACTAGAGGCATAAAGTAACATATGCAGTGCTGAAAGGAAAGCTGGAAAATTAAACACTACAGCTACTATGCCTTTATCTAGATGCTCAAAGAGTGGAACAGAAAGAACATGATGCCATAACTAGCCCTCAACTCAGATCACCCAATCTAAACTGACTGCCACATCGGGTCCAGTCAAACCTGCGCCTATCTACTGCCGTTACATCCCGGAGGACCAGACTTACGTAGGGCGTCCGTGACTGCCAAAACTGGCCAAGCCAGAGGGACGGTGTCCGTGACTGCCAAAACTGGCCCAGCCAGAGGGACAATGCGTCGACAAGTCGCGATAGAAGTATCAGGCCCAACTCCGGAGTGCCACTTGAGGGGCGCGACCCCACCGAGTAAAGTATCCGCGCATCTCTGTCGAGCTCAAATGTGGCTCATGCAGGCTATGATCCAAATCCTCGATCAACAAGATCGGCTGAAACCAATAAAACACTGTCTCACTCACAGGCTGGAAAACTACACAGCCGAGACTCACTATCACTCTGACGGCTCCCAAAGAACCCTGATCTACAGGCTGCTATTAAACTTCACTCGGTCCCCAGACACGAGTGTAAATGCATCCTACAACAGCCCGACCTCTCGGCCCACAACCCGGGCGAGGAAAAGCTAAGTGTAGAATGAAACATAGAATAGTGATGTGGGAATGTCTAGAGCAATAAAAACCTAGCCCAAGTTGATGTTTTCTACAGTCTGGCTGAACATGCTGCATATGGCGGGGGTGCTAGGTCAAGTTCCATAATATCAATAATTAACAAGTTGTAGGAAATAAAGCATCACAAGATCATCAGAATTTAACAGAAATAACAACTATCACAGACTAGCATGCTAACAATACATTATTCCTATCATGCTTGCTCCTACACATATAGAATTAAGGTGCAATTCGAAGATCTTGGAAACGGGCCACCCACCTGAAGGTGCTAACAGTCCGGAGTCGTACAGCTGAAAATGCCCAGAAACAGCTATCTACTCACCCACTTATCCAAAAGTACAGGAACACCGATCAATACCTCCTGGGTACAAAAATACAACCCAAAGTTACACATAATTCCATAAAATCCAGGTATCACAAATCTGCTGGGAACACTCCCCTTAATGCGAAATTTTCACCTGTAAAACAAACTTCAAAAATTCCAATAAAAATATGACGGCGATCTTCGCGAAGAGTAAATGTCGATAGAGTCCTTAAATGTTGAATTCCGATGTCCGAATGCGGAGATAAAAATCCAACAAGAAGGTGCTGTCCAAAAAGTCCACCAGCCGCAAAGGGGGTTAAAAATGTACCCAAAACCCCAATAAAAGCTCAAATCTAGAAAAAGTGGTCAACATGAAAAAGATAGGCCTACCTCTCGTGGATCCAACGCCGTGAAAATCGTCCAAAAATACCATCGGGGTAGCTCTGTAGGCCTCCCAGACTGAAGTGTGACGAAAACGGGCCTCCAACAGTAAATCGTCGCTCTGCGCTACGATGCCGAAATCGTCGACGCCGCGGCCTCCAAAAATTCTGAGATTCCACCAAAAGATGCACAACAAGATGAGGAATAACTTTGATGAGGGCACACAGGCTAAAAAGCTCGGGAAAAGCCTCAAATTGCAGAGCAAATGGCCTAATTATAGGCCTCAACCCGGAAAAAGCCAAAAAGAACTAGCATTGGGCTTTTGGGCCCAACTTCCGAGCGCCCGAAAGTTTCGGGCTGCTACAGTGTTGGGCCCGGCCGAACACTGTTCACGCCCGAAACTTCCCGGTGATGCCACGTGGCCCGCCAAACAGCAAACAGCTGTGCGGGCCAACCAGCATCGGCCACGTGTCCCTTCCCCGCACAGGAAGGCGGTTGGCGCCCGCCAATGAGCGGGCGCCATGTGTCCAGCCCGGAAGACCCGCCGACCGGTCGCCGCCTCGCCGGTCACGCGGCATGGCTCCTACGTGCGCACGCATCCCGAGGCGCCGGCCACGTCCCCCGTGCACCGCGCCTGTTGCGCCCGCGAATCACAAGGCGACACGTGTCCCCTACACCTGGTCTACGCATCCCACTTTGGAATTCTGTGGACCGCGCCGCGTGCACCAACCAACCGGAGACTGCCACGTGTCCCCCCACCTTGGTCCATGCACCACCGCGCTCGCTCGGTAGACCGCGCGCCTTGAGCCCGCCAATCAGGCGGTGCCACGTGTCCCTGCGCCGGGTCTGTGCACCCAGCCATGCTACTCTGTGGACCGCGCGCTAAAAACCGACCAATGACAGGCCACCACGTGGCATGCCGGCGGTCTACGGCCCGTCCCATGCACCAAAAGCCAATAAAAACTTCCGGGAGTCCTTTTTGGGCATCCGGACTCAGAATCAAACAAGCAAATAGCCGTTTTCAAGCGTTTTTCCGTGCTGAATTCATTTCCAACCTCTGTTTGGCCTAATTCTTTTAAAAAAATTTTGGCAAACCTAGCCGAAGGCCAACACAGCTAAAGATACCCCACAGGGTCCATCTGTGGCATCCCTTTGATGCACCATGGGCCAGATACACCAACACTAGGTGTTCTAACAGTGGATTCACTGGAAAAAAGGTGGCATGGGAACCAGGGCCACTACATCCTCCCCCACTAAAAGAAAGTTTCGTCCCCAAAACAAAGAAAAAAAAAACAAACAGACGTACCTTAACCGGAAGTCTCAAACAGAAAGGGGTAGGCATCTCTCATCTATCTCTGTCTCCAGCTCCCAAGTAGCCTCTCGCTCCTCATGATTGCTCCACAAGATCTTCACAGACGGAATAGCCCGGTTACGCAATTCCCTCACCTCACGAGCAAGAATTCGCAATGGGCGCTCCTCATATACCAGGTCCTCGCCGATCTCCAGAGAAGTGAAGTCAATCACGTGCGACGGGTCAAACACATATCTCCTCAGAGCTGAGACGTGGAAAACATCGTGAACTCCGGCCAGGCGTGGAAGAAGAGCAACTCTATAAGCCACGGGGCCTACCCTCTCAAGTACCTCAAAGGGTCCAACAAAGCGGGGACTGAGCTTCCCACGCACTCCAAATCTCCGGACCCCTTTCGAAGGCGAGACCTTCAGGAAGACATGGTCACCAATCTGAAACTCTAGGTCTCGCCGTCGAGTATCAGCGTAGCTCCTCTGTCGACTCTGGGCTGTCTCAAGGTGTCAGCGAACAACTCTGACTTTCTCCTCAGCCTCCAACAGTAAATCTGGTCCCAAAGTCCTCCTCTCACCCACATCACTCCAATACAAGGGCGACCGACACTTGCGTCCATACAACGCCTTAAACGGAGCCATCTGAATGCTCGCCTGATAGCTGTTGTTGTACGCAAACTCAACCAATGATAAGTGTCGGTACTACCCTCCTCCAAAATCCATAACGCACGCTCTCAACATATCCTCGAGGGTCTGTATGGTGCGCTCGGACTGGCCATCAGTCTGTGGGTGGAAAGTAGTGCTGAACCTGAGCTGGGTCCCCAAGGCTGACTGTAGACTCCCCCAAAAGTGTGATACAAATCTCGGGTCCCTATCTGATACGATCGACGCGGGTACACTGTGTAGCTTCACTATCTCATCCAAATACAACTGTGCCAGACGCTCCAGCGACCAAGTCATCTGAACAGGCAAGAAATGTGCAGACTTGGTGAGTCTATCCACAATAACCCAAACCGCGTCGGCTCCACTCTGCGCCCTCGGCAGTCCAGTAACAAAATCCATAGTAATGTGGTCCCACTTCCACTCGGGGATTGGAAGACTCTGTAACTTGCCAGCAGGAACCCGGTGCTCTGCTTTCACTTGCTGGCAAGTTAAACAATGAGCCACAAATCTTCCAATGTCTCGCTTCATTTCGGACCACCAAAAATGTGCCTTGAGGTCCTTATACATCTTAGTACCACCAGGATGAATGGTATAAGGTATATAATGGGCCTCTCTCAAAATCTGGTCTCTGATCTCAGGATCCGTAGGCACACACACTCGGTCCCTGTACCGCAGTACTCCCGAGCTATCCACTGTAAAATCCCCTATCTGATCTGCCTGAATCTGTGATCTGATCCTCACCAAATGGGGCTCCTCACTCTGTGTCTCCCTAATCCTGTCCA
The DNA here is from genome assembly GCA_029168755.2 of Tillandsia fasciculata. NCBI lineage: Eukaryota > Viridiplantae > Streptophyta > Magnoliopsida > Poales > Bromeliaceae > Tillandsia > Tillandsia fasciculata. The sequence continues at coordinate 12,405,175 of CM054943.1, read as the reverse complement.
ACAGAGTGGGCTGCAAGACCATAGACATAAGTCTAGCAGAGACCCCAGGGGATACCACCTCAATCTATAGTCGCCTCATCTGCTCAATCAGCGGTGCCTGCTGTGTGATCAACATGCTCAAACTCTGCACTGACCTCCGACTCAAAGCATCTGCTACAACATTGGCCTTGCCGGGATGATAAAGGATGCTCACATCATAGTCCTTTAGTAACTCCAACCACCGGCGTTGCCTCAGATTCAGCTCCTTTTGAGTAAACAAGTACTTTAAACTCTTATGATCCGTGTAGATCTCGCAGTGCTCACCGTAGAGGTAATGCCGCCACAACTTCAATGCGAACACCACAGCTGCAAGCTCCAAATCATGAGTAGGGTAATTCTTCTCATAATCCTTTAATTGCCGTGAAGCATAAGCAATTACCCTACCATGCTGCATCAAAACACAACCCAATCCGCTGTGAGAGGCGTCACTATAAATCACGAAACCATCTCCCATCACCGGCAGTGCAAGAACTGGTGCTGAAATCAGTCTCCTCTTCAGCTCCTCAAAACTCTGCTGGCACTGCTCAGTCCAAACAAACCTCGTCCCCTTCCTAGTCAAACTGGTCAGGGGAGTAGAGAGCTTCGCAAAGCCCTCTACAAACCGACGGTAGTAGCCTGCCAAGCCCAGAAAGCTCCGAACCTCTGTAACCGTCGTCGGTCTCGGCCAATCCCGAACTGCATCAATCTTCGTCGGGTCTACTACCACTCCTGCGGCTGATACGATATGGCCCAAGAATGCAACCTCCCAAAGCCAGAACTCGCACTTTTTAAGCTTGGCATACAACTTCTTCTCACGCAGAAGCTGCAGCACTATCCTCAAGTGCTCCTCATGCTCCACATCGCTCCGGGAGTAGATCAAAATGTCGTCGATGAATACAACCACAAACAGGTCCAAGTACGGCTGGAATACCCGGTTCATCAAATCCATAAATGCAGCAGGGGCATTAGTCAAACCAAAAGGCATAACCGTGAACTCATAATGCCCATACCGGGATCTAAAAGCCGTCTTGGGGATGTCCTCGGCCCTCACCCTCAGCTGGTGGTAACCTGACTGAAGATCAATCTTCGAAAACACTGAAGCTCCCTGCAACTGATCGAACAAATCATCTATCCGTGGTAGGGGATACTTGTTCCGGATGGTCACTTTATTCAACTCCCTGTAATCCACACACAATCGAAGCGACCCATCCTTCTTCTTCACAAATAAAACTGGCGCTCCCCACGGAGAAACACTGGGCCTAACAAAGCCCCTGTCCATCAGATCCTGAAGCTGGGCCTTCAACTCCCTCAACTCGGCAGGTGCCATCCTATAAGGTGCCTTTGAGATTGGTGCGGTTCCTGGTACCACATCAATCACAAACTCTATCTCCCTCTCCGGCGGCATAGTCGTCAACTCAGGGGGAAACACATCTGGGAACTCGCGGACAACAGGAATATCCTCGAGTCCCAGTGCCGCCGTAGGCACCTCCACAATCGTCACCAAGAAAGCGGTGCAGCCTCTACTCATCATCTGCCTAGCCCTCGCCGAAGAAATCGTCACTGCAAACAAGGAGCTCTGACAGCCTCTGAAAACAAACTCCTCCTGTCCCGGCTCGCGGAGGGTCACCGTCCTCTCTCTGCAGTCTATGGTAGCAAAATACCGCGACAACCAATCCATGCCAAGTACAACATCGAAATCCTGGAGCTGCCGCAAGACAAGCAAGTCTGCCGGCAAAATCCAGGATCCCAACTGCACAGGGCAATCCCTACAATACTCCTCGACATGCAAGACATGATCTGGAATCTGAACCTCTAATGCATGCGATAAAGAAACTACCTCTATACCATGTAGGGATGCAAATGCTCTACTGATGAAAGAATGTGATGCACCGGTATCAAAAAGAGCACGAGTACGAACTGCAGAAATCAAAATAATACCTGCGACGACATGCTCTGCTGCTGTAGCATCCTCAACCTGAGCGGCATAGACTCGCCCGCTCGGCGCTGGGGGACGTCGCTCTGGCTGTCGCAAGGACGATGAAGCAAAATCTGGCCTACCATAGGCCGCAGAAGGTCCTGCCGACTGATGAGGAACAGAAGGTGCTGAAGCTGAGGAAGGAGCTGGATGACCTGCTCTCGGGCACGCACTCTGGAAGTGACCGGTCTGCCCGCAACGAAAACAACGGCCCTGCCTCTGAGGGCACTGGATCGGTGAGTGCGGTCCTCCACAAATGACACATCGGTCAGGGCGTGGCTGCCGCGAGGTCTGCTGCTGCTGCGAAGGCTGCTGCTGCCGAGGTGGTCGACGCTGCTGCTGCTGAGACTGACGAGATGCCCCTGATCTCTGCCGCCCCTGATACCCACGACCCTGAGAGTGGAAACGTGGAGGTCTCGGGGGTCCCTGCCGACTCGACTGCCCCTCCTCCATCGGTGCCGGGCGCTTCGCCCCAGGAGTCACTACGGGGGCTGGAGCCACCTCTGCCATCACTGCCTCTCCACACTCAAAATATAGTGCCTGCTCCATGGAGGCCTCCAAAGTCTGTAATCTGCGGGAGCGAACGAACTGATAGATGTCCCGGCGCAACCCTCTCTCAAACATATAAATTCGGTGAGTCTCATCCCTGGCCACATGAGGCACACAAGCCAACAGCTGATTGAAATCAGCTATGTACATATGCATGGGCCTATCTCCCTGGCGGAGATTCTTCAGCTGCTCCTCCAATCTCTGACGAACACTCTCTGGAATGAAGAACCCTAGAAGCAGACTGCGGAACTCCGCCCAAGAGAGAAGCTACGTCCCAGGTGGACCAGCGGGTCGCACACGCTGCCACCAAGCCTCGGCGTTGCTCTCCAAGAAGTGTGTAGCCAAGAGGACCCGAAATCGCTCCTTAATGAACAAACTCTCAAAATGTCGCTCCATGGCCGTGATCCAAGACTCAGCCTCCCACGGCTCTGCACTCAATCCAGAAAAACGGGGTGGATCGAACTGGCGGAACCTCATTAATAGATCCACCACCTCCCGCTGCTCTGCTGAAGTCAAAGGTCCCGTCGACCCAGACGGTGGTCTACTAGAAATCGGCTCAACAGGAATTGCCGGTGCAGGCTGAACAACAGGGGGCGCCACAACTGGCGAAGAAGGCACAGGCAAAGTCTCAGGGGGTGCTACAACCGGCTGCGCCCTCTGCTCCATCATGAGCATCAACCGACCCAAGGCCTCCTCCTGGCGCCGAGAAGCCTCCTTCTGGCGCCGTGAAGCCTCCGACAACTGTGCCATCTGGGCACGGAGCTCCTGAACCTCTCTCTGCTGTCCCTGCCCCGAGTCCTCCTGCTTGGGCTCAGAGGAGGAAGGCTGCGAACGCGTCGACATCGTGCGTCGCGGAGGCATCACTCACCTGAGGAACAAAACAAACAATCAGAACCCAAATCAACACTCGATCCAATCTAGCGAAAGTTAAAAGGCATGTCCCCCTTCCCGTAGTACTATGTTGTCTGCAGCCAACATAGTTGCCACCGAAGGAAGACATGTCAATCACTCATCCCCATCCGCTTGGGAGAGTTAGAAACCCAATCATGACTCTCACTAAAAACTACGGCTCTCACGTGAGTCATCCTAGGGTCCAACCACAAGCCTAGGGTTTCTAAGTCCTCAATGACCTACATCCTAGGCTATGATACCACTCTAATCTGTCACGCCCCGGGGTCGAAACTGCGACCCGAGCTCGCCAACAGATCCGCCGCCCATACGGGAAGCCCCATATAGACGTAGCGACTAACCTGCAAAAGAATCATCTACACTAACAGATATCAGAGCTGAAAATGTAAAATGCTGAAATAAAAGATATAAATACAACTACAACTCCAAATAATACAAACCAACCTCACCAAAATACAAAAGTCTCTCTCTGCAGTAAAAGAAATGTACAACTCGATACCTCACTACAAGGGTCACTTGACATATCACTCACAGAAACTGGTAAGGGGTACCTCTACTCTCTCTCTCAAAGGATGACTGGAAGGGATCTATCTCGCGACTCCCTTACCTCGGTATGAAGGAGCAGGATCAGCAACTGGAGCAGCAGGAACCGGAGTAGAAGTCCCTGGGAAAAAGACACCACGACGGGTGTGAGAACTACATCCCATAGTAGTTCTCAGTTGGTGCCGCCAACAAGCCCGGCGGTCTGCCCACTAAGTCTACTAGAGGCATAAAGTAACATATGCAGTGCTGAAAGGAAAATCTGGAAAAGTAAACTCTACAGCTACTATGCCTCTATCTAGATGCTCAAAGAGTGGAACAGAAAGAACATGATGCCATAACTAGCCCTCAACTCAGATCACCCAATCTAAACTGACTGCCACATCGGGTCCAGTCAAACCTGCGCCTACCTACTGCCGTTACATCCCGGAGGACCGGACTTACGTAGGGCGTCCGTGACTGCTAAAACTGGCCCAGCCAGAGGGACGGTGTCCGTGACTGCCAAAAATGGCCCAGCTAGAGGGACAATGCGTCGACAAGTCGCGATAGAAGTATCAGGCCCAACTCCGGAGTAGCACTCGAGGGGCGCGACCCCACCGAGTAGAGTATCCGCGCATCTCTGTCGAGCTCAAATGTGGCTCATGCAGGCTATGATCCAAATCCTCGATCAATAAGATCGGCTGAAACCAATAAAACACTGTCTCACTCACAGGCTGGAAAACTACACAGCTGATACTCACTATCACTCTGACGGCTCCCAAAGAACCCTGATCTACAGGCTGCTATCAAACTCCACTCGGTCCCCAGACACGAGTGTAAATGCATCCCACAACAACCCGACCTCTCGGCCCACAACCCGGGCGAGGAAAAGCTAAGTGCAGAATGAAACATAGAATAGTGATGTGGGAATGTCTAGAGCAATAAAAACCTAGCCCAAGTTGATGTTTTCTACAGTCTGGCTGAACATGCTGCATATGGCGGGGGTGCTAGGTCAAGTTCCATAATATCAATAATTAACAAGTTGTAGGAAATAAAGCATCACAAGATCATCAGAATTTAACAGAAATAACAACTATCACAGACTAGCATGCTAACAATACATTATTCCTATCATGCTTGCTCCTACACATATAGAATTAATGTGCAATCCGAGGATCTTGGAAACGGGCCACCCACCTGAAGGTGCTAACAATCCGGAGTCGTACAGCTGAGAATGCCCAGAAACAGCTATCTACTCACCCACTAATCCAATAGTACAGGAACACCGATCAATACCTCCTGGGTACAAAAATACAACCCAAAGTTACACTTAATTCCATAAAATCCAAGTATCACAAATCTGCTGGGAACAGTCCCCTTAATGGGAAATTTTCACCTATAAAACGAACTCCAAAAATTCCAATAAAAATATGACGGCGATCCTCGAGAAGAGTAGATGTCGATAGAGTCCTTAAATGTCGAATTTCAATGTCCAGATGAGGAGATAAAAATCCGACAAGAAGGTGCTGTCCAAAAAGTCCACCAGCCGCAAAGGGGGTTAAAAATGTACCCAAAACCCCAATAAAAGCTCAAATCTGGAAAAAGTGGTCAGCATATAAAACATAGGCCTACCTCTCGTGGATCCAACACCGTGAAAATCGTCCAAAAATACCGTCGGGGTAGCTCTGTAGACCTCCCAGACTGAAGTGCGACGAAAACAGGCCTCCAACAGTAAATCGTCGCTCTGCGCTATGATGCCGAAATCGTCGATGCCGCGGCCTCCAAAAATTCTGAGCTTCCATCGAAAGATGCACAACAAGATGAGGAATAACTTTGATCAGGGGCACACAGGCTAACAAGCTCGGGAAAAGCCTCAAATTGCAGAGCAAATGGCCTATTTATAGGCCTCAACCCGGAAAAAGCCAAAAAGAACTAGCATTGGGCTTTTGGGCCCAACTTCCGGGCGCCCGAAAGTTTCGGGCTGCTACAGTGTTGGGCCCAGCCCAACACTGTTCACGCCCGAAACTTCCCAGTGATGCCACGTGGCCCGCCAAACAGCAAACAGCTGAGCGGGCCAACCAGCATCGGCCACGTGTCCCTTCCCCGCACAGGAAGGCGGTTGGCGCCCGCCAATGAGCGGGCGCCACGTGTCTAGCCCTGAAGACCCACCGACCGGTCGCCGCCTCGCCGGTCGCGTGGCGTGGCTCCTACGTGCGCACGCATCCTGAGGCGCCGGCCACGTCCTCCGTGCAGCGCGCCCGCTGCGCCCGCGAATCACAAGGCGACACGTGTCCCCTACACCTGGTCCACGAATCCCACTTTGGAATTCCGTGGCCCGCTCTGCGTGCACCAACCAACCGAAGACTGCCACGTGTCCCCCCGCCTTGGTCCATGCACCATCGCGCTCGCCCTGTAGACCGCGCACCTTGAGCCAGCCAATCAGACGGTGCCACGTGTCCTTGCGCTTGGTCTGTGCACCCAGCCGCGCTACTCTGTGGACCGCATGCTAAAAACTAGCCAATGACAGGCCGCCACGTGGCATGCCGGCGGTCTACGGCCCCTCCCATGCACCAAAAGCCAATAAAAACTTTCGGGAGTCCTTTTTGGGCATCCGGACTCAGAATCAAACAAGCAAATAGCCGTTTTCAAGCGTTTTTCCGTGCTGAATCCATTTCCAACCTCTGTTTGGCCTAATTCTTTTAAAAAATTTTGGCAAACCTAGCCGAAGGCCAACACAGCTAAAGATACCCCACAGGGTCCATCTGTGGCATCCCTTTGATGCACCATGGGCCAGATACACCAACACTAGGTGTTCTAACAGTGGATTCACCGAAAAAAAGGTGGCATGGGAACCAGGACCACTACAGAACCACTAGTAAAACCAGTAGCCTCCCCCTGTGGGTAAAGCCTCAAACTCCGACGTACCCACTTAGTCTATCAGAGGCAAGAAAAGGAGTATGAGAGGTAGTAAGCTATAAACAGAAATACTGACGAGAGGAAGCTACCACTAGTATGCCTCTAAATGTCGTGCTAAAAAGTATAGCGAAAAGTATGCATCAGTAAATAAATGCCTGCCTGAATAAACCCAATCCGACTACCAATAACCACTAGTACTGCCTGCTCTGCCTGCTCAAACTGTCTCACAACTCAGTAGGGGACCAGCACACATGGCTCGAAATCACAATATGTAACAGACCTGCACACATGGCTCGGTCAAAGGCCTACCTCCGGAGTGGCACTCGAGGGGAGCGACCCACACGAGTAAGTATCTCAGTAACAAGTATCAAAACTGGCAGAACTGGATCACGACTCTTATCAATGTGGAAAAACCCATCCACTAAAGAAAGCCCGATCCCCCCAATCTGATGCAATAATATCCACCCGGTCGACCGCCCAAAGTCCGCGGTCGCCGCAATACCCTGCCATCAAGCCCAGCCTGTCCCATATCCCAAGAATCTGACTACACTCTCCAAAATCCCCTGCTCGCACCCGAGCTACAAATACCTAGAGTCTAAAATGAAAAGGAGAAAAGTATAAAGCATGGTTTCTCCTAAGTCAAATTCCAACATGATAGTGTAGCAGAAAGAGGTGGCCTATCTAGATGACCATACAAGCATGCAAATGTCCCAAGATAATAAAAAGAAAATAGGTGTCGATGTTCTTACATTTATTAGAGCATGCTATACTAAAATATTGATAATTGCATAAGAACATTAAGTGCAACATAGCCTATGCCTGCCTATACCACATACACGATGCTCACAGGTATAAATTGGCCTTTTCTTTCTAACATGATATGCTTTGATCTCAACCAAGCCTGCAATTTTATCCACGATGCGCAATCAATATTCTAACCCAAGTGTCAATCATAATCAACATCACATAAGGTGATACAACGCTTGTCAAACCTCGCATTCATACATGAATATTCTTAGGATCATTTAACATTACTTAATCATAGACATTCAATCATGTATCACCAATAAATAGTCTAAGGCCCCACAACCTTTATTGATCTCACATAGGATGAACATAGGATCTACCAACAACATCCAATCTTATTTGGAGGAAATAGGAGTCATGAACGATGCTTAGTCTCGTAAGGAATAGGCCTCAACTCACAATGATATCCATCTTATCATGAATGAATTGAAAATCAAAGGCATAGGTCATTCTCACATCAACTAGATCAATAACCAACATCAACACCCATTTTCACATAAGCTAGATCAAAGATCAATCAACTAATCATTCTCTCATAGATAGGTTATGAATCAACATCTATGCCCAACATCACATATTGAAGGATAAGGGTCAACAACTATAATTCATATCACCAAGTGGAGACATCATTCTCATATAGATAAGTCAAGAATCATTTAACATACAACCTCTCATGACATAGGCTCAAGAATCATCAACAAGATCACCCTCACTTACCCTTGATAGCCATTCACACTTAGCGCATATGACATTCACATAAAGTCATAATAATCCTTCTCACATAGCAACCATGTCCTTCACATAAATCAACCAAAATCATTTACATATAACTATCACCATCATTCTCACATAATAATGTTAACCATTCATCACAAGGTGTAAGTTGAAGATTAATTTCCCAATTACCCTCACCTATCATAGATTTAAGGATGATCACTTATAATCAACTTCATATGAGATAATGTAATATCAACCAACCAATCATTTACTCATGTATAAGCTAAGGATCAATTAACCTAACATAAATATGGAGATTCAAGCATGATTCACCAAGGAAAAGAAATAACAATCAACTATGCCATGAGGGAAACCAATAGCCCGAGTGGGTAAATCGTCGTTTTCGGCAAAGCAAAACCACCCACTTAAAACTTGACGATTCGCTGCCCGATTTAGCTAAAATTTTACGTGAGTAATCCTTATCCTCACAGGAGTCCGATGCCGTGAAAATCATCCAAATTCGCCTCACAGATTGGGCGCAATCACTGAAACAATGCACGCTGCGTAATTAAATTCCAGAATTTCAGCAATTGAAAATAAGTTTAAGAAGATGTAAGTGCAGCCCCAAATACCTCAAGATGAAGTTCCTAGCAGTAAAACAAAGATATCCTCTTTCATACAAACATCTTCAAGTCCTCAAAAATTCACCATTAATTTCCCTTAACATTCAAATGAAGCAAAAATCACAACGCTGTCCAAAATTGCTAACATAAACTTGCTAGCATTTCCAAGCTTAAGTAGGGGCTTTTCCAAAGGGATTTATCCACAGATCACAAAAGGGAATTTGCTCACCTTGAAGTTAAGAAGAAGTCCCAACTTGAATTTCTGAAAAAGACCTTGTATCCACAAAGTTATCTGCATTGTAAGGTGCATTGCTCAAATCAAAACTAAAACAGGGACTGCAGTAAACCTTATAACAGCACTTGGAAAGATCATTAAAGTTACCTAACCAAACGTGCTCCAAATCCTACAAGAGAGGTACCATTAGATTCCTTATCGAGAGTAGATACAAATTAAGCTAAAGAACTCCAATTTTGATGCTCGGATGAAGGAGAAAAACCCTTAAACACTTTGAACTATCCACCAAGTTCCATCTGTACACGAATACAGCAAGGTGCTCCAAAGATCATGCATAAACCCTATTAAAAACTCAGATCTGGGGAAATAATACATACCAATATTGTAGATCTTCGAGTCCTGAAAATGTCCCCGCAAAAATCATCCAAATATTCCCATCCTTCTGCCCAGAAAGACCAAAACACTGAGGACTATTCAGGATTCCAAACTGAAATGAAGGGTCCCAAAGATGGCCTTAAAAATCTATAAAATCATGAGATCTAAGGGAAGAGGTGAATACAAAAATTGTAGCCTTACCTCTTGTGAAAACGTAGAACCAAAAATAAGCTCAAAATTCCAAGAAATGAGCCCTGGGGAATTTTCGTACTGAAACGCGACGGGAAGGTCCACCAACAGCAACAATGGTGATGCTTGCTTCAAGGAGAAGATGATGGTGATGAAGCCTCTTTAGTCCATCTCTTTGCTGATGAAGATGAAGGAGGGTTGCAGATAAGTCCTCTGTAGAAGTCCCCAAAGTTAGAAGCTCCAAAAGTGGGAGAAAGAGGAGGTAGAAGAGCTTAAGTAGGAAGAAGAAGAAGAAAGAAGAAAAGAGAGAGAAGGTGAGGGTATTGTGCGGTGCACAGTACTGGGCCAAGCCCGCACTTGGCCCAGCCCGCCCGCAGGTGGGGGCACGTGGCGCCCATCCGGGCGCCCCGCCCCCGGGCAGATGGCCCGGATGGGGCCACGCCCGACGCGGCGCCCGCCATTGGCGTGGCGCCGCGTGTCCCCTACGCGGGGACGCGCAGTGCGGCGCAGCGCACGTGGGCGCGCTCTGCCCAACGCAGGCGCGCCGCGTGGCCCACGCCCGCCTCTCCTGTGCCGCCGCGTGGAAGGCCGAGCGGCCAGTGCGCCTGGTGCACGCGCAATCCCATGGACCGGTAGCCTGAAATAGATCCATTAATCTCCAAAAATGCCTCTTTTTTGCTATTTTCGCGCGCTGAGTCCAATTCCTACCTCCGAAATTCCAAATAATGCAACCAAATTGCCATTTTGATCGATTTTCCGCACTGAATCCAAATACGGTGTCCGTTTTGCGCGAAACCACTTCTATTTTCTGACAAAACTCCCAAATAGGCAATCTTGATCCATTTCTCGCACTGAATCCGTTTCTTGGGTCCGATATGCGCGCAACCAACACTATCTACATAAATAGGCCTCCACAAGCTATCAATCACACTGTAATGACCACGAAGATCCGGGTCTACACATAAAGAATGTCCACATCATAATCCTTCAACAGCTCCAACTATCTGCGCTGCCTCAGATTCAGCTCTTTCTGTGTGAACAGATATTTCAAGCTCTTGTGGTCAGTATAGATCTCACAATGCTCCCCATACAAGTAGTGACGCCATAACTTAAGTGCAAATACCACTACGGCAAGCTCTAAGTCATGAGTAGGGTAATTCTTCTTATAATCCTTAAGCTGTCAGGAAGTATAAGCAATTACCCTACACTCTTGCATCAGCACGCATCCAAGCCCACTGTACGATGCATCACTGTAGATCACATATCCTTTCCCTATAATGGGGAGGGAAAGAATAGGAGCTGACATCAATCTACTTTTCAGTTCCTCGAAGCTCCTCTGGCACTCCTCACTCCAAGTAAACTTGATTCCTTTACGAGTCAAACGAGTGAGGGGTGTGGAGAGTTTCGCAAAATCCTTCACAAACCGACGATAATATCCAGCTAAACCCATAAAGCTGCGCACCTCAGTAACCGTCGTTGGTCGGGGCCAATCCCAGACTGCTACTATCTTCGCCGGGTCCACTACCACAACTGCGGCGGAAATTATATGGCCTAAGCAAACCACCTCCCGGAGCCAAAACTTGCACTTTACCAAGAATGCCATCGATGAACACCACTATGAACCGATCCAAGTATGGCCGAAAAATCTTGTTCATCAAATCCATAAATGCGGCAGGGGCATTAGTCAATCCAAAAGGCATGACGGTGAACTCGTAATGCCCGTACCGCGTCCTGAATGCTGTCTTTAAAATGTCCTCGACCTTCACCTTCAATTGGTGGTAACCAGACTGCAAATCAATCTTCGAGAAGACACAAGACCCTTGCAGCTGATCAAAAAGGTCATCAATGCGCGGTAAAGGGTACTTGTTTTTTATGGTCACTTTGTTCAATTCTTGGTAATCCACACAAAGTCGAAGTGAGCCATCCTTCTTCTTCATGAATAGCACCGGCGCTCCCCAAGGCGACTGTAATACTCGAGAAATTTGAGTTTGTAAAAAGTGAAATTCCAGTGTGAATGTGTGCGAGGAAACAAAGGTTAACCTTGGTGGTCTGTGTACCGGTGTGCAAATGGCACGGTTCCCAATTTATAAAGTCCGCCTCTCCGATCCGAGTTTGATCTCGGAAATCTGAGGTCTCCAGTGCGACCGTCTCATCGAATTGAGTGAAAATGGTATAGACCGATTTCTGATCCGACGGTCGGATCGCCCTGAACTTAGTAAGGAAACTAGTGGGACCCGCGACTTAAGTGAATAGTGAAGTGAATAGTAACTCCCTAAGTTATATCCCTCGCTAGCCAACATCGGCCAATCGACTGTCTGGAGTCCGAACCTGACGATCTAGGTAGTCGATTTGAATGGCGTCATCTTTCTGAGCGCAGTGGCACTGACCAAATTTCTGTTTGACGAGCCGGAAGCATCGTAAAGCGTGCCAAACTGTATAAACTACAATATTTTGTGGATTTTAAAATTTTAGGGGATCGAATGAGACAAACCAAAATCACTACCTTATAGATTTCGTCGAGCCGGACATCGCGGTGGTGTCCGTTTTTCAGTTTGACAACCCGATTGTCTCAAAAAGCATGAAATATGGGAAAAATCACGGTATTTTGCATAAAAGCCCTATATTTTATGCTCTAGAATTCGTGAAAATTCTTGGAGAAGGACCTGATTGCGAAACTCAAACTCTGTGAGGGACTCAGCCCTAAATAACAAGAGTTGAAGGGGTTTATGGCATTTGGTGCATTATGTTTATAATTTTGCATTTGAGGGTTTGGGTTTTGGAAACCCTAGCCGAGCCTCTCTGCCTCCCCCTCTGGAACCGATGCCCCCACCACCTCCTCTAAGCGTCGCGCCGGCGCTGCTGCAGTCCCCGTCGCCGGAGAAGAAGAAGAAGACAAGGAAGCTTCTTCTCTCGGGTTGTTGGTGAGGAGGGTGCTTGGGAAGGACCCAAGATGATCAAACCTTTTTCCTGTGGAGTCCTCTGTGAAGCCTCAACCGAGCCCGAGGTGAACCGACGCCAGCCGCCGCCGTGTGCCGCCGCCGTGTGCCGCCGCGGAGGTTGTCTTCTTCCTTGATTTTCCGGCGAGGTAAGAAGGTTGAAAACTTTTCGTTTATAGTGGCCTTTGAACCCAACCATCTTGTTCCTAACGTCGAGTGGCACACCTTTGTGAAGTTTGGTCCATCGCCGTCCACCCCATCGTCGGCGGGAGCGACTTCTTGCCAGAAGTGCAATTTCCGACCAGATCTGCGGCCGGGTTTCATCCGGCCGTTGAAACTCAGATCAGAGACGTTGATCTTCGTCTCCTCATCGACTGAAAGGAGTCCACCAAGTCTCTGGACGATCGGTCGAGGATCCAAGCCGCGCGGTGAAGCCCTAATTTCGGGCTTTTTGGTTCTTCGGCCGAACCTCGCCGCCCGGCGCCGCCGCGCACCCACGCCGCCGGCCACCACCTCTGGAAGCCCCATGGAGCCAAGGGCAACACTTTGGTCCATCTTGCGCCGGCCTAGGCCACGCCGATCGGATTCCACCATTAGAGGGCCTGAGCTTGGCCGAGCTCCGCCGCCGCGCGCCGCCGGCTCTTCCCACCGCCGGTAAGCTGTCCTGTTACACTTATTTTGATCATAGGAAGCTTCCAAAGCCATTGCATGGAGTTTCTAACGTGGGGTTGCTGCTCTTTGTAGTTGCACCATCGTAGCAACCCGAGCTCGATCTTTGGCCGTCGCCGCCGCTCCGGGTCGCCGGCCAACCGCCCAGGTTAGTTGTAAACCTTCCATTTATGTGTTCTAGCATCACGGTCTGGCCCGAGATCCTCTGGTAGCAAAGTTTCTCCAACCTCGTTGCTAAGGTGTTTGTAGTGTTGTTTCCGGCCAACCGCCGCCTCCGGCCACCGGCGCCGGGGATGGCTGGGTCCAAACTTCTTCTGGGAGATTGTAGTAACTTGTGCTCATCTCTGTCCCAGGTTCGAACCTGGTTTGTTCAGAAGTAGCCTAACCCGAGTCTTGGTTCATTAGTGGGTGTTGCTCCGGCCAACTTTTCGGCCACTCTCCGACGAGGCCAAAGTGAGCCCTCAACTCAGTAATATGTTTAGATCTTGATGCTCGCTTTTAATCTCAGTTCGAACATGTTGTACGTGTTATAGCTTGGTGTGTCTTTTTGGGCCCTAAGAGTTTATGGGCCAACTTTGTAAATGGGCTTCATGCTGGCCCAAGCCCGTGAGCACGAGCTTCGTCTCGTCGTTTCGGACGCGCTGAAACTTACGGCGCTGTCTTTGGCTTCCGGATTTTCGAGAACGAGTCGAAACAACGTTTAAAACAAAGTTATTATGCATTTTAGTGAAGTTAAGGGGTTAACTTGCAATTGTAACCTTATAGACAGTAGTTAAACAAAGTAAACATATCTCTGGCAATTTGTTAGATTTCCGTAGACTCTCGTTGAGCGGAAAACGGATATCGTTCCGTAAATCGGTGAAATCGTCGGTTTTACGGTTTCTGGCGCGTGTTTCGCGTACCACGGTATGAAAGAATGGATTCGGGTTACTGTAGTGTTGTCGGGATGGGTATGAGTGAGTCTAGTTCTGATCACAGTTTCTGTTCAGGGCCCAGCAGTTCAGCACCAGTCTAGTCTAGCGAGAGTTCGGGATCGGCCTACATTCAGGGGGTTCGTTCGACTGACTTCGAGGTCGGTTTTCATTCTAAGACTTAGTGTGGGACTTTTGAAAACTGCAAACAAGTTTTAATTACTCGTCTAACTGTGCTAATATTGGTATCTCTATTGTTGTTACTATCGGGTGTTATTATTGTGTACTTGGTTACTTTGCTCGAGGCTGCAGCACGCGCACCCGCGGTTTGGCCACCGCAAAGGGTGCGCTTTTTCGGAAAAGTGGTCTATGACCCGTGTAAACCCACGAGGTGACGTAGTGGGGGCCCCCGTAGGTGAGGGGTTTTGAGGCGCCAAGGTGTGAGCGGTGCGACCCGTCGGGGTAGGTGCTCGACGTGGTTTACCGAGGTAGGTGCTCGGTTGGGTTGCCGGGGCAGGTGTACGGATTAGGTTATGCAGGGGTTTGTTTTTTATTTCCCTCTTGGGAGGGTGGTTGCTCCGGATAGTCTTACGGTTGGATTTACTACTCTTTCCTACTTTCCTTATTATTATCGTGTCGCTGACTTTCCACTCCGTGACAGGTTCTTTCAGGAGTGAGAGCTAGGCGACGGTGAGGCCGAGACAGGAGCTTTTGGGTCCATGGAGGCTCTAGACTGTATTTTCTTCTATACTTCGCATTTCATTTGCTATTGTAGTCTACTGTGTGGTTCTCGATACCCTCGTGGGGTCGGTGTGGATGTCGGTACTTTACTCTCTAGTTATGAGGATGTTGAGTTTTGTTTCCTTTCTCTGTTTGGCCATTTTCAAAGAAAAAAAAAAGAAAAAGAAAAAGAATTGCAAAAATTATTTTTAAAAGTCTGGGTGTCGTGTGGGCACCGTTTTCAAAACCTTGCGGATTTATGGATTTCGAAAATGGATTTCAAAACCTGAGTATCGTGTGGGCACTGTTTTAAAAGCCTTGTGGATTTATGGTTTTCGAAACTGTTTTAGAAATCTGGGTACCGGGTGGGCACCGCTTTCAAAACTGTGGTTTTATCTTTTCAAGTTGATCGGGCCCGAGAATTGTTCAGTTATGTATGTGTATGTGTTTGGAAACTGTTGTGATTCACTAAACTACTATGATTGGATGTTGTATTAGCCGCGACGCCGTGCATATACCGAGGAGACTGTCCGTTTGCAGGGTGAATCTGTGTATGCGGCGGGTCTGGGCACGCACCGGGGAGGAAGGAATTTCAAAAAAAAATTATATGCAAAAATAAATCCCTATGTTTCCGTTGACTGTTTCCGCTGAACGAAACCCCCGGGGCGTGACAGCGACACATTAGGTCTAACAAAACCTTTCTCCATCAAATCCTGGAGTTGCGCCTTTAACTCTCGTAGCTCTACCGGTGCCATCCGGTAAGGTGCCTTAGAGATTGGCGTAGTTTCCAGAACTACGTCAATCATAAACTCAATCTCCCTGTCAGGCGGCATACTCATCAACTCCGGTGGAAAAACATCCGCGAACTCGCGAACAATAAGGATATCCTCGAGTCCCGGTGCCGTCGTAGGCCTATCAACCACACTAGCCAAAAAAACTACGCATCCCCTGCGAATCATCTGCCTCGCCCTCGAAGTCGAAATCATAGTGGCGAAAAGGATACTCCGGCATCCACGGTACATGAACACCTTCTGGCCTGGCTCGCTGAAGGTCATCATCCTCGCGGCACAATCAATCATCGCGAAGTATCGAGCCAGCCAGTCCATCCCGAGTACCACATCAAAATCCTGCAGCTATCTCAAGACCAACAGATCTGCTGGCATAATCCGAGACTCAAGCTACACAGGGCAGGACCAACAACACTCCTCCACGTGTAGAGTAAGATCGGGAATCTGAACCTCTCGTGCACGTGGTAACCGTCCGACCTCTAACCCAAGCAATGATGCGAATGCTCTACTAATAAATGGATGAGATGCACTGGTATCAAATAAAGTGCGAACTCTAATGCCAGATAGTAAAATGATACCTGCCACCACATGGTCTGCTGCTGAAGAGTCCTCCACCTGAGCTGCATAAACACGACCGCTCTGAGATGGCAGTCGGTGATCAAAAGGGTGGGAAGAAGGAGATCCGCTAACTGGAATATATGGTTCCTGAGCCGTCGACCTCAGCTGAGATGTAATGAGAGCCGATACAGAAGAGGGTGCTGTCGATGTCGAAAAGGGGCACGAAGCTTTCATGTGCTCGGACTGCCCACAACCGTAGCAGCGTCCCCACTGCCGATCACAAGTACTGGCAAAATGCTGACCCCCGCAAAAGATACACCTATCAGAATACTGTGGCTGTCTCCGCTACTGCTACTGTTGTGATCTCTACTGCTGTTGAGACTGCGATCGCTACTGCGGTGGTCGCTGGGATCCACCAGGCCCTCGCCAATCAGAACGACCACGGTCGGGAAACTGAGGCCACGGCAGTCGTGGCGGTCTCCAAGAACTAGCCTGTCCCCCATCCTCGGGCGCTGGCTGCTTCCTCTCAGAACTCTGCGCAGCTAGCCTCCCCCTCCTAGCAACCACAACGCCGCCCCGCTCCACCCATAGGGCATGCTCAACGACCTCATCAAGGGTCTGAAGCCTCTGAGCATGCACTAGGGTATAAATCTCATCGCGAAGGCTACTCTCGAACAGATGAACCCGGTGTGGCACGTCGCGGGCGACGAAGGGCACGTAGTTAAGCAACCGCGTGAACTCCTTGAGGTACTCCTGCACTGACCTACTACCCTGCTGTAAGTTCTTCAAATCATCCTCCAACTTCTACTTCACACTGCTTGAAAAATAAGTCCCAAGCAGCATGCGACGAAACTCGGACCAGGGCAGCCGTCAAGTGGTCTGGAACTCCACTGGCTCCACCCGACGCCACCAGGCATCAGCATCTCCATCCAAACAGTGAACCGCCATGTGAACCCTATAATTCTCCTGAATGAAGAAATCCCGGAATAACTTCTCCATCGCAACTATCAATGCCTCCACCTCCCATGGCTCCGAATTCTGCCCTGAGAATCTAGACGGACGAAACAGGCGAAATTGGCCAACTTCTCAGCAACCATCTTCTCCTCGGTTGGTGTCATCGGCTGGGCCGCTCCCTGGGCTCCACTACTCGAAGACGGTGCAGTCGGCACACGAGGTACAACCGGAGGTGCAGGTGTCACGCCTAGGGGTCGAAACTGCGACCCATGCTCGCCAACAGATCTGCGGCCTATACAAAACCCCCGCATAGGCGAAGCGTCCAACCTGCAAGAAAAGGTACTACAGCTAAACAGATATCAAAGCTATAAAGAAAACTACTGTAAAACTAAAATCCAGCCACTGTACAACTGGAAATAATGATACAATCTCCATCTCACAAAAATAATCCTCACACAATATCCTCTGATATAATAACCAATAGCTCAAACAGGTAGGTAACTAAATAATACATCAGTGTACAGGCTCTCAATGCAAGTCAGATCCTCACAATACAATAGTCTCTCAAAAGTGAAAAATAAAACTAATCTATTGACTGTACTACAAATCTCCAATGTGGAGGTACAGCTACTCTCCAAATATAGGTAGGGATCTAGCTCGCGACTCCCTCGCCTCGAACAGCAACAGCAGAATCGGCAACACCCGCAAGTGACTCTGCAAAACCAAGGAGAGGAAAGAAAAATAAGGGGGAGAACCCCCAACGGGTGTGAGAACTACACCAACAGGTAGTTCTCAGTGGGTACCGCCACCAAGCCCGACGATCTGCCCACTAAGTCTACTAGAGGCATAAGATAACGATGCAGTAAAAACTAAATAAGAAAGGCTGGAGATACTCTACAGCTACCATGCCTCTATCTAAATGCTCAAAGAATGATACAGAGGAAGAGAGATGCAACCACTCACACACAAGGTGCTCAATCGACCCAATCGAACTGACTGCCTCATAGGGTCTAGTCAAGCCTGCGCCCACCTACTGCCACATATCCACAAGAGGATGGGACTTACATAGGGCGTCCCATACGGACTAACTCACCCCTCGCGCAAAACTGCCTCAACAGGCCCAACATCGCATCCACTGCGGAAAACTGCCTCAACAGGCCAAACATCGCATCCACTGCAAAAAACTGCCTCAACAGGCCAAACAGGCCAAACATCGCATCCACTGCAAAAAACTGCCTCAACAGGCCAAACAGGCCAAACATCGCATCCATTGCGAAAAACTGCCTCAACAGGCCAACCATCGCATCCACTGCGGCATCTCAGGGGGCGCAGCCCCAACTGAGGAAAACGGTGCGGCATAGAGTATCGAACATTGGCACATGCAGGCTATAGTCAAAATCCACGTTCACTGTCATGCCCCGGGTGTAAACAAGAACCCGGGCCCGTCTACAGATCTGCCGTGCATGCGGTATTTCCCGCATACACGAAGCGTCGGTAACCTGCTCAGATATAAGAGATAATAATAAAAGAGCATAATAATCAGAGCTAAACTAAAACTACTGTATCTCAGACAGAAGCTGGAAGTAAAAAGTACAACTTTAAAATAAATACAACATCTCCCAGCTCACCACAAATATACAAAAAGCTGGCAAAAGCCAGACCCAAAAGAAAAAGTAAAAAGCTGTCTGAGAAAACCGGGTACACCAAAAACTCCAGCTACATCCCTCAGGTGGCTCGCTATCTAGTCCGCAATCCTCTTACCTCGATCAGCTGCTGACGGCCCAGCAACTCCCGCGGAGGACTCTGCAAAACAAAGGGGAAGAAAGAAACAAGAAAAGACAATGGGGGTAAGTACTACTATAAACAGTAGCCTCCCCTAGTGGGTAAAGCCTCGGCTCAGACATGCCCACCAGGTGTGTAGGATCCCTGAACTCCACACAGCTTTTTCCCGCATTTTCTCTGTGCTAACACATGTTGATGGTGTATTCGGCCCATAGCGCATCAAATGGATGCCACAGATGGACCCTGTGAAGCTTTGGCTTGTTGTGTTTGGCCGTCGGCTGTTTTTGCCGAATGTTAGAGAGGTTTTAGGCCAAAGCGGAGGTTTGTTGTGGTTTTCTGTCGATTTGGAGCTTTTCTGTTTGTCTGGGAGCCCATTCGGGGTGTTAGAGGTATCTGCACGCTTTTTGGAACCAAGAAAACGACCCGGCGTGAAAAATAGATTAAGTTTACCTTTCCGAGAGCCCCGGCAAATTTTGGAAGTGGATTTTGGCAAAACGGACATCGTTTTTGGAATCAGCGCGCGAAAACGGTCAAGATGGGCTATTTACTTGCTGTTTTTGAGCTTGCGGTTACTGTTCACGCCGGAACAGTGTCTCCGGCGATCGCCGGCGGCGGCCGACGGCGGCGGGCAGCGTCGGCCGGCGGCGGCGCAGCCTCGGGCAGGCGGCAGGCGGCGGCACGCGGCGCGGGCAGGGCGCGGGCAGGTGCGCGGTCCACGGCGTCGGCGTGCGCCAGTGCGGGGTGCCACGTGGCGGTGTCCGGTTGGGTGGTCCACGGCGCGCGGTCCACGGACCGTGGGTGTGGGTGCACGGTAGACCGAGCGGACATGTGGCGGCTGTTGGCTGGTTCGGCGTTGTGCTCCCGGTCCACGCAATCTGTGGAGTGGATGACCGGGGCAGGTGCCGTACGCGCAGGGGGGGCAGGGCGACGTGCGCGGTGCACGGCGCGACGTGCGCGGTGCACGGTCGCCGGGGGCCACGTGGCGCGCTGCCACTGGCGGGCGCAGGTGTGCCGGGTGCAGCGGGGCCCGGGGGAACTGTGGATTGGGCTACGTGGCGGGCCCGAATCGTTTCGGGCTTGCACAGTAATGGGCCGGGCCCATTACTGTAGCAGCCCGAAAGATTCGGGCGCCCGAATTCCGGGACAAAATGGGAATTTTCCCAATTGTTCCAACTACACTATATATACCTACCCGAGCCCCCTTCTTTGCTTCTTTTCTCTCAACCCTTTCACCTTCTGCCCGAGCCCCCATCAGCAAAGTTGTTCATCTCCAAGTTCTTGATCTACCTGCCAAGTTTCAGATTTTCTGGAGGCACGCATCCCGAGGTTCCCCATTTTACGGTGCGGCGCGGCGTTGCGTTCCTGGGTTCTTCTTCGGCGCAGCGACAGTGTTTTAGCTCCCCTGGGCTACCCCGAGATCATTTTGCTGTGATTCTTAAGAGGTAGGGCTTCATCTCTCGTTTTGATCGCGTCTTCCCGTTTCGAGGTTTTGGCACGGATCCCGAGGCAAACAGTGACCCCTTTTTCTGTATGGATTTCCTTGACAGCAGCGGGGTATTTTGGCCATATCTTCGCGCACGAGCGTCAGACGAAAACGAGCTTTTGCAACTTTTTCATCTACGGATCGCAAGGAACGCGCTCGTATTTTTCTTGGATTTTCCAGAGGATTATTTCGAGGTGAAAATCACTGTTTTCTCAGTGAACAGTACACAGTTTTCAGCACAGGTTTTTGTATGATGTACCCCTCTTGCCGAATTTATTTCTTGACTTACCGAACTCGGATTTGGGCGTGCAAGGTACCGTTGCGAAGCTATCGATGCGAGGATCGCCGTTATATTTTTCTTGGAATTTTCTGGGCACTTTCTGCAGGTGATAATTTAACAGTTTTGAATCCAATGTTGTATGTGATTATAAGAGCAATATTTGGTAGCCTAAGTGTATTTAGTGGACTTTGTATTGTACCAGGAGTATTACGGGTGTGCTGAATTTGTGGAAGCAAGGATTTGGAATTTTGGTTTTTTCATCTGTACGGATCCGGACAGTTCGCACTTCAGGTCGGTGGTTGTTGTACTCCTCTCCTTTGATATGCCCACTAGGAACATCAGAACGCCCCCACATTGTTGATGCTAATTTGTTGATTGATAGTCTTGCATGCTCTAGGAAAATTAGTTAATTGTTAATTGATCCATGTGGAATTTGTGGTAGCATGATTACCTTAAATCAATTGCGTAATTATTCTGGACTGCATGTTCAGGGGCAGAATATAAATTGAGGACTGCAAAATTGATGATTGTTCATATGTGACTGTCACCTTAGCCTTTATCCTCTAAACTGATTATTCTTGGAAAATGGACAAAATAATGAGACAATGCATGATTAAACGGGTCACTTAATTATGTGATCTTTTACTGCTATACTATCTTTTGGGACTTGACTTAGGAGAAACCATGCATTTATTCCTTTCTTCTCCTATTATTGATAGACTTGCGGCATAGTCGCTCGGGTTCGAGCGGGTGTTGGACAGTGTAGTCAGGTATTGGGGATTTGGGACAGGTTGGGCTTTTGACAGGGTGTTGCGGCGACCACGGATCTTGGGTGGTTGACCGGGTTGTTACTATTGCATCAGATTGGGTGTTTTGGGGATCGGGCTTTCTTTAGTGGACGGAGTTTCCCACTTTGATCATAGTCATGATCCAGTCCTGCTATTATGAGACAGTGGTTACGGAGATACTTGTTACAGTGATACTTTACTCGTGTGGGTCGCTCCCCTCGAGCGCCACTCCGGAGTAGGCTTTCCACGGTGCAGAGCGCCGGGCACCATGCTGGGTTCTTGAGTTCGACAGCAGAGCAGGCAGTGCCAGTGTTCACTGGCGTCAGATTGGGTCGTTTTGACAGGCTTCTTGATACTGATGCATACTTTTCCATCCTTATTGGTTTATCATGTAGAGGCATATTAGGGGTAGCACTTCATCAGTTGTCATTCATAGCTTCACCCCCTTTCTCTTCTTCCCCTTTTGCCTCTGATTACCTGGTGGGCATATTTGAGCTGAGGCTTTACCCACTAGGGGAGGCTACTATTTATAGTAGTACTTACCCCCATTGTCTTTTCTTGTCTCTTTTCCCCCCCTTGTTTTGCAGAGTCCTCTGTGGGAGTTGCTGGGCCGTCAGCAGCTGAGCGAGGTAAGAGGATCGCGGGCTAGATAGAGAGCCACCCGAGGGTTGTAGCTAGAGATTTTGGGTACCTGGTCTTCTCAGACAGCTTTTGTTTATTTCTTTTTGGGTCTGGCTTCTGCCAGCTGTTTGTACTTTTAGTGGTGAGCTGGGAGAGACATCTGTATTTTATTTTACTGTTGTACTTTTTACTTCTAGCTTCTGTCTGAGATACAGTAGTTTTAGTTTAGCTCTGATTACTATGCTCTTTTATTATTATTTCTTATATCTGAGCAGGTTACCGACGCTTCGTGTATGTGGGAAATACCGCATGCACGGCGGATCTGTAGACGGGCCCGGGTTCTGGTTTACACCCGGGGCGTGACAAGGTGAATCAGAGGCAACATGGGAAAGGAAAAAGGAAGGGGGTGAAACCAAGTGTGACAACTGATAAAATACTACCCCTAATATGCCTCTACATGATAACCAACAAAGATGGGAAAAGTATGCATCAGTATCAAGAAGCCTGTCAAAACGACCCAATCTGACCGCCAGTGGACACTGGCACTGCCTGCTCTGCCGCGACGGGTATGCCAGCCTACGCATAACACCGAAGCAAAGGAGTCCCCAGGACTCAGAATCTGTCTGCCGCGCACTCCGGAGTGGCACTCGTGGGGAGCGACCCACACGAGGAAAGTAAGTAACCACAAGTAACCTGATATAGCAGGACTGGATCATGACCAATCAAGTGGGAAAAACCCTCCACTAAAGAAAGCCCGATCCCCATCACCCAATCTGATGCAATAGTATAACCCGATCAACCACCCAAGATCCGTGGTCGCCGCAACACCCTGTCAAAAGCCCAACCTGTCCAAAATCTCTAGCACCTGACTACACTATCCAACCCCCGCTCGAACCTGAGCCACTATGTCTCAAGTCTAAAATAATAGGAGAAAGAAGGAAAATGAAAGCAGGGTTTCTCCTAAGTCAAGTCCCAAATGATAGTGTAGCAGTAAAAAGATGACTTAGATAAGTGACCAGTTTAAACATGCATTTGTCCCAATATTTTAGTCTAATTTGCGAGAGTAATCAATTTAGAGCAACAAGAGCTAAGGTGACAATCTCATAGGAATGATCATCAGTTTTACAGTCCTCAATCACTATTCTGCCCCTAAACATGCAGTCCAGAATAATTAAGCGATTAAATAAAGTAATCATGCTATCAACAATTTTATCATGGATCAATCAACCAATAATTAGTTTCCTAGAGCATGCAAGGCTACTAACAATAAGTTGAGCATCAAAAACAAGGGAACGCTCTGATGTTCCTAGTGGGCATACCAAAGGAGAGGAGTACAACAACCACCCACCTGAAGTGCTAACTGTCCAAATCCCAACTGCTGAAAATACCAGATAAATCAAATCCCTTGCTCCAATAAGTTCAGCACACCCGTAACACTCCTGGCACAATACAAAGTCCACTATTACACATACATTCCAAAATCTGCTTTTACACACACATACAACAACAGTCCCAAAGATGCTTAATTTTCACCCAGCCCCGGATGATGATGGACAGGCCAGTTCAGGGAGACCATCACGACCCCCGCGGCCTCAGCCTCCTGGCCGTGGGCGTCATGATCGACGAGGACCTGGTAGGACTCAGAGGCCACCGCAGCAGCAGTCTCGACGGTCTCGGGCGTCGGCCCGGTGTGTTTTCTGTGGGGGGCAGCATCCATCTGATACCTGTAGCTTGAGGGAGGGTCGTTGCTTCCGATGTGGGCAGCCGGGCCACATCCGAGCTACGTGCCCCTTTCGGACCTTAGTATCACCTCCTTCAGCATTGGCCCCTACCACCTCCCAGCAAGGGTCGCAGTCGAGATTACAGAGATGGCAGCGGCAGCAGAGGCGGCCTCAGCAGGCAGACAGGTGCATTTTCTGTGGAGGTCAGCACCTTGCCAGTACTAGTGATCAGCAGCAGGGACGCTGCTATCTTTGTGGCCAGTTTGGACATTTGCGGGCTTCGTGCCCCCAGCCGGCATGTGCAGCATCGACTTCGGCATCTGTTCCTACCACTTCCCAGCTGCGACCGGAAGCTTCACCGACAGGTCTCCAGGCAGACCGAGGTTCGCCTCCACGCCCTTCTGGTGAGAGACAGCCGTTGTTGAGTGGTCAGGGCGGCTTAGCGCAGGCGGGGGATCCTGCTACGGCTGACTGTGTGGTGGCAGGTATGGTTTATTGTTGGCATTTGGATTCTTGTCTTATTTGTTATTCGAGCATTACCTTCCTTTTGGGAGGACATTTGCATCCCTACTTGGTATAGAGGTAGTTTCTCTATCGCATGCATTAGAGGCTCTGGTTCCTGATCATGTTTTGCATGTCAAGAAGCGTTGTGTGGCTTGCCCGGTGCAGTTAGGGCCTTGGATTTTGCCTGCAGACTTGCTTGTCTGGCAGCAGCTCCAGGATTTTGACTTGGTGCTAGGGATGGATTGGCTGTCACGATATTCCGCCACTATCGACTGCAGAGAGAGGACGGTGACTCTTCGTGAGCCTGGACAGGAGGAGTTCATCTTCAGAGGCTGCCAGAGCACGCTGTTCGCAGCGACCATTTCCTCGGTGAGAGCTAGGAGGATGTTGAGCAGAGGTTGCACTGCCTTTTTGGCCACTGTGGTGGAGGTGCCTACGGCGGCACTGGGACTCGAGGATATCCCTATTGTCCGAGAGTTCCCAGATGTGTTTCCCCCTGAGTTGACGACGATGCCGCCGGAGAGGGAGATTGAGTTTGTGATTGATGTAGTCCCTGGGACTGCACCAATCTCAAAGGCACCGTATAGGATGGCGCCGGCTGAGTTGAGGGAGTTGAAAGCCCAACTTCAGGATCTTTTGGATAGGGGCTTCATCAGACCCAGTGTTTCTCCGTGGGGAGCGCCTGTGTTGTTTGCGAAGAAGAAGGATGGGTCACTGCGGTTGTGTGTGGATTATAGGGAGTTGAATAAAGTGACCGTCCGGAACAAGTATCCCCTCCCCCGGATTGATGATTTGTTTGATCAGCTGCAGGGAGCGTCTGTGTTCTCGAAGATTGATCTGCAGTCCGGTTACCACCTGTTACGGCATTTTGGTGTTGGCATATTTCGTGAGTCAAGTCAGTGAGTTGAGTCGGAGTCTTGAAGTGATCAAATTGTCAATCAGCAATCAAAGACTTAGAGAAGATTCAACAAGAGCTCAAGTTGACACTCAGTGTCTTGAGTTTTGAAGATTGAAGATGAAGAATTGTGGATCAGTTACATCAATCTCAAGAAGAAAGTATTCAAAAGGATCAGGTATGTTTAATTAAATAATTTTGGTGATCCGAATACTTTCTTATAGTGTAGAAACACTTGGATGAATTTTTAATTGCATAAAAATCAAAAACTGGACATGGGACATGTTCAGGATCCGGATCAGATGATCCAATCCGGATCCCGAAGGGTATTTGTTCATGTGCAAATCCAATCCGGATCCAAGCCTATTCTGATCCGGATCCCGAACATTGGATGTTGCTGAAATTCATGAACGATCCGGATCGGGCCTTGCGATCCGGATCCCGAACCCTTGGATTTCTGGAATCGTCAATCTCGTTACGACGATCCGGATCGCAGTAATCCCGATCCGGATCGCCGTCCTGAAAATTTCCAGATAAGGTAAGTTTTTGATTCTTATCTCTTTCCAAAGGTTTCTAAACTATAAATAGACACTTAGGGTTTCTCAAGAACGTGGGACCAATACCGAAAACACTTGAGAGCAACCCTAGAGGCTAGGTTTTTATCGTTCTTCTTTATAGCCTCTTTTAGGTCAATTCGACGGTTCTTCCAAGATCTATCTTTTGTCGAATTGATCTAATCTTTGCTTAGAGATTTCTTCTACGGTTCTTCAATGATAATCTAAGCAAAGGATCACCATCGAAGCCTATATTTTTATCGGCTGAGTTTGCGTCGTGGATTCGACGTGGCATCGTGGATTCGGTGTGCTAAAGGCGTTTCGTGGATTCGAAACGTGTGCTCGTGGATTCGAGTGGCGTTCGTGGATTCGAACGTGTGCAGTGGACGTGCAATCGGTGGAGCGCAAGGTCCGAAGAAGTTGAAGGAGGGGTTTGAGTCCGTGGAGTCGGTAATCACCTTGTTATTCTTCTTTTCTTAGTGGATTGTTATTGCGTGTTGGTCCCGTGGTTTTTCTCCTGGATTGGAGTTTCCACGTAAATCTCGGTGTGTTGATTTTTATTTTCCGCATTGTTTTTTATTTTTGCACTGAGATTGGTTTTTATAATATTACACCTATTCACCCCCCTCTAGGTGTTTGATAGTACCTATTTAGATCCTTGTGGATCCTAAATAACTCTACAATTGGTATCAGAGCGGGTTTTAGGTTTATCTATCATGTTGGGTGAAAGTGGTAATATTTTTAGACCTCCTCTTTTTGATGGGACCAATTATGCATATTGGAAAGTGCGGATGAGAGCTTTTCTCATCTCAATTGATGAGCGGGTATGGCAAACCGTTGAATACGGTTGGGTGCATCCGGTTGAGGAAGTAGGAAATTCTACTACCCCAAAACCTCGCTCTAGATGGTCCAAAGAGGAAATCGAAAGATCTTCTTACAATGGGAAAGGTATGAACGCTTTATATAATTCTCTTTCCTCGACTGAGTTTACACGAATTTCCGCGTGTGAAACCGCGAAGGAAATTTGGGATATTCTCAAAATTACACATGAGGGTACTAATCTTGTAAAAATTCAAAAGCTCCAGATGCTTACAAGTCAATTTGACTCTATTCATATGGAAGAGCATGAATTGTTTACAGATTATTACACTAGACTTCAAGATGTAATTAATACATGTGCTAATTTAGGAGAAAAGATCCCGGAGTCGAAAATTGTAAGAAAGATTCTTCGGACTCTTCCGGAACGGTTTAGGGCAAAGGTTACCGCCATTGAAACCGTTAGTCATCCGGATGAGATGAGTGTAGAGGAATTAGTAGGTGCTTTACAAACTTATGAGATGACTTTTCCTACTAATCAAATTTCTTCCAAGTCTTCTTCTAAGCTTACAGGTATTGCATTCAAATCAACAAAGGAAGAAGATGACGAATCAAGTTCCGACGATGAAATCTCTTTTGCCGATTTTGAAGAACAATTGGCGCGGATCACAAAGAAATTTCGTCGGAAATTTTGGAAGAATCGAACCGATGGATCTTCATCCACGAAACCATCTAAAGGATCATCGGGTTCTAAATCCTCTAAACTCAAAGGCGTTGCAAAACCTTCTAAAGAAAAAGAAAAAGATGATTTCGAAGGGGAAATCCGATGTTATCGATGCAAAGGCTACGGCCATATTTCAACGGATTGTCCTTCTAAGAAATCATACAAAAAGAAGGCTTTGCAAGCAAAAACTTGGGACGATTCTAGTTTCGATGAATCGACCTCAAGTGAAGAGGAAAAAGAAAAATTTGTTGCTTTTCATGCCTCTCAAATTCCCTCTTCTAATTTGTGCTTATCATCTTTAGTCACTGACTCTATTCCTTTGATTTTGCATGAAACATCAACATCCGAGGAGAGTCATCAAGTGAGGGGGAGTCGGACGAAGAAGAACTCGTTGAGGCATACCAACAACTTCTTGCGGAATCAAAGAAGATGGCCAAGCATATCAAGAAGTTGAGGAAGCAACGACTTGAGGTTCAAGACGAGAATCAAGCTTTAAAGATCAAACTTCATGATCTCGAGGAGGAACAAGGACGTTTATTGGATAACAATAAAATCCTCCAAGAAAAGTTAAACCAATCGGAGACAAACGCTAAATCATATATGGACAAGATTGGTTTTCTTGAAAAGCAGTTTGAAGAAATTCTTGTCACCAACCAAGCTTTGACCAAGCAAGTTCATCAACTCAAATCCGACATACAAAGGCTTTCAACCGGTTCCAAGAAACATGATTGTATGTCCGGATTAGGTCAAACAAGCAAGGTTGGTTTGGGATTTAAAAAGAACCAAACTGTGAAGGCTTCAAGTTCCACAATAAAATTGAAAGGAAGAACTTGTCACCTATGTGGACTTGAAGGACATTTGGTGAAGAATTGCCCGAAAAAGAGAAAGAAAAATCCTTCGGCAACTTCATCTACGGAGCGGACTCAACGGAATCAAAAGACACATCAAGTCAAAGGAGTTCACTCAACCCACCAAAGGTCCGAGCCACAACATCAATCTTTCAAGTGGATCATTGCAAGGCAAAGACCTAAGGTGGATCAACAGTCAAAGCGGACAACCCCCGGGCACAACGAATCAAGACAACCCAAAATCCAGCGATTTTGGATTCGGAAAGGTGATATCTTTCCTTGTCTTAAGTTCTAAATAGCTTATGACTGTATGTAATGCTTTGATTGGTTTTCCCTTCATATTTTTCTTAATCTTTGCATTACATGTTTTTCAATGCTCTTTGTTTTTATACTTTGTTTTTGAACAAAAGGGTTTTTAACGAACAAGTGCATTGAATAAAAAAGGGCTTCACGTTCATTCACTCCAAATTAATTTTATATGGATTATCAACTTTACTCCATAATCATAATCTTGAAGATACTTCATTATAGGAGTTTTTGATAGTTATAAGCATCAAATTTTAGAAATCATGTGTGATCTTTAGATGCTTAATCTATCTCGGTTGTGTGAATTCTTTGTGACAACACAAGTTGAGCATTCGTTATATTGACTTTAATTGCATCTTTTCACGCATTTAGAAATCTATTATGCTTTTGACATCTTAATATTTCGATGTTGCAATGATCATTTATGTTAATTAATTCATCTTTTAAGTGATCAAAGTCAATTTCTCTCTCAATGATCTCTTGGTATAGTCATTATCTTATTTGACTATTTAGTCGAGTATGAATGCGAGATCAATTTTTGGTTGAATACCTTATATATTAAATAATTGATAGCCAATTGAGGGGGAGTCAAAGAAAAGTAAAATGCTCAAAAGATGTGGAAAGAGTTACATCCCAATGAGGAGTGTGAAAACTACCACCACATGGAGGAAAAAGAAAAAGAAAAGATACCCCATGTATGCAAAGCAAATTTTTGTTCTTAAAAATGTTGATGAAATGCATATTGAAATACTTGACTCAGTCATATTTCATGGTTGGTATAAGGTGGGATTTTTGATAAAAGATGCTCGAAGAGCCACTCTCTCCAACAGATTGTCTAGATATATTATCTAACTTATCTGGGATTTCAAACATCTATTGATCTTTGTATTTCATTTTCTTTACCAAATTGATGATTTGATAAAGGCATTACGCATAAGATCATGTTAGATGTGATTGAAGTTGTTCAACTTTAAGGGTTTTAATTTTCATAAATTTTCGTTTCATTTTTGAGTACTTTTGATAGATTTGGTATAATCTATTTCTTGTTGCATGAAACGATGACTTTTGTTTAAAGTTGATGCGCTAAAGTGCTTACATACTTTTTCTGGTTTTTATGGAATTTTTCTAAATTATTCTGATGAAAGAAATTTGGATCATACACCTCAATCTCAAGAAAGGGTAGAATTCAAGATTGATGTCATTTGGAAATCTCCGTAAGTCATCTTTGTAAATTCGTTACATCTTGATAGAGTTTGGATCTCAAGATTATTTTTGATGACTTGTGTTTGATGAATATAACATGAAAAACTGTTTATAATGTTTTATCTTTGTTTTTCATGATTTAGGAGTAAATCTTTTTAATTTTGTGAAATTAATTGGATTGAATGACATCTTGTTAATTCATTGGTTAAAGCACTTAAATTGATTTCTTGATGGAATACAAATCGGTATTTGAAAAGATTCTAAAATCTGATTTGTTTCAAGAAATTATTTGATTTTTGCTTTCTGGTACCGGTACGCAATCTGCATTTTTGTTAAATACCGGAACTGAGCTTTTATCTCTCTTTCTCTATGAACTAATTTCCTTTTGTCTAGTATGTTCACTGTTTGACAATTTGTGACAAAAAGGGGGAGAAGAGAAATGACGGAGATGAGATCATCAAGAGAGGACAAACGAAAATGAAAAATGGGGGAGAACAGAAAATGATGATCGTATCACAAAGGGGGAGAACATAAATGCTCAAGATAGGGGGAGATCATAAATGCTCAAGATAGGGGGAGATAAAGAAAAGATTGAAAGAGCCGAAAAACAAAAGAACCAAAAGGACGAATCAAATGTAGGATTTTAATTTCTAACGACTAACATTTGATTTTGTGTGGAGTTTTGTTTTGCAGGAATTACATCACTTTAAGACTCCATGTCCTAAGTCATAGAGTATGTTCTAGGACTGTTTGGTTCAAATGTAATTTTGTATTTATTGGATCTTTCACGCAAAGAAAATCAATGTTTTGGTGATGACATTGAATTTCGAATTTTTTGGTTTAAGATGAGTGACTTGAGCGCTTTTATGTATTTTTGGGTTTTGTCACGAAATTGCCAAAGGGGGAGATTGTTACGGCATTTTGGTGTTGGCATATTTCGTGAGTCAAGTCAGTGAGTTGAGTCGGAGTCTTGAAGTGATCAAATTGTCAATCAGCAATCAAAGACTTAGAGAAGATTCAACAAGAGCTCAAGTTGACACTCAGTGTCTTGAGTCTTGAAGATTGAAGATGAAGAATTGTGGATCAGTTACATCAATCTCAAGAAGAAAGTATTCAAAAGGATCAGGTATGTTTAACTAAATAATTTTGGTGATCCGAATACTTTCTTATAGTGTAGAAACACTTGGATGAATTTTTAATTGCATAAAAATCAAAAACTGGACATGGGACATGTTCAGGATCCGGATCAGATGATCCAATCCGGATCCCGAAGGGTATTTGTTCATGTGCAAATCCAATCCGGATCCAAGCCTATTCTGATCCGGATCCCGAACATTGGATGTTGCTGAAATTCATGAACGATCCGGATCGGGCCTTGCGATCCGGATCCCGAACCCTTGGATTTCTGGAATCGTCAATCTCGTTACGACGATCCGGATCGCAGTAATCCCGATCCGGATCGCCGTCCTGAAAATTTCCAGATAAGGTAAGTTTTTGATTCTTATCTCTTTCCAAAGGTTTCTAAACTATAAATAGACACTTAGGGTTTCTCAAGAACGTGTGACCAATACCGAAAACACTTGAGAGCAACCCTAGAGGCTAGGTTTTTATCGTTCTTCTTTATAGCCTCTTTTAGGTCAATTCGACGGTTCTTCCAAGATCTATCTTTTGTCGAATTGATCTAATCTTTGCTTAGAGATTTCTTCTACGGTTCCTCAATGATAATCTAAGCAAAGGATCACCATCGAAGCCTATATTTTTATCGGCTGAGTTTGCGTCGTGGATTCGACGTGGCATCGTGGATTCGGTGTGCTAAAGGCGTTTCGTGGATTCGAAACGTGTGCTCGTGGATTCGAGTGGCGTTCGTGGATTCGGACGTGTGCAGTGGACGTGCAATCGGTGGAGCGCAAGGTCCGAAGAATTTGAAGGAGGGGTTTGAGTCCGTGGAGTCGGTAATCACCTTGTTATTCTTCTTTTTCTTAGTGGATTGTTATTGCGTGTTGGTCCCGTGGTTTTTCTCCTGGATTGGAGTTTCCACGTAAATCTCGGTGTGTTGATTTTTATTTCCGCATTATTTTTATTTTTGCACTGAGATTGGTTTTTATAATATTACACCTATTCACCCCCCTCTAGGTGTTTGATAGTACCTATTTAGATCCTGGTGGATCCTAAATAAATCAACACCACCAGCTGAGGGTGAGGGCCGAGGACATCTCCAAAATGGCTTTCAGATCGCGGTACGGGCATTATGAGTTTACTGTGATGCCTTTCGAGCTGACAAATGCCCCTGCCGCATTCATGGATTTGATGAACAAGATATTTCAGCCCTTTTTTGGACCGGTTTGTGGTGGTGTTCATCGATGATATTCTGATCTACTCCCGGAGTGATCTGGAGCACGAGGAGCACTTGAGGACCGTGCTGCAGCTTCTGCGAGAGAAGAAGCTGTATGCTAAGTTCAAAAAGTGCGAGTTTTGGCTCCGGGAGGTCGCCTTTCTGGGTCATGTTGTTTCAGCTGCTGGTGTGGCGGTGGATCCGGCCAAGGTGGATGCTATTCGAGATTGGCCGAGGCCGACGACTATTACTGAGGTGCGGAGCTTTCTTGGTTTGGCGGGCTACTATCGGCGTTTTGTGGAAGGCTTTGCGAAGCTTTCCTCTCCCCTCACTCGTCTGACCAGGAAAGGGGTTAAGTTTGTTTGGAGCGAGACTTGCCAGAGCTGCTTTGAGGAGCTGAAGCAGAGGTTGATGACCGCCCCAATCCTTGCCCTCCCAGTTATGGGGGAAGGATTTGTGATTTACAGTGATGCCTCACATAGTGGTCTGGGGTGTGTGTTGATGCAGCATGGTAGGGTAATTGCCTATGCTTCACGGCAATTGAAGGACTATGAGAAAAATTACCCTACTCATGATCTGGAGTTAGCAGCGGTGGTGTTTGCTCTGAAGCTGTGGCGGCATTATTTGTATGGTGAGCATTGCGAGATATATACTGATCACAAGAGCTTGAAGTATCTGTTCACCCAAAAGGAGCTGAATTTGAGGCAACGCCGGTGGTTGGAGCTGTTAAAGGATTACGATCTGAGTATCCTTTATCATCCCGGCAAGGCCAATGTCGTGGCAGATGCTTTGAGTAGGAGGACGAGTCTGAGCTTATTGATCTCGCAGCAGGCGCCGTTGGTCGAGCAGATGAGGCGGTTACAGCTGGAGGTAGTATCCCCTGGGGTCTCTGCTAGACTCATGTCTATGGTCTTGCAGCCCACTCTGTTGGAGAGGATCAGGGACACTCAGAGTGAGGACCCCCACTTGACGAGGATCAGGACGCAGCTTCAGGCGGATCAGACAGGGGATTTTTCTGTGGATAGCTCGGGAGTACTACGGTACAGGGACCGAGTGTGTGTGCCTATGGATCAGGAGATTAGAGATCAGATTTTGAGGGAGGCCCATTATACACCTTATACCATCCATCCTGGAGGTACTAAGATGTATAAGGACCTCAAGGCACAGTTTTGGTGGCCCGGAATGAAGCGGGACATTGGGAGATTCGTAGCTCATTGTTTAACTTGCCAGCAAGTGAAGGCAGAGCATCGAGTTCCTGCTGGCAAGTTACAAAGTCTTCCAATTCCCGAGTGGAAATGGGACCACGTCACTATGGATTTCGTCACTGGATTGCCGAGGGCGCAGAGCGGGGTTGATGCGATCTGGGTTATTGTGGACAGACTCACCAAGTCGGCGCACTTCTTACCGGTTCAGATGACCTGGTCACTGGAGCGTTTGGCACAGTTATATCTGGATGAGATAGTGAGGCTTCACGGCATACCTGCTTCGATTGTGTCAGATCGAGACCCGAGATTCGTATCACGCTTTTGGGGGAGTTTGCATTCTGCATTGGGGACTCAGCTCAGGTTTAGCACCGCTTTCCACCCACAGACCGATGGACAGTCAGAACGCACCATACAGACCCTCGAGGATATGCTGAGAGCGTGCGTTATGGATTTTGGAGGAGGGTGGTACCGGCACTTGTCTTTGGTTGAGTTCGCGTACAACAACAGCTATCAGGCGAGCATCCAGATGGCTCCGTTTGAGGCGTTGTATGGACGCAAGTGTCGGTCTCCCTTATATTGGAGTGACGTGGGTGAGAGGAGGACTTTGGGACCGGAGTTACTTTTGGAGGCAGAGGAAAAAGTCAGGATTATTCGCCGGCATCTTGAGACAGCCCAGAGTCGTCAGAGGAGCTACGCAGATACTCGACGGCGAGACCTGGAGTTTCAGGTTGGTGATCATGTCTTCTTGAAGGTCTCGCCCTCGAAAGGGGTCCGGAGATTTGGAGTGCGGGGAAAGCTCAGTCCCCGCTTTATTGGACCCTTTGAGGTACTTGATAGAGTTGGTCCTGTGGCATACAGAGTTGCCTTACCCCCACGCCTGGCCGGAGTTCATGATGTCTTCCACGTCTCAGCTCTGAGGAGATATGTTTTTGACCCGTCGCACGTGATTGACTTCACTTCGTTGGAGATCGGCGAGGACTTGGTCTACGAGGAGCGCCCGTTGCGGATTCTCGCTCGTGAGGTGAGGGAATTGCGCAACCGGGCCATTCCATATGTGAAGATCCTGTGGAGCAATCATGAGGAGCGAGAGGCTACATGGGAGCTGGAGACGGAGATGAGAGATGCCTACCCCTTCTTGTTCGAGGCTTCTGATTGAGGTACGTCTGCTTTGTTTTTTCTTATTTCGGGGACGAAACTTTTTTTTAGTGGGGGAGGATGTAGGATCCCTGAACTCCACACAGCTTTTTTCCGCATTTTCTCTGTGCTAACACCTGTTGATGGTGTATTCGGCCCATAGCGCATCAAATGGATGCCACAGATGGACCCTGTGAAGCTTTGGCTTGTTGTGTTTGGCCGTCGGCTATTTTTGCCGAATGTTAGAGAGGTTTTAGGCCAAAGCGGAGGTTTGTTGTGGTTTTCTGTCGATTTGGAGCTTTTCTGTTTGTCTGGGAGCCCATTCGGGGTGTTAGAGGTATCTGCGCGCTTTTTGGAACCAAGAAAACGACCCGGCATGAAAAATGGATTAAGTTTACCTTTCCGGGAGCCCCCGGCAAATTTTGGAAGTGGATTTTGGCGAAACGGACGTCGTTTTTGGAATCAGCGCGCGAAAACGGTCAAGATGGGCTATTTACTTGCTGTTTTTGAGCTTGCGGTTACTGTTCACGCCGGAACAGTGTCTCCGGCGATCGCCGGCGGCGGCTGGCGGCGGCGGGCAGCGTCGGCGGGCGGCGGCGCAGCCTCGGGCAGGCGGCAGGCGGCGGCACGCGGCGCGGGCAGGGCGCGGGCAGGCGCCCGGGCGCGCGGGCAGGTGCGCGGTCCACGGCGTCGGCGTGCGCTAGTGCGGGGTGCCACGTGGCGGTGTCCGGTTGTGTGGTCCACGGCGCGCGGTCCACGGACCGTGGGCGTGGGTGCACGGTAGACCGAGCGGACACGTGGCGGCTGTTGGCTGGTTCGGTGTTGTGCTCCCGGTCCACGCAATCTGTGGAGTGGGTGACCGGGGCAGGTGCCGTACGCGGGGCAGGTGACCGTACGCGCAGGGGGGGCAGGGCGACGTGCGCGGTGCACGGCGCGACGTGCGCGGTGCACGGTCGCCGGGGGCCACGTGGCGCGCTGCCACTGGCGGGCGCAGGTGCGCCGGGTGCAGCGGGGCCCGGGGGAACTGTGGATTGGGCTACGTGGCGGGCCCGAATCGTTTCGGGCTTGCATAGTAATGGGCCGAGCCCATTACTGTAGCAGCCCGAAAGATTCGGGCGCCCGAATTCCGGGACAAAATGGGAATTTTCCCAATTGTTCCAACTACACTATATATACCTACCCGAGCCCCCTTCTTTGCTTCTTTTCTCTCAACCCTTTCACCTTCTGCCCGAGCCCCCTTCAGCAAAGTTGTTCATCTCCAAGTTCTTGATCTACCTGCCAAGTTTCAGATTTTCTGGAGGCACGCATCCCGAGGTTCCCCATTTTACGGTGCAGCGCGGCGTTGCATTCCTGGGTTCTTCTTCGGCGCAGCGACAGTGTTTTAGCTCCCCTGGGCTACCCCGAGATCATTTTGCTGTGATTCTTGCGCCGACAGACTCCTAAGAGGTAGGGCTTCATCTCTCGTTTTGATCGCGTCTTCCCGTTTCGAGGTTTTGGCACGGATCCCGAGGCAAACAGTGACCCCTTTTTCTGTATGGATTTCCTTGACAGCAGCGGGGTATTTTGGCCATATCTTTGCGCACGAGCGTCAGACGAAAACGAGCTTGTACAACTTTTTCATCTACGGATTGCAAGGAACGCGCTCGTATTTTTCTTGGATTTTTCAGAGGATTATTTCGAGGTGAAAATCACTGTTTTCTCAGTGATCAGTACACAGTTTTCAGCACAGGTTTTTGTATGATGTACCCCTCTTGCCGAATTTATTTCTTGACTTACCGAACTCGGATTTGGGCGTACAAGGTACCGTTGCGAAGCTATCGACGCGAGGATCGCCGTTATATTTTTCTTGGAATTTTCTGGGCACTTTCTGCAGGTGATAATTTAACAGTTTTGAATCCGATGTTGTATGTGATTATAAGAGCAATATTTGAGAGCCTAAGTGTATTTAGTGGACTTTGTATTGTACCAGGAGTATTACGGGTGTGCTGAATTTGTGGAAGCAAGGATTTGGAATTTTGGTATTTTCATCTGTACGGATCCGGACAGTTCGCACTTCAGGTGGGTGGTTGTTGTACTCCTCTCCTTTGATATGCCCACTAGGAACATCAGAACGCCCCCACATTGTTGATGCTAATTTGTTGATTGATAGTCTTGCATGCTCTAGGGAAATTAGTTAATTGTTAATTGATCCATGTGGAATTTGTGGTAGCATGATTACCTTAAATCAATTGCGTAATTATTCTGGACTGCATGTTTAGGGGCAGAATATAAATTGAGGACTGCAAAATGGATGATTGTTCATATGTGACTGTCACCTTAGCCTTTATCCTCTAAACTGATTATTCTTGGAAAATGGACAAAATATTGAGACAATGCATGATTAAACGGGTCACTTAATTATGTCATCTTTTACTGCTATACTATCTTTTGGGACTTGACTTAGGAGAAACCATGCATTTATTCTTTTCTTCTCCTATTATTGATAGACTTGCGGCATAGTCGCTCGGGTTCGAGCGGGTGTTGGACAGTGTAGTCAGGTATTGGGGATTTGGGACAGGTTGGGCTTTTGACAGGGTGTTGCGGCGACCACGGATCTTGGGTGGTTGACCGGGTTGTTACTATTGCATCAGATTGGGTGTTTTGGGGATCGGGCTTTCTTTAGTGGACGGAGTTTCCCACTTTGATCATAGTCATGATCCAGTCCTGCTATTATGAGACAGTGGTTACAGAGATACTTGTTACAGTGATACTTTACTCGTGTGGGTCGCTCCCCTCGAGTGCCACTCCGGAGTAGGCTTTCCACGGTGCAGAGCGCCGGGCACCATGCTGGGTTCTTGAGTTCGACAGCAGAGCAGGCAGTGCCAGTGTTCACTGGCGTCAGATTGGGTCGTTTTGACAGGCTTCTTGATACTGATGCATACTTTTCCATCCTTATTGGTTTATCATGTAGAGGCATATTAGGAGGGGTAGCACTTCATCAGTTGTCATTCATAGTTTCACCACCTTTCTCTTCTTCCCCTTTTGCCTCTGATTACCTGGTGGGCATATTTGAGCTGAGGCTTTACCCACTAGGGGAGGCTACTATTTATAGTAGTACTACCCCCATTGTCTTTTCTTGTCTCTTTTTCCCCCCTTGTTTTGCAGAGTCCTCTGTGGGAGTTGCTGGGCCATCAGCAGCTGAGCGAGGTAAGAGGATTGTGGGCTAGATAGAGAGCCACCCGAGGGTTGTAGCTGGAGATTTTGGGTACCTGGTCTTCTCAGACAGCTTTTGTTTATTTCTTTTTGGGTCTGGCTTCTGCCAGCTGTTTGTACTTTTAGTGGTGAGCTGGGAGAGACATCTGTATTTTATTTTACTGTTGTACTTTTTACTTCCAGCTTCTGTCTGAGATACAGTAGTTTTAGTTTAGCTCTGATTACTATGCTCTTTTATTATTATTTCTTATATCTGAGCAGGTTACCGACGCTTCGTGTATGTGGGAAATACCGCATGCACGGCGGATCTGTAGACGGGCCCGGGTTCTGGTTTTCACCCGGGGCGTGACAAGGTGAATCAGAGGCAACAGGGGAAAGGAAAAAGGAAGGGGGTGAAACCAAGTGTGACAACTGATAAAATACTACCCCTAATATGCCTCTACATGATAACCAACAAAGATGGGAAAAGTATGCATCAGTATCAAGAAGCCTGTCAAAACGACCCAATCTGACCGCTAGTGGACACTGGCACTGCCTGCTCTGCCGCGACGGGTATGCCAGCCTACGCATAACACCGAAGCAAAGGAGTCCCCAGGACTCAGAATCTGTCTGCCGCGCACTCCGGAGTGGCACTCGTGGGGAGCGACCCACACGAGGAAAGTAAGTAACCACAAGTAACCTGATATAGCAGGACTGGATCATGACTCAATCAAGTGGGAAAAACCCTCCACTAAAGAAAGCCCGATCCCCATCACCCAATCTGATGCAATAGTATAACCCGATCAACCACCCAAGATCCGTGGTCGCCGCAACACCCTGTCAAAAGCCCAACCTGTCCAAAATCTCTAGCACCTGACTACACTATCCAACCCCCGCTCGAACCTGAG
Source organism: Tillandsia fasciculata (assembly GCA_029168755.2). NCBI lineage: Eukaryota > Viridiplantae > Streptophyta > Magnoliopsida > Poales > Bromeliaceae > Tillandsia > Tillandsia fasciculata. The sequence continues at coordinate 12,366,532 of CM054943.1, read as the reverse complement.
CCACTATGTCTCAAGTCTAAAATAATAGGAGAAAGAAGGAAAATGAAAGCAGGGTTTCTCCTAAGTCAAGTCCCAAATGATAGTGTAGCAGTAAAAAGATGACTTAGATAAGTGACCAGTTTAAACATGCATTTGTCCCAATATTTTAGTCTAATTTGCGAGAGTAATCAATTTAGAGCAACAAGAGCTAAGGTGACAATCTCATAGGAATGATCATCAGTTTTACAGTCCTCAATCACTATTCTGCCCCTAAACATGCAGTCCAGAATAATTAAGCGATTAAATAAAGTAATCATGCTATCAACAATTTTATCATGGATCAATCAACCAATAATTAGTTTCCTAGAGCATGCAAGGCTACTAACAATAAGTTGAGCATCAAAAACAAGGGAACGCTCTGATGTTCCTAGTGGGCATACCAAAGGAGAGGAGTACAACAACCACCCACCTGAAGTGCTAACTGTCCAAATCCCAACTGCTGAAAATACCAGATAAATCAAATCCCTTGCTCCAATAAGTTCAGCACACCCGTAACACTCCTGGCACAATACAAAGTCCACTATTACACATACATTCCAAAATCTGCTCTTACACACACATACAACAACAGTCTCAAAGATGCTTAATTTTCACCTGCTAAAAATTCCCAGAAAATTCCCAAAAAAATATCACGGCGATCCTCGCGTCGATACCTTCGAAACGGCTACTTGCACGCCTAAATCTGAGTTCGGTATGTCAAGATATAAATTCGGCAAGGTGGTGTACTCAAACAAATCTGTGTTAAAATACTGTAGCACTGTACACAGAGAAACAGGAATTTTCACCTCGAAATAAATTTCTGAAAAATTCAAGAAAAATACGAGCGCGTTCCTTGCGATCTGTAGATGAAAAAGTTGTACAAGCACGTTTCCGTCTGACGCTCGTGCGCGAAGATATGGTCGAAACACTCTGCTGCTGTCTCAGAAATCCACACAGAAAATGGGTCACTGTTTTGCCTCGGGATCCGTACCAAAAACTCGAAACTGGAAAGCGCGATCAATATGAAAGATGAAGCCCTACCTCTTAGGAGTCTGCTGGCGTAAGAATCACAGAAAAAGAAGTCGGGGTAGCCCAGGAGGAATTTTACACCGAACAGCGACGAAGAGGAACTCCAGAAGTGCAACGTCGCGCCGCGCCGTAAAATCCAGAACCTCGGGATGCGTGCACCCAAAAAACTCAAAACATTGCAGGATGATTAAGAACTTAGAGAGGAACAAATCATCTAAAGGGAGATCGGGGAGATCATGCGTGGGCTGAGAGAAAAAGAGCAGAAAAGAGGGCTCGGGCTGCCTATCTATAGGCTGAAGAAAACAATTGGGAAAAATTCCCATTTTGTCCTAACTTCCGAGCGCCCGAAAATTTTCGGGCGCACACAGTGCGGCCCAGCCCACGACTTTCGGGCGCGCACAGTGCGGCCCAGCCCAATCCGCGCCGTCGGACGGGATCCTGACTTCGTCCGACCCGCCTCGGGGCCCGCCACGTGTCGCCCGAACATGCGGCAGCCGTGCAAGCGCCTGCGGAGTGCGCCACGTGTCCTACCCGCAGTCAACGCGGTAGGTGGCGCCCGCGAATCAGCGGGCGCCACGTGGCGCTGCCCACGTCGCCTGTACCTGCCCGCGGTACGGCCACCTGCCCCGTTCCTGCTCCCGCGCGCTGCGTGAACCGCGCGCCCGTGGACCCGCCAATCCGGGGCTGCCACGTGGCGCGCCCCCGGTCCACGACTCCCCGCGCGCTCCCGTGGACCGAGCGCACGTGGGCCGTCCAATCTCGCGCTGCCACGTGTCCACCCGCCGGTCCACGCCCCCAGCGGTGCACCCCGGTCACGCTCCAACCGTTCCGTGGACCCAGCCGCGTGCGCCGACCAATCAGGTGGCGCCACGTGGCACCCCCGCCGGTCCACGGCTCCCCCATGCACCAGAATTCCAGTAAAACTTCCGGGAGTCCGTTTTTGGACATCCGGACTCAGAATTTAGCAAACAAAAAGCATTTTCCAAGCGTTTTTCCGCGCTGAATCCAAATCCATCCTCCGTTTGGCCTAAATCCTTTTCTAAAATTCGGCAAAAGCAGCCGAAGGCCAACACAGCTAACCAAAGCTCACAGGGTCCATCTGTGGCATCCCTTTGATGCACTATGGGCCAAATACACCATCAACAGGTGTTTGCACAGTGGATTCACGGGAAAAAGCTGCATGGGGTTCCGGGGTCCTACATCCTCCCCCACTAAAAAAAGTTTCGTCCTCGAAACAAGGAAAAACAGAACAGACGTACCTCAACCAGAAGCCTCGAACAAGAAGGGGTAGGTATCTCTCATCTCTGTCTCCAGCTCCCAAGTAGCCTCTCGCTCCTCATGATTGCTCCACAAGATCTTCACATACGGAATGGCCCGATTGCGCAATTCCCTCACCTCACGAGCAAGAATCCGCAACGGGCGCTCCTCGTAGACCAAGTCCTCGCCGATCTCCAACGAAGTGAAGTCAATCACGTGCGACGGGTCAAAAACATATCTCCTCAGAGCTGAGACGTGGAAGACATCATGAACTCCGGCCAAGCGTGGGGGTAAGGCAACTCTGTATGCCACAGGACCAACTCTGTCAAGTACCTCAAAGGGTCCAATAAAGCGGGGACTGAGCTTCCCCCGCACTCCAAATCTCCGGACCCCTTTCGAGGGCGAGACCTTCAAGAAGACATGATCACCAACCTGAAACTCCAGGTCTCGCCGTCGAGTGTCGGCGTAGCTCCTCTGACGACTCTGGGCTGTCTCTAGATGTCGGCGAATAACTCTGACTTTTTCTTCAGCCTCTAAAAGCAAATCCGGTCCCAAAGTCCTCCTCTCACCCACGTCACTCCAATACAGGGGAGACCGACACTTGCGTCCATACAACGCCTCAAACGGAGCCATCTGGATGCTCGCCTGATAGCTGTTGTTGTACGCATACTCAACCAGTGCTAAGTGTCGGTACCACCCTCCTCCAAAGTCCATAACGCACGCTCTCAACATATCCTCAAGGGTCTGTATGGTGCGCTCAGACTGTCCATCTGTCTGTGGGTGGAAAGCGGTGCTAAACCTGAGCTGAGTCCCCAATGCTGACTGCAAACTCCCCCAAAAGCGCGACACAAATCTCGGGTCCCTGTCTGAAACAATCGAAGCAGGCACACCATGAAGCCTCACTACCTCATCAAATATAACTGCGCCAGACGCTTCAGTGGCCAAGTCATCTGAACCGGTAAGAAGTGTGCCGACTTAGTGAGTCTATCCACGATAACCCAAATCGCATCTACCCCGCTCTGTGTCCTCGGCAATCCAGTGACGAAATCCATAGTGACGTGGTCCCATTTCCACTCGGGAATTGGAAGACTCTGCAACTTGCCAGCAGGAACCCGATGCTCTGCCTTCACTTGCTAGCAAGTTAAACAATGAGCTACAAATCTCCCAATGTCCCGCTTCATTCCGGGCCACCAAAAATGTGCCTTGAGGTCCTTATACATCTTTGTACCACCAGGATGAATGGTATAAGGTGTATAATGGGCCTCCCTCAAAATCTGATCTCTAATCCCCTGATCCATAGGCACACATACTCGGTCCCTGTACCGCAGTACTCCCGAGCTATCCACCGAAAAATCCCCTGTCATATCCGCCAGAATCTGCGTCCTGATCCTCGTCAAGTGGGGGTCCTCACTCTGAATGTCCCTGATCCTCTCCAACAGAGTGGGCTGCAAGACCATAGACATAAGTCTAGCAGAGACCCCAGGGGATACCACCTCCAACTATAACCGCCTCATCTGCTCGACCAACGGCGCCTGCTGCGAGATCATCAGACTCAGACTCGTCCTCCTACTCAAAGCATCTGCCACGACATTGGCCTTGCCGGGATGATAAAGGATACTCATATCATAATCCTTTAACAGTTCCAACCACCGGCGTTGCCTCAAATTCAGCTCCTTCTGAGTGAACAGATACTTCAAGCTTTTATGATCAGTATATATCTCGCAATGCTCCCCATACAAATAATGCCGCCACAGCTTCAGAGCAAACACCACCGCTGCCAGCTCAAGATCATGAATAGGGTAATTTTTCTCATAGTCCTTTAATTACCGTGAAGCATAGGCAATCACCCTATCATGCTGCATCAACACACACCCCAGACCACTATATGAGGCATCGCTGTAAATCACAAATCCTTCTCCCATAACCGGGAGAGCGAGGATCGGAGCGGTCATCAACCTCTGCTTCAGCTCCTCAAAATAGCTCTGGCAAGTCTCACTCCAAACAAACTTAACCCCTTTCCTGGTCAGACGAGTGAGGGGAGAGGAAAGCTTCGCAAAGCCTTCCACAAAACGACGATAGTAGCCAGCCAATCCAAGAAAGCTCCGTACCTCGGTGATAGTCGTCGGCCTCGGCCAATCTCGAATAGCATCCACCTTGGCCGGATCCACCGCCACTCCAGCAGCTGAAACAACATGACCTAGAAAGGCGACCTCCCGGAGCCAAAACTCGCACTTTTTGAACTTGGCATACAACTTCTTCTCTCGCAGAAGCTGTAGCACAGTCCTCAAGTGCTCCTCGTGCTCCAGATCACTCCGGGAATAGATCAGTATATCATTTATAAACACCACCACAAACCGGTCGAAAAACGGCTGAAATATCCTGTTCATCAAGTCCATGAATGCGGCAGGGGCATTAGTCAACCCGAAAGGCATCACCGTAAACTCATAATGCCCGTACCGCGATTTGAAAGCCGTTTTGGAGATGTCCTCTGTCACGCCCCGAGTCCGCCAATTTGTACGGTTCGGGCACGCCAACAGACCCGCCAATCGGGTATGACCTTTCACTACCCGAAAGGAACGGTAACATCCATAATAACACAACAAGTGTATGCGGAAGCTCAATATCAGAGTACTAAAAATCACTACAAATTTAAAACTTTCATTCAATAACAAACAGTTAAACGGAAATGAAAGCATACAAGAGTGAACCATAAATTAAACTTATTACACTTTACATTTCTGAACTTGCAAATAAAATTATTACATTTCCTTTACATAAATTCCTCACCATACAAGGTTCACTCAAGAAATACATAAATGGGATCCCTCTGCTAAACCCTCTAGGTCACTATGCTGCTAGGCCTTTGCCCCTGTCGTATGCCTCGCTGTCTGCATCTGATCCGTCTCGGCCGCTGCATCCACACCTGAACCTGTGGGGGGTCACCCAAGGGGTGTGAGAACTACAACTGAGTTCCCAGTGGGTTCAACCACCGAGAAAAAGTGTCCTACACCACTTGGTCCAATGGAAGCAATAATAATAGTGCTAGGAAACTAAAATCCTCAATATCAAAATGCGGCTATGCAATATATATGAATCACTACACTATCTGTGTATACTCCTCAACCCAGCACTACTCTGTCTAGCCACACTAGGCTGCTAAGCACCAACTCGGCCACTATGCCGCTGTATACAGGGTCAAACTAACCCGGCCACCTTGGCCACTCTATTTTTCTTTATTCTTTAAATTCTGGTGCTTTAGTTCAAGTTAACCCTCAGAAATTCTTATCCAACGGGCCCCAGCCCGGTAGTCCTGCTACCATAAGATAAGATTTCTAAGGTTGCCGATAGCACCCGCAAGTGCTACCCCGCCCAACGGGGAACTTGTCATACGGGTCACTGCCCAGGGAGTCCTACTCTGACAAGATCTACGTTTCACCCCCGAAGGTACGCTCGTTTTATCTTTTTTTCTTTTCTTTTCTTTTCTTTTCTTTTCTTTCTCTTTTTACTTTAGTTCTTAGCCTCTTTGCCTTTGAACACTTGCTTTTCTTTCATATTCGAGCTTATAGCTCCCTCTTTGCCACTGGCAAATCTCTTTCTCTTTCCCTTGAGCATTTAGCTCTTTGCTTTCACTTTAAGCCTTTCGAAAGTACCTCGTCCGACGGGTCACTGCCCAGGGAGTCCTGCTCCACTTGACGAGTCTCAAATTCGAAGGCGCCATTTACTTTCTCTTTGTGCTTTTTAGCCACTTTTAGCTTGCTTTTAAACTTTGCCTTTTTACAACAATTCACCTCTTATCCTAGGTCTCACCATAAGGATAACTATAGAGTCTCCTGGACTCTTAACATTTCACCTTCATTTATTTAACTCAAATTGAAGTTAAAGTTATTGTCCATTTGCCCAGACACCCTATGACTTTCTAGGGTTATATTTGTTTAATTCTTCAACCTTGGGATCTTATCCCACTTTCCTGATTCCTCACTGAATCCTAGAGTTAACTTAACTCTATTTTTCTGTTCCACTTTTAACTTAGAGTTACACTGACTCTAATTACCTGTCTGTGAGTTTAAACTCCTCTGAATCACCTTAGGTCCCCTGTACCTAAGTTCCATGTCATACTCATCCTATAGTTCCTTGACTCTATGTTGATCACTAGTTCACCTTAGGTTCCTTTTACCTAAGTTCCATGTCATACTCCTCCTAGAGTTCCTTGACTCTATGTTAATCACTCTATCCAGTGTCCTTAGGTTATCCCCTAAGACAATGCCACTCGTCCAATCCTAGGATAACTCCTAGTTCAATGTCACTCGTCAAACCCCTAAACTAGGTTTTCTCCTAGTCTTACTTACTACCAACAAGTTCTGTTCCCTTATATCACATGATTCCTAGAGTTGTACCCTAACATGATCACAGTCATCGGGTAATTACTCATTTCTACGCATGCAATTATTTTCATATCCATCATAAAAATATATATTTATTATCTATGCATGCAATTATCATCAATTTAGATAAGTCAAGAGTGGCATTTTTCCCCTAATTCTTTTTACACATGCAAATTAATTATCTCATTTTTGGCAACCAACAGTTGCATTTTTCATCTGTGTCCATCTACACATACCAGTTTATCCCCTATTTGGATAAATCATAAATGTCACTTTTCCTCTAAATATCTCTGCACATGCACATTTATCATCTGTCTTTGGCAACCAACAGTTGCACTTTTCATCTGCATTCCTCTAAACATGCAATCTTAATCATAATTACCTAACGTCTCTAACAGGCTACTATCATGCTTCTAGATCAAATGCAAAGGAGCAAGGGGAGAGGTCACCCAATTTCGGCAGAATCCCCCACCTTGTAGTGTACCCAATTGCTTGTAGACACTTGCAATTGGTCTCCGCGCGACTCCACTTGTCTCCTCGAGCTTGCACGCAAAACGATGCACTTCCCTTGAGTCCGCACGCAAAACGGTGCACGTCCACCAAACCTGCACGCAAAATGGTGCACGTCAGTAAAACCCACACGCAAAACGATGCACACCACTTCAGTCGGCACGCAAAACGATGCGCGATAACACGATCGACACGCAAAACGGAGCACGTACCTCAAATCTGCACGCAAAACGGTGCACGTTCGACTGTAGGGTTGCACGCAAAACGGTGCACATTTTTCTAGCTCTGCACGAAAAACAATGCATACTATTAGAATCTGCACATAAAATGATGCGCACTGGTCCAACCTGCACGCAAAACGGAGAACGTACCTCGTATTGGCACGTAAAACGGTGCACATTTTACTATAGGGTTGCACGCAAGATGGTGCACACATTTCTAATCCTGCACGAAAAACGATGTATAATATTAGAAACTGCACGCAAAACGGTGCGCGACAAAACGATCTGCACGCAAAACGGTGCACGTTTAACTGTAAGGTTGCACGCAAAACGGTGCACATTTTTCTATCCCTACACGAAAAATGATGTACAATATTAGAGACTGCACGCAAAACGGTGCGCGACAAAACGATCTGCACGCAAAACAGTGTACGTTTAACTGTAAGGTTGCACGCAAAACGGTGCATATTTTTCTATCCCTGCAGGAAAAACGATGTATAATATTACAGACTGCACGCAAAACGGTGCACAACAACTCAATCTGCGCGTAAAACGAAGCACGTACCTCGGGTTGGCACGTAAAACGGTGCTTTTTTTTTGACAACTTGCACGCAAAACGAGGCGCGCCAAAAATGCCCGTTACAGTTCAGGTAGCAAAACGGCACAGTAAAACTCGATCCCTAACACGCATAACGGCATGGGGTCAAATCTAATGTCCAAAAGGAAATTTTAAAACTGTGCCAAAAATATCATAAAAATCAACACGTGGGACCTACCTCGACAGCGCCGCATCGCCCCATCCGGCTTTTTGGAGCGCTTCGCGCGCTTCACGAGGTCGCCGACGTGCCGCCGCACCCCACGAAATCCTCTCTTTCGCTCTCTCTCGTGCTCGGGTGGAGAAGGAAAGGGAGAAGAGGAAGAAGAATGGCGGTGCGGGGGAGGAGCAAGAAGAAGAAGGAAAGAAAAGAAGAAAAGAAGGGAGGGGTGGTTCGTGGACCGGGTCCACAGTCCCCCCCCCAATGGGAAACCTTGGGTGGCGGTCCACCAGGCAAGGGGGCGCGCACCGGGTGCAGGCGGCGCCCCCCGCGCCACGTGGCGCGCGTCCTGCGCGCCACGTGGGCGCCGCACCCGCGCGCTACACGCGCGCGGGACACGGTGCGCGCCACACGGGCGCGCACCCCGCGCGCCACACGGGCGCGCACCCCGCGCGCCACACGGGCGCACGGCCCCGCGCGCCCCCCTCGGGCGCGCGCGCGCAAATGGGGGCCCGCCACGTGGCGGGGCCCCCGCTGACCCGCGCCAGGCTGCAGCATGCTTCAGCCGCATCGGAATTCGCGCCCGTCATCCCGGAAATCCGTTTTTGTCCCGTTTTTTATCCATTTTTCATCCGTTTCCGTCCAAATTTGACGAGCAGCTTCGTTTCAGCTTAATTTACCACAGAAAAATTTAAATTTTCTCTTTGGACCATTTCTGGGCCACCAAAAGCCTCGCTGTATCCAGAATCGCTGGCGGACCCCGTTCTAACAATCCGGGTATCCGATCAACACGAAACTTTTACTGTGACCTTAAAACATAATTACGAAGCTCCCCAAATTTTCTCAGAATTTTTCGACACTGTTGGATTTTTTACTAAAAATCTGGGCCCCCTTTCTCAAATAAATTTTTAGATCTCTCCATTTTAACCCGATTTGGGCCCAACTCGCGTCCACATATTCTTTACTTCCCTAACTTTCATATCAATAGTATTTCATACCATCTTTATTCATATTTATTTATGTGCCGAAAATCCGGTACTTTACATTCTACCCCCCTTAAAATAAGTTTCGTCCTCGAAACTTGAATCACATCTCGACTCCTACTTGATCGAGAGGGAGAAAATCTTGCCCTCACTACTTGGCTCACTGTATATCGTGACCGGCATCAAATTGCCTGCTCGCCGAGACTACACGAGCAACTCATTCATGAATCCCTATCGCAATTCAGGGACAAACACAGACCTGGTGTCTGGCCACTTTCACCAAATAGGTGAAAGACACAGTTGAGCATTTGTTCTCTCAATTGCCACGAACGACCCAGTTTTTACTGGTGGAATTTTCCACTTAATTCCGCCATCATTTTTCCATAATGAGGTTGCATCTGCAACCGATTACACTTACCGTCTTTCCTTTTCGATCGCTCAGCTGCCTAATGTGGAGGGCAAAGGCCAATCCACGAGTTCTCAACTATCACACATGCTGCTAGTGCTCTAAGTCCACGGGTTATCAGCTAACCCGACACCTCGGACTACTAATAGGTTCACAGACCACGGTCCAAAAGGGGCCTATAGCCCAAATACTAGCCTAACACTGTGCAACGGCTCTCTCTCTAGCCCACAGATCCAAACGTCATACGGGTAGATCCTCACTTAGGATTACTACCCCAATACTAGGAGCTATAGTACCTCAATCACCGCTAGCTCTACGGCCTGGTCACATCGCTCTCAGTATACTAACAGCCTCAATGCTCACACGTGGCATTCCACGTTCCCGGGTCATCGCTCGGACTACCGCCCCGACCAAATCTCTATCATGCCCCGCCATCAGGTCTCGGGCCGCTGTCTCTCACAGCTGACTGCGCCTGCCCACTGGGCTACAGGCCTACAGTCCACAAACATGGTCCAGGCACGGATCGTCCAAATGCGAACCCGCAAATCGTCGCCACGCGACCACTATGCTCCACTGAGCGAAAACTAACTAACTAGTCGTCAATCCACGATCCGAACTCTGTATCGACTTTGGCCACACAGGGCAAAGGCTAATGCGCCAACTAATCAGCTCTCTCTGGCTAAACGATGTTTGTGCTCCATGAGCACCAAAACAGTTGAGCATCCAGCGCCCCCATGCTAACTCGCAAATATCTAGTGTTAAGCAACTTGCTTATACACGCGTATGACTCCTGTACACCTCCCCCAACTAGGTTGAGGCATCACAACGACTGTTCACCAACTCTGGTGATTAACCCACAAACCCTGCGGTGGCAATCCCTGCCATTATACCGGTCCATTAGAACGGCGCCTCAAAACTCTCGCTCTTCCGAGAGATCCTCGCACCTTGAAGCCTACTCCGGGCCTCACTAACTTCACTACGCGGCAACTCAGCCACAATCAACACGCCACACGGTCACTACCGTCATCAGGGGCGACCTCACGCTGCCTGGCCCGTAAATCTTTCTTGCCCTAACCCTTAGGGCACAGCAACTTGGCTCTCGCGACATAGCGATCACCATTTACCTCGCGAGTCGGTCTCTCACTGGACCTTACCAACCATACTTTGCCAGCAACCTAGCTGACACAAGCGTAAAACACCCTATGCTGAAGGTGTTGGCTGCGCCGACAAAAGTTCGGCGGCCACTGCCATTCTCTTTACTGTCGCCCCTACAGGCGGCGACGCCGTATACTCATACGTTGTTTGTGCAGCCTCAGCATGCTGCGCTATTAGCCACTGGAGCCTATCTATCTGCTCCGACTGTCACATCGACGCCACACTTAAGCGTTGGAATCGGCTTTTTGTGACACCCCCGGAATTTGGATTAGTCCTCTATATAAATGATATAATAGGACTAAAATCTCTAACCCGGCTATAGCATTTTGGATGGTAGCAAGATCCAAGAGGAACATGAGAGTTAAGCTAGAGTAGTTCTAGGATGGGTGATCCCCTGGGAAGTGGGGCGTCACAGTTGGTATCAGAGCCATTCACCAGCCGGAAATGTGAGATGAGTCTCGGCTGAGCCAGGGTTATATAGCGGGTAGAGCGAGGCTCCCCGGCTAATGACCGTTGTGAGTGGAGTGCAGCTCCTCACAAGGTCAACTAAGGCTAGCGAGACGAGTCTCACATCGCCTGGTGCTTGTGAGTGTGCTTGAGCCTGACGTGGACGTCAGGGCTTAAAGGGGGGAAGAATGTGACACCCCCGGAATTTGGATTAGTCCTCTATATAAATGATATAATAGGACTAAAATCTCTAACCCGGCTATAGCATTTTGGATGGTAGCAAGATCCAAGAGGAACATGAGAGTTAAGCGTGCTAGAGCTAGAGTAGTTCTAGGATGGGTGACCCCCTGGGAAGTGGGGCGTCACACTTTTAGCGGAAAATTTTCGCTGACGGCAAGAAGCTTGACCTGCTGCTGGATCACACCAACAAGTGCGGTCACCTTCTATCGCAGCTCGTGTACCTTGTTCGACCCAGAGCGCTCTCGTGGCTCGAGTCGAGACAAGTGCGTCTCCCTATGTGGTGTCATCGCTAATATGCACACCACAACGAAATGATTTGCCCAAATTTTAGCCATTTGAGCAACGCACAATCTATACACCGACAAAAAGGCTCGTCGACCCAATCATGCGAAAGTATAAGAGGGTACTCCTTTTCATCTCCAACATTACGTTGTCGGCCGCCAACGTAATATCCGAAGGATGAAAGCTCGTCGCCCTCGATCAGTCCCAATATTCTTTTTGGGAACAACAATAACCAATCAACTACTTTCGCTCGATAATCCACACACTCTCTCGTGCTAATCCCTAGGGTCTCCCTAAGGTTGCTAACCACCTAGGACTGTTCCTAGGCTCTGATACCACTCTAATCTGTCACACCCCGAGTCCGCCAATTTGTACGATTCGGGCACGCCAACAGACCCGCCAATCGGGTATGACCTTTCACTACCCGAAAGGAACGGTAACATCCATAATAACACAACAAGTGTATGCGGAAGCTCAATATCAGAGTACTAAAAATCACTACAAATTTAAAACTTTCATTCAATAACAAACATTTAAACAGAAATGAAAGCATACGAGAGTGAACCATAAATTAAACTTATTACACTTTACATTTCTGAACTTGCAAATAAAATTATTACATTTCCTTTACATAAATTCCTCACCATACAAGGTTCACTCAAGAAATACATAAATGGGATCCCTCTGCTAAACCCTCTAGGTCACTATGCTGCTAGGCCTTTGCCCCTGTCGTATGCCTCGCTGTCTGCATCTGATCCGTCTCGGTCGCTGCATCCACACCTGAACCTGTGGGGGGTCACCCAAGGGGTGTGAGAACTACAAATGAGTTCCCAGCGGGTTCAACCACCGAGAAAAAGTGTCCTACACCACTTGGTCCAATGGAAGCAATAATAATAGTGCTAGGAAACTAAAATCCTCAATATCAAAATGCGGCTATGCAATATATATATCCCTACACTATCTGTGTATACTCCTCAACCCAGCACTACTCTGTCTAGCCATACTAGGCTACTAAGCACCAACTCGGCCACTATGCCGCTGTATACAGGGTCAAACTAACCCGGCCACCTTGGCCACTCTATTTTTCTTTATTCTTTAAATTCTGGTGCTTTAGTTCAAGTTAACCCTCAGAAATTCTTATCCAACGGGCCCCAGCCCGGTAGTCCTGCTACTATAAGATAAGATTTCTAAGGTTGCCGATAGCACCCGCAAGTGCTACCCCGCCCAACGGGGAACTTGTCATACGGGTCACTGCCCAGGGAGTCCTACTCTGACAAGATCTACGTTTCACCCCCAAAGGTACGCTCGTTTTATCTTTTTTTCTTTTCTTTTCTTTTCTTTTCTTTTCTTTCTCTTTTTACTTTAGTTCTTAGCCTCTTTGCCTTTGAACACTTGCTTTTCTTTCATATTCGAGCTTATAGCTCCCTCTTTGCCACTGGCAAATCTCTTTCTCTTTCCCTTGAGCATTTAGCTCTTTGCTTTCACTTTAAGCCTTTCGAAAATACCTCGTCCGACGGGTCACTGCCCAGGGAGTCCTGCTCCGCTTGACGAGTCTCAAATTCGAAGGCGCCATTTACTTTCTCTTTGTGCTTTTTAGCCACTTTTAGCTTGCATTTAAACTTTGCCTTTTTACAACAATTCACCTCTTATCCTAGGTCTCACCATAAGGATAACTAGAGAGTCTCCTGTACTCTTAACATTTCACCTTCATTTATTTAACTCAAATTGAAGTTAAAGTTATTGTCCATTTGCCCAGACACCCTATGACTTTCTAGGGTTATATTTGTTTAATTCTTCAACCTTGGGATCTTATCCCACTTTCCTGGTTCCTCACTGAATCCTAGAGTTAACTTAACTCTATTTTTCTGTTCCACTTTTAACTTAGAGTTACACTGACTCTAATTACCTGTCTGTGAGTTTAAACTCCTCTGAATCACCTTAGGTCCCCTGTACCTAAGTTCCATGTCATACTCATCCTAGAGTTCCTTGACTCTATGTTGATCACTAGTTCACCTTAGGTTCCTTTTACCTAAGTTCCATGTCATACTCCTCCTAGAGTTCCTTGACTCTAAGTTGATCACTCTATCCAGTGTCCTTAGGTTATCCCCTAAGACAATGCCACTCGTCCAATCCTAGGATAACTCCTAGTTCAATGTCACTCATCAAACCCCTAAACTATGTTTTCTCCTAGTCTTACTACCAACAAGTTCTGTTCCGTTATATCACATGATTCCTAGGGTTGTACCCTAACATGATCACAGTCATCAGGTAATAACTCATTTCTACGCATGCAATTATTTTCATATCCATCATAAAAATATATATTTATTATCTATGCATGCAATTATCATCAATTTAGATAAGTCAAGAGTGGCATTTTTCCCCTAATTCTTTTTACACATGCAAATTAATTATCTTATTTTTGGCAACCAACAGTTGCATTTTTCATCTGTATCCATCTACACATACCAGTTTATCCCCTATTTGGATAAATCATAAATGTCACTTTTTGTCACGCCCCGAGTCCGCCAATTTGTACGGTTCGGGCACGCCAACAGACCCGCCAATCGAGTAAGACCTTTTTCTACCCGAAAGGAACGATAACATCCATAATAACACAACCAGTGTATGCGGAAGCTCAATATCAGAGTACTAAAAATCACTACAAATTTAAAACTTTCATTCGATAACAACCAGTTAATGCGGAAATGAAAGCATACAAGAGTGAACCATGAATTAAATTTATTACATTTCCTTTACATGAATTCCTCACCATACAAGGTTCACTCAAGAAATATATAAATGGGATACCTCTGCTAGACCCTCTAGGTCTCTATGCTGCTGGGCCCTTGCCCCTGTCGTATGCCTCGCTGTCTGCATCTGATCCGTCTAGATCGCTGCATCCATTCCCGAACCCTTGGGGGGGAGTCACCCAAGGGGTGTGAGAACTACATCTGAGTTCCCAGTGGGTTCAACCACCGAGAGAAAAGTGTCCTACACCACTTGGTCCAATGGAAGCAATAATAATAGTGCTAGGAAACTAAAATCCTCGATATCAAATGCAGCTATACAAAATAATACATCACTGTCTGTATATACTCATCAACCCAGCACTACACTGTCTAGCCATACTAGGCTACAATATAATAGGTCACTACACTATCTGGGTATACTCATCGACCCAGCACTACTCTGTCTAGCCACACTAGGCTGCTAAGCACCAACTCGGCCATTATGCCGCTGTATACAGGGTCCAACTAACCCGGCCATGCACCTTGGCCACTCTATTTTTCTTTATTTTTTAGATTCTGGTGCTTTAGTTCAAGTTAACCCTCAGAAATTTCTTATCCAACGGGCCCCAGCCCGGTAGTCCTGCTACCATAAGATAAGATTTCTAAGGTTGCCGATAACACCCGCAAGTGTTACCCCGTCCTACGGAAGAAACGTCCCGAACGGGTCTCTACCCGGGAGAGGGATACTGCCCGTACCTCCAACATGGGCTGGTTTCACCGTAGGTCCGCCCGTTTTATCTTTATATTTTCTTTCTTTTCTTTTTACTTTAGTTCTTAGCCTCTTTGCCTTTGAACACTTGCTTTCCTTTCTTATTCGAGCTTATAGCTCCCATTTTGCCACTGGCAAATTTCTTTCTCTTTTCTTTGAGCATTTAGCTCCTTGCTTTCACTTTTAGCCCTTCGAAAGTACCTCGTCCGACGGGTCACTGCCCAGGGAGTCCTGCTCCACTTGACGAGTCTCAAATTCGAAGGCACCATTTACATTTTCTTTATGCTTTTAGCCACTTTTAGCTTGCTTTTAATCTTTGCCTTTTTGCAACAATTTTTCCTCTTATCCTAGGTCTTGCCATAAAGATAACCAGAGAGTCTCCTGGACTCTTAAACATTTCCCTTTTATTTCTTTAACTCAAATTGAAGTTAAAGTTATTATCCATTTGGCCAGACACCCTATGACTTTCTAGGGTTATATTTGATCAACTCTTTAACCTTGGGATCTTATCCCACTTTCCTGATTCCTCATTGAATCCTAGAGTTAACTTAACTCTATTTTCCTGTTCCACTATTAACTTAGAGTTACACTGACTCTAATTTCATGTTCCACTATTATCTTAGAGTTACATTGACTCTAATTTCCTGTTTTTCCTTTCATGTCTCCACACTTGATCCATTTTTCCATTCTCTTGATTCCTTACTGAATCCTAGAGTCAACTTGACTCTATTTTTCTGTCTGTGAGTTTAAACTCTTCTAGCTCAACTTAGGTTCCCTTTACCTAAGTTCCATGTCATACTTGTCCTAGAGTTCCCTGACTCTATATTGAACACTAGTTCTCCTTAGGTTCTCTTTACCTAAGTTCCATATCATACTTGTCCTAGAGTTTCCTGACTCTATGTTGAACACTAGTTCTCCTTAGGTTTCCTTTACCTAAGTTCCACGTCATATACATCCTAGAGTTCTCTGACTCTATGTTGATCACTCTATCCAGTGTCCTTAGGTTGTCACCTAAGACCATGCCACTCGTCCTCCCTAGGATAACTCCTAAGTTGATGTCACTTGTCAAACCCCTATACTAGGTTTTCCCTTAATCTTACTACCAACAACTGTTGCTCCCTTATGTCATGTGATTCCTAGGGTTATACCCTAACATGCTCACAATCATAACAGCTAATCCTTTTTCATGCATGCAGTTATTTTCAGTTCATTCATCAAATAGTAATTACTTCTACGCATGCAAATTCATCATATATCTTTGGCAACCAACAGTTGCACTTTTCCTCTGTGTTCATTTACACATGTACATCTATTCCTCTAGCTCTGGCAACCAACAGTTGCACATTTCCATCTGAATCCATCTACACAGGCAATCATAATCATAATTACCTAACGCCTCTAACAGGCTACTATCATGCTTCGAATCGAAAAGCAAAGGAGCAAGGGGAGAGGTCACCCAATTTCGGCAGAATTCCCCACCTTGTGGTGTCCCCAGTTGCTTGTAGACACTTGCAATTGGTCTTCACGCGATTTCACTTATTTTCTCGAGCTTGCACGTAAAACGGTGCGCATCCCTCGAGTCTGCACGCAAAACGGTACACGCCCTCCAAACCTGCACGCAAAACGGTGCGCGTCAGTAAAAACTCAGACGCAAAACGGTGCGCGCCATTTCAGCCTGCATGCAAAACCACGCGCATCAACTCAACCTGCACGCAAAACGATGCACGTACCCCGAATCTGCACGCAAAACGGTGCACGTCTGACTGTGGGGTTGCACGCAAAACGGTGCACATTTTCCAACCCTGCATGCAAAATAATGCATAATATTAGCGATGGCGCGCAAAACGGTGCGCGACAACACGATTTGCACGCGAAACGGTGCACGTACCTCGAAACTGCACGCAAAACGATGCATGCTTAACTGTAGGGTTGCATGCAAAACGGTGCACATTTTTTCTATCCCTGCACGAAAAACGATGTATAATATGTTGGTTTTTAAGGATCCACAAGGATCTAAATAGGTACTATCAAACACCTAGAGGGGGGTGAATAGGTGTAATATTTAAAAACAAATCTCAGTGCAAAATAAAAACCAATGCGGAAAATAAAAACAGCACACCGAGATTTACGTGGAAACTCCAATCCAGGAGAAAAACCACGGGACCAACACGCAATAACAATCCACTAAGAATTGAAGAATAACAAGGTGATTACCGACTCCACGGACTCGACCCCTCCTTCAACTTCTTCGGATCTTGCGCTCCACCGATTGCACGTCCACTGCACACGTTCGAATCCACGAACGCCACTCGAATCCACGAGCACACGTTTCGAATCCACGAAACGCCTTCAACACACCGAATCCACGGTGCTACGTCGAATCCACGACGCAAACTCAGCCGATAAAGAAATATAGGCTTCGATGGTGATCCTTTGCTTAGATTATCATTGAGGAACCATAGAAAGAATTTCTAAGCAAAGTTTAGATCAATTCGACAAAAGAGAGATCTTGGAAGAACCGTCGAATTGACCTAAAAGAGGCTAAAAAGAAGAACGATAAAAACCTAGCCTCTAGGGTTGCTCTCGAGTGTTTTCGGTATTGGTCATTGTCGTCGAGAAACCCTAAGTATCTATTTATAGCCCTTGGAAACGAATTAGAGTCGGTTTAGGAAACTTTTCCCGAGGCAACATTGTGTACCGGTACCAAATATTGTGTTCCGGTACTCAATGGTGCAAAACACAGATTTTTCTATTGTGTTCCGGTACGCGAGTCTGTGTTCCGGTACGCAATACAAATTTCAGAAAATTCTGTGTCGGGTTTGAGGAACTTCAAGTGTGGTTCCGGTACTCAATGTAAAAACTGATTTTTCCAAGATAAACTTTATCCAAAACAAACCAAGTACCGGAATCCAAACTTAAATAAAGTTGTAAGTTAAAACCAAGTTCCTAAAACCAAGTCTAAACCGGTTTTCATTAATTTCCTGTTTCCAATGATTATAAACGAACTTTAATCACCATGAACAATATTTAATCATACCTGAAAGTTGACTTGGGCTCATGTTGAATCTTCAATGAGTCTTCGAAGGCTGATTTGACAATTTGATCCCTTTAAGACTCCGACTCAACTCACTGACTTGACTCACGAAATATGCCAACACCAAAATGCCGTAACAATCTCCCCCTTTGGCAATTTCGTGACAAAACCCAAAAATACATAAAACCGCTCAAGTCACTCATCTTAAACCAAAAAATCGAAATTCAATGTCATCACCAAAACATTGATTTTCTTTGCGTGAAAGATCCAATAAATACAAAATTACATTTGAACCAAACAGTCCTAGAACATACTCTATGACTTAGGACTTGGAGTCTTAAAGTGATGTAATTCCTGCAAAACAAAACTCCAAACAAAATCAAATGTTAGTCGTTAGAAATTAAAATCCTACATTTGATCCGTCTTCCTTTTGGTTCTTTTGTTTTGTGGCTCTTTCAATCTTTTCTTTATCTCCCCCTATCTTGAGCATTCCAACATGTTCTCCATGTTCTCCACGTTCTCCATGTTCTCCCCCTGTCTTGAGCATCTATGTTCTCCCCCTTTGTGATTCAATCAATATTTTCTGTTCTCCCCCTTTTTGTCACAAATTGTCAAACAATCAAAATAGACAAAAAGAAACATACTAGCAGGATACGTTCATAGTTACATGCCCATTAGAGTTCTTGTTCATCATAAAGTGAAAAGAAACTAAAAACCAAAAACAAGAAGGCAAAGAAATCACTCATCCTGATCTGAATCATCATCGTCCTCATGTGATGTAGGTCCATGAGATGTACTCGGTGCAGTTGCTCCAGTGACCACATCGTCGTGTTTGCACCCAAGGATTTCGAATATCTTCTTTAAACCATCCTCGATTTTCTTGAAACCTTGCTCCATCTTTTTCTGCAAAGTCTGAAGAGTTACCACTTCTTCTGGTTCAGGAGATTCTTGGCGAGGCGGTGCGCTCGTAGTTGCTTCACTTGCATAGCCCTTTGTGTGTCCAAATGTCTTTAAAGTGCTAACTGACTTGGCTAACGTGATTCCATCGATTGAGCCTAAGCCGTAGTCAAACTTGGTACAAGAAATGTCAACACCGTGGTCTTCCAGAATACGAGTAATCAAGATTGGATACGGTAGAAGGTCACGTTGCCTTGATCCCTCAATGACATGTACCATTTGCTGCCAAATTAGAAATGGAATGTTGATGTTGATTCCATTTGCACTTTCCGGGTGACCAAGGAAAAAGAGAAGTAGCAATCGATCCCATCGAATCCTTTTGGTCCCCATTGTAGGCAATAAGTTGTAGCAGACGATTAAGGACAAAATGTGATATTCTGGTTTTAGGTCCTTTGATTCAACATATGACCTATTTGTGTGTGTCCCTGACTTGCAAATTGAATCCACAACAGTGTCCCAATGGGTGTCATGCTGGAAATCACCATCTGTGTAGTAAAGACCAGAAGTATCAACAGCTAGCCCAAGGTTTGCCCCAATTACTGCTGGAGTAATGTCAAACTTGACGCCTCTAACTGTTGTTTCAATAATGAAAGCCCCTGTGTCATGGTCCTTTTGGAGTATGTTAGCTCTCATATAGAATTCCCTGATGATCTCAACACAAAAACCCATCTTTGGTTGGACTCTGCCAAGTGGCCGAATATGACTTTGTTCCAAAAGCCTCACAAAGTCTGGCACCTCACGACATAGCTCGTTGAAATTCACGTGACGCTCTCCAATGCATGTACGGTTTGCAAATCTGGCACGGCGTTTTGCACTTACATGCTGTTCACTTTCATCAACATTAGATCTCCGTTGAGAGCGGTCGCGTATTACCGGTCCACCGGTACTTCTACGCGGAGGAGAATCCGCACCCTTCTTTTTCCTTGGAGCCATAGGTGCTTTCCCCTTTCCTTGAACCGTTTCTTCTTCATATTCTGATGAATGTTCAGAATCTGAGCTTGTCGTCCCTTCATCTCGTGATCGTTTAGTCGCCTTTTTCTTTCCAGAACCGCGACCACGTCCACTTCCAGTGGCCATCAAAATCACTAGTGCAAGTAGCCATGAAAATGCCATTTCCTACAAAGAACACAATGCACTATGATTTGATCGTATAGGAAGGTTTAAACATGTCTAAGAAACATTCTAAACATGTCACAATTGATGATTCATCATTTAAAACCATTTACAATAAAAAGCCCTAATTCTCAATTTTTTTCTATGTTAAGAGCATATGTAAATGTTAGATTCAATCAAATAAGCATGAAAACCTGAATCTAAATGCATAGAGATGTACCAAATATGTTCTAAACATGAGTTAAGGGTAATTTATGCAAGAGATTTCATTAGAAGCAAGGATCTATTCAAAAATCTCTAAAAACAACATCAAAACCTAAGAACTAGGGTTTTGAAGTAAGAGAAAGCAAGATTCATGAAAAAACTTACAAATGAGAGCAACAAATCTCTTGATCTTGAAGAAAATACCCTTAGAGATGTTTTAGAGAGAGAGAGGGAGTGTTTTGAAGTGGGAGAGATTGAATAAAAAACTTGGATTCCGGTATATAATGCAATCCAGTTCGCGTACCGGTACCAATAAATCGCGTACCGGTACACAGTGCAAAATCCTGAAAATCTTCGTTCGGGTTTCGGATTGAAAAATTCCTCTGATCCGGATCCGCAAAGGTAGTTCCGGTACTAAACATGGAGTACCGGTACGTAAGTGAAAAACAGGGATTTTCATGATTCGGGATCCGGATTGGGTTTTCGATCCGGAATTTTGGTTCCGGTACTAAAATTCAAGTACGGGTACACCAGAGCCAAAAAGACAAGAATTTCTTGAAACAAATCCAAATTTTGAAATCTTTTCAAATACCGATTTGTATTCCATCAAGAAATCAATTTAAGTGCTTTAAACAACGAATTCACACAGATGCCATTCAATCCAATTAATTTCACAAAATTAAAAGGATTTACTCCTAAATCATGAAAAACAAAGATAAAACATTATAAACAGTTTTTCATGTTATATTCATCAAACACAAGTCATCAAAAATAATCTTGAGATCCAAACTCTATCAAGATGTAACGGATTTACAAAGATGACTTACGGAGATTTTCCAAATGACATCAATCTTGAATTCTACCCTTTCAAATTGAGATAAGCACTAAAATACCTAAGGGTGGCTCTTTGAGCATCTTTTTCAACTATCCCACCTTATACCAACCAGGAGATTGTTTAAAATAAGAACTTTAAATTTAAATCTCCGAATGCTTCAACTAAAGATTTTCTCATAAAATATTTTCCAAGCATCCAAAAACATGTGGTAGCTCTTTCCAACATGTGGTGGTAGTTTTCACACTCCTTTCGGATGTAACTCTTTCCACATCTTTTGCAACTCATTTATTTACCCTTGTAAGAAGGCAATCTCTTACGTGAAAGAATTAAATCCCAAATTTTAGTCTATCGGTTGTCTCACATTTATCACAATGAATTCACACAACCGAGATAGATTAAGCATCTAAAGATCACACATGATTTCTAAAATTTGATGCTTATAACTATCAAAAACTCCTATAATGAAGTATCTTCTAGATTATGATTATGGAGTAAAGTTGATAATCCATATAAAATTAATTTGGAGTGAATGAACGTGAAACCCTTTTTATTCAATGCACTTGTTCAATAAAAACCCATTTGTTCAAAAACAAAGTATAAAAACGAAAAGCATTGAAAAACATATAATGCAAAGATTAAGAAAAAAATATGAAGGGAAAAACAATCAAAGCATTACATACAGTCATAAGCTATTTAGAACTTAAGACAAGGAAAGATATCACCTTTCCGAATCCAAAATCGTCGGATCTTGGGTTGTCTTGATTCATTGTGCCCGGGGGTTGGTAGCTTTGACTGTTGGTCCACTTTAGGTCTTTGCCTTGCAATGATCCACTTGAATGATTGATGTTGTGGCTCGGACCTTTGGTGGGTTGAGTGAACTCCTTTGACTTGATGTGTCTTTTGATTCCGTTGAGTCCGCTCCGTAGATGAAGTTGCCGAAGGATTTTTCTCTCTTTTTCGGGCAATTCTTCACCAAATGTCCTTCAAGTCCACATAAGTAACAAGTTTTTCCCTTCAATTTCATTATGGAACTTGAAGCATGCACAATTTGGCTCTTTTTAAATCCCAAACCAACCTTGCTTGTTTGACCTAATCCGGACATACTTTCTAGTTTCTTGGAACCGGTCGAAAGCCTTTGTATGTCGGATTTGAGTTGATAAACTTGCTTGGTCAAAGCTTGGTTGGTGACATGAATCTCTTCAAACTGCTTTTCAAGAAAACCAATCTTGTCCATGTATGATTTTGCGTTCGTCTCCGATTGGTTTAACTTTTCTTGGAGGATTTTATTGTTATCCAATAAACGTCCTTGTTCCTCCTCGAGATCATGAAGTTTGATCTTTAGAGCTTGATTCTCGTCTTGAACCTCAAGTCGTTGCTTCCTCAACTTCTTGATATGCTTGGCCATCTTCTTCGATTCCGCAAGAAGTTGTTGGTATGCCTCAACGAGTTCTTCCTCGTCCGACTCCCCCTCACTTGATGACTCTCCGCCGGTTGTTGATGTTTCATGCAAAATCAAAGGAATAGAGTCAGTGACTAAAGATGATAAGCACAAATTAGAAGAGGGAATTTGAGAGGCATGAAAAGCAACAATTTTTTCTTTTTCCTCTTCACTTGAGGTCGATTCATCGAAATAGAATCGTCCCAAGTTTTTGCTTGCAAAGCCTTCTTTTTGTATGATTTCTTAGAAGGACAATCCGTTGAAATATGGCCGTAGCCTTTGCATCGATAACATCGGATTTCCCCTTCGAAATCATCTTTTTCTTTTTCTTTAGAAGGTTTTGCAACGCCTTTGAGTTTAGAGGATTTAGAACCCGATGATCCTTTAGATGGTTTCGTGGATGAAGATCCATCGGTTCGATTCTTCCAAAATTTCCGACGAAATTTCTTTGTGATCCGCGCCAATTGTTCTTCAAAATCGGCTAAAGAGATTTCATCGTCGGAACTTGATTCGTCATCTTCTTCCTTTGTTGATTTGAATGCAATACCTGTAAGCTTAGAAGAAGACTTGGAAGAAATTTGATTAGTAGGAAAAGTCATCTCATAAGTTTGTAAAGCACCTACTAATTCCTCTACACTCATCTCATCCGGATGACTAACGGTTTCAATGGCGGTAACCTTTGCCCTAAACCGTTCCGGAAGAGTCCGAAGTATCTTTCTTACAATTTTCGACTCCGGGATCTTTTCTCCTAAATTAGCACATGTATTAATTACATCTTGAAGTCTAGTGTAATAATCTGTAAACAATTCATGCTCTTCCATATGAATAGAGTCAAATTGACTTGTAAGCATCTGGAGCTTTTGAATTTTTACAAGATTAGTACCCTCATGTGTAATTTTGAGAATATCCCAAATTTCCTTCGCGGTTTCACACGCGGAAATTCTTGTAAACTCAGTCGAGGAAAGAGAATTATATAAAGCGTTCATACCTTTCCCATTGTAAGAAGATCTTTCGATTTCCTCTTTGGACCATCTAGAGCGAGGTTTTGGGGTAGTAGAATTTCCTACTTCCTCAACAGGATGCACCCAACCGTATTCAACGGTTTGCCAAACCGCTCATCAATAGAGATGAGAAAAGCTCTCATCCGCACTTTCCAATATGCATAATTGGTCCCATCAAAAAGAGGAGGTCTAAAAATATTACCACTTTCACCCGACATGATAGATAAACCTAAAACCCGCTCTGATACCAATTGTTGGTTTTTAAGGATCCACAAGGATCTAAATAGGTACTATCAAACACCTAGAGGGGGGTGAATAGGTGTAATATTTAAAAATAAATCTCAGTGCAAAATAAAAACCAATGCGGAAAATAAAAACAGCACACCGAGATTTACGTGGAAACTCCAATCCAGGAGAAAAACCACGGGACCAACACGCAATAACAATCCACTAAGAATTGAAGAATAACAAGGTGATTACCGACTCCACGGACTCGACCCCTCCTTCAACTTCTTCGGATCTTGCGCTCCACCGATTGCACGTCCACTGCACACGTTCGAATCCACGAACGCCACTCGAATCCACGAGCACACGTTTCGAATCCACGAAACGCCTTCAACACACCGAATCCACGGTGCTACGTCGAATCCACGACGCAAACTCAGCCGATAAAGAAATATAGGCTTCGATGGTGATCCTTTGCTTAGATTATCATTGAGGAACCATAGAAAGAATTTCTAAGCAAAGTTTAGATCAATTCGACAAAAGAGAGATCTTGGAAGAACCGTCGAATTGACCTAAAAGAGGCTAAAAAGAAGAACGATAAAAACCTAGCCTCTAGGGTTGCTCTCGAGTGTTTTCGGTATTGGTCATTGTCGTCGAGAAACCCTAAGTATTTATTTATAGCCCTTGGAAACGAATTAGAGTCGGTTTAGGAAACTTTTTCCGAGGCAACATTGTGTACCGGTACCAAATATTGTGTTCCGGTACTCAATGGTGCAAAACACAGATTGTGTTCCGGTACGCGAGTCTATGTTCCGGTACGCAATACAAATTTCAGAAAATTCTGTGTCGGGTTTGAGGAACTTCAAGTGTGGTTCCGGTACTCAAAGTAAAAACTGATTTTTCCAAGATAAACTTTATCCAAAACAAACCAAGTACCGGAATCCAAACTTAAATAAAGTTGTAAGTTAAAACCAAGTTCCTAAAACCAAGACTAAACCGGTTTTCATTAATTTCCTGTTTCCAATGATTATAAACGAACTTTAATCACCATGAACAATATTTAATCATACCTGAAAGTTGACTTGGGCTCATGTTGAATCTTCAATGAGTCTTCGAAGGCTGATTTGACAATTTGATCCCTTTAAGACTCCGACTCAACTCACTGACTTGACTCACGAAATATGCCAACACCAAAATGCCGTAACATAATACTATAAACTGCACGTAAAACGGTGCGCGATAAAATTATCTGCACGCAAAACGGTGCACGCTTAACTGTTAGGTTGCACGCAAAACGGTGCATATTTTTCTATCCCTACACGAAAAATGATGTATAATATTATAAACTGCACGCAAAATTGTGCGCGATAAAATTATCTGCACACAAAACGGTGCACGCTTAACTATAAAGTTGCATGCAAAACGGTGCATATTTTCTATCCCTGCACAAAAAACGATGTATAATATTATAAACTGCACACAAAACTGTGCGCGATAAAATTATCTGCACGCAAAACGGTGCACGCTTAACTGTAAAGTTGCACGCAAAACGGTGCATATTTTTCTATCCCTGCAGGAAAACGATGTATAATATTATAAACTGCACGCAAAACGATGCGCGATAACGCAGTCGGCACGCAAAACGATGCACGTACCTCAAATCTGCACGCAAAATGGTGCACGCTCTACTGTAGGATTGCACGCAAAACGATGCACGTTTTTCTAACCCTGCACGAAAAACGATGTATATTGTTAGACTTCGCATGTAAAACGGTGCGCGATAATATAAGTTGCACGCGAAACGGAGCACATACCTCGATTTGGCACGCAAAACGGTGCACTTTTCTTTTTCAACGTTGCACGCAAAACGGTGCACGTTTTTCGAGTTTGCGCCCAAAACTGTGCATTTTTGCCGAATCCGCACGCAAAACGGTACATTTTTTTTCAAGGCTTGCACGCAAAACGAGATGCGCCAAAACGCCCCCGACAGTCCGCGCAGCAAAACGGCACAATATACACGATCCCTAACACGCATAAGGGCACAAGGTCAAATCCAAAATCCAAAAGGATGTTTCAAAACTGTGCCAAAAATAACATAAAAATAACACGCGGGACTCACCTCGATAGTGGAACACCTTGCACGTTCCACGGGATCCACGGCGCGTCGCAGCACCCCACGAAACCTGCTGCCTCTCTCTCTCTCTCTTGATGCTCGGGTGGAGAAGAAAAGGGAGGAGGAGATGGTGGTGCGCGGGAGGAGGAAGAAAATAAAAAGAAGAGAAGAAGAAGGGGGGTTTCATTGGACCCGGTCCACGAAGCCCCCCAATGGGGAAGCGCCACGTGGCGGTCCACCCCCTTGCGGTCCACCACCTTGCGGAACGCGCGCGCGAGAA
Source organism: Tillandsia fasciculata (assembly GCA_029168755.2). Taxonomy (NCBI): domain Eukaryota; kingdom Viridiplantae; phylum Streptophyta; class Magnoliopsida; order Poales; family Bromeliaceae; genus Tillandsia; species Tillandsia fasciculata. The sequence continues at coordinate 12,340,146 of CM054943.1, read as the reverse complement.
GAAAATCAAATTTCAAATTGGATTTTCTTTCCCCAGGCGCGCCCTGCGCCACGCGGGCCTGCTGCGACCCGCAGCAGCCAGTGGGGCGCTGCCACGTGGCGTCCCACCGGCCGCGCCCGCTCATGTTTTATCCGTTTTCGCCTCGTTTTCTGTCCGTTTCTCGCCCGTTTCCGTCCAAATTTGGCAGGCAGATTCCTCTCAACTTAATCTATCATAGAAAATTTTAAATTTTCAATTTGGGTCATTTCTGGGTCACCAAAAATCTCGCCGTATCAGAATCGCTGGCGGACCCCGTTCTCGCAATCCGGGTATCCGATCCACGCAAAATTTTTACTGTGATCTTAAAACATAATTACACAGCTCCCTTAATTTTCTCAGAATTTTTCGACACTGTTGGCGGAGCCCGTTCTCACTATCCGGCCTCCGATCAACGCGAAACTTTTTCTGTGGTCTTAAAACATATTTACGGGGCTCCCATAATTTTCTCAGAATTTTTCGACACTGTGAATTTTTCACTAAAAATCTTGGCCACCATTTCTCTAATAAAATTCCAGATCTCCATATTTTATCCCGATTTGGGCCCAACTCGTTCCCAAATGTTCTTTACTTCCCTAACTTTCATAAAAATAGTATTTCGCACTATTTTTATCTACATTTATTTATGTGCCGACAAATCGGTACATTACACTTTTCCTCTAAATATCTCGGCACATGCACATTTATCATCTGTCTTTGGCAACCAACAGTTGCACTTTTCATCTGTATTCCTCTAAACATGCAATCTTAATCATAATTACCTAACGCCTCTAACAGGCTACTATCATGCTTCTAGATCAAAAGCAAAGGAGCAAGGGGAGAGGTCACCCAATTTCGACAGAATCCCCCACCTTGTAGTGTACCCAATTGCTTGTAGACACTTGCAATTGGTCTCCGCGTGACTCCACTTGTCTCCTCGAGCTTGCACACAAAACGATGCACTTTCCTTGAGTCCGCACGCAAAACGGTGCACGTCCACCAAACCTGCACGCAAAACGGTGCACGTCAGTAAAACCCACACGCAAAACGATGCGCACCACTTCAGTCGGCACGCAAAACGATGCGCGATAACACGATCGACACACAAAACGAAGCACGTACCTCAAATCTGCACGCAAAACGGTGCACGTTCGACTATAGGGTTGCATGCAAAACGGTGCACATTTTTCTAGCCCTGCACGAAAAACGATGCATACTATTAGAATCTGCACGTAAAATGATGCGCACTGGTCCAACCTGCACGCAAAACGGAGAACGTACCTCGTATTGGCACGCAAAACGGTGCACATTTTACTATAGGGTTGCACGCAAGACGGTGCACACATTTCTAATCCTGCACGAAAAACGATATATAATATTAGAAACTGCACGCAAAACGGTGCGCGACAAAACGATCTGCACGCAAAACGGTGCACGTTTAACTGTAAGGTTGCACGCAAAAATGGTGCACATTTTACTATAGGGTTGCACGCAAGACGGTGCACACATTTCTAATCCTGCACGAAAAACGATATATAATATTAGAAACTGCACGCAAAACGGTGCGCGACAAAACGATCTGCACGCAAAATGGTGCACGTTTAACTGTAAGGTTGCACGCAAAATGGTGCACACTTTTCTATCCCTACACGAAAAATGATGTATAATATTAGAGACTGCACGCAAAACGGTGCGCGACAAAACGATCTACACGCAAAACTGTGCACGTTTAACTGTAAGGTTGCACGCAAAACGGTGCATATTTTTCTATCCCTGCACGAAAAACGATGTATAATATTATAGACTGCACGCAAAACGGTGCACAACAACTCAATCTGCGCGTAAAACGGAGCACGTACCTCGGGTTGGCACGTAAAACGGTGCATTTTTTTTTTGACAACTTGCACGCAAAATGAGGCGCGCCAAAAATGCCCGTGACAGTTCGGGTAGCAAAACGGCACAGTAAAACTCGATCCCTAACACGCATAACGGCATGGGGTCAAATCTAATGTCCAAAAGGAAATTTTAAAACTATGCCAAAAATATCATAAAAATCAACACGTGGGACCTACCTCGACAGCGCCGCATCGCCCCATCCGGCGTTTTGGAGCGCTTCGCGCGCTTCTCGAGGTCGCCGACGTGCCACCGCACCCCACGAAATCCTCTCTTTCGCTTTCTCTCGTGCTCGGGTGGAGAAGGAAAGGGAGAAGAGGAAGAAGAATGGCGGTGCGGGGGAGGAGGAAGAAGAAGAAGGAAAGAAAAGAAGAAAAGAAGGGAGAGGGGTGGTTCGTGGACCGGGTCCACAGTCCCCCCCCCCCCCAATTGGGAAACCTTGGGTGGCGGTCCACCAGGCAAGGGGGCGCGCACCGGGTGCAGGCGGCGCCCCCCGCGCCACGTGGCGCGCGTCCTGCGCGCCACGTGGGCGCCGCACCCGCGCGCGGGACACGGTGCGCGCCACACGGGCGCGCGGCCCCGCGCGCCCCCCTCGGGCGCGCGCGCGCAAATGGGCGCCCGCCACGTGGCGGGGCCCCCGCTGACCCGCGCCAGGCTGCAGCATGCTTCAGCTGCATCGGAATTCGCGCCCGTCATCCCGGAAATCCGTTTTTGTCCCTTTTTTATCCATTTTTCGTCCGTTTCCGTCCAAATTTGATGAGCAGCTTCGTTTCAGCTTAATTTACCACAGAAAAATTTAAATTTTCTCTTTGGGCCATTTCTGGGCCACCAAAAGCCTCGCTGTATCCAGAATCGCTGGCGGACCCCGTTCTAACAATCCGGGTATCCGATCAACACGAAACTTTTACTGTGACCTTAAAACATAATTACGAAGCTCCCCAAATTTTCTCAGAATTTTTCGACACTGTTGGATTTTTTACTAAAAATCTGGGCCCCCTTTCTCAAATAATTTTTAGATCTCTCCATTTTAACCCGATTTGGGCCCAACTCGCGTCCACATATTCTTTACTTCCCTAACTTTCATAATAATAGTATTTCATATCATCTTTATTCATATTTATTTATGTGCCGAAAATCCGGTACTTTACATCCTCGGCCCTCACCCTCTGCTGGTGGTAACCGGATTGCAGATCAATCTTCGAGAACACAGACGCTCCCTGCAACTGATCAAACAAATCATCTATCCGGGGGAGGGGATACTTGTTCCGGATGGTCACTTTGTTCAATTCCCTATAATCCACACACAATCGAAGTGACCCATCCTTCTTCTTCACAAACAATACAGGCGCTCCCCACGGAGATACACTGGGTCTGATAAAGCCCCTGTCCAAAAGATCCTGAAGCTGGGCTTTCAACTCCCTCAACTCGGCTGGCGCCATCCTATAGGGTGCCTTTGAGATTGGTGCAGTCCCAGGGACCACATCAATCACAAACTCAATCTCCCTCTTCGGCGGCATCGTCGTCAACTCTGGGGGAAACACATCTGGGAACTCTCGGACAATAGGGATATCCTCGAGTCCCAGTGCCGCCGTAGGCACCTCCACAACAGTGGCCAGAAAGGCAGTGCAACCTCTGCTCAACATCCTCCTAGCTCTCGCCGAGGAAATGGTCGCTGCAAACAGCGTGCTCTGGCAGCCTCTGAAGATGAACTCCTCCTGTCCTGGCTCGCGAAGAGTCACCGTCCTCTCTCTGCAGTCGATAGTGGCGGAATACCGTGACAGCCAATCCATCCCTAGCACCAAGTCAAAATCCTGGAGCTGCTGCAAGACAAGCAAGTCTGCAGGCAAAATCCAAGGCCCCAACTGCACCGGGCATGCCACACAACGCTCCTCGACATGCAAAATGTGATCAGGAATCCGCACCTCTAATGCATGTGACAAGGACTCTATCTCTAAACCATGAAGAGATGCAAATGCTCGACTAATGAAAGAATGAGATGCTCCAGTGTCGAATAAAGTGCGAGTCCTAATACCAAAGAGTAGGATAATACCTGCCACCACCTGATCTGCCGCTGAAGAATCTGCTAACTGGGCGGCATACCCGCCCGCTCGGTGCTGGAGGTCGGGAATCTGTAGGATAGGAGGTGGACGGCCTGCTCGCTGGAGCATAAGGCCGCTGAGCTGGTGGCCGCTGCTGCTGAGGGGGATATGGAGCCGATGCCGAAGAAGGTGTCGAGGAAGTAGTAAGGGGGCAGGTAGCTCGCACATGCCCCGGATGTCCACAACGGAAGCATCGACCCCATCTCTGATCGCAAGTGACGGCGGCATGCTGACCCCCACAGAAGATACATCAGTCAGAAGATCGGGGCTGTCTCGGCTGCTGCTGCTGCTGCCTCGAGGACTGCTGCTGAGATCTCTGCTACCTCGGCTGCGATCTCTGCTGCTGATGCTGCTGCTGATGCTGCGGCGGTCTCTGAGGTCCACCAGGCCCTCTCCTCTCCGAACGCCCACGGCCGTAAGACTGGGACTGCGGCGGTCGTGGCGGTCTCCATGAGCTGGCCTGTCCCCCGTCCTCAGGGGCTGGTCGCTTCCTGTCGGAACTCTGCGCGACCACGTCCCTCCGTCTGGCTACCACCTGGTTCCCTCTCTCCACCCACTGTGCATGCTCTGCGGCCGCCTCAAGGGTCTGAAATCTCTGGGCATGCACTAGTGTGTAAATCTCAGGACGGAGGCCTGTCTCGAACAACTCCACCTGGTGCGGACCGTCACGAGCGACGAAAGGCACACAGTTAAGCAGCTCTATAAACTCCTGAAGTAAGTCTGAACAAACCGATCACCCTGCTGAAGGTTCTTCAAGTCGTCCTCCAACTTCCTCTTCACACTGGTCGAGAAGTAGGTGTCCAGAACCATGCGCCGAAACTCCTCCCAAGGCAGCTGTCGGGTGATCCGGAACTCCAGTGGCTCTACCCGCTGCCACCAAGAATCTGCATCTCCGTCCAAACAGTGCACTGCCATGTGCACTCGATACCTCGGATCGATGAAAAAGTCCCGAAAAAGCTTCTCCATCGCTGAAAGCCATCTCCCAACTGTTGAGTTATTTAGGATCCACCAGGATCTAAATAGGTACTATCAAACACCTAGAGGGGGGTGAATAGGTGTAATATTATAAAAACCAATCTCAGTGCAAAAATAAAAATAATGCGGAAATAAAAATCAACACACCGAGATTTACGTGGAAACTCCAATCCAGGAGAAAAACCACGGGACCAACACGCAATAACAATCCACTAAGAAAAAGAAGAATAACAAGGTGATTACCGACTCCACGGACTCAAACCCCTCCTTCAAATTCTTCGGACCTTGCGCTCCACCGATTGCACGTCCACTGCACACGTCCGAATCCACGAACGCCACTCGAATCCACGAGCACACGTTTCGAATCCACGAAACGCCTTTAGCACATCGAATCCACGATGCCACGTCGAATCCACGACGCAAATAGCCGATAAAAATTATAGGCTTCGATGGTGATCCTTTGCTTAGATTATCATTGAGGAACCGTAGAAGAAATCTCTAAGCAAAGACTAGATCAATTCGACAAAAGATAGATCTTGGAAGAACCGTCGAATTGACCTAAAAGAGGCTATAAAGAAGAACGATAAAAACCTAGCCTCTAGGGTTGCTCACGAGTGTTTTCGGTATTGGTCACACGTTCTTGAGAAACCCTAAGTGTCTATTTATAGTTTAGAAACCTTTGGAAAGAGATAAGAATCAAAAACTTACCTTATCTGGAAATTTTCAGGACGGCGATCCGGATCGGGATTACTGCGATCCGGATCGTCGTAACGAGATTGACGATTCCAGAAATCCAAGGGTTCGGGATCCGGATCGCAAGGCCCGATCCGGATCGTTCATGAATTTCAGCAACATCCAATGTTCGGGATCCGGATCAGAATAGGCTTGGATCCGGATTGGATTTGCACATGAACTAATACCCTTCGGGATCCGGATTGGATCATCTGATCCAGATCCTGAACATGTCCCATGTCCAGTTTTTGATTTTTATGCAATTAAAAATTCATCCAAGTGTTTCTACACTATAAGAAAGTATTCGGATCACCAAAATTATTTAGTTAAACATACCTGATCCTTTTGTATACTTTCTTCTTGAGATTGATGTAACTGATCCACAATTCTTCATCTTCAATCTTCAAGACTCAAGACACTGAGTGTCAACTTGAGCTCTTGTTGAATCTTCTCTAAGTCTTTGATTGCTGATTGACAATTTGATCACTTTAAGACTCCGACTCAACTCACTGACTTGACTCACGAAATATGCCAACACCAAAATGCCGTAACACCAACATCCCAAGGCTGTGCATCCCGCCCTGAAAATCTAGGCGGTCCCCGTTGAACAAACTTGGAGAGTTTGTCAGCAATGTCCTGCTCCTCCTCCGCAGTCAAAGGCTGAATGGCTCCTGGAGCCCCGCTACTAGAAGATGGCGCCGAAGGCACAGAAGGTGCAACAGGAGGCACAGGGGCCTCAGGAACAGCCGGGGGTGGTGCCTCTCTCTGAGCAAGGAACTGGTCCATTCTCTGCTCTTGGCGGCGCTGACCCTCCGCCAACTGGGCCACCAAGGCCCTCAACTCGCTGAGATCAGAGGGTCTGGACTGCTCTGGCTCGTCAGGGGATGAAGGGGCACCCCGAGTAGGAATCCGACGTCGAGGAGGCATCCTGCCACAAGAAACCAAACATTAGCAACAAAACCCCACACGACCCAATCTAGCGAAAGTCAAAAGACATCCTCCTATTTCTGTAACCTTATGTTGTCTGCAGCCAACATAATGGTTCAACAGAAATAGACTATGTCGATCTCTCTTCACTCACAGGAAGAGTTAACTATAAAAATCACAGACTTTCGCAAAATGTCACGCCGCTCACGCCCTATCATCCTAGGGTCTGTCCAAAAGCCTAGGGTTTCCTAAGTCCCAACTGACCTATCCCTAAGCTCTGATGCCAACTTAATCTGTCACGCCCCGGGTGTAAACCAGAACCCGGGCCCGTCTACAGATCCGCCGTGCATGCGGTATTTCCCGCATACACGAAGCGTCGGTAACCTGCTCAGATATAAGAGATAATAATAAAAGAGCATAATAATCAGAGCTAAACTAAAACTACTGTATCTCAGACAGAAGCTGGAAGTAAAAAGTACAACTTTAAAATAAATACAACATCTCCCAGCTCACCACAAATATACAAAAAGCTGGCAAAAGCCAGACCCAAAAGAAAAAGTAAAAAGCTGTCTGAGAAAACCGGGTACACCAAAAACTCCAGCTACATCCCTCAGGTGGCTCGCTATCTAGTCCGCAATCCTCTTACCTCGATCAGCTGCTGACGGCCCAGCAACTCCCGCGGAGGACTCTGCAAAACAAAGGGGAAGAAAGAAACAAGAAAAGACAATGGGGGTAAGTACTACTATAAACAGTAGCCTCCCCTAGTGGGTAAAGCCTCGGCTCAGACATGCCCACCAGGTGAATCAGAGGCAACAGGGGAAAGGAAAAAGGAAGGGGGTGAAACCAAGTGTGACAACTGATAAAATACTACCCCTAATATGCCTCTACATGATAACCAACAAAGATGGGAAAAGTATGCATCAGTATCAAGAAGCCTGTCAAAACGACCCAATCTGACCGCTAGTGGACACTGGCACTGCCTGCTCTGCCGCGACGGGTATGCCAGCCTACGCATAACACCGAAGCAAAGAAGTCCCCAGGACTCAGAATCTGTCTGCCGCGCACTCCGGAGTGGCACTCATGGGGAGCGACCCACACGAGGAAAGTAAGTAACCACAAGTAACCTGATATAGCAGGACTGGATCATGACTCAATCAAGTGGGAAAAATCCTCCACTAAAGAAAGCCCGATCCCCATCACCCAATCTGATGCAATAGTATAACCCGGTCAACCACCCAAGATCCGTGGTCGCCGCAACACCCTGTCAAAAGCCCAACCTGTCCAAAATCTCTAGCACCTGACTACACTATCCAACCCCCGCTCGAACCCGAGCCACTATGTCTCAAGTCTAAAATAATAGGAGAAAGAAGGAAAATGAAAGCAGGGTTTCTCCTAAGTCAAGTCCCACATGATAGTGTAGCAATAAAAAGATGACTTAGATAAGTGACCAGTTTAAACATGCATTTGTCCCAATATTTTAGTCTAATTTGCGAGAGTAATCAATTTAGAGCAACAAGAGCTAAGGTGACAATCTCATAGGAATGATCATCAGTTTTACAGTCCTCAATCACTATTCTGCCCCTAAACATGCAGTCCAGAATAATTAAGCGATTAAATAAAGTAATCATGCTATCAACAATTTTATCATGGATCAATCAACCAATAATTAGTTTCCTAGAGCATGCAAGGCTACTAACAATAAGTTGAGCATCAAAAACAAGGGAACGCTCTGATGTTCCTAGTGGGCATACCAAAGGAGAGGAGTACAACAACCACCCACCTGAAGTGCTAACTGTCCAAATCCCAATTGCTGAAAATACCAGATAAATCAAATCCCTTGCTCCAATAAGTTCAGCACACCCGTAACACTCCTGGCACAATACAAAGTCCACTATTACACATACATTCCAAAATCTGCTCTTACACACACATACAACAACAGTCCCAAAGATGCTTAATTTTCACCTGCTAAAAATTCCCAGAAAATTCCCAGAAAAATATCACGGCGATCCTCGCGTCGATACCTTCGAAACGGCTACTTGCACGCCTAAATCTGAGTTCGGTAAGTCAAGATATAAATTCGGCAAGGTGGTATACTCAAACAAATCTGTGTTAAAATACTGTAGCACTGTACACAGAGAAACAGGAATTTTCACCTCGAAATAAATTTCTGAAAAATCCAAAAAAAATACGAGCGCGTTCTTTACGATCTGTAGATGAAAAAGTTGTATAAGCACGTTTCCGTCTGACGCTCGTGCGCGAAGATATGGCCGAAACACTCTGCTGCTGTCTTAGAAATCCACACAGAAAATGGGTCACTGTTTTGCCTCGGGATCCATGCCAAAAACTCGAAACTGGAAAGCGCGATCAATATGAAAGATGAAGCACTACCTCTTAGGAGTCTGTTGGCGCAAGAATCACAAAAAAAAAAGGTCGGGGTAGCCCAGGAGGAATTTTACACCGAACAGCGACGAAGAGGAACTCCAGAAATGCAACGTCGCGCCGCGCCGTAAAATCCAGAACCTCGGGATGCGTGCACCCAAAAAACTCAAAACATTGCAGGATGATTAAGAACTTAGAGAGGAACAAATCATCTAAAGGGAGCTCGGGGAGATCATGCGTGGGCTGAGAGAAAAAGAGCAGAAAAGAGGGCTCGGGCTGCCTATTTATAGGCTGAAGAAAACAATTGGGAAAAATTCCCATTTTGTCCTAACTTCCGGGCGCCCGAAAATTTTCGGGCGCACACAGTGCGGCCCAGCCCACGACTTTCGGGCGCGCACAGTGCGGCCCAGCCCAATCCGCGCCGTCGGACGGGATCCCGACTTTGTCCGACCCGCCTCGGGGCCCGCCACGTGTCGCCCGAACAGGCGGCAGCCGTGCAAGCGCCTGCGGAGTGCGCCACGTGTCCTACCCGCAGTCAACGCGGTAGGTGGCGCCTGCGAATCAGCGGGCGCCACGTGGCGCTGCCCACGTCGCCTGTACCTGCCCGCGGTACGGCCACCTGCCCCGTTCCTGCTCCCGCGCGCTGCGTGAACCGCGCGCCCGTGGACCCGCCAATCCGAGGTTGCCACGTGGCGCGCCCCCGGTCCACGACTCCCCGCGCGCTCCCGTGGACCGAGCGCACGTGGGCCGTCCAATCTCGCGCTGCCACGTGTCCACCCGCCGGTCCACGCCCCCAGCGGTGCACCCCGGTCACGCTCCAACCGTTCCGTGGACCCAGCCGCTTGCGCCGACCAATCAGGTGGCGCCACATGGCACCCCCGCCGGTCCACGGCTCCCCCATGCACCAGAATTTCAGTAAAACTTCCGGGAGTCCATTTTTGGGCATCCGGACTCAGAATTTAGCAAACAAAAAGCCGTTTCCAAGCGTTTTTCCGCGCTGAATCCAAATCCATCCTCCGTTTGGCCTAAATCCTTTTCTAAAATTCGGCAAAAGCAGCCGAAGGCCAACACAGCTAGCCAAAGCTCACAGGGTCCATCTGTGGCATCCCTTTGATGCACTATGGGCCAAATACACCATCAACAGGTGTTTGCATAGTGGATTCAAGGGAAAAAGCTGCATGGGGTTCCGGGGTCCTACATTCACTCTCAGAACGGAATGACTCAAGATCCCCAAACATCTCACAACGGTCGAAGTACTCTCAACGACCCCGCTAACAAGCTCTCACGAATCTCGAGACACTAGCAAACACAACCAACTCGTGGCACTAAACTCACTTGCTGGAGATACTCCACAGTCGGGACCACCGTCGACCCAAACGGCTCCCAAAACGAAACACCCAACTCGCCACGCTAAACACACTGGCTGGAGGTACTCCACAGCCGGGATCGACCCACAACTCAGGGCTAGCAAAACTGGTCGGACGACACTCAACGACCCGGGACCACCGTCAACCCAAACGGTTTCCGACAACACTGACTGGAAGATCCTCAACGGTCCAGGATCACCCAACGGCTCCCAACAACACCAACACTGATCTAAACTCAGCTATCAGACTCCACTCAGCCCCCAGGCACAAGTGCAACAATATCCCACAATAACCTGACCACTCGGCCCACTACCCGGGCGAGGAAACACTATGTCCAGGAAATATGCAAGGTGTGGGATGTCTAAAGCATAAAAGAACCTAGCCCGAGTGAAGGTTCTCTACTAGTCTGGTTTCAACATGCATCATATGACAGGGTGCTAGGACAAGTTCCAACAATAGCATGTAAATAAACTGAATCCTAACATAGGGAACATTAACAGACATGATCACAAAATACATCAAAATAACCCTCATCTCCCTCAACATGCTTTCAACTAGCATAAGGTGAATACAACCATTTCAATATATATATATAGGATCTCGAAGGTACCCAACATGTACAATAATCATATAAGCCTCAATCCACATGAACTAGATCATTTCTTATGCTTACATCTCAATCCTATAGGTTTTACATTAAATTATGCATGCTATCAATCACGTAGTGTAATGCTTCCCTTAGGTAAGCTTCTATTAATCATCATCATGACATCCACTATCGCAATTCTTATAAAACATAATATGGATACTACTCATGCGATTCTCAAATAATTACCGATACTATGCTTACCTCTCCATCACATACATAGATACACTAACATGCAAATATTCTATCAGATAGAATTAGAGAACCGTCCACCGGTTCTGGAGACGAAGCAACCCACCTTAAATGCTTTTCGCAGGCAAAGCCGAAGTTGGTGAAGTGCGTAGCCACTCGCTATCAAAATCCGCCGAAACCGCACCCTCGGTACACGGTCGCACAAGCCTCTGCTACAACCAACATTACAGCCAACAACACAATCAATAACCCAAACAGCATTTGCTGTTTTGCAAGCCAGCACAGAAAAGGGGATTTTTTACCTGCGTGCGGTCCTCTGAAAAATGCAGAAAAATCACGGCTGGGATCCTCACGACGAGTAGATGCTAATCGAGTATTTATACGTCTAGTTCCGACACCTGTAGGCCAAGATACAAATATAACATCACAGTAAGCCAAACTATCCACAACTCGCAAATCTGAGGAAATCAGTCACGAAGGAGCTTAAATATCACCTTTGAAGAGTCCTCCGAAAATTCTGATAAAAATACGGTCGCGTTCCTCTCGAAGCGTAGATGTTGATCGAGTCCTCACACGCCCCGATCCGATGCCCGTAGGCCGAGAAATCCCAACAATACTCTACCGCTATCCGAAACATCGCAGTAGTACAAGGGGTCAAAAGGTACCTCGAGAACACCACCAAAAACTCAAAATAGAGCGAAGTGATCAACACGGAAATCAAAGGCGTACGTCTCATGAACGTGTTGCCACAAATATTGGCTCAAAACTCCATCGGGGTAGCTTAGGGGACCTCACGCACTGAAATGCAACGGTAGAAGCCACAATCGAAGGAGTGTCGAAGTGCACGGCGTCGCAGAAAACGCTGATGCTGCGACCTCCAAAAATTCTGGGAATTCATCAAGAAGTAGAGGACAAGGTAAGGAACAACCTTTCTTAAGGTCTCAACCCAAGCGGAGCTCGGGAAAAGGCCAAAAGAATAGCAAAAGGGGCTATTTATAGCCCAAAGTCCACACACAAGAGGATCCGGATTCGGGCGGCCGAATCCGGCCCCGGCCCGCTACTGTTCGCACCCGGAATCCCCTGGGCGTGCCACGTGGCCTTCTCCGCGCCCTGTGCACCCAGCGCACGTGCTCTCGTGAATCACAGCGCGATGCGTGGCAGCGGGGTTCATGGCGGGGCGCATGGGCCGCGGTCCACGCCGGGACTGCCGGGTCGCTGCGCCCGCCAATGGGCGCGCGCCACGCGTCCTGGCGCGGTCCACCGTGCGCCGCGCCTGGCATGATTGGTGCCTCGACTCCCGCACCACCGCCTAGCCAATGGGAGCTCGCCACGTGGCAGCCTCCGCGTTGGCTACGCCCGGTGCAGGCCCAAGCCCCGTGGACCCGCCAAGCCACGCCGCTGCCCGCGCCTGCCCGCGGCGGCGCCGCTACGCTCCGCCGTTTGCCCGTGGCCGCCGGCGCTGCCCCCGGCCGCCGGAACAGTACACCCACCCAGCCTCGAAATTCATGTTTTGGCATCGGAGCTCCGAAAAATACAAGTAAATAGTCCATTTCCATCGTTTTCACGCGCTGAATCCAAATCCAATGTCCGTTTTGCCCAATTCCACTTCTAAAATTTGTCGAAGGCATCCAGCTAAGTAATCTTAATCCAAATTTCATGCTGGGTCTAATCCTGAGGTCCGATATACGCACAAACACCTCCGACACACAACACGGGCCTCCATAAGCTGCTGATCCAATAGTAATCCTATCGTGGGGATCCGGGTCCTCATAGCAGGGGCCTCGGCAACAGTCGGGGGTGGCACTTCTCTCTGCGCCAGTAATTGATCTATCTGCTCCTCCTGTCAGCAAGTACTCTCAGCCAACTGAGCCACCAAGACCCTCAACTCTCTCATCGCTGCAGATCCGGACTGCTCCGGCTCCTCGGGGCGTGTAGGGGTACCCCGGGTGGGAATACGACGTCGGGGAGGCATCCTGTCACAAGAAAACCACGCATCATAAACACAAACACACTCGACCCATTCTAGCGAAAGTCAAAGACATCCCCCTACTTTCGTAACTTTATGTTGTCTGCAGCCAACATAATTGTCCAATAGAAAATAGGGTATGTCGATCCCTCTTCAAACACTGGAAGAGTTAATATACAAATCACCGACTTTCACAAAGTATCACGCCTCTCACGCCCTATCTTCCTAGGGTCTGCCAAAAGCTTAGGGTTTCCTAAGTCCCAACCGACCTATCCCTAAGCTCTGATACCAACCTAATCTGTCACGCCCCGAGGGTAAACCAAAATCCGGGCCCGTCTACAGATCCGCCGTGCACACAAAATTTTTCGCGTACACGAAACGCCAAAAACTTGCTCAGATATAAGATGAATAATAAAAGAGCGCAAGTATAGAGTTGAAACTAAAAACTATATCATCTCAGACTGAAACTAAAACTGAAAGTGAAATACAGCTATAATAAATACAATAATATTTCTAAGCTCACTAGAATAATACAACCAGTTGGCTAAAGCCAGACCCAAAAGAAAATAAGTACATAAGTCTGAGTAAAAAGGGTACACCAAAAGTCTAGTTAAACTCTCGCTGTGAGGACCCGAATTTCTGCAAGAGAATTACTGTTAGATCAACAGAGCTTCTGCAGTGTGTTTAGCAGCTTTCGGAGGTCTTTGCTTTGTGTTAGAGTTGTTTGTGAGTAAATCCAACCTCAGAAATGGACCCATCGCGAAATTTGGATTAAATTTACCTGTCCGGATGCCTTTGACAAATTTTAGAAGCGGAATTTGGCAAAACGGACTTCAAATTTAGACTCAGCATGCGAAAACGATGAAAATAGGCTATTTACTTGTATTTTTCGAAGCTCGGATGCGAAAATACGGATTTCGAGGCAAAAGTTACTGTTCCGACGGCCGGGGCAGCGCCGGCGGCGCAGGCAGGCGGCGGAGCACAGCAGCGCAGGCACGGGCGCGGCCGCCGACAGGCGCGGGCAGGCACAGGCGCAGACATGGGCGCGGGCAGGCATGGTGTTCAGAGTTGGGTGTGCCACATGGCGGCTCCCCATTGGACGTGCTTGGGACACATGGCGGCTTCGAATTTGGCGGGTGCATCGGGTTCGTGCACCGGGCGCAGCGAGTGTAGGCATTGACACGTGGCGCTCAGGGATTGGACGGTCAACGCACGCGCGACAGGGGCGCGGGCGCGGCGCTCGATGGACCGGCCAGGCAACGTGTCGCCCGCTCATTGGCGGGCACAGTAACCCGGCGGATCCGGCGTGAACCGCAGCCCACGGTTCCCGCCGTGGACCGCCACGCGGCGCGCCGTGATAGGTGGGCGCGCGTGCGCTGGGCGCGCGGGGCGCAAAGTGGGGTGACGTGGTGTGCCGAAGTCGATTCGGGCGCGCAAAGTGTGGGCCTTTGTGCCGGATTCGGGCGCTCGAATCCGGAAGCCCATGTGGGCTGGGCTGGCCTATTTAAACCCCTCATCTCTCTCTCTTTTTCTGCTTTTTTCGAGTTTTAGAGAGGGATTGAGAGGGAGAGACCTTTTAGGAAACTTGTTCCTTGTGATGTTTTTGATCTTGTGGTGGATCCCCTGGATTTTTAGAGGCTCGGCAGCGGCGATCTTGGTTTTACAGTACGCCTCGACGTTTCAATTTTTCGTCCCGTTTCCATCGCAGTTCAGTCGGAAATTTCCTGTGCGCAAACCAGGAGGAATTTTTGGGAGATTTCTTCTGCAGTGTGTTTCTAAGAGGTAAGCCTTCAATTTTCGTGTTGATCACTTTGCCTTATTTTGGATTTTTGGCATGGTTCCCGAGGTATCTTTTGACCCCTTGTACCGCTGTGAGGATTTGGACAACGGAGGAGTATTGTTGTGATTTCTCGGTCTACGGGCATCGGAATGAGGCGTATGAGGACTCGATTGACATCTACGCTTCGTGAGGAATGCACCCGTATTTTTATCAGAATTTTTGGAGGACTCTTTGAAGGTAATAATTAAGCTTCTTTAAGACTGAGTGTCTACAGGCTTGTGTTCGTGAAGGTTTTGACATACGGCGATGTTCTAATTATTTCTTGACCTACAGGTGTCGGATTTGGACGTGCAAGTACTCGTTTCGATCGGCTCGCCGCGAGGATCGCAACGGTTATTTTTCTGGAATTTTCTGAGGTCACCTCGCAGGTGAAAATTGGCCATCTTGTGGACTGTTGTGCGGACAGCGGTATTGTATTAATTGTAGGATTAATTTGTGCACCGTGTTGGTTGTTGTTGCAGTGTTCGCAGTGAGTCAGGATTTTCTTTGTGAGAGGGCGAGTTTGAAGTGGTGTTTCATGTACTTCGCGATCGAGGTAGGTGGTTGCTATATCCCTCTATTCTGACATTCCTACTAGGAATATTAGAGAGATCCTTTCATTGGACATATTGAATGATCACCTAATGGACATGCATGCTTAAATTAAAATAATTGTGAGCCTATCATATGGATATAATATTAGCACTTAACCTTGCATGTGGAATTTACTTTCATGTTGGGATAATATGAAATGTCTTGTGGGAGGGTACCACTTGAGAATCTTTTGGACATACATAGGTGGATGATTTATGTGAGGGTAATTTGTGGATATTAGACATGTGTGGTTGGATAATGATTTTAGCATGATGGTTATATCCATGCAGAGCAATTAATTGATACACATGTGGAACCACTATTTGTCACACTTTCTTTTATCTTTAATGAGGACATATGCATGGTTGTATGGTAATCTAGATAGGCTACTATTTGTTGCTACACTATTATATTGGAACTTGACTTAGGAGAAACCATGCTTGCTTCTTTCTCCTTATTCTTTAGTCAAGTGGTTCTTGTTGCTCGGGTTTGAGCAGGGTACGAGATAGTGTAGCCGGGACCTTGGGGTCGGGGACAGGTGGTATTTGATTATGGGTTGTGGGGTATTGCGGCTACCGCGGATAGTAGGCGGTTTACTGGATATAGATTATTTTACCCAATTTTGGATTGGGGGTTATTGCGGCAACCGCAGACAGTAGGCGGTTGACCGGATGTCGGATGTGGAAAATGATTGTGATTGTAGGTTATTTCGGTGACCGCGGATATTGGGCGGTTGACCGGGTGTCGGTTGTTGGGCTTGATTGTTGACAGTGGGTATCGCGGCGACCGCGGATATTAGGCGGTTGATCGGATGGTTACTTATGCAGCAGATTGGGGATCAGGTTTCCCTTTAGTAGATGGATTTTTCAACTTTGATCAGAGTCGTCATCTAGTCCTACTTTTATGATACTTGTGACAGTGATTGAGTTTGTTATCACACCGGCGCGGCTTTATATGCCCGGTGATGCTTTCCTCGTGTGGGTCGCTCCCCTCGAGTTCCCCTCCGGAGTGTCGGTGTGAGGATCCGAATTTCCTCAAGAGGATTACTGTTGGATCAGCAGAGCTTCTGCAGTGTGTTTGGCAGCTTCTGGGGGCCTGTATTGTGTGTTAGAGGTGTTTGTGCACAAATTGGACACAAGTGTTGGACTTCGGGCTTAAAATGGATCACGTGAGTGATCGGAGGACCCCTTCGAATGTTTAGAAGTTGTTTCGCGCAAAACGGATATCAAAATTAGACTCAGCGCGAAATTTGGACTAAGAACACCTTTCCGGACGCCTTCGGCAATTTTTAGAAGTGGAATTTGGAAAAACGGACGGCGGATTTGGATTCAGCGCGCGAAAACGGTAAAAATGGACTATTTACTTGTATTTTTCGGAGTCCGGATGCAAAAGCGCGCTTTTCGAGGCTTGGGTACTGTTTCGGCGGCCGGCGAGCAGCGGCGGCGGCGGCTGGCAGCAGCGGAGCACGGCGGGCAGCGGCGGAGCACGGCGGCGTAGCAGCGCGGGCGCGGGCAGGCGCGCGGTCCACGGGCCGGCGTGCACCAAAGGGTTGGACACGTGGCGTGTTTGGGTTGGTTGGTGCAGTGGTCTGGGACCACGGAGCAGGCAGGCTTGGTGTACGGTGGACCGGGGGTGGACACATGGCGGTTACTGGTTGGCCGGTCCACATGCGCGCGATCCACGGTGCAGGCGGGGCTGCCTCGGGCTGCGTGCCTGGCACAGTGGCAGGCTGCGCGCGCAGGCGCGACTGGCGCGCTGACAGGGTGCGCCACGTGTCGATCTCCGCGGGTGGCCACGCAGCGCAGTGGGAGTGGCGGACTCGGCTGTCTGCTGTTTTGTGGTGACGTGGCGTCACCAGGTTGTTTTGGACGCAGTCGGACGGGAAGGGTGCAGCCCGGTTTACAGCGTCCGGAAGATCCGGGCACCCGGAAGTGGGACCTATTGGTCATTTTGAGATTTGTTTTCCAGCTTATATAAATAGGCCCTGTTCAAGCCCGAATAGCTCTTTCCCTGTTCATCTTCTCACTGTGCAACCATCACGAGAATTTCTCCTCTCCCAGAGCTGGTTTCATCTGTGGATTCTCGAATTTTTTCGCGGCACGCATCCCAAGGTTTTCATTTTTACGGCGCGGCGCGACGCTCGTTCATTTGTGATCTCCTTCGTCACATTTCGGTGCGTGGACTCTCCCGAGCTACTCCGACAGTATTTTCCAGCGATTCTTGCGCCATCATCTTCACGACAGGCGGGGCTACGTTTCCCGTATTTATTGGTTCTTCCCATTCTGAGCTTTTCATGGGTGTTACGGATCATTTTGTGACCTCATTTTTTGGGGTGGAGTTTTGGACAGCACATCAGTATTTCGGCGATAACTTTGTGCTCAGGCATCGGATGGAGGCGTGCCTGCAGTCGTTTTGTATCTACGCGACGCAAGGAATATCACCGTGATTTTTTTGGAATTTTTGGAGGTAGGCCCGAAGGTGAAAATCCCACTTTTTCTGGGCGGAGTTGTACAGATTTTGTTCTTGGGAATTTCGGGATGGTTATCTTGTTGATTTTGTAACTCGGCCTACAGGTATCGGATTTGGGCGTGCGAGTACTCATTTCGATCGGCTCGACGCGAGGATCGCAGCGGTGATTTTTCGGGAATTTTTGGTCTCCATCTTGCAGGTAAAAACATAACATCTTTGGGACTGAAATCTGGGACAGCATGTATTTGGGTACTTGTGTGCTTATTTGTGTGTATGTTGGGGATATTTTGTACAGTGATCGCGGCGGATTATCTGTTTGGACGAGAGCACTACTTGGACTTGGATTTAGCGATCGAGGTGGGTGATTGTTGTTTACCTCTATTTTGACATGCTCACTAGGAATATTAGGGTGATCCCTTTATTGGACATCTTGATTAATCATGATCGGTGTTGGATTTATGCATGCCTGTGTGGGGATAGGGTTGCTATGATAGTGTTTAACCTTGCATGTGGAATTGAATATTTATGTTGGACTACATGATTTATCCTGTTAGTGGTACTACTTGTGGATTTTTATGACATGCATAGGTGGATTGGGACAATAACTAGTGGCTTAATTTATCTTCCTTGAGAACACTTGCATGCTTGTATGGACATCTAGATAGGCCATCTTTTATCGCTACACTTTCATGCTGAAACTTGACTTAGGAGAAACCTTGTTTGCTTCTGTTCTTCTTATTCTTTAGTCAGGTGGTTATTGTTGCTCGGGTTTGAGCAGGGGTTTGGGATAGTGTAGCCGGGGCCTGGATTGTGGATTATGGGTTTTGGCGGCGACCGCGGATATTGGGCGGTTGACCGGATGGTCGGTTATGGGACATCGGTGATAGGACATGATTATGGACTAGAGGGCTTTGTGGCAATCGCGGATTTTGGGCGGTTGACCGGATACATATTATTTTACCTGATTTTGGATTGGGGGATTATAGCGGCTACCGCGGATAGTAGGCGGTTGACCGAATGTCGGATGTGGGACATGATTGAGTTTGGGGTTATTCCGGTGACCGTGGATATTGGGCGGTCGACCGGAGGTCGGTTGTGAGGCCTGGTTGTGGATTTTGGGGTATTGCGGCGATTGCGGATCTTGGGCGATTGACCGGATGTTCATTATGCATTAGATTGGGGGTCAGTGTTTCTTTTAGTGGAGGGGTGTGTTCCACTGGGGCTTTATAGTGGTGATCCAGTCCTGCTTTTGATACTTATCACACCGGCGCGGTTATTGCCCGGTGATGCTTTCCTCGTGTGGGTCGCTCCCCTCGAGTTCCCCTCCGGAGGCCGGGGCCAGGCAGTTATGGACAGTTTTGCTATCACATCGGGGCGGCTTATTTGCCCGATGATGAGGACGACAGCATGAGTTTTGCTATCACATCGGCGCGGCTTACTTGCCCGATGATGAGGGCGGTACAGATTGGGTCCATTTGGGACGGTTGGTTACTGTTGCATACGGTTATTCCAGTCTACGACTGTATTTTAGAGGCATAGTAGTGGTAGTTTTCTTTCTTCAGCAGTCATCATTGCTTACCACACTTCTTTCCTTTTTGCCTCTGGTAGACCTAGTGGGTGTGTCAGAGTTTGAGGTTTTACCCACTAGGGGAGGCTACTGGTTTACTAGTAGTTCTCACCCTCATTCTTCTTTCCTCTTTTTCTTCTTCCTTGTTTTGCAGTGTCTTCTGCGGGTGCTGCTGGGTTTTCAGCGGCGGGTCGAGGAGAGAGGACGGCTGAGTAGATAGATTCCGAGGCAGGATGAGCGAGTTAGCTGGACTGTTGGTGTACCCATGTTTCCTCAGACGGTTGTACTTTTACTTTGGGACTGGCTTTTGCCAGCAGGTTGTATTTATTTTAGTGAGCTAGGAGAGGCAGATGTATCATTTTTACAGATGTATCGTATTTTATTTCCAGCTTCAGTCTGAGATGTATTAGTTTTAGTTCAGCTCTGTTGTTATTGCTCTTTTATTATTACCTCTTATTTCTGAGTAGGTTTTTGGCGCTTCGTGTACGCGGTAAATACCGTGTGCACGACGGATCTGTAGACGAGCCCGGGTTCTGGTTTACACCCGGGGCATGACAGTCGGGGTCAGGTAGTTATTGAGTTTTGCTATCACATCGGCGCGGCTTTACTTGCCCGATGATGAGGGCGGCAGCAGGAGTTTTGCTATCACATCAGCGCGGCTTTATTTGCCCGATGATGAGGGCGGCAGCAGGCAGTACCAGTTTTTACTGGTGGATAGATTGGGTTACCGGGACAGTTCGGTTACTGATGCATTTAGAGGCATAGTAGTGGTAGTTTCCTTTTTCAGCAGTTTTGTTGTTTACCACTCTTCTTCTCCCTTTTGCCTCTGGTAGACCTAGTGGGTGAGTCGGTGTTTGAGGCTTTACCCACTATGGGAGGCTACTGGTTTACTAGTAGTTCTCACCCCCATTTTCCTTTCCTCTTTGTCTTCTCCTTTGTTTTGCAGCGTCTTCTGCGGGTGCTGCTGGGTTTTCAGCGAAGGGTCGAGGTGAGAGGACGGCTGAGTAGATAGATCTCGAGGCAGGATGAGCGAGTTAGCTGGACTATTGGTGTAACCTTTTTTCTCAGACGGTTGTACTTTACTTTTGGGCCTGGCTTTAGCCAGCTGTTTGTATTTTTTTGGTGAGCTGGGAAAGACAGATGTATTATTTTTACAGATGTACTGTATTTTATTTCCAGCTTCTCTGAGATGTATTAGTTTTTAGTTCAGCTCTGTTTTATGCTCTTTTTATTATCTCTTGTATCTGAGCAGGTTACTAGCGCTTCGTGTACGCGGGAAATACCGTGTGCACGGCGGATCTGTAGACGGGCCCGGGTTCTAGTTTACACCCGGGGCATGACAGATTAGGTGGTATCAGAGCTTAGGGATAGGTCAGTTGGGACTTAGGAAATCCTAGGCTTTTGGCGGACCCTAGGATGTTAGGACATGAGTGACGCGACATTTTGCGAAAGTCGGTGATTTATTTATTTGACTCTTCCTGTGAGTGAAGAGGGATCGACATATCCTATTTCTGTGGGACAGTTATGTTGGCTGCAGGCAACATAAAGTTACAGAAATAGGGGGATGTCTTTAACTTTCGCTAGATTGGGTCGTGTGTTTAGGGTGTGCTTATTTGCGATTTTGTCGTGGCGAGCGGTGTCTCCCCAACACTGGGCCCTGACCCGGGTGCACCTTGGTGCAGCAGTTGGATCTGAGCTGGTTGTTTCTGGCCGGATACCCAAATTGGAGTCTGAGAGCTCCGGACCCGAAGGGTAGGAGTGTTTCAGGCAGATCAGAGGCGGTGTGGGCAGCAGCGCAGTGACACAGTTGTCAGAGCGGCGCAGTGACACAGTTGTCGGAGCAGCGCAGTGGCATAGTTGTCGGAGCAATGACACAGTTGTCGGAGCAGCGTAGTGGCACAATTGTCGGAGTATCGAGTAGCCCCCTCCGTGCCGACGTTTAGTGCTAGGGCACTGAGGCAGGGTGGACAGTTGACAGCGGGTAAGCTGTGGGATTGCATCGACTGAGTGAGCCAACTTTGGCGGATGAGTCACCCCGATTTGTGGGTTTAAGTAGGGAACCTTTGGCGGCAGGGTCGTGTTCGGTGGAGATGGAGAGAGTACTTGAAAGCCTCTTTGTGTCAAGAGTTAACGCAGTTGCTGAACTGCGCGCTCCATGTGTTGAGGGACGAGGCGCATAGGATATGAGTGTCTGAGAGTGGATTGCGCCAGGATATCTTTTAGCTTGTTGGGTCCCTCCATTACAAGATTTAGGACGCCTCATTGGAGTAGGCGCCGGGTGTCACGCCCCGGGGTCGAAACTGCGACCCGGGCTCGCTAACAGATCCGCCGCCCATACGGTGAACCCCGTATAGACGAAGCTGGAAGATAATTTCTACTGCTATTATGCCCCTATCTAGATGCTCAAAAAGCGGGACAGATGAAAATATAATGCATCTACTAACTCTCAAGTATAGTAACCCAATCTATACTGACTGCCACATAGGGCCCAGTCAAACCTGCGCCTCTCCTACTGCCGCGCATCCTCAACAGGACGGGTCTACCGTAGGGTGTCCGTGACTGCCAAAACTGGCTCAGCCAGAGGGACGGCGTCGACAAGTTGCGATAGCAAGTAACAGGCCCAACTCCGGAGTGGCACTCGAGGGGCGCGACCCCACCGAGCAAAGTATCCGCGCATCTCTGTCGAGCTCAAATGTGGCTCCTGCAGGCTATGATCCAAATCACGATCCCCAAGATCGTTTGTAACTGACATCACATCTCTCACTCAATGGCTAGAAATACTCACAGCCGGGACTACCGTCTACCCGACGACTCCCACAACAGAACACCAAACTCAGGAAGAACCGACACTATAAGGGTTCAAAAATCCCGATAGGTCGGTGCCTAGAACCCTATCAAACAAGAACAGACTCCAGGCTCCGCCTATCGAGGTTCCCGACCCCCTTACAGTTCGGGAACAAAACAACCTCTGTACAACAAGCGGAGGACACCAACCAGGGCCCGAAAGTCCCGGAAGACCAACACCTACAACCCTATCAAACAAGAACAGGTCCTAGGCTCGGCCCCCGTGGCTTTCGTCCCGAAAATAGGAACGGCCCCTAGAACCCAGATCACCCAAACTCTCTCGGGTGAGGAAGTTGTAATAAATAGATGACAGTTATTATTGAAAATTATTTTAATCTGAGAAACCCAAATTTAGTATATTTTAGTTCCTTTAAGAAAATTGGTTTAAATAAATTTGATTTTTCCAAACCCCGAAGGGCTATTGCCATCACCCAAATCAAACAAGAACAGGCTCCGGCAACCCCTCGAGATTTGGAAGAAAATATTAATTTACAGAAATCATGTGTGTCTAAAAAAAAACAGTCTGGGTCCTAGGTTTTGCTGACACTAGTAAACAACTGCCACAACCCAGTGGCGACAAATAAAACATCTCGGGACCGCCGTTTACCCAAACGGCTTCCGCCACAGATGAACGATCAACTACATCTACCAGACTCCACTCTGCTCCCAAGCACGAGTGTAAAATGCATCCCATACTAAAAGAAACCCGACCACTCGGCCCGCTACCCGGGCGAGTAAAACACTATGTCCAAGAAGAAATAATAATAAATGTGAACATCTAAAGTAGAATAAACCTAGCCCAAGTTGAAGTTTTCTAAAGTCTGGCTGAACATGAAACATATGACAGGGGTGCTAGGTCAAGTTCCAAGATAATATTAATTTAACAGATAATAGGAAACAAGAGAATTGCATGATCATCAAGTAACACTAAAATTATCAGCTATCACTTTCTAGCATACTACACAAGAGTGTTACTATTATGCATGGTTCTACTATAGCAGATTTAATGAACGTTCCATAAGTCTTGGAGACAAGGCCACCCACCTGAAGGTGCACAACTGTCCAGGGTCATACAGCTAAGAAAACCCAAAAACATATATACCAGCACAATCACCGAGCCAACAGTACCAAAGTAGTGTTCAAAGCATCCTGGTTACAAAATACATCCAAAAATCACACTTAATTCCACATTTTAAAAATCTGCGATGAACAGTCCTTTTTCTGCGAAATTTTCACCTATAAAACAGTCGCCAAAAATTCCAGTAAAAATATGACGGCGATCCTCGCGAAGTGTAGATGTCGATAGAGCCTTGAAACGTCGAATTCCGATGTCCGGATGTGGAGATAAAAATCCGATAAGGAACCGCTGTCCAAAACTCCAACAGAAAAATAGGGGTTCAAAAACTCCTCGGGATCCATGCCAAAAACCCCAAACGAGACCAAGCGATCAATACAGAAATCGAAGGCGTACCTCTCATGATTCCAACGTCGCAAAAATCGCCCAAAAATACAGTTGGGGTAGCTCTGTGGAATTCTAAGACCGAAAAGCGGCGATAACGGGCCTCCAACAGAAAATCGTCGCTCCGCGCTACGATGCCGAAAACGTCGACGCCGCGGCTTCCAAAAATTCCGGGACTCTGCCAAAAGATGCGCGACACGAAGATCTACAACTTTCCTAAAGGGCCCAAGGGTAGAAGAGCTCGGGAAAGGCCTTAAACTCGAGGTGGAAGATGGCTATAAATAGGCCCAGCCCGAAAAGAACAAGCTTTTGGACTTTTGGCCCAAAAATCGGGCGCCCGGGGTATTCGGGCTGCTACAGTAACGGGCCCGGCCCGTTACTGTGCGCGCCCGAATTCCTCTCGGGCCGCCACGTGGCCTAGACGCGCTCCCCGCGCCCGGCGCACGTGCGCCTGCGAATCGCGCGACGCCGCGTGTCCCGACACGCGGACGTGCGCGGCTGCGCCCGGCCAACCACGGGGCGCCACGTGGCACCCCCATGTCGTCCCCCCAACCGCCCCGCTGTACGGCCACATGCTCCAGCCGCTGCGTGGACCGCGCGCACCAAGGCCAACCAACCACAAGGTGACACGTGGCCAACCCCTGGTCCACCGTGCGCCCCGCCAAGTTTGTGGACCACGCTCACTGCGCCCGCCAACCGGGAGGCGCCACGTGGCCCGCGCCCGGTGCACGCCCTCCACGGTGGACCGCGCGCCTCCGCCGCCGCCAACCGCCGCGCTCCACCGCCGGCGCCTCTCCGGCCGCCGGAACAGTGCTATCTCACCTCGAAATCCGTGTTTTCGCGCCCGGGCTCCGAAAAAATCAAGTAAATAGTCCATTCCGATCGTTTTCGCGCGCCGAATCCAAATCCGATATCCGTTCGGCCAAATTCCACTCCTAGAATTTTCCGAAAATTCCCAGAAAAGTAAACTTGATCCATTTTTCATGCCGGGTCAAATCCTTGGTTCCAATAAGCGCGCAAAAACCTCAATCACCCCGAATGGGCTTCCGAATAAGCAAACCTTGCTCCAATTTCACCAGAAATCCAATTCTTAGGCCCGACACGCGCACACACACTCCCCGAAGCCACTAATCCAACAATAAACCCTTAAGTGGGGATTCGGGTCCTCACACCGGGTATGGAGCGTGGCATTGTAGTTCCTTTGAATTGGGATATGTCGCCTGAGGCGAGTTCTGAATGAGAGGCGCTTGGCGCTGGGTGATGGAGGACAGATCAGTCGGATGAGGCATTCTCGATT
Organism: Tillandsia fasciculata; assembly: GCA_029168755.2. NCBI lineage: Eukaryota > Viridiplantae > Streptophyta > Magnoliopsida > Poales > Bromeliaceae > Tillandsia > Tillandsia fasciculata. Next base: position 12,314,903 of record CM054943.1, on the reverse strand, counting down.
TCTTTCCCTCGGTAGTAGAGTTCTGAGACGCCAGAGGTCGAGTGGACCCCGACGGTAGCATCAGCATCAGTACCGGCATCAACGGTGGCATGGATGTGTTATCTGCGGAGGGTCACTTTGTCGCCCCAGTGTGAGCAGAGACAGAGGTCGTGATCCCTTGTGGTTAGTCTTGACTTTTGCTGGCAGACTGAGCGACGACCACCTACATCGAGCGGATGAGTTTGTGCCGCCCGGTTGGAGGACGCCACGGCAGTGGGTCGGGATATCGCAGGTATGATTTCTTTTTAGCAGTCTGTGCTAGAGCACACAGGTTACAGCCGACGGTTTGGTGGCAGGTTTCAGTTGCCCCGGGCATTAGGGTTTGTATCTTATTTATTACAGGAGTATTCCCTTCCTTGTTAATAATGCTTTTGCTTCATTGCATGGGTTAGGGGTAGGACGGTCACCACTTGCACGGGAGGTTCAGATTCCCAATCACACCTTGCACGTGGAGGGATGTTGTTGATCCTGCCGGTGCAGTTGGAGTCCTGGATTGTAGAATACCGGATTTTTGGATTGAGCACACCGACTCCACAGTTGAGCTTTTTGAGTGAGAAAAGCTTTGGACATGTGTATTTTCAGATTACAGCAGAGTTCGGGAGGTTTCGAACTGCGGCGGAGGCCCCGAAAGCGAAAAGTGAGTTGGAGTTGGCTTAAATGGATTATTTAATTAATTAATTTATTTTGAGTAATTGTTTAGCCTTCAGTTGTGTTGCAGGAATGAAAAGGAAAGAGAAAAGAAAAGAAAGGAAGGTAAGTGAGGGTCTGTTAATTGATAACTTAATTAAAGTTAAATTAAATTGCCAGCTACCTTGCACTAGCCACCTTAATTAACCCCTACCTTAATTAAAGTTGCCACCTCACCTTCGTCTTCTTCCGGCAAGCAGAGTAGTGGGTAGAAAACAGAGGAAGTGAGAGAAGAAGAAGAAGAAGAAGAAGAAAAAGAAGAAGAAGAGGAAGGAAAGGAGGGAATTTAGTGAAGTGTGCTGTGGTGTGGACCTCCTACTAGTTGCCGAGTGGAGCCGAGCGGATCGCGCGCGAAGAGCTTCAACGAGGTAGGTAGCAGTTTTTTTAGAGCTTAGGTTGGATTTTGTTGGATGGATTTTTGAGCTCGATTTGGCTTTTCTTTTGTTTTTTTTGGAATAGTATGGTGTGTGGATTGGGTTGTCGGACTGCATGTCCGAGGTGCTTGAAGGCCGCAGCTGGGAGAGCCGCGCGTGCGCGCAAAGGCGTGCGCGCGGCTGGCTCGAACTGCTGCGCAGGCGCGCATGAGCGCCGCGTGCAGCAGGCGCCAGGCTGCCGCAGGCGCGCAGTAGTGCGGGCGCGCCTGGGCGCCGCGCAGCACTGCGGGCGCGCCAGGGCGCCGCGCAGTGAGGCGGGGGCGCGCAGCACTGCGTGCCGCGTGCAGTGCTGCGGGGCGCCGCGCGACAGGCCGAAGCGCCGCGCGGCAGGCCCAGCGCAGCGCCACAAGGGCCCAGCGATGCGCGGCAGGCGTGCAGGCGCCGCGCAGCTGGCACTGGTTTCGCGCGGCATGCACTTGGGCAGCGCACGACAATGCGCGGCACCGCGCGGCTGGCTGCGGGCGCGCTAGAGCCGCGCGGGCAGCGGCTGGGCAGCGCGCATCGGCGAGTGCGCGGGAAGCATTTCACGCGGCGCGCGGCGTTTTCGACGGCCTGAGATAGATTTTCTTCGACGGTCGCGTGGGTTTGGCCGTGCTTTGACTGATTTTGGATTCTTTCCCTCTTTTCTTGCAGTTGTAGTGCAGTTTCAGTGTACTACTTAGCCAGTCTTGGGTGTTTTCGCCGCGCGGAGCCGAGGGAGTTTGGTTGCTCTGCTTATGCTGTGGATTAGCTTTGGGTGATCCTATGTGCGCGTGATTTTTGATGTAGACCTCTGGTGGGTTGGATTTTCTTCCAAAAATTGCGGAATGCCCTTTAATGCTTCTGAATGCAGTTTGATCATGTCTAATGTGCTATTTTCGCTATTATTTAATCTAATAGTTGCCTGGATTTTCTTGGGAAATTCATTGAAACCCCGAATTATTTTTAGTGCACTCCTTAGACTGCATGACATTTGTTATTGTGTTTAGTCGGCATTTTAGTTGCTCCTGGATCATTTTAAAAATTGAGAAAAACCGTTTTAAGCAAAAATTGGCATTTTTAAAGGTATTTGTAAAATTGTGAGTACACCAGGGCTTGATATGGGTTCAGGGTGCATTGAGATTGTGCCTGGGGGCTGAGAGGGTTTTATTAGATTTAGTGTATGTGTTATTAGTGTCTTGGGATTTTGCGAGGCTTTTTAGATAGAGTCGAGGGATGTTTTTCCGACTTAGACATGAGTGTGAGTTGTGTTATTTGAGCATTTGAGTTTCCGATCTGATTGATCGTGGATTGTAGGCTGCATGTGCCGCTTATTGAGACAGTTGAGACATACTTGAGCTCGGTGGGGTCGCTCCCCTCGAGTTACGCTCCGGATGCGTGTTGATGATGCGACTAGTTGATACACTAGAGTTCGCTATGCGTGAGATTGAGATAGTCCGCGTGGGACGCCCTACGTAAGTCCAAGTCCCTTGGGGTCTAGTGGCAGTAGGTTTGGCGCAGGCTTGACTGGACCCGATGTGGCAGTCATTGAGATTGGGTGACATGAGCGGGTGGCTGCATCATATGTTCTTAGATGGTTTTCCCTTTGAGCATTGTACTTGAGGCATTTAGCGATAGTTTTATTTCCAGCTTGCATTTTATCTATCTATCTATCTATCTATCTATCTATCTATCTATTTTTGCCTCCAGTAGACTTAGTGGGCATACCGTGGATTTTGGCTACGGTACCTATTGAGATCTACCTTTTGTAGTAGATCTCACACCCGTTGTGGTGACAGGTGTTCCTAAGGCGGCCGTTCCGAGATCAGCTCATGCGTAGTCATCAGACCGAGGTAAGGGCGTGGCCGACTAGTTCCTACCCGAGTCTGTTGAGTCAGAGGTAGAGTCACCTGTATTTTGGTTTCCACTTTTGTACTGGACAGTGGTATTGTATTTATGTTTAGAGAGTGGATTTTGTATTTGGGTTACGTCTTTGGATTCTGTATTTGGATTTTGTTTATAGTGATTTCAGCTGTTCAGTTTTTATTTCTTTAGCGTAGTTTCTTTTCAGCTTTGATATTTGTGTAGCTATAGATCTGATTTGCAGGTTAGACGCTTCGTCTGTGCGGGAAGTCCCGTGCAGGCGGCGGATCTGTTGTCGAGCCCGGGTCGTAGTTTCGACCCCGGGGCATGACATGGATTGTGCCAGTAGACCGAGCCCGGGTCGCAGTCTTGACATGGATTGGGGCGAGTAACCTTCAATGTTTATTCTCTAAAGTGGTTATGTTGGCTACAGACAACATAATGCTTTAGAAAAGATGACATGTTTTAGACTTTCGCTTAATCGGGTCGAGAGATTTCTGTTCTCTGACATTTGCTTTTGTTGCAGTTGCCTGCGATGCCTCCGAGACGTCGCGCGACGACGAGGGCGCATTCTCCGTCAGATGAGGAGCCCGAGCAGCAGGAGGCCGGGCAGGGCGAGGTCCAGGAGTTACGGGCCCAGGTGGCCCATATGTCTGAGGCATTATAGTGCTAGGAGGCGAATATGGAGCGTATGATGAGGTTGCTTGAGCAGAGGACATCTCCTACAGCACCTCCGGTTGCGACATCATCGACCTCGACTCAGATTGCTCCGTTGACGGTTGCAGAGCAAAGGGAGCTTACGGATCGGTTGTCCTATATCAGCTCGTTTCATCCCCCACGATTTACAGGGCAGAGCATAGAGCCTTGGGAGGCTGAAAATTGGATAGCAGCAATGGAGAAGCTATTTGAGAACCTATTCATTGAGGAGAAACGTCAGGTGTGTCACGCCCCGGGGTCGAAACTGCGATCCGGGCTCGCTAACAGATCCGCCGCCCATACGGTGAACCCCGTATAGACGAAGCGTCTAACCTGCAAAAAAAGATGCTATACTAAACAGATATCAGAGCTGGAAGTAAACTGCTAGAAATAAAAATAAATACAAGTCCAGATGATACAATCCAAGTCCTCACCAAAATACAAAAGTCTCTCTCAGCAATAAAAGGAAAGTACAACTCTATACCTCACTACAAAGTCTCTCAACAAGAAACTCTCAAAATAATAAGGGTACATCTACTCTCTGGACGACGACTGGTAGGGATCTAGCTCGCGACTCCCTTACCTCGATCTGAAGAAGCAGCAGCTGGAACAGCAGGAACAGGAGTAGAAGTCCTTGGGAAAAAAGACACCACGACGGGTGTGAGAACTACATCCCATAGTTGTTCTCAGTGGGTGCAATCAACAAGCCCAACGGTCTGCCCACTAAGTCTACTAGAGGCATGATGAAATAAATGCAGTGCTGAAGGGAAAAAGCTGGAAAATAAACTCTACAGTTACTATGCCTCTATCTAGATGCTCAAAAAGTGGAACAGATGATAACATGGTGCATCTACTATCCCTTAACTCCTCGGGTCCAGTCAAACTTGCGCCTACCTACTGCCTTTACATCCCGGAGGATCGGACTGACGTAGGGCGCTCATAGCTGCCAACGCTGGGCCAGCCAGAGGGACTGTGTCGCTAAGTCGCGATACAAAAGTAACAAATCCACCCCGGGCGTGGCTCTCGAGGGGCGCGACCCCACCGAGGAAAAGGTATCCGCGCACTCTGTCGCTCAGGTGGCACTGCAGGCTATCATCAAAATCCACGCTCATGCTCTGAACGGAAGGACTCAATCCTCAAACATCTCGCGTAACAGTCGGAGCACTCTCGACGACTCAGCTGATCAGCTCTTACGAAACACGAGACACAAGCCTCTCCAACAACTCACAAGACAAAACACACTGGCTGGAGATACTCCACAGCCAGGATCAACCCACCACTCAGGGCTAACAAAACTGGACGGACAACACCCAACGACCCGGGACCACCGTCAACTCCAACGGTTCCCAACAACAGAACATCAACCCAACCTGCAGACTCACTGGCAGGATAAAGCCCACAAAAGACAACAATAAAGGATCCGGAAACCCCGAAAGACTAGAACCTACAACCCTATCAAACAAGAACAGGCTCTAGGCATAGCCTCTCGTTGTTCTCGTCCCAAAAGAAAAGGCAGACCTTAGAACCCAGACCACTCGAATCATCTCGAGTGGTTAATTTATAGGAAAAATGTGACATTTCTTAGTGAAAGCCATTTGATCTGAAAGAAATCCATATTTAATGATTTTTAGTTCTTTTTAGGAAAACACTTGAAAACAAGTTTTATATCCAAGCCTCGTAGAGCTAATGCCTTTGTCCAATCAAATAAGAACAGACTTGGGCGACCCTACGATGCTCGGAAGAAAACATTGGTTGACTAAAATCATATGTGTGTCCAAAAATAGTTCTGGGTTCAAGGTCCTGCTATCACTGGTATACAGCTGCCACTAACACAGTGGCGACAATAAAACAAGAAACCAAAACATCTCAGGACAGCCGTCTACCCAAACGGCTCCCGCCACAGATGAACGATCAACTACATCTACCAGACTCCACTCTGCTCCCAAGCACGAGTGTAAAATGCATCCCACACTAAAAGAAATCCGACAACTCGGCCTACTACCCGGGCGAGTAAAACATTATGTCCAGGAAGAAAAGAAGTGTGGATGTCTAAAGCAGAATAAACCTAGCCCAAGTTGGAGTTTTCTACAGTCTGGCTGAACATGCTGCATATGACGGGGGTGCTAGGTCAAGTTCCAAGATAACAATAATTTTTACAGATAGTAGGAAATAAGAGATCGCATGATCATCAAATAACTCTAGAATTATCAACTATCACATTCTAGCATGCTACACAAGAATATCACTATCATGCATGGTCCTACTGTAGCAGATTTAATGCACATTCCATCAATCTTGGAGACAGGGCCACCCACCTGAAAGTGCACAACTGTCCAATGTCCAAAAAGCTGAAACTGTACCGGGACAATCCACAGATTTCCACAAATCCGTCGGGCCGAAAACCTCCCGAAATACCTCCTGGATACAAAAATATGGCCCAAAAATACAATTACAACAAAATCCTAAGTGTGCTGTCCAAGCTGAGATTTCAGTCCCAAAGATGCAATATTTTCACCTGCAAACAATGCTCCAAAAATTCCAATAAAAATACTACGGCGATTGTCACGTCGAGACCTTCGAAACGGGTACCTGTACTTCCAATTCCGAGCCCCGTAGGCCGAGTTACAAATTCCACAGTACAGGCGCGCAAAGCTCACAACCACACAACTGTAAAACTCTGCACAGTAAAAGGGAAAACAGTATACCTTCGGGCAAGCCTCAGAAAAATCCCAGAAAAATATGATGATAATCCTCGCGACGAGTAGATGCAAAAAGTGTTGAGGCTCGTCTCGATTCGACGCTCGAGTGCGGAGATAAAATTTCGGCAAGGGGTTGCTGTCCAAAAACTCCACCAGCAAACAGTGGCTTAGAAATGTCTCGAAAACTGTGCCACGAACGCAGAATCTAGCAAGATGATCAACACAAAAGTCGAAGACGTACCTCTCGTGAATCCAGAAATCGTCCAAAAATACTATCGGAGCAGCTCTGTGGACCTCACAGACCGAAATGGGACGGAAACGGGCCTCCAAAAAAGAAATGTCGCTCTGCGCTACGATGCCGAAGTTGTCGACGCCGCGGCTTCCAAAAATTCCGAAACTCCACCACAAGATGCACAAGAAGATGACCAACAAATTTTCTTAAGGGCTCAAGGGTGAATGGGCTCGGGAAAAACCTCCACAAGGCTGAGAACATGGCTAATTTATAGGCCCACAAGAAAAAGCAGACAAAAGCCCACGTTATTGGGCTTTCGGGCCCAAGATTCGGGCGCCCGAAAAATATCGGGCTGCTACAGTAACAGGCCAGGCCCGTTACTGTGCAAGCCCGAATCCTCCCCGGCCCGCCACGTAGCCACCCGAACAGCATACAGCCATTGGGCCAACGGCGTTGCGCCGCGTGGCCTAAGCTGGTGCCGACACGTGGCGCCCACGCGCGGGAGCCGCGGGTCAGCGCGCCCACGTCGCGCCCACGCGCGCCCACGCACGCCTGTCGGGCACGCAGCCCGAGGCAACCACTCCCCGTCCCGTGGACCGCGTGCACAACACCTCTCCAACCAAGAGCTGCCACATGTCCACCCCCGGTCCACCGTGCACCTGCGCCATTCCATGGACCGCGCCTGCCGCGCCGGCCAATAGGGAGGCGCCACGTGGCCAGCGCTCGGTGCACGCCTTCCGCGGTGGACCGCGCGGCTGCGCCTCCACCCGCCGCCGCGCTCTGCCGCCAGCCGCAGCCGCCGGCGCCTCTCCGGCCGCTGGAACAGTAAACCCACACCTCGAAATCCGTGTTTTCGCGTCCGGGCTCCGAAAAATACAAGTAAATAGTCCATCTTGACCGTTTTCGCGCGCTGAATCCAAATCCGATGTCCGTTTGGCCCAATTCCACTTCTAAAATTTGTTGAAAATTCTCGAAAAAGTAAACTTGATCCATTTTTCGTGCGGTCAATTTCTTGGTTCCAATACGCGTGCAAAAATCTCATTCGCCCAATATGGGCCTCCTGGTAAGCAATCTTGCTCCCAATACACTAGGAATCCATTTCCGAGGCCCGACACGCGCACCAACACTCCCAGAGACCACTAATCCATCAATAAGCCTTTAAGTGGGGATTCGGGTCCTCACATCCTTCCCCACTAAAAGAAAGTTTCGTCCTCGAAACTAACACGGCTCAAAAGGGAGTCTCCAAGCCAAAGGTAAGCATCCATCAACACAGTCTCCAACTCCCTAGTCGCCACTCACTCCCCATAAAGTGAATCCAAAAGCTGGAAAAAGCCCCAAGAATTCCAAAAATTGGGGACAAAGAAGAACAGCCAACTCTACTCGTCCGAACTACACGAATTACGCCACAAAACCAACAGGAAAGGTAAGGGCCCCACCAGCAGGAAAGTCATCAACCCCCAACTCTCCATTTAGAAAACAGCTGAAATTAACGAAAAGTTCAAAAATTTCGAAAGATTAGTGCCCTCGCCCAAATCAAACAAGAACAGGTTCGGGCACCGTCTCCATTTCTGGAGTAGCCTTTCGAAGCTTTCGTCCTGTTCGTAAATTTCAGCGTAAGGGCGAGAAAAAGGGAGAGAAGTGTTGTTGCCGTTCCTGCTGTGGCAACAAAAACAAAAGCTACGATCTATCCGTGCCCCTAAAAATACAACCCTAATCGTGACCCCTAGAGACACAACCTCTAGTCCTAGGCATCACCTACGCTCAACAGAAAGCACCTAACCCAAAACCGCTAAAGCCACTGCTGTAGGAAGGATGCCTCGATGACCTGTGGAAAAGATCTCCTGTTGTCCTATTCGCGGGAAGGTCACTGTTCTCAATCCACAATCAATCGTTGCACGATACCGCACCAGCTGGTCCATCTCGTGTGCTCAATCTGAGTCGTGGAGCTATAACTGAACCGTCACACCTGCCGGTGTACTTCCCAAAGTCTCAGCTGTCCTGATCAAGTCCCAAAATTCACCTCTTCTCGTATGATACTGTGAAGAAACCAGTCGCTAATGCATGTAACAAAATTTTCCTAGCCCATACCATGCCGAGATGCAAAAGCCCTACTAAGAAGTGCAGATGGATGCAGCGGTATCCAAAAAGCTCAACTCAGCTGACAGAAAATAAAGTCATACCGGCGGCGATAGGATCTGCTGTCGGGGTGCCCTCCACCAGGGCCGCGTAAACCCGTCCACTGGGTGCTGAAGACCGTCGTCCCGTCTGTCCCGACGTCGTACCCCACTCTGTCTGACGGTGTATTGGAGGGGCTTTCGCTTCCTGAATAGGCGAGGGGGGTGCTATAGCAAGGGGTCGCACTGACAGAATGGCTCGGGGACAAGCTGCTCGAAAATGTCCAAACTCTCCACATAGGAAACACCGTCCCTGTCTCTGGTCACACCGCGACGGGGGATGAGGGCCGCCACAGATGACACACCGCTCATGTTGCTGCTGCCGATACTGCTGCTGAAACTGCTGTCGCTGCTGATACTACGACTGCTGTGGGTGCCCACCTGAACTCTGGCGCCTCTGAAACTCACGACCCTCAGGGTGAGATCGTGGAGGTCTCAGAGGTGCCTGCCGACTCGTCTGTCCCTCATCAACCGGTGCTGGGCGCTTCGCCCCTGGAATCACTGCGGAAGCTGGAGCCACCTCATCCATCACCACCTCTCCGCACTCAACATAAAGTGCCTGCTCCATAGATGCATCCAACGTCTGCAATCTACGAGAATGGACGAACTGATAAATCTCTCGGCGCAAACCCCGCTCAAACATATAAATTCGATGTGCCTCGTTCCTCGCCGCGTGCGGTACACAAGCCAACAACTAGTTGAAGTCTGCGATGTACTCATGCACAGGCCGATCTCCCTGACGGAGATTCTTCAGCCACTCCTCCAACCTCTGTCTGACGCTCTCCGGGAAAAAGGCTCCAAGAAAAAGATTGCGGAACTCTGCCCAAGTAAGAAGCTGCGTCCCAAGCGGACCAGCAGGTTGCACACACCGCCACCAAGCCTCGGCGTTGCGCTCTAAGAAGTTTGTCGCCAACAGTACCTGAAACCGCTCCTGAATAAACAGGCTCTCAAAATGTCGCTCCATGGCCGTGATCCAAGACTCTGCCTCCCACGGCTCTGCACTCAATCCAGAAAAATGGGGTGGATCGAACTGGCGGAACCTCATCAATAGATCCACCACCTCACGCTGCTCTGCAGGGGTCAACTGTCCCGCCGTCCCGGACGGCTGACCACTGGTAACCGGTGCAGTAGAGGCTGCCTGTGCTGCTGATACAACTGGGGGTGCCACAGCTGGCGAAGGAGGTGCAGGGAAACTCTTCAGGGGGTGCTACAGCTGACTGCACCCTCTACTCAATCATGCGGATCATCCGGTCCATGGCCTCCTCCTGGCGCCGTGAAATCTCCTCTTGGCGCCGGAGAGTCTCTGTCAAATGGGCCATCTAAGTGTCACGCCCCGGGGGTTTTATTTTAGCGGAAACGGTGCCCAAAGTAGGCGTAAGGTGCGTACAAAATTTTTCTTTTGAAACCTCCTTCCCCGGCGCGTGCCCAGATCCGCCACATATACAGATTCACTCAAAAACCGGGCAGAGTCTCCTCCATATATGCACGGCGTCGCGGCTATTACAACCGTCAAGCACAAGCAATCATTTTCTATTTAGTCACAACAGTACGGTGCATGAAGCCTAAACAATACCCGTGGCCAGTTAAGTTGAAAGTATAAACTCACTGTTTTGAAAACAGGCCCACACGGCCTTAGGTTTTTGAAAACAGTTTACAAAGTCCTTTTTCTTTTGCTTTCTAGTTGGTTTGTTTAGAAAACGGCCGACCGGGAATAAGAAAGGAAACAGTAATGCGTAAAGGAAATGAAAGTACTCAACATCCACACGACCCCACGAGGGTATCGAGAACCACATAATAACCTACAGTTCCAAATGAAATGCAGAGCAAGGTAAATAAAACAGCATACTAGGGCCCCCTCGGCCCGACTGTTACCACCTCGGCCTCACCGTCGCCTACCTCTACCCCCTGGAGGTACCTGTCACAGAGTGGGTAGTCAGCGACACTATCATAAAAAAAGTACTAAAGCAGTAAAGTAGTACCAAACCATAAAGTAAGACTAGCTGGAGCAACCACTCCTCTCAAACGGGTAACACCTGTAACACCTGTAATACCTGTAATACCTGTAACACTTTTATCACCTTTACCCCTGTAACACCTTTAACACCTGACCTCATCGGGATCCAATCCCGACGGTCGCACCGCTCACACCTTTGTGCCTCAAACCCCACATCTACGGGGGCCCCACTACGTCACCTCGTGGGTAAACACGGGTCAGAGACCGCCTTTCCGGAAAAGAGCACCCTTTGCGGTGGCCAAACCGCGGATGCGCGTGTCGCACTCGAGCATAGTAACAAAACACGGGGTAATATAGTAAATCATAGAAGCCGTCAGTGTTAGTACAGGTCAACATAATATTTAACATCCTCCCCGGAACACTAACATTACTAAACCTCGGGAGAAAAACCCACCTTGTTGTCGCGCTCCTGACTGCTGTTAGGTTCTCTCGCGTCTCGAGTGCCCGCCCGGACCTACACGAATCTGTCATATAGGAGTCAGGAATTTAAGACTTGTCAGATTAACGACTAGGACGCCCGGCGCCCCCCCCACCTTGTGCACAAATCGCACACGTATGCGCCTGGTCTCGCACGGTTGGGCGGCGTACTAACTGCGCGCGGCGCTGTCCGCATGCGGTAACGCCCGCATGCGGCGTCGTCCGCATGCGGTCCCGCATGCGGCAGCGCCCGCAAGCAGCAGCGCCCGCATGCGGCAGCCCGCATGCGGTGCCGCCCGCACCCGCATGCGGGGGCGCCCGCAAGCGGCGGCGCGCATGCGGTGCCGCCCGCACCCGCATGCGGGGGCGCCCGCAAGCGGCAGCCCGCATGCGGTGCCGCCCGCACCCGCATGCGGAGGCGCCCGCATGCGGCGGCGCCCGCATGCGGCAGCCCGCATGCGGTGCCGCCCGCATGCGGAGGCGCCCGCGAGCGGCGGCGCCCGCATGCGGCAGCCCGCATGCGGTGCCGCCCGCCCCCGCACGCGGGGGCGCCCGCATGCGGCGGCGCCCGCATGCGGCAGCCCGCATGCGGTGCCGCCCGCATGCGGAGGCGCCCGCGAGCGGCGGCGCCCGCATGCGGCAGCCCGCATGCGGTGCCGCCCGCACCCGCACGCGGGGCGCCCGCGAGCGGCGGCGCCCGCATGCGGCAGCCCGCATGCGGTGCCGCCCGCACCCGCATGCGGGAGCGCCCGCAAGCGGCGGCGCCCGCATGCGGCAGCCCGCATGCGGTGCCGCCCGCCTGCGGAGGCGCCCGCGAGCGGCGGCGCCCGCATGGGTGGCTCCGGGTGGTGGCGACTTCCCTCCCTTGTTCCTAAGAGAACCAAGAAACGACCAAAACAAGAACCCTAAGCCATGCTTACCTCGATTTCGTTGGCTAGGGTTGATCTAGGGGATCGTCCTGTTCTTGGGTGAAAGGTATGCCGGCGATCTTCCTTCTCCTCACCCACTCCGCCTTGCTTCTCCTCTCGATCGATTGGGGAAAGGGTACGCTCGGTTGGGAAACTGGAAGTTTGGGGAATTGGGTTTCTTTTTTTTTTTTTCGTCCCTTTGGGGTTTTGTACGCAGGGGAAGTTAAGGGGAGTTGCCGGTAGTTGGGGGAAGTTAGGGCGGTTAGTTGGGAAGTCGTGGGGGGAAAAGTGGTGGGGAGTTGGGAGCGGTTCGGGGAGAGTCGACGGGAAAACGCGGGAGCGGTTAGGAAGCGGGAGCGGTTAGAAATGGGAATTAACCAAATTTAAATCAACGCGGGTAATTAATACGGGTACGAACCGGGGTCCGGTCCGCCTCAAAAACCGTGCCGGTTGCCTGAATCGTTAGCCAACTTCCGGAATTTATTCTGGAAGAACCCGGCGTCGGAATTCAAAACCGATTGCACCGCCGTTCTCCGTTTCGCGAGCTTTATTGACTAAAAATTCCCGCGAGTCCCGACGGTCTGACCGGGAACAAGAAGGTATAGATCACCCTCCGAGTCTAAATGAAATAAATAGAACCAAAAGTGGACCCTAGCAATTATTTTAAACCAGCGGTTACTACACTAAGCCCGAAGCTCCTACACCTCACTCTGCTGACCCTGTGCTGACTCCTCCTGCTCAGGCTCATGGGAGGAGGAAGGCTGAGAACGTGTCCGCATCCTGCGTCGGGGAGGCAGTGTGCCCACCTGCAATCCACATGCAAATATTAGGACAACATCAAACAACACTTGACCCAATCCAGCGAAAGTCTAAGACATGTCATCCATTCCATAGCATTATGTTGTCTGCAGCCAACATAATCGCTTAGGAGAATAAACATGCCAATCACTCATCCCATCCCTTGGGAGAGGTATAAAATCCAATCAGGACTCTCGCTAACAGTCACGACTCTCACGTAGTCATCCTAATGTCCAACCACAAGCCTAGGGTTTCTAAGTCCTCAATGACCTAAAACCTAGGCTTTGATACCACTCTAATCTGTCACGCCCCGGGGTCGAAACTGCGACCCGGGCTCGCTAACAGATTCGCCGCCCATACGGTGAACCCCGTGTAGACGAAGCGTCTAACCTGCAAAAGAAAGATGTTATACTAAACAGATATCAGAGCTGAAAGTAAACTGCTAGAAATAAAAATAAATACAAGTCCAGATGATACAATCCAAGTCCTCACCAAAATATAAAAGTCTCTCTCAGCAATAAAAGGAAAGTACAACTCTATACCTCGCTACAAAGTCTCTCAACAAGAAACTCTCAAAATAATAAGGGTACATCTACTCTCTGGACGACGACTGGTAGGGATCTAGCTCGCGACTCCCTTACCTCGATCTGAAGAAGCAGCAGCTGGAATAGCAGGAACAGGAGTAGAAGTCCCTGGGAAAAAAGACACCACGACGGGTGTGAGAACTACATCCCACAGTAGTTCTCAGTGGGTGCCGTCAACAAGCCCAACGGTCTGCCCACTAAGTCTACTAGAGGCATGATGAAACAAATGCAGTGCTGAAGGGAAAAAGCTGGAAAATAAACTCTACAGCTACTATGCCCCTATCTAGATGCTCAAAAAGTGGAACAGATGATAACATGGTGCATCTACTATCCCTCAACTCAGATCACCCAATCTACCTGACTGCCTCCTCGGGTCCAGTCAAACCTACACCTACCTACTGCCGTTACATCACGGAGGACCGGACTGACATAGGGCGTCCGTAGCTGCCAACGCTGGGCCAGCCAGAGGGACTGTGTCGATAAGTCGCGATACAAAAGTAACAAATCCACCCCGGGCGTGGCTCTCAAGGGGCGCGACCCCACCGAGGAAAAGGTATCCGCGCACTCTGTCGCTCAGGTGGCACTGCAGGCTATCGTCAAAATCCACGCTCACGCTCTGAACGGAAGGACTCAATCCTCAAACATCTCGCGCAACAGTCGGAGCACTCTCGATGACTCAGCTGATCAGCTCTCACGAAACACGAGACACAAGCCTCTCCAACAACTCACAGGACAAAACACACTGGCTGGAGATACTCCACAGCCAGGATCAACCCACCACTCAGGGCTAACAAAACTGGACGGACAACACCCAACGACCCGGGACCACCGTCAACTCCAACGGTTCCCAACAATAGAACATCAACCCAACCTGCAGACTCACTGACAGGATAAAGCCCACAACAGACAACAATAAAGGATCCGGGAACCCCGAAAGACTAGAACCTACAACCCTATCAAACAAGAACAGGCTCTAGGCATAGCCTCTCGTTGTTCTCGTCCCAAAAGAAAAGGCAGATCTTAGAACCCAAACCACTCGAATCATCTCGAGTGGTTAATTTATAGAAAAAATGTGACATTTCTTACTGAAAGCCATTTGATCTGAAAGAAATCCATATTTAATGATTTTTAGTTCTTTTTAGGAAAACAATTGAAAACAAGTTTTATATCCAAGCCTCGTAGAGCTAATGCCTTTGTCCAATCAAACAAGAACAGACTCGGGCGACTCTACGATGCTCGGAAGAAAACATTGGTTGACTAAAATCATATGTGTGTCCAAAAACAGTTCTGGGTTCAAGGTCCTGCTATCACTGGTATACAGCTGCCACTGACACAGTGGCGACAATAAAACAAGAAACCAAAACATCTCGGGACCGCCGTCTACCCAAACGGCTCCCGCCACAGATGAACGATCAACTACATCTACCAGACTCCACTCTGCTCCCAAGCACGAGTGTAAAATGCATTCCACACTAAAAGAAACCCGACCACTCGGCCCACTACCCGGGCGAGTAAAACACTATGTCTAGGAAGAAAATAAGTGTGGATGTCTAAAGCAGAATAAACCTAGCCCAAGTTGGAGTTTTCTAAAGTCTGGCTGAACATGCTGCATATGACGGGGGGTACTAGGTCAAGTTCCAAGATAACAATAATTTTTACAGATAGTACGAAACAAGAGATCGCATGATCATCAAATAACTCTAGAATTATCAGCTATCACATTCTAGCATGCTACACAAGAATATCACTATCATGCATGGTCCTACTGTAGCATATTTAATGCACATTCCATTAATCTTGGAGACATGGCCACCCACCTGAAAGTGCACAACTGTCCAATGTCCAAAAAGCTGAAACTGTACCGGGACAATCCACAGATTTCCACGTGTCGGCTTTCGGGCCCAGGATTCGGGCGCCCGAAAAATATCGGGCTGCTACAGTAACGGGCCAGGCCCGTTACTGTGCAAGCCCGAATCCTCCCCGGCCCGCCACGTAGATACCCAAACAGCATACAGCCTTTTGGGCCAACGGCGTTGCGCCGCGTGGCCTAAGCTGGTGCCGACACGTGGCGCCCACGCGCAGGAGCCGCGGGTCAGCGCGCCCACGTCGCGCCCACGCGCGCCTGTCGGGCACGCAGCCCGAGGCAACCACTCCCTGCCCTGTGGACTGCGTGCACAACACCTCTCCAACCAAGAGCTGCCATGTGTCCACCCCCGGTCTACCGTGCACCCGCGCCATTCCATGGACCACGCCTGCCGCGCCGGCCAATAGGGAGGCGCCACGTGGCCAGCGCCCGGTGCACGCCTTCCGCGGTGGACCGCGCGGCTGCGCCTCCACCCGCCGCCGCGCTCCGCCGCCAGCCGCCGGCGCCGGCGCCTCTCTGGCCGCTGGAACAGTAAACCCACACCTCAAAATCCGTGTTTTCACGTCCGGGCTCCAAAAAATACAAGTAAATAGTCCATCTTGACCGTTTTCGCGTGCTGAATCCAAATCCGATGTCCGTTTGGCCCAATTCCACTTCTAAAATTTGTCGAAAATTCTCGAAAAAGTAAACTTGATCTATTTTTCGTGCCGGGTCAATTTCTTGGTTCCAATACGCGCGCAAAAACCTCATTCGCCCAATATGGGCCTCCTGGTAAGCAATCTTGCTCCCAATACACTAGGAATTCATTTCCGGGGCCCGACACGCGCACAAACATTCCCAGAAACCACTAATCCATCAATAAGCCTTTAAGTGGAGATTCGGGTCCTCACAAGGTGCACCTAGCCACACACTTTTTGGAGAGAGACGCCGAGACCTGGTGGCGTCGTGTTCGTCCAGTGGGACCGCTGGGAGTACCGTTATTGACTTGGGCGGAGTTTCGTTCTTTGCTGCTCGGGGTCTATTTTCCCGACAGTACAAAGCAAAAACTAGAAGGGGATTTGCAACGACTGCAGCAGGGGAGTCGGCCCCTTCGAGAGTACATTCTTGAGTTTCGGCGGCTTTTGAGCAGTGTGCCCTATATTGCCCGGGATGAGGCCCACAGAGTTGAGCTTTTCGAGAGAGGTCTGCATCAGGATATATATCCCCTTGTACATTCACATAGAGTGCTGACTTTGGATGCGGCTATTGAGCACGCTTAGTGGGTTGACCGAGGATCTGTGGTTATGTCAGAGCGGGGGCTAGCGCCAGGGACTAGTTCTGGAGAGAAGCGTCCTGCGCCGTCAAATTCTGGCCAGTTGAGTAGGCCGAGACCATCGAGACCACCACGATTCCAGCCTCGGGGTCGTGGGTCTCAGGGGAGGCAGAGGTCAGGGGGTTTCCGGCCGCCTAGACAGCAGCACCAGCAGCAGCAGCAGAGGCGCCCAGATAGATGTGTTATTTGCGGTGGACCCTATACACCTCAGTTTTGTGATCAGCGGCAGGGCCGTTGTTTCCGCTGTGGGCAGTCGGGACACATAGCATCGACTTGTCCGGGAGTAGGGTCGCTAGTACCCTCGTCAGCATAGACTCCTCATCCGCCCTTTCAGACGGGTGGAGCTTCGACGGGTTACGGCCGTTGCGACAGTCAGACAGGCGACCACCTCCGAGCGGGCGAGTGTATGCCGCTCAGGTTGAGGATTCTAGGGCAGCTAGCCGCGTGGTAGTAGGTATTATTCTTATCTCCTCTACTCACACTAGAGCTTTATTTGATACCGGAGCATCGCATTCATTCATCAGTAGGGCATTAGCATCTTTGCATGGGCTAGAGATAGGACCGTTAGCTTGTGCACTTGAGGTTCAGATTCCAGATCACGTGTTGCACGTAGATGAGTGTTGTCGGTCCTGCCCAGTGCAGTTAGGGCCCTAGATTTTGCCTATTGATCTGTTGGCCCTTCGTCAGCTCCGGGATTTTGATGTAGTGTTGGGTATGGATTGGTTGACTCAGTATTATGCTACCATCGATTGTAGAGAGTGGACAGTGACCCTTCGTGAGCCGGGTCAGGAGGAGTTTGTTTATAGGGGATGTCAGAGTACTCTGTTTGCGGCGACGATATCTTCGGTCAGAGCACGACAGATGTTGAGTCGTGGTTGTGTCGCTTTCTTAGCGACTGTTGTAGAGGTGCCTACGGCGATGCCTGGGCTCGAGGACATCCCTATTGTCCGAGAGTATCCGGATGTGTTTCCCCCAGAGTTATCTTCTATGCCGCCGGACCAAGAGATAGAGTTTGTGATTGATGTAGTCGCTGGAACTACACCAATCTCCAAGGCACCCTATAGGATGGCCCCTGCAGAGTTGAGAGAGCTAAAGGCTCAGTTGCAGGATCTCTTGGATCGTGGGTTTGTTCGTCCTAGTGTTTCTCCGTGGGGAGCCCCGATTCTATTTGTGAAGAAGAAAGACGGGTCACTCAGATTATATGTGGATTACCGGGAGTTAAATAAAGTGACCGTCAGGAATAAATATCCCCTTCCTCGGATTGATGATTTATTTGATCAGCTTCAGGGAGCTACGGTCTTCTCGAAGATAGATCTTCAGTCCGGTTACCACCAGTTGAGAGTGAGGGCCGATGATGTATCCAAGATGGCGTTTAGGACTTGGTACGGGCATTACGAGTTCACGGTGTTGCCTTTTGGATTAACGAATGCCCCTGCCGCCTTTATGGATCTGATGAACCGAGTGTTCTAGCCGTACTTGGACCGTTTTGTGGTGGTATTCATCGATGACATCTTGGTTTATTCTCGAAGCGACATTGAGCACGAGGAGCACTTGAGGATAGTGCTGCAACTTCTGAGAGAGAATAAGTTGTATGCCAAGCTGAAGAAGTGCGCATTTTCGCTTCGGGAAGTTTCATTCTTAGGCCATGTAGTTTCAGCCGCAGGAGTGGCAGTGGACCCGACGAAGATAGATGCAGTTCGGGATTGGCCTAGACCTACGACGATGACAGAGATTCAGAGCTTCTTGGGCCTAGCAGGCTACTACCGTCGGTTCGTAGAGGGCTTTGCGAAGCTCTCTACTCCCCTCACCAGATTGACTAGGAATGGGATGAGATTCGTATGGACTGAGTAGTGCCACCAGAGCTTCGACGAGTTGAAGCTGCGACTGATTTCAGCGCCGATCCTCGCATTGCCAGTCATGGGAGAGGGATTTATGGTTTACAATGATGCCTCCCACAGCGGCTTAGGTTGTGTTTTGATGCAGTGTGATAGGGTAATTTCTTATGCGTCACGGCAATTAAAGGATTATGAAAAGAATTAACCTACGCACGATTTGGAACTAGCCACGGTTGTTTTTGCTTTGAAGCTGTGGCGACACTATCTCTACGGCGAGCACTGTGAGATATTTACCGACCATAAAAGCCTGATGTACTTGTTTACTCAGAAGGAGCTTAACTTGAGGCAACGCCAATGGTTAGAACTGTTAAAGGATTACGATCTGAGCATATTGTATCATCCCGGCAAGGCCAACGTGGTCGCGGACGCCCTGAGTAGGCGATCAGGACAGTCCTTGAGCTTATTGATTACTGAGCAGATGCCACTAAGGGAGTAGTTGAGGCGACTAGATATCGAGGTTGTGTCCTCTGGGGATTCTGCAAGACTTATGTCTTTGGTCTTGCAGCCCACTCTGTTGGACAAGATTAGAGAGAAACAGAGTGGGGACCTGTCGCGCCCCAGGCCCCAGCGGAAGCCTACCCGGCACGTGCACAGACCCGCCGTGTGCACAAGGTACCCCCGGTACACACAAGGCGTCTACAACAACAAGCGGAAGGAAGGCAATATACACATCCTACTAGTAATCAGAGCACAAAGCAACTAAACTATACATAAAAGAGGAAAGTAGATAACAACTATCATACAAGAAGTTAAAATCCAAAATACACATGTAGTTCCCTTAAATACACTTATCAAAATACATGGGTGGTTTCTATGCCAAAATACACCAACACCTCTCTAACAAAAACAAAAGAAAAGGTGTCCTGTAACCACCTCGAGTGGTGCGACGGGGATTAGCTAGCTATGCGATAACCCCTTGCCACGGTCCCGAGCCCCTCCCGCTGCGAATGGCTCTGAAAAACAACATCCCAAATGGGGTGAGAACTATTAAACAATAGTTCCCAGTGGGTAAGCCGCCGAGAGAAGCGAAATACACCACTAGGTCAACTGAGGCATAAGATAGTAAACTGCTGAAATGAAATGCAGAAAATAAACAACTGAAGTAAAGTAAAGTACTCTACTACTATCATGCCTCTATGCTCATGTACAAGGTGATGATGATATGAATCTATCATGCTATCATAATGTCCAACTACAATGAGTAGTATTACTTGTGTGGTGTCCAATGTCAAGTTTGCTATCATGTATGTCCAATTACCATTAATGTATCATCTATGTGATATTCAATGTTAAGTTTGGTTAACTTAATCCTTTTCTCTTGAAGACTTTCTTTGAGTCTAAGCTTGAGCCACGCCTCATGGTCCCGTGGTGGCACCCCCCAAGGAGCTATGCCAAGCCAACGGCGTCCCAATCGGCACCCAATCCCACACGGCGATCATAATGTCGCAAATGGCCAACTCCGGAGTGCCGGCTTGGAGGGAGCGACCCTACCAAGCATGTGCGAATGAGCACAAACGGCAAGCAAGCAAGTCTCGATCATCGTGTCTAAAACACGGAATAGCAAGTCATCGTGTCTAAAACACGGAAAAGCATCATCGACCTTTAGGTCGGGGTATAGTATCTCAAGTGTCAATGTTTCATGTACAATATTAACATTATTTTGCATAATGAAAGAGTAAAACTTTTACAAGTTATCCTCATGTCTCAAACATGGAATCTAACTATTTCATCTTGATTGTACAAGTTTAGAAGTTTTCTTCTTGTATCTCACTACACTAGATGGCACTAATGTCATAATGTCCATTTTCTTCATGATCATATGCATAACATATCTCAATAATTCTATAACATGTATAGTTATTCTCTATTCATATCCAAAAGCTTAAGTTCACGAAAATTCCTATTCAATCCCCCCTCAAAGTGCCCATGCACCTACAATGTTTACCTCTACTACATAGAGTATGAAATTTTCTACACATGAAGGGGTTCAAATGCATGATCATAAATCATGATAAATCAAACGATGCATGTTTAATATAACAATGATGCCCTAAAAGTCTATAGAAGACATAGGGGGAGTTCACCCATTTCGGTGAGGTCAGACCCACCGGATAGTTGCCAAATCCTTGTGAAGGATCCCAACCAAGAAGCCCACACTTCCTCTTATGCCCTAAGAGAAGTTTCCAAAGGGTTAAAACATCACAAAACCCTAATCACAAAATCTCTTAAAATTATAGGAAAAAATAGGTGGAAAATACCTTAGGTTGAGAAATCTTGCTAAATCTTGAAATCCAAACAAGAAAAGCTTCAAAACCAACCTACAAGAGTGTTCTACACCCATCAATTCCACCCCAAAAGCTATAAATCAAAAAGCCCCAAAATAAACCCTAGTTTTCCAAAACCTAGGTTTTTTCTTCAAAAATCCCAAAAGAAAGGAAAAAGAAGTGTTCCAAACCTCTTTAGCTCAATTCCCACCTTGGAAAAGCAAAGGATAGGCACAAGAGCTCCAAACTTCCTTCTTCTTCAAGTTCAAGCCTTCCTCCAAGCTCTTGTAGCAAGCTTCAAAGGTGGAGAAGAGGAGGTTGAAGAAGGATCCAAGTAGAGAGATGTGTTGGAGAAGGAAATCCAAGATTTTCTCTCCCTCTCTCTCTCTCTAACACTTTCTCTTACTCTCTCCAAATGAGAGGAAAAGAGGAGTGAAGGGGATTAAAAACCCTAATGTAACAAAATCCTAAAAGACCCCTGCAAGAAATGTTATTGCATTTCTTACTGTGCTGTCCAGACCCGCACGATCCAGACTGCCCCCAATCCGATCCGGATCCCGAACGTGGAATCTCCAGTTTCGCGCGGACGATCCGGATCGCCCCTATCCGATCCGGATCCCGAACGTGGAATTTCCAGTTTCGCGCGGACGATCCGGATCGCCCCTATCCGATCCGGATCCCGAAGCCAAAAACCCCAAAATTTCAAAATTTTCAAAAATTTTCGATTTGCGCCCAAACTCTCCGGAAACCTTCTAGAACCTTCCGGAAGCTTACTAATACATTCAAAGGGTATCATTCAACCCTCCACACACTCGAACTTCGCAATTTGATAAAGTTCAGTGTACTACATTCACCCCTCCTAAAAAGGAGTTTCGTCCACGAAACTAGAAGTGAAGTACCTCAAGTCTCCAGCTGAAAAAGATGAGGGAAACGCTCCTGCAGCGCGCTCTCCAGTTCCCATGTAGCCTCGCGATCCTCGTGATTGCTCCAAAGTACCTTCACATAAGGTATCTCGCGATTCCGAAGTTTCTTCACTTCACGAGCCAAAATCTTTACCGGTTGCTCCTCAAAGCTCAAGTCCTCGTGTAGTTCCAACGGGGCGAAGTCCACCACATGAGATGGATCAAAAACATACTTCCGGAGCGTCGATACATGGAACACATTGTGCACTCCCGATAGGTTAGGCGGTAGAGCAAGCCGATAAGCCACCGGGCCGATACGCTCCAAAACCTCAAAAGGTCCAATAAATCGGGGACATAGCTTCCCTCGGATGCCAAATCTCTTGACTCCTCTAGTCGGCGATACTTTTAGGAAGACATGGTCTCCAACTTGAAATTCCAAATCGCGCCGACGCTTATCCGCGTAACTCTTTTGTCGACTTTGAGCTGAAATCAAACGTTCCCGAGCTAGTCGAACCTTGTCTTCGGCCTCTTGAAGTACATCGGGGCCTAAAATCAATCGTTCTCCCACCTCACTCCAATGAAGAGGTGATCGGCACTTTCTCCCATAAAGAGCCTCGAATGGCGCCATCTTGATACTTGCTTGATAACTATTGTTATAGGCAAACTCGGCCATCGGTAGATATTGATGCCAACCACTTTGATAATCCAAAACACATGCTCTGAGCATGTCCTCCAAGATTTGTATGGTTCGCTCAGACTGCCCATCACTCTGGGGGTGGAAAGCTGTACTGAAATCCAACTGCGTGCCTAGGGCCTCGTGAAGGCTCCTCCAAAAATGAGATGCAAATCTTGGATCTCGATCGGAAACTATAGAAACAGGCACTCCATGCAATCGCACAATCTCATCAAGGTACTTTTGTGCAAGCTTCTCTCTAGACCAAGTAGTATGGATAGGGATAAAATGAGCAGATTTGGTTAACCTATCCACGATCACCCAAATAGCATCATGCCCAGCCTGAGAGCGAGGCAATCCAACAACGAAATCCATGGTGATCCTCTCCCACTTCCACACGGGAATGGGTAAACTCTGCAACTTGCCTGCGGGAAGTCGATGCTCGGCTTTCACTTGTTGACATGTCAAACATTGAGCCACAAATTTCCCAACATCTTTCTTCATGCCGGGCCACCAATAAAGTAACCTTAAGTCCTTGTACATTTTGGTGCCGCCTGGGTGAAGAGAATAAGGTGCTCGGTGTGCTTCCTTCAGGATCTCTTCTTTGATCTCCAAATCCGCCGGTACATAAAGTCGACTTCGAAAACGAAGTACGCCATGATCATCCACATGAAACTCACCGGCTCGGCCATCCACAAGTGTAGCCCGAATCTTTTCCAAACTAGGATCTTGGACTTGTTTCATCTTGATCCTTTCCATAAGAGTCGGTCGCAACACCAATTCCATCAATCTCATGGGTGTCTCGGGTGCCACAACTTCCAACTCCAACCGTCTCATATCTTGAAGTAATGGTTGTTGGTAAGTGATCATCATCGCTAAGTTTTCCATCGATTTGCGACTTAGAGCATCTGCCACTACATTTGCTTTCCCAGGATGGTAGAGAATAGTCAAATCATAATCCTTAAGCAGCTCCAACCATCTACGCTGCCTAAGATTCAACTCCTTCTGAGTAAAGAGGTACTTTAGGCTCTTATGATCAGTATATACCTCACAATGCTCACCATATAACTAGTGTCGCCACAGCTTCAATGCAAATACCACGGCGGCTAACTCCAAATCATGAGTGGGATAGTTTTTCTCGTAGTCCTTTAATTGACGAGAGGCATAAGCAATAACCTTCTAGTTTTGCATCAAAACACACCCTAACCCACTCAAGGAAGCATCACTGTAGATCACGTATCCCGCTCCTGCAGTAGGCAAAGCCAAGATCGGGGCGGTCGTCAACCGTTCCTTCAATTCCCCGAAGCTTCCCTCGCACGCATCATTCCAAATAAACTTGGTGCCTTTATGCGTTAGTCGCGTTAGGGGAGTAGATAACCTTGCAAATCCCTCAACAAAACGCCGATAGTAGCCGGCCAGAACGATAAAACTCCGGATCTCGGTGATGTTCGTCGGTCTAGGCCAATCCTTAATTGCCTCAATTTTCTTGGGGTCCACAGCTATTCCTTTATCTGATATTACATGACCCAAGAACGCTACCTCTCGTAGCCAAAACTCACACTTCTTCAATTTGGCGTAGAGCTCTTTCTCTCGAAGTAAATGCAACACTTGCCGCAAGTGATCCTCTTGTTCTTCATCACTTCGAGAGTACACCAAAATGTCGTCGATGAACACCACGACGAATCTATCCAAAAAGGGCTTGAAGACACGGTTCATCAAATCCATAAAAGCTGCCGGGGCATTAGTGAGCCCAAACGGCATAACAGTAAACTCATAGTGTAGAATACCGGGATTTCGGATAGTGCACCGACCTCGCCAGATGGCCTGATGTGGAGGATTTACTTTGGATGAGTCCAAAGCATGTTTACAGATGAGTTCGGGTTGATTTGGATCTACGCGGAAGCCCCAGCTTGATTCGGGGTTTTCCGGACTTTGTGCGCCGATAGAGGACTGGCTTCGGGGAAGTCTCGACTTCACAGTAGAGTGCAGAAAAATTTGGAAATACTAGGAACAGGTATACTTTGTGATTACAGCGGAGTTCGGGAGGTCCCGGACTGACGCGGAGGACCCGAGGGCAAAAAGTGAGTTGGAACTGGCAATTTTGGAACCGATTTTTGGGTTGAGCACGCCGACTCCACGGTTGAGCTGTTTGAGGAGGAAAAGCTGTGGACATGTGTATTTTCATATTACAGTGGGGTTCGGGAGGTTTCGGGCCGGTGCGGAGACCCCGAAGACAAAAAGTGACTTGGAGTTGGCTAAAAAGAAATTTATTTAATTAATTAATTTAATTGGATTATTAAATACTTGCTTCAGGTTGTGCTGTAGAGGTATTTAATGCTGGTGTTATGTTGGGTTGAGATATTTTTTTTGTGGTGCAATTAATTCTGCCAACCACCCCAACCCCCCCTCATTAATTAGCCTATTGCTAATTAACTGAGCCACGTCATTACCATCTTCCTTGGGGGTGAAACAGAGGATTTTCTTTGAAGCAGAGGAAAGAGAGAAGGAGAGAAAAGAAGGAAGAAGAGAAGGGAACAAGATGGAAGAAGAGAGGAAGTGAAAGAGAAGGTGTGGGTGAGTACTTGTTTGGAGTTTTGACTCTTGCGTGAAGCCGAGAAGAGCCGAGCGGAACGCGCGCCGAGCCTCGTTCAAGGTTGGTAGCTGTTTTTGGTAGAAGCCTTGATTTGTTTTTTTTTGGGGGATTGTTGGATTTTATTTATTTATTTTTTTTTTAGTTTAGTTGAGTTTTTTTGTATGGACTTACTGTCCATTGGGCGTGAGGTGGAGCCGCACCAGGGGGCGCGCGTGCGCAGGGAGCGCACGCGGCGTGCGG
This sequence comes from Tillandsia fasciculata, assembly GCA_029168755.2. NCBI lineage: Eukaryota > Viridiplantae > Streptophyta > Magnoliopsida > Poales > Bromeliaceae > Tillandsia > Tillandsia fasciculata. The sequence continues at coordinate 12,289,657 of CM054943.1, read as the reverse complement.
CGTGCAGCGCAGGCGCTGCTAGAGGAAGCGCGCGGGCGCTGCTAGCGGGGGCGCGCACGTGCAGCAAGCGCACGCGGCACGCGGCGCGCAGGCGCTGCTAGCGGGCGCGCGCGCGCGCAGCGAACACGCGCTGGGCGCAGCGCGCAGTTGAGGCGCGCGGCGCGCAGCGCGCAGCTGGTGCGCGCGGCGGGCCCTGGCGCCGTGCGGGCACGCTCGCTCCTGCGGCAGCATGCGCGCGGCAGCCCAGCAGGCGGCGGCAGCGGCAGCGGCGTGCGTGGGCGGCGCGGCTGCTGCGTGGTGTCAGCATGCGAGCGGTGGCTGGTGCCAGTGGTCCGTTTGCATGCACACCAGGCTGTGGGTTGCCCGGGTGTCGAATGTACTTTTGTGGACTGTTTTTGACGCAGCTTTTGTCCCGTTTGCTCTCTCAGGACGGCTCCAATTGTGACGGCTTCCGGCATGGTGCCGTGCGGAGCTCGGATCAGGCGCGCGGTAGGGCATTGTTTGCGATGGATTCAAGGCGATGGAGATCTAGAGAGATGAATCCTTGTGTGGTATATTATGAGTAATTGGACCCTGTGTGTATGAGCAGATGAGTTATGGAGGGGCAGTGGATTTTTGTTGTTATGATGGTAATAGTGGTTGTACTCAAGTATTGGTGCATATGTGCTGTTGAAATGCTGAAGACTTTTGTGGATGTTTAAGGGTTGTGAAATTTAGTGTGTGTGGGCTCTTTGTGAAGGGTGTTGGTGCTGTGTGTTGTATGAAACCGTAGGGTGCAAGAGAAAGTTTGGAATATTGTGGCTAAGTGAATATTAATTAATTATGTGCTATTGGAACTTTAATTGTATTGATGTTGTGGGTGTACAGAGGCAACTTGTGTGTGAGCATGTGTTATCTTGTGGTGAATTAGTACAAGTGTGAAGGGGTGTATTTGGAGCCTGGCAAAGTGGATTTGAGCAATGAGTTGGAGTAGTTTGTGTATGTGAGCACTAGTAATTAAGTACACATTAGTTTGGTTATGATGGGAACTTGAGAGTTTGAACTTGCAATTTTGTTGTGAGAGTGTGAGGTGTGTTTTAAGTGAACCTGCTGGGTGCAATGGAGTTATGTGATGTTTTCCTTTGTGAAAGTGCTGATGATTGTGTTAAGGGTGTTGTGGATTAGGAAGGTTGTAATTGGAACCTATGTTTTAAAGTTTAAGCTTTTAAAGTTGAAGTAGACTTGATGTGGGCAGTTAGATGATGCTGGAATTTTTGTGAGGACTCGAATGAATTTATTTGAGCTACCGGGGATTTTTTTTTTCGGGCGCGCAGCAGTATGCGCGCGCGTGGCGCGTTTTGCGGAGTTTCATCCGTTCGAGGACCGGCACGTCACCGACTTCGGCAATTGCCTGCGGAAAGCGTTCCAGGTGGGTTGGAATTTCTTCGAGATTTATGGAATGCCCTCTAATGCTTCTGTAAGCATATTGATCATGTTTAGCTTATTTATCATATATTGATCATGTTTAGCTTATTTCCTTATATTGATAAATCTGATAGTTGCCTATAAAATTATAGAATGACATTCTTGAGCTCCAGACATTTTTAGTATGATCTAGAAGTTATTTGACACTAGACTGCATGTTCATTTGAGATTCTGGCTGCATCTGGACCTTCATATATTTTTAGTACCCCGTTTTAAATAAAACTCTATTTTTTTTAAAAAAAAGGGTTTATTTTAATTATTGAGAACATTATAAATGGTCCAGATTGTTTGAGTTGCATGTGTACTTACGCCAGAGGGCCGAGTGTATTTTTTTTAGCGCATTGACTGTCGAGTCCTAGTGTCATGAGAGTTCTTCTTTCTTGTTGGGATTGATGAGATTATTCTAGATCATGGGTTGTGTTTCTGATTTAGAGATGGAGATGGCTCTCCCACTTAGCCTTGAGAGTTTTGGGGGTTCTAGCAGATCGAGTCGTGGAGGTTTCCCGACTCAGCCATGGGTCGTGCATTATCAGATTGAGTCGTTGAGGGTTCTCCGACATAGCTGTGAGAGTGTTTGGGTCTTCCTGTTTGAGTCGTGGAGTCTTTTTCCGACAGAGTTGCGTTTCTGGGCATCGTGTTGCCGATCTGTTTGATCATGGACTATAGCCTGCATGTGCCGCTTATGAGACAGTGATACAGATGAGATACTTGAGTTCGGTGGGGTCGCTCCCCTCGAGCTACCACCCGGGTGTGTGATGATACCGAGCCTGACGAGGCTGCGATGATGCGACTAGTTGATACACTAGAGTTCGCTTGATATAGTCCGTGTGGGACGCCCTACGTAAGTCCCGTCCCAGTGAGGATGAGGTGGCAGTAGGTTTGGCGCAGGCTTGACTGGACCCTATGAGGCAGTCATTGAGATTGGTGATATGAGAGAGTGATGGCATAGCATGTTCATAGATGGGCTTTCCTTTGAGCATGGTACTTGAGGCATATTATTGTAGTGAGAGTGTATGCATAGCAGGATCAGAGTAGTGTTTTCTTGAGCATGATATTGGTTCATATTAGCTATAGTTCATTTCCTGCTTTCCTATTATCTTTTTGCATACCTATTTGTTGTGCCTCCAGTGGACTTACTGGGCATACCGTGGATGTTGATGATGGTACCCACTGAGATCTACCTTCTGTAGTAAATCTCACACCCGCTGCGGTGACAGGTTTTCTGAGGCTGCTGTTCCGGCTTAGCTCGCGCGGAAACAGCTCATCGAGGTGAGGACGTGGCCGAGTAGTTTCTTACCAGCATTTGAGTCAGAGGTAGACGTACCCTGTTGTTTTATGATTTCACTTTTGTACTGAGAGATTTGGATATTTATACTGAGAGGGTGAGGCTTGTATTTTGTTTTTCATTTGAGAGACCTGTATTGAGGAGTTTTGTATTAGTGGAGCTTTATTTATTTCAGTTTTCTTGTGTAGCTTTCTTCAGCTTTTGATTTATAGTTCAGCTCTGATACATGTTTTTAGTTTTAGTTCTGGCTTGCAGGGTAGACGCTTCGTCTGTACGGCAGTTTCCGTACAGATGGCGGATCTGTTGGCGAGCCCGGGTCGCAGTTTCGACCTCGGGGCGTGACAGATTTAGGTGGTATCAGAGCCTAGGAATATAGGTCGTTGAGGACTTAGAGACCCTAGGCTATTGGTTGGACAGTAGGATGACTGTCGTGAGAGACGTGACTTTAGCGAGAGTCATGATTGAGTTTGTACCTCCCCCAGAGGATTGGGGTGAGTGATCTTACATGTTATTTCTCTAAAGATGATTATGTTGGCTGCAGACAACATAATGCTTTAGAATGGGTAACATGTTATAGACTTT